>OX638130.1:38420454-39620454 GCA_951804985.1 Dryomyza anilis | reverse complement strand
CCTCTAGTAGCGACTCGTTCGAATCTACACAGAGAAAAATATCAATGACATACATATTTAAATCAATCATGTTTGGCGCCAAAGTTGTTTGTTCTGTTATTAATTATAATAATAATAGTTTGGCACAACAGTCCTATAAGAACTTAGGCCGAGCTCTCACCATTTTGAGCTGTGCGTGTTATATTTGTACTCAAAGTGGTGGGACCTACAGTTTATTGTAGTTTATTATAGACGCCTCCATCTGAATCTTCCAGTTTCTCCAGTTTACCAAGTAGGTTTTTCACCGTTGCTGCTGGTAAAAAGCAATCGTGTAAAAAAACCAAGTCTGCCATCTTAATCTACTTATTTTTCCTGATTTTTTGATACCAATTTCATGTTCGTCATGTACTTGGTATAGAATCTAGTGGTGGACCCACCAACTTGGTCATGTCAGTTTTTCACCGTTGCTGATGCTAAAAAGTAATCGTTTACGAAAGGGGCATATGCTATCTTGTAGCCAATTAAATTACCCATCTAATGGTGCAGTTGTCAGTTGTTCTGGCTTTTACTTCAGAAAGGAGCTATAGACGCCTCTATCTGAATCTTCCAGTTTCTCCAGTTTACCAAATAGGTTTTTCACCGTTGCTGATGGTAAAAAGCAATCGTGTCAGAAAACCAAGTATGCCATCTTAATCTACTTATTTTTCCTGATTTTTTTATACCAATATCATGTTCGTCATGTACTTGGTATAGAATCTAGTCGTGGACCCACCAACATGGTCATGTCAGTTTTTCACCGTTGCTGATGGTAAAAAGCAATTCGTCGTTGTAATAGCTAGCAACGAATGCAAAAAAATGTCTTTTCAATTTTTCACCAGGAACATTACGAAAACCCATAAATGTGAATATATTAAATTTTAGTCAATAAAGTTCCCTATCGTTTGCTAAAAATGGCAAAAATATTTATTAAAAGGTGCAGACGCATCCAGGTGAATTTTCCAGTTCATCGTTACTACTCCATTTTGTGCCATGTCATGCATGTTGCCATTCGTATGAAAAATCTCATCAGTGGGATTTATTAATACATTTTTCCCACATTTATAAAAGCATTTGCATCCGTGTACTGCGCATTGTCCGATATAGACATTTTTATTTGCTCTCGAAATTCAAATGAAAAGTTCGATTAGACGAATAATCTCCTATCAGTTGTTGGAAATGGCATAGCCATTCCACGGAAGATGTAGACGCCTCCAGAAAAATAATAAATTTCATCGCGCGTTTTTTCTCGTGTTCCTTGTGTTTGCACAGGTGTTGCCACGTACGTTAAAAATCCCACATGTGGGATTTATTTAGGTGGTTTTCTGGCCCGGTTGTTCGCCAGTACTGTGCCAGCGTCGAAATGATAACGTCGGTAGGGGCTGGGCCCAATTGTTCTACCAGTACTGGCACAACGCTGGCAAACACCAATGCCAATGCTGGCCCCGTTATTCGCTAGTATTTTTGCCAGAGTCGGAATGACTCAGTACTAGCACAACGCTGGCAAACACTAATGCCAGTGCCGGCCCCATTATTCGCCAGTATTGTGCCAGAGTCGGAATGACTCAATACTGGCACAACGCTGGCAAACACTAATGCCAGTGCTGGCCCCGTTATTCGCCAGTATTGTGCCAGAGTCGGAATAACTCAGTACTGGCACAACGCTAGCAAACACTAATGCCAGTGCTGGCCCCGTTATTCGCCAGTATTGTGCCAGAGTCGGAATGATAACGTCGGCGGGAGCTGGGCCCAATTTTTCTACTAGTACTGGCACAACGCTGCCAAACTCTAATGCCAGTGTTGGCCCATAGTTATACATTATCTAAAGCTAAACATTATTTAAAACATTTAATATATCTTGAATTTTTTTTTAATATATCTCTTGAAATAATTTTGTATAAAAAAACATAGATGTAGGGTATAAGAAACAAAAAATTAATAACAATGTAGTAAATAATTTTATATAATAACTTGTGCTTATTACATATTTGTATTTATATTTTATATTTTATATTTTATATTTTATATTTTATATTTTATATTTTATATTTTATATTTTATATTTTATATTTTATATTTTATATTTTATATTTTATATTTTATATTTTATATTTTATATTTTATATTTTATATTTTATATTTTATATTTTATATTTTATATTTTATATTTTATATTTTATATTTTATATTTTATATTTTATATTTTATATTTTATATTTTATATTTTATATTTTATATTTTATATTTTATATTTTATATTTTATATTTTATATTTTATATTTTATATTTTATATTTTATATTTTATATTTTATATTTTATATTTTATATTTTATATTTTATATTTTATATTTTATATTTTATATTTTATATTTTATATTTTATATTTTATATTTTATATTTTATATTTTATATTTTATATTTTATATTTTATATTTTATATTTTATATTTTATATTTTATATTTTATATTTTATATTTTATATTTTATATTTTATATTTTATATTTTATATTTTATATTTTATATTTTATATTTTATATTTTATATTTTATATTTTATATTTTATATTTTATATTTTATATTTTATATTTTATATTTTATATTTTATATTTTATATTTTATATTTTATATTTTATATTTTATATTTTATATTTTATATTTTATATTTTATATTTTATATTTTATATTTTATATTTTATATTTTATATTTTATATTTTATATTTTATATTTTATATTTTATATTTTATATTTTATATTTTATATTTTATATTTTATATTTTATATTTTATATTTTATATTTTATATTTTATATTTTATATTTTATATTTTATATTTTATATTTTATATTTTATATTTTATATTTTATATTTTATATTTTATATTTTATATTTTATATTTTATATTTTATATTTTATATTTTATATTTTATATTTTATATTTTATATTTTATATTTTATATTTTATATTTTATATTTTATATTTTATATTTTATATTTTATATTTTATATTTTATATTTTATATTTTATATTTTATATTTTATATTTTATATTTTATATTTTATATTTTATATTTTATATTTTATATTTTATATTTTATATTTTATATTTTATATTTTATATTTTATATTTTATATTTTATATTTTATATTTTATATTTTATATTTTATATTTTATATTTTATATTTTATATTTTATATTTTATATTTTATATTTTATATTTTATATTTTATATTTTATATTTTATATTTTATATTTTATATTTTATATTTTATATTTTATATTTTATATTTTATATTTTATATTTTATATTTTATATTTTATATTTTATATTTTATATTTTATATTTTATATTTTATATTTTATATTTTATATTTTATATTTTATATTTTATATTTTATATTTTATATTTTATATTTTATATTTTATATTTTATATTTTATATTTTATATTTTATATTTTATATTTTATATTTTATATTTTATATTTTATATTTTATATTTTATATTTTATATTTTATATTTTATATTTTATATTTTATATTTTATATTTTATATTTTATATTTTATATTTTATATTTTATATTTTATATTTTATATTTTATATTTTATATTTTATATTTTATATTTTATATTTTATATTTTATATTTTATATTTTATATTTTATATTTTATATTTTATATTTTATATTTTATATTTTATATTTTATATTTTATATTTTATATTTTATATTTTATATTTTATATTTTATATTTTATATTTTATATTTTATATTTTATATTTTATATTTTATATTTTATATTTTATATTTTATATTTTATATTTTATATTTTATATTTTATATTTTATATTTTATATTTTATATTTTATATTTTATATTTTATATTTTATATTTTATATTTTATATTTTATATTTTATATTTTATATTTTATATTTTATATTTTATATTTTATATTTTATATTTTATATTTTATATTTTATATTTTATATTTTATATTTTATATTTTATATTTTATATTTTATATTTTATATTTTATATTTTATATTTTATATTTTATATTTTATATTTTATATTTTATATTTTATATTTTATATTTTATATTTTATATTTTATATTTTATATTTTATATTTTATATTTTATATTTTATATTTTATATTTTATATTTTATATTTTATATTTTATATTTTATATTTTATATTTTATATTTTATATTTTATATTTTATATTTTATATTTTATATTTTATATTTTATATTTTATATTTTATATTTTATATTTTATATTTTATATTTTATATTTTATATTTTATATTTTATATTTTATATTTTATATTTTATATTTTATATTTTATATTTTATATTTTATATTTTATATTTTATATTTTATATTTTATATTTTATATTTTATATTTTATATTTTATATTTTATATTTTATATTTTATATTTTATATTTTATATTTTATATTTTATATTTTATATTTTATATTTTATATTTTATATTTTATATTTTATATTTTATATTTTATATTTTATATTTTATATTTTATATTTTATATTTTATATTTTATATTTTATATTTTATATTTTATATTTTATATTTTATATTTTATATTTTATATTTTATATTTTATATTTTATATTTTATATTTTATATTTTATATTTTATATTTTATATTTTATATTTTATATTTTATATTTTATATTTTATATTTTATATTTTATATTTTATATTTTATATTTTATATTTTATATTTTATATTTTATATTTTATATTTTATATTTTATATTTTATATTTTATATTTTATATTTTATATTTTATATTTTATATTTTATATTTTATATTTTATATTTTATATTTTATATTTTATATTTTATATTTTATATTTTATATTTTATATTTTATATTTTATATTTTATATTTTATATTTTATATTTTATATTTTATATTTTATATTTTATATTTTATATTTTATATTTTATATTTTATATTTTATATTTTATATTTTATATTTTATATTTTATATTTTATATTTTATATTTTATATTTTATATTTTATATTTTATATTTTATATTTTATATTTTATATTTTATATTTTATATTTTATATTTTATATTTTATATTTTATATTTTATATTTTATATTTTATATTTTATATTTTATATTTTATATTTTATATTTTATATTTTATATTTTATATTTTATATTTTATATTTTATATTTTATATTTTATATTTTATATTTTATATTTTATATTTTATATTTTATATTTTATATTTTATATTTTATATTTTATATTTTATATTTTATATTTTATATTTTATATTTTATATTTTATATTTTATATTTTATATTTTATATTTTATATTTTATATTTTATATTTTATATTTTATATTTTATATTTTATATTTTATATTTTATATTTTATATTTTATATTTTATATTTTATATTTTATATTTTATATTTTATATTTTATATTTTATATTTTATATTTTATATTTTATATTTTATATTTTATATTTTATATTTTATATTTTATATTTTATATTTTATATTTTATATTTTATATTTTATATTTTATATTTTATATTTTATATTTTATATTTTATATTTTATATTTTATATTTTATATTTTATATTTTATATTTTATATTTTATATTTTATATTTTATATTTTATATTTTATATTTTATATTTTATATTTTATATTTTATATTTTATATTTTATATTTTATATTTTATATTTTATATTTTATATTTTATATTTTATATTTTATATTTTATATTTTATATTTTATATTTTATATTTTATATTTTATATTTTATATTTTATATTTTATATTTTATATTTTATATTTTATATTTTATATTTTATATTTTATATTTTATATTTTATATTTTATATTTTATATTTTATATTTTATATTTTATATTTTATATTTTATATTTTATATTTTATATTTTATATTTTATATTTTATATTTTATATTTTATATTTTATATTTTATATTTTATATTTTATATTTTATATTTTATATTTTATATTTTATATTTTATATTTTATATTTTATATTTTATATTTTATATTTTATATTTTATATTTTATATTTTATATTTTATATTTTATATTTTATATTTTATATTTTATATTTTATATTTTATATTTTATATTTTATATTTTATATTTTATATTTTATATTTTATATTTTATATTTTATATTTTATATTTTATATTTTATATTTTATATTTTATATTTTATATTTTATATTTTATATTTTATATTTTATATTTTATATTTTATATTTTATATTTTATATTTTATATTTTATATTTTATATTTTATATTTTATATTTTATATTTTATATTTTATATTTTATATTTTATATTTTATATTTTATATTTTATATTTTATATTTTATATTTTATATTTTATATTTTATATTTTATATTTTATATTTTATATTTTATATTTTATATTTTATATTTTATATTTTATATTTTATATTTTATATTTTATATTTTATATTTTATATTTTATATTTTATATTTTATATTTTATATTTTATATTTTATATTTTATATTTTATATTTTATATTTTATATTTTATATTTTATATTTTATATTTTATATTTTATATTTTATATTTTATATTTTATATTTTATATTTTATATTTTATATTTTATATTTTATATTTTATATTTTATATTTTATATTTTATATTTTATATTTTATATTTTATATTTTATATTTTATATTTTATATTTTATATTTTATATTTTATATTTTATATTTTATATTTTATATTTTATATTTTATATTTTATATTTTATATTTTATATTTTATATTTTATATTTTATATTTTATATTTTATATTTTATATTTTATATTTTATATTTTATATTTTATATTTTATATTTTATATTTTATATTTTATATTTTATATTTTATATTTTATATTTTATATTTTATATTTTATATTTTATATTTTATATTTTATATTTTATATTTTATATTTTATATTTTATATTTTATATTTTATATTTTATATTTTATATTTTATATTTTATATTTTATATTTTATATTTTATATTTTATATTTTATATTTTATATTTTATATTTTATATTTTATATTTTATATTTTATATTTTATATTTTATATTTTATATTTTATATTTTATATTTTATATTTTATATTTTATATTTTATATTTTATATTTTATATTTTATATTTTATATTTTATATTTTATATTTTATATTTTATATTTTATATTTTATATTTTATATTTTATATTTTATATTTTATATTTTATATTTTATATTTTATATTTTATATTTTATATTTTATATTTTATATTTTATATTTTATATTTTATATTTTATATTTTATATTTTATATTTTATATTTTATATTTTATATTTTATATTTTATATTTTATATTTTATATTTTATATTTTATATTTTATATTTTATATTTTATATTTTATATTTTATATTTTATAATTTATATTTTATATTTTATATTTTATATTTTATATTTTATATTTTATATTTTATATTTTATATTTTATATTTTATATTTTATATTTTATATTTTATATTTTATATTTTATATTTTATATTTTATATTTTATATTTTATATTTTATATTTTATATTTTATATTTTATATTTTATATTTTATATTTTATATTTTATATTTTATATTTTATATTTTATATTTTATATTTTATATTTTATATTTTATATTTTATATTTTATATTTTATATTTTATATTTTATATTTTATATTTTATATTTTATATTTTATATTTTATATTTTATATTTTATATTTTATATTTTATATTTTATATTTTATATTTTATATTTTATATTTTATATTTTATATTTTATATTTTATATTTTATATTTTATATTTTATATTTTATATTTTATATTTTATATTTTATATTTTATATTTTATGTATGACTTCCTGCACGTAAGAGCGATGCACCGTTTGCACCTCGTATTCGTAATGTAATGTAAGTATATGTAATGTAAGTATATGTAATGTAAGTATAATATCCATTGGCACCGTATCGAAAAAGTTGCGATCGTGTCGGCCACTTTTGCAATATCACAGAGGCGCGCGCCACCACCTTGTCGGCCTCAATGTTTAGCAGTCGATATGGAACTAAGTAATGTCGTTAATAAATTCGCTCTTTTCTCTGACCAGCGGGGCGTTAGTTGTGAATTGGGGATCAAAAGTTGTATTCTCCTTTGCCAACCAGTCGTGATGCTCGATGCGCAGTTGTTGCAGCAATCGAACTCCGCATATTTGGTTCTTTCTAATACTGCATGCAACAGCTTATTGTGCTCGTCCAACAGATATTCCCGATCGTTTTTACGGTACGGGCTTGACAGCGTTGTTTTTACCGTTCTTGGATTGAGCATAAGCATGCATTTTTTTTGTCAAAATTATAAAAGCGGAACGAATTGAATTAAATTAAAACGCCAAACTACTTGACACAAAAATCAAAATAATTTTGAAGTTTTGTGATTATTCGAACATACAATTTTTTAAGAATCAGATTGTTGAATTTAGAATTGAATTGAATTTAACAATTCAACAATGAATTTAACAAACATTCCTAAAATGATTGTTAAAAGGAAAAAAGCTACAATTATTACTCAAATTAAAGGAAAAAAATTAACAATTATAATTGTTAATTGAACAACAATCATTATTGTTAAATTTTAACAATTATTTTCTGAGAGTGTAAGTACAAATGCGAAATAATTACATGAATATAATATAAACATAAAAAAATATAAAAATATGTGACCATATGTGGTATTATAAATAGTTTTTTTATTTTCCTTAATTATGATGAAATAAAATATTTAATGTGTCTTCATACTGTTTTTATTTTTCAGGGAACAGGAATTAATAGATATATTTGTGTAAAAAAAAATTGTGTATAATTGGCTACAAGATAGCATATACCCCTTTCGTAAACGATTGCTTTTTACCATCAGCAACGGTGAAAAACTGACATGACCAAGTTGGTGGGTCCACCACTAGATTCTATACCATGTACATGACCGACATCAAATTGGTATCAAAAAATCAGGAAAAATGAGTAGATTAAGATGGCATACTCAGTTTTCTTATACGATTGCTTTTTACCATCAGCAACGGTGAAAAACCTACTTGGTAAACTGGAGAAACTGGAAGATTCCGATGGAGGCGTCTATAGCTCCTGTCTGAAGTAAAAGCCATAAGAGACAACCACACCATTAGATGGGTAATTTAATTGGCTACAAGATAGCATATACCCCTTTCGTAAACGATTGCTTTTTACCATCAGCAACGGTGAAAAACTAGCATGACTATTTTTGTATGGTTTACGAAAGTTGTCTTTATTAACTAAACGGGATTTTTTATTATTTCAAACAATTTTTTGTATTATGCTTGGTAATTTTGTGCACCATAATAATGCTAGTGAGAGCCACTAATATTTAGTAAAAGGCTCTAAAATGCATTTTAAATGTATTTAAAATGCAATTTTTCGGTCTCTGAAACACCCTGTTCATTTTCTCAATTTATCGTCGTCCTCTTTGTTCTCATTTTTCGTTGCTAACTTTTCGTTGCTTTCTTTGCGCTGGTTGTATTTGTTTAAGTTTGACATTTCGTTTTTGGGTCGTTCATGCAATAAAATCTGGCAACCGACCAGTTGTAGTGA
The DNA here is from genome assembly GCA_951804985.1 of Dryomyza anilis. Taxonomy (NCBI): domain Eukaryota; kingdom Metazoa; phylum Arthropoda; class Insecta; order Diptera; family Dryomyzidae; genus Dryomyza; species Dryomyza anilis. The sequence continues at coordinate 39,610,707 of OX638130.1, read as the reverse complement.
TGACTGAAATGCGGTTACCGTTGATTTTTTTACATTTATTTTTATTAAAACAACTACATATGTGGTTGTCGTAACAAAAAATAACATTAAAATTTTGACAGAATGAAAAATGCAATCATGAGGTTACGGCTATCGAACGTACAGTTGCGCGGACTAACATTTCGGTTAGAGTAAAATGACGTACGTTCATTTTAATGACATGAGGTTATAACAAATGTATTTCGGTTGCAACACTGGAACGTTGGTTCAATTAACCTAATGCCAAAAAAAGATTTTGCAGTGTTTTTGCGAATAGTACTTAATATTTAGAAGAATTAGTGTTGAGAAAGAAAGAGCAGAAGAAAACAGCCAAATTTATGAAAATAGAACCGATTGCGTCCCGTGATAACATTTCGTATTATGTTCTAGATGGTGGTTTGAATAGATTCATATTAATATTATTTATAACTTATCATTTTTATGTAAATTATATAATACTAGCTGAACACGTTCACTGCGTTGCACGTGCTAAGTTTTTGTTAACGCAAAATTATATCTTTTTATACCCTACACTAAGAGTGAAAGGGTATATTCAGTTTGGTACGCCGTTTGTAACACCCAGAAGAAAGCATCTCCGGTATGGAAAAGTATATATATTCTTGATCAGCATGACCTCCTGAGTCGATTTAGCGATGTCCGTCTGTCCGTCTGTCTGTCCGTCTGTCTGTCTGTCCGTCTGTCTGTTGAAATCCCTAAGACTTTTAAAATTGAAGAGCTAGATAAATGAAACTTATAACTTAGATTACTAATATACCTACGCTGTATGTGCGAAAAAATTGGCGAGATCGGTCCATGGTGACCTATGATCCGACCACTTATGTTCAAATACCACATATAAAATGTATATATAAAGATCAATTTTTATGTATACGTGCTTAGGTAAACTTTGTTGGTCAAATATATATTGACATCATGCTCAAATACATGATAATAATGTTTTCCGGCGAAAAGACTTGTGGTTCACAAAAAAAAAAATCGAAATTCGGTACACCTACCCATTTGTAAATATGGGTATCAAATGAATGGAAATTCTTCAGCGATTGAATGTTTGTAGTTATTTTCAGGATTCGTATACCCTGGTGACCTATATATCACTTTGAATGGTAACCACACATATGTGTAGGGTATTTATAGTCGGCTTAGACCGACTATAATTTTGATAATCCTAACTATCATAATTACACCTACTTTAAAATTTCCCATGTGATCTAACCTTCCCAACTGGTTTAAATTACGACCCTTTAGTACTTTTTAATACATGCATAGTTCGCCATTTTTTTCCCGCTCAAGTGCCACGCCCCTTGTCCAATCCCGTTCACATTCTTCGTGAAGATTTTTGTTCAATAGATCCTTTGTTTCGATAGGTCAGGCTTAGTAGGTAGGTCAGACTTAGTAGGTCAGGCTTAGTAGGTCAGGAGTTATAGCAATTTTAATGTTTTGGTTATAAGGAAGGGGCCACGCCCCGTTGTCCAATCTACGTGACGATTGGAGTTTTAAAGATGAACATTTGTTTTGATTTTTATAACTCTACTCTTAGTATGTCAGGAGTTATAGCAATTTTAATGTTTTCGTTATATAGGAGTTGCCACGCCCGAAACATAGTTATGTTTCAAATATAACATGATTTGGAACGACCTGAATATAAATGTTTCCAGAGAAACATATCAGTTGTTTAAATTCAAAAAGTCGTATGTTTGCTTAAAAATATATCTAAATATTTTTGGAAAGAAATCCTGAAATAAAATAAAAATAAAAAAATGTTTTTTTTATAAATTTTTATTAAAAATCATTAAACATGCACAGTGGGAATGATTAATATTTTAATTCATATACAAATTTTTAAATGCATAAATAAATAATTGATTTAAAACTGCAAGTACAAGTCTCAGTGCAACACATAGCGTTGGCAAGGAATTCGCGGAGCCAGTTGTAAAAAACATTGCCGAATTCTGTTTGAGAATAGAAGCTCGGATTTTTCAGTTGTGGTTTTTTTTATAAAAAATCCGTACGGGAATTTCACAATATTTTTAGTAAAACATTCAGGAACAATTAAATTTTATACTGCCCTATTAAATGATATCAATTGTTACTATTTGTACTTTTTGTACCACAATTTGTATATTATTTTATTTTAAACATCGTATTACCGATACGAATACGTTTTCTCAACAAACATCAAAAACACTTATGCAGAAAATGGCAGTGTAATCTTCGTATACAAGAAGAATATTGCAAGAATACTTTTATTAAATCTAATTTAATTTTTTTTGTTTGTTTTCAAACATCAGTATGTTTAAAAAGACCAATACATAGTTCACTTACTTACTACTTAAATGACCCTTATAACCGTGGGTCGGTTTTGGCCGCTTCTGCTTTGCGCGCGCTGCCGCCAGTTAGAAATACCAAGCGTTGGCAGGTTGTCCTCAACTTGGTCTTTCCAACGCAGATTTGGACCCCCTTCGAGCCTCGAATCAAGCATCTTCTTAGCTGGAATGTTTTCAACCATTCGTTCGACATGACCTAGCCAGCGAAACCGCTGGATCTTGATGCGCTTGACTATGTCAATGTCGTCAAAAAACTCATACAGCTCATGGTTCATTCTGATTCGACACTCGTTAGCAAAGCAGATAGGGCCAAATATTTTACGGAGAATCTTTCTCTCGAACACTCCCAGTACTCTCTCATCGGTGGAGGCCAGCGTCCATGTTTCCATACATAATTCAAACGATGACAAAAGAGACGTAGATAGAAAATTCTGCTCAACGAGTGCCAACTTCGTGTACAAGAAGAATGTTGGAAGAATACATTTATTTAAATCCAATTTCTTTTGTGTTTTTTTTTAAACATGAATATATTCAAACTATGGCAAAATATGGCGTAGGTAGAAAATGCGGCGCAATGTTGCCAACTTCGTCTGTCGATAACTAATCGAATGAAGACGAGCGTTGCGAACATACGTTATATTTAGATTTGAATAACATTTTCTGTTTGTTTTGAAACATAGTTATAACCAAGTAAACGGCCAAGAAATAGTATATTCAAATGCAATTAAAATTTTATGTTTATATTGTAACATATTTATGATAAATTTGACAGATTCTGCTGGGGAACATATAAAATGTTTACACATAGTAATATGTTATTACCATCTGAACAATAATTTAATTACACTTAATTCGTAATATATGTATGGTGATTTTCTATTATTTTTTAATTACATTCAAACCAATCTTTTTTATCCGTGTAGGTATCACACTAGTTTCTAGCCAGTGAAGTTGGCTAGTAACTTGCCAGTGGTGTCACGCTGGTTCCAAACTACCCAGTTGCCAACCAGTAAGTCGCAAACAACTAGTCAATAAAACTAGCTTGGAACTTGCCAGAGCTGTCACACTGGTTCCATGTGGAGATTGGATAATTAAACTACCCAGTTTATGATAGTAATTTAATATGAAAACTGGTCGTTTTTAGATAAGATAAAATCACAAGAAATGTAATTTGCAACGGATATTGATACGCGGCGTGTCGATAATTCGGTGGAACGCTGGTATCCGTGCATAACAAATGGAAGATCCGAGTCTCGCACAACATCTGTTCAATATAATGTTGCCACATTGATGTGACTTTAGTAATAGTTACAGGGTTGTTATATAAAATAGTATAAAATAGTGTAAAATGGTATTAAATAATAATATAACTGCTTCAGTCTCCCCCTCTGATGCTGAAATCTTCCCAATGAAGTATCAGAAACTTAGCTACAGTTTTTAAGTCGTCCTTTGCGTCTTTTGATGTTGACTGAATGTTCTTGCTTGATAATAGTTGATACAAATGGTTGTAGCCAATTCGCATATCTAACCAAACATCCTGTTGGTGATATTAGCGTTGTTAGCCATGTTACTGATTGGTGGTTCGTAAATATTAGTGCTTTCCATTCTGTTGTTGAATCGTAACAGACTGCGTTCCAAATTAGTCCGCTAGCATATTCACTGGGATGTTCATCAGGATCCTCCCCCTGGAGGATAACTGTCCCAAGTGCATTATCGCTCGAATTGGTTTTTAAAATATATTGGACATCATCTTCTGTTGTAAGATAATTTTTTCTTTGAGATGGTAATGCAATATGTGCATGCTCTACAGTATTTATCAAAACCTTTTCTGAAATATCTTTCTGATGCTCAGCAACTCCATCTAAATCTTAAAAAAAAAACTGAATACAAATGCAAACAACTTTTATTTGCAAATAGCTGTGAAATACTTATTTTCATAAATTTTTCAGTGACGTGTATTCGGTTCTCTGCTGCTGGGTCCATAGTTTCTCACCGGACAAATTTCTAGCGTATGTGGTATTGGACTGATGTTTTCTATTTCCCCGATGTACTTCATAAAATTGGAAACTTCCTTCCTGGTTCTAGAAATCGGAGAATCCTTGAGTCCGGTCATTACGTGTTCACCGGCGATATCCATCGAATAAACTTTGAGCTCACTTGCTTTCACAAAACCATGTTTTATTTTCGGGTTCTTCTCAAAATACCTGAACCGCTGCGCTGTATTTAGAACTATTCCAGCCTGTTCCATGAAGTCGGCCTTAATCAGCGTGCGATTCTTGGTTGCATTTGGTAAGGCAACTAATCGGATTTTCCTGATCCGATTTCCAATTTTCACATCACAAATCGTGGATCGTACCGTTTGCGTTGAATAATTTCCGTCTGCCAAGGTAACTTCTGCCTTTACGTTCTGATATTCGCATCCTCTACTCGTCAAATCATTTTTAGGTTAGCGCTAGCGATGTTTGTCTTTGCTAAAGAATCAATGAACGCTTCACCCTTAAGTCCAAATATTTCCAGATGAACGGTAGGAAGAGCTCGTCCGATAATGGTTGTGGTTACATTGTTGAATGCTAGTGCATGTGGACTTTCCTTGCTGTGGGAGCTGCATTTAGGGCAGTCTGTAGACCACAAGTGCACCACATCCATAGCAAGAAAATAATAGTGCTCGCTTTAGAGGCATCGATTGTGGAGTTGGTTGCGAATTCTGCTTCTTTTTCTTTTTGAAGCAGTTTTCCAAAGTATGTCCGCATACTCTGTAGAAAGCACAACGGAGTGGATCATTTTTCGGAAAAGGCGTTATCGAAGTTGGCTCCTTAGCCTCAGCAAAAAATAATTCCGCGTCTCTGCTAGCGCCAATGAGTCCGTCGAACGTTGGAAGTCTTCTCGGCGAACGCGCTTTCTTATTTTCAGCGATAAGAGGCCGTTAACCAAATTTAGCTGTAAAGCTTCACTCTAGGTTTCTACCAGTTGTGAGAATAAGACCCTCTTCTTGCATAGGAAACTATCCGTTTGTTCCTTGGGGTGTTGCTTCAGCTCCGTTTTTCGCACAAATATGTTCCAATCCGGATTTGGAGGCGAAAAGGTGACGCGAATGAGATTGGTTGCAGCCGCAAACGTTGTGATCGTGTCTTTTACACCCATCCACCAGCAATAATAGCATACCGCGTAGAGCATCAGCATCGGAGATCTTCTCTACGTTCTTGTACACAGATATTGCTGCAATAAACTCTTCAACAACAGCTGGGTCACGCATTCCTTTGAAGCGCGATTTGCACTGCGTAAAAGATCCAGTTTAATTGTTCACAGATCACTGATTTTAGTGCGCTTTATGTCACGACTGTTTTTAATGTCTTCGTCCTAAATTATTTTGTACAAAGGATCATTAATTACAGGGCTATGTCTGTCCTTTCTGTCGCTGCTGATGTCATTGGTAGCGTCGCGGTAAGCGTCTAGTTCTACGTCGCTGCTGTCGTCTCTGCCAACATCGCTGTTGGCGTCTCTGCCGACATCACTGTTGGTGTCTCTGCCGACGTCGCTGCTGGCGTCGCAGTCTCTGCTTACGTCGCAGTTGGCGTATCTACCGACGTTGCTGCTTGCGTCTCCGCCGACGTCGCTGCTTGCGTCGCTGCTTGAGTCGCTGCTTGCGTCGCAGTCACTGCCGACGTCTCAGATTGCGTCGCAGTTGGCGTATCTGCCGACGGAGATGCTTTTTTCGGCGTCGCTGCTATGGTCTCTTTCGACCTTTTTCCCACTACGCAAAGTGATGCTTCCACAATTCTCTGTCGATGGAAAATCACTTTTGTATGGTTGTTCATATTTAAATATCTCTTGAACTAAAAATGCTTTCATTGATGGCTAGTTTTAAAGCTAATAGAACAAGCTTTCATATAAATTAAGTTGTAACTTCTAAACGTGAACATGTGGCCCGAGGTCATTATCCTTGCAATTCAAAATTGATGTCCTTAAAAAGGACCCTTTTTAAAATTCTGAAAAAAAATCCTAAGTTTTCGTCAATTTGTTATAAATGTTCATGCAAAAATTCAAGATGGTATTTTCATGGCATCATATTTTACAAAATAATTTTCTAAATTTTTATTTATTTTTTGTATAGAAAAAAAATTTTTTTTCTACAGTAAAAGTTCTAATAATTCATATTTGATTTCTAAAATGGCATCAGTTTTATCATATTGAATCTAGTTTTTGGGATACTGATTGGGATATAGTCTTTTCGATTTTAGAAAAATGGTATATATCTCAAAAATTAGAGACAATTTGATGAAACTGACGCCATTTTCGAAATTACAGTTACAAATACATTAAAAAATTATTGCAAATTTTACTTTTGAAAAAAAAATATTTTTTTTTTTCAATACAAAAAATAAATAAAAATTTATAAAATTATTTTGTAAAATATGATGCCATCAAAATACCATCTTGAAATTTTGCAAAAAATGTATAAAACTATTTTTTAAAATATGATGCCATCAAAATACCATCTTGAAATTTGACATGAACATTTATATTAAATCAACTAAAATATGTGATTTTTTTCAGAATTTTAAAAAGGGTTCTTTTTAAGGACCACAATTTTGAAGTGCAAAGATAATGGGCCACATGTTAACGTGAAAAAGTTACAACTTAATTTTTCTAAAAGCTTTAAAACGAGTTAATATCGGAGTTTTTAGCATTTCTAGTTCAAGAGATATTAAAATATGAACAACCTTACAAAAGCGATTTGTGTCCCTTTTTTATCCAACTTTGAGCCATTGTATCTCTGGAAGTAGTGGTCGGAAAAAAAATGGTTAGTGTATGTCTCGATACTCTTTATCAGTTGTCAAAATTTTATTAAAATCGAAGAGGTAAAATCTCAAATTTGACTTTTTTTGGATCGATTTGGTGTGGAATTGCCCATATATATATATATATATATATATATATATATATATATATATATATATATATATATATATATATATATATATATATATATATATTTGTTGCCGCGGTAGCTCAGTGGTTAGTGCGTTGGACTGCGAGCCGAAAGGTCCCCGGTTCAAGACTGGACTGGGGCTAACAACATCTTTTCATAGAAACATTTTCTATACAGGTTCTATACAGTTCTATACAGGACTGTAGCGCCAAACTATTATTATTATTATATATATACATACATACATATATATATATATATATATATATATATATATATATATATATATATATATATATATATTTATAACCTTGGTTAATTAGTGTATACATATTCCATCCATTATTCATGATTTAAGACTGTTGATCCATCAACGAACTCAACACTCTAATAAGTATTAAAAATCGTTATTTTTTAATTTTAATGTTGTGAATTTGTGTCCTATTGTACATTAATATTTCAAAATATTTTTAAAAATGTATAGGGTTGGTTTGTTTAAAGAGTTTGATATATTAGCCTTTAATTTTTATACCCTACACCTATGAGGTACAGGGTATATTAACTTTGTGCATATATTGTAACGCCCCTTAGGAGGCGTGTCCGGTATGGAAAAGTATATATATTCTTGATCAGCATCACTACCCGAGTCCGTTTAGCCATGTCCGTCTGTCTGTCTGTCTGTCTGTCTGTCTGTCCGTCTTGCTGTCTTGCTGTCTTGCTGTCTTGCTGTCCGAATACAGAATAACTTGAGAAATACTGATCAGAATGCGATGAAATTTCGTCTCAATATATTTGAACCAAAAGTAGGAACTGAGTTTGAAAATGAGCTAAATCGGTCAACGGCCACGCCCACCTCCCATACAAGTCACTTTTATATAACTCTTTCGGAACTAATAACTCGAAAAGTATTCAAGGTATAGTTATAAAATTTAAAACATATTGTTATAATTCACCTAAAACTATGTGGTCCAAAAATGGGCGTGAGCCGCCCACTTTTTTTTTTTTCATTATTTCCCGGGTTTTCATAGTGGAAAATTGATCCGGAAATTATTAAAATCAAATCTATGAAATATAAGCCTTTCAAAATTTTAAATATAGGCGTGGTCCGCCCAATTACACTTTTCAAATTTTTTTTTATTTTTTTATACTTTATATAATTTTTTTAATTTATGGGGATATAAGACGTAAATTTCTGATATATGAATAATATTCTGAGGGTTAATATCCCCACCAAAGGTGTAGGGTATTCCATAGTCGGGCCCGACCGACTATAAAGATCCGCCCCATGTGACCGAACTTACCCATGTGACCTAACTTTCCCAACTCGTTTTAAGTTCTTTTTGACACACACAATAAAATAAAATCTTCTTCACTGGAAATGGAACTATTTTATTTCTCTTGCTTTCTTATTTAATTTTAGACACCTTCTTTTTAAAAACTTTTCGCATATACGTCTACTACTTATATCTTTAAAAAATGGTAACATAATCAAATCAACTATCTATATTAAAATATAGACGAAAGTTGAAGTTGCGATCGCTTTTTGTGGACTCAGATTTGGTCAGATCGGGTGAATTTGCATCTCAATTTAATATTTTAAATTTTGTATCATTTTAAAGTATAATAAATGTAACGATACATTTAATTTTAATGACAAATATATTTAATTAAATCTTTGTTTAGTATTATTTATAAGTCATATTACAACTTTATTGGCAACGCCAGACTGAAACTTCGCTCACAACTCTTGGGCTTTGATGTCTAAAATCTCGGGCAAGATGATAACATAATCGCGTTCAACAAATCGGAGGCGCAGACATTATCACCAGGCTTCTAGATTGGTGTATCGTTCATGATTTAAATTTTACGCTTTAAGTTGATATGGACGGAGTCTGGAAGAAAGATGTCTTCTCGGGATACCAAGCCAGTGCTAGGATGACGATGTGTAGTGGTTGAATGTCACTGTATCAAACACAGTTCGTACTTTGATGAAAACGATGCCAACGTTGTCTTTCATGTGGGGCAGCAATTTCTCAAGTTTATTTATAACCATTTTTATAACCATGCCAAGAACAAAACAATTAATTAATAATAATAGTTTGGCACTACAGTCCCAAAAATAATAGACTAATAAGATTACGCATTGCGCATTGCTGACGTCAAAAACTATGGAATGTCAAGTAAAGGAAATTTAAATTTAGACATTTTATAAATTACAAATATTTATTTCATTGAAATTTTGTTTTTTAAAACATAATTGCCAAAAATATTGGCTTCCGGCAGTTTCCTCATTGGATGCATCAACAATCGTGCTGATCAAGACATTTTTGCACATGGATATTGCAACAACATTCTGACACAATTGAAAAATTACAGTTGTCAAAAAACTTCTACGTATATGCGCAGAAGATTCAAGTTTTGAACAACGTTCTGCGCAATATTTGTTTCTATTATTCTTGCTACAATGCTATAAGAACTTAGAAAAATATGACACATCGAAAGTTTGATATATTGTGTTTTCGATTAATCAGACATTCCGGTAAAACGATTAATTGCACATACCTAGTTAGAATAGTGCATTATTATTAATACCCAGCACACTAAGATAACAGAATGTTTATGAGAGTGTTGCTGCAACTAAAATACTACTCGCTTTCACACTTCCAATATGCAGGAAATATAAATACATTTTCAGCAAAAGTTTAAATAATTTGTAAACATCACATATTTTGTATTATTTGTGAGATGTTTTTATAAACATCACGAAAAATGTCATATTTGTGGTAGATTCACTGCAGCTACTGGAGAAATAGGTAGCATTGCTGCAAATATTTACATATTCCACAGATATTAATGTTTTTGTAGCAAAACTATTAATATTGTCTAAATATCACAAAAGGTGTCAAATATTTGACTTAATTTGCAACTGCAATGATGTTTAAGGCTCTAATATTTTTCAACCATCTTTCATTTTCATAACATCATTGACAACAAAGTGATAAATTGAGGAAATTGTAGAATTTATTAATTTCGTCCATAGAATTTATTAATTTCGCAAAACATATTTGTATGTGAATTCTAACATTGCATTTTAAATTTTATAATAACATTTCAAATAATTTACGAATTATTGGTTCCTTAAGAGTTGTATATTAGTGACTTGCTTGGGAGGTGGCCGTCTCCGTTTACCGATTTGGCTCATTTTCGAAGTCAGAACTATTTTTTTTTGGCTCAAACATATTAAAACAAAATTTCATCGCATTCTGACCAGTATTATTTAAGTTATAGTGATTTCTGCCAGACAACAACACAGACAGACATAAATACAGACATATATACAGACATATGAACAGACGGGCACAGCAAACGGACTTGTTGAGTGATGCTGATCAAGAATATATATACTTTTATGAACCGACCAATACCTGAAAAAGCACGGTATATATTTATTACTTTTGTTCAAATCGGTTTCCATAAGCATTTAAGGGTTAGGTATACGGTACAAAATGACCTTAAGGCGCAGCAAGGCGCAGATAAAATTGATACGGCTGTAACCACCATAAATCCTACTATTCTCTCAATATATGTTACCTACCCCCAGGTTATCGTACCGTGTCATGGCGTGCACCGGCTAGCGTGCGGGAGGTTCTCAACCTGCCAAAAATCAGATATATGTAATCATACATATATACATAAAACATTTTACATATTTACATATGATCACAAAAATATATACTAAAACATACAAAAAACCCGTTCAAAATACTTTGAAGTCATCGTCATTGATCGCCTCCACTTTTGCTCTCGTTATTTTGCCCCTATAATGCAATTAGCACTCCATGCTTATTTTATTTAATAAATATATTAAATCCGCTTACGACAATAGTCGGACTATTCACGGACTATTTCCGTACGGGCAGTGTGTGTGCTCTTTAGGGTACAGTACGAGTACTGATAATAATGGTACAGTGCTTTCATATAACCAACCGCCTACATCACTAACAAAAACAAAAATAAATAATGGTCGTCGGTGGTGTGTGTTAGTTTTTTTTTTACAAATTAACCAACGCTTAGGAGATGCCCCCTATTCATGCAAAGCACAGTGTTAATCGTTAGAAGGGATGATAGGTTAAAAGGAGGGGGGAAAGATAGAGTAGTGTCAAAATCCTCCAAGAAGGATTTTGAGGGCCCCTGCCCAAATGTGCGAATTGAATTCCATTTTAGGCCCTATATAGGTAGTTTAGACAATGCGTAAGTCAGCAGGAGTGAAGTATGTTTTAATAATAATAGTTTGGCGCTACAGTCCTGTATAGAACTTCGGCCGAGCTCTCTCACAATTTTGAGCTGTGCGTGTTATATTTGTACTCAAAGTGGAGGGACCTACAGTTTATTGCCGAATCCGAACGGTGGGTGAGAGCTTTTCATAGGCAATGGTTTTACTCTCGTAGGTTTGCCATTTACTGACGAGAGGTAGCGCGGTATAGAAAAATGTTTCTATGAAAAAATGTTGTTAGCCCCAGTCCAGGCTTGAACCGGGGACCTTTCGGCTCGCAGTCCAACGCACTAACCACTGAGCTACCGCGGCTACGAAATATGTTTTACACCGTTTTAAAAAACCGAGGCACTTGGCCGCTTCTTTCGACACATTAAATATGTGGTCATTCCAACGGAGATCACATTGAATTGATATGCCCAGAACGTCAAGAGCAGCTGACTGCGCAATATTCACTGTACCCATATTGAGGGGAGGAAGGGGTGAATCCATTCTTTTGTGAGGTAACAGACAACATTGGGTCTTGCTTGGATTAAAATCTACTCTATTTGCAACACCCCACTCGGAGATTGATTTAAGGTCATTATTGGATGTGTCATTCATAGTGCGTCGTTTACTCTGAATCTCCAAAGAGTTTGGGCGCTTGTTGAACGAATATGAATGACAAATGTTACTGTCATCTGCAAAGGAATGAATTGGGTTCTGAGTCAATGACAGAAGGTCATTGATGAATACCATAAATAGGGACGGGGATCGGACGGAACCCTGCGAAACTCCAGAGGGCTTTCTGCCACACTCGATCAAAAGCATTGGAAATATCGAGAGGAACAGCCTTGCTCTCCCCGAAAAGGTGAACACAATTATTCCACTTTTCGGAGAGGACCGCCATCAAGTCACCTGTGGATCTGGTCCGACGGAAACTGTATTGTCGGTCACTGAGCAATTCGTTGTGCTCAAGATAGTTCACAAGGTGGAAGTTAATTACGCTCTCCATTACCTTGGAAAGTGCAGAGCATATTGCAATGGGTCGGTAATTGGCAGGGTTCGTGGCCTCGCCCTTTTTCGGAACTGGCTGGACATTGGCAACCTTCCAACAAGATTGAAAAACTCCTGTCGTGTGGGAGATGTTGAAATGGTTACGCAACGGACAAGCCAGCGATGACGCGCACTTCTTCAACACATGGGCAAATATGCCATATGGCAGAGAGCCTTTGTTAATGTTGAGGTTTGCTAAAACCTTTTTAACTGTCCGAGTTCGAAAATGTATCTCCGGCATTGCAGAAGAAACAAAATCGACGACAGGCAGTGGTTGATTACTATCTGGGAGCGTTCAATTATTTACAAATAATTCTGTCAAGAGATTAGCTTTATCAACCGGGACAGTGAACGTCTGGCCATTCATACTAAGAGTTGGAGTAGACGATGTCGCCTGATTCTTCACCCTTTTTACAAATGACCAAAAATTGTTACTACCCCTGTGATAAAGTAGGACCTTTTTGCGCGAGTTTTGTTCGTGCAGAAACTTTTTGTGCGAGATCACGGCATCACAGCGACTCCTAGCCTGTATACGAAGTCTTTCAGCATCAGCATTTTTGTTAGAACGCCAAGTCTGAAAGGCTTCCTCTTTCGACCTGACTGCAATCCTGCAAGTCTCATTAAACCATGAGTGGTTCTTGGGTTTAATGCTAATTTTTTTTAGAAGGTATGAAGGACCGCATACCTAATAAAATAATATTTTGTACCATTAAAGCCGCTGCATTTATGTCTCTGTCTGCGAAACACAATTTCCAATTAAAGTTGCGAAAAAAATCATTTAACGCAACCCAACTTGCTTTTTCGTAAAGCCATACAGTCCTCTTCGGGGCTTTAATCGAAGAGGCGCGTAAACTAGAATACGAAAACTCAGCGGAAACAGTACAGTGGTCGGAGTTACCAAGAGGCGTAAGGACTTTGACATCATATTTTTCATGATGAGAAGTCAGAAAAAGGTCTAGGACTTTTGGCTTTGCCCACCGACGCGTGGGAGGTACGTCGATTCCTTCACCAATTGAGTGAGTTGATTGCACTCTGCAAACAGCTCAACATAACAACACTCCTGTGTTGAAAGACCCGAGTGGCTCAACCAAGTCGTGTTGTGCACATTAAAATCGCCGGCAACAACAATTTCACTGCCTGGAAATTGCTCCAATATATTTGAGATCGAATCAGATAAGGCATCCTCTTCGAAGGTGGAAACCCTATCTAGATTCGGACTCCAATAAAGAAATAAAAAGTGCATGGTGTGTTTGGATTTTGAATTTAACCCAAATTGTATTAAATTCGCTATCCGACACACTATGTTGTTGCTGCAATTGATACACAACGTAACTCCGAATAAAAAGAGCGAGACCCCTATGGGCAGAAAATAAAGGCACTAAGTGATACCCAGGTATTTGAAAATCCAGTGGATCTGCATCCTCACTAACCTGGGTCTCATCCAGTGCCATTATTTGTGGCCTATTAACTCGTTCTCAGCCCACGAATATTGCAAAAATCTATTCGAAATTTTTGCGACATTTTTTCTTGGGCAACTTCAAAACAGACATGCATACTACCAAGGCGCAGCAGTTGAAACAAACAAATGAGAGCGTAAGTCACGCCGTGGTGAGTGTTAGGCGTTCACCACAGCATAAATTACGCACTCAGTGCATCCTCAACCGTGCGCGCTAGTAGCGTGGAATAGGATGGGGGAGGGAGGGAATACGTTAACAAACCTTGCAGCAAAGAGCATAGAAAAGCCCTTTGCGTCGGCAAAGGCAAAAACAGCGAGTGCGGCAACTCAGCAGGCAACGCGAAACTATATTGTTGTTGCAGTAAATTGTTTGTATTTATTTATTTGTTGTATATTTTTAGTTTTGTGTGTAAACTTGGCAAAAAAAAAGTGCGCGTAATTGTTGAATTTAAATTTTAACTAAACGAAAATAAAGAAAAAGTTCACCAAAAAATAAAACAAATCGTGTGCATAAAAAAAATAAATCGATGTGTGAAAAAAAAAAACAAAAGTTTATGTGATAGTGATGTTTAGTGAGTTTGATTTCTGCCCGAACACGATTTTACACAAAAAAATTGTAATTTTGTATAAAATATTATAATTTATTATTAATGGTATTATTAATTGTATTATAAAGTAGTTATAACAATGCAGAATTAGATTTATATTTATATACTAACAGAAGTTTTAATTATCTTATTTATCGAAAAATTTATTTTAATCTATTAATTGAAACAAATAAAGCTTAAGCAATAACCGAATGGTTGGTGCCACGCAAAAAGTGCTTAAGAGCATTTAGGTAAATATTTTTTTGTGAAGTTATTAATTTTAATAATTTCAAACTTGGTGAAAATTCTTATTTCATTTACATATTTTTTTAGCCAGGTCCTATCAGTGAAATAGAGGATTCTTTCACCTCAGGGCATACGCGTTTCCATACCTCAAAAGAGCTCTCTGGAGGGGATGGAGTTTTGGACAATATTAATTTTTCTACGCGAATATGATTGGGATGGACATGGTCAAGGTAAAATATTTCCTTTTATTTATATTGACTATACGCCTTTCTTAATCTTTTTGCAGGATTTTACTAAAATTTACTTTAATACTGTTTTATATTTTTATACCCTTCACCTATTTTAGCCAAAAGTAGGAACTGAGTTTGAAAATGAGCCAAATCGGTCGACGGACACGCCCACCTCCCATACAAGTCACTATTATATAACTCTTTCGGAACTAATAACTCGAAAAGTATTCAAGGTATAGTTATAAAATTTAAAACGTATTATTAGAATTCACCTAAGAATATGTAGTCCAAAAATGGTCGTGATACGCTCACTTTTTTTTTCATTATTTCCCGGGTTTTCATAGTGGAAATTTGATCCGTAAATTATTAAAATCAAATCTATGAAATATTAGCCTTTCAAAATTTTAAATATAGGCGTGGTCCGCCCAATTATATTTTTCAAATTTTTTAGTTTTTTTATACTTTTATATACATTTTTTAATTTATGGGGATATAAGACGTACATTTCTGATATATGAATAATATTCTGAGGGTGGGGAGGTTCAGCATAATTAAAAACTTTAAAATTAAGGTATGCAATTAAATATCCCACATTAATATCCCCACCAAAGGTGTAGGGTATTCCATAGTCGGGCCCGACCGACTATAAAAATCCGCCCCATGTGACCGAACTTACCCATGTGACCTAACTTTCCCAACTCGTTTTATTATCAACTTAATACAAATTATAATTTTTTTTATTTTCAGGTTTTTTCCTTTTCTTTTTCTACTTTTAACTTACTGTAATTCTTTTCAACTTTTTAACAAAAATATAAATTTATTTTCTTTTCAGTTTTTCTATAAATTTATTTTATTTGCAGGTTTTGTATAATTTCCTTTTATTTTCAAGTTTTGTGTTTTTAACAGTTTTCTTTTTAGACTTTTACAAAAATATTAATATACATTTAGCATTTTAATTATCTTTTCAGGTTCTTTAAGATTTTAATTTTCTTTTCTGGTTTTAAATTATTTTTTTTTTCAGATTTTTAATTATTTTCTTTTCAGGTATTTAATAATTTTCTTTTATTTTCAGGTACATATACTTAATTTATTTTCAGGTATTTAATAATTTTCTTTTCAGGTATTTATTTCTTAAATTTCTTTTCGTTTCAGGTATTTTTAAGAATTTTCTTTTCAGGTTGTTTTTTTATGGGCATTGTATATTTCTTTATTAAGTTTTCAACATTTTATTAAATTGTTATTTTCAGTTTTTTTTACGGTAGGTATTTAAATTGTTTTATTTAGTTATTCATAACTTTTTATTCCTTTATAGATCTTTTTAAAAACATTCATTTATTTTTCATTAATTCTTTTTTTGTTTAATTAACCTTTTCTTTACAGGGTTTCTTAGGACGTTTTATGGTATTTTGCTGGCATCCGTACGAATTTTGGAGCGCAGTCGTTCCTGACAGAGGGTTTTGATCTAGCACCGCATGAACGCAGGCAGATGTCGGGTGATATATTTTTTCAAAAATTGGCACGCTGTGGTTTTTCTGCTGCTGCCGCCAGAGACTCCCGTGACTGCCGGTGTTAACGACTGCGTGACTTCCGACGGTAATCGACCTTGTTTTAATTTAATTTTATTATTCACAATTGTCACTTTTTTATATTTTATAAAATCACACTTATTATTTTTCACTTCCTATATCTTTACCTTAATTTTCCTTTTTCCTAATATAACTGCCTCCTAGTCCTTTGATAACAAATCCTGAGTCCTTGTGAAAAATTAACTTTTATTTTACTGACTTTATTTTAAATAGACTAATTTTAATTATTTCTGCTTCGACATCTGATCGCTGTAAAAATTCCCGCAAAGTGATTTTATGCATTTCAGTGCTACATAAGCGACGAAGAAACGGGAAACACTAACAAAATTGACATGGTGAATATCTTATAAAAGCTTTTATGTATTTTGCATCTCGCTTCGCCCACCTAATTAGTCTGAACTCGTCACTCTAGCAACATATCTTCAATGATTCTTTTCTTTGCAAGATTCTTTGCACATAAAGAGGGCTTTCGATTTGTGATTTTAAATTTTAAGCGCAATTAATTGTAATTTTTCTTTT
Source organism: Dryomyza anilis (assembly GCA_951804985.1). NCBI lineage: Eukaryota > Metazoa > Arthropoda > Insecta > Diptera > Dryomyzidae > Dryomyza > Dryomyza anilis. The sequence goes on along the minus strand of OX638130.1, from coordinate 39,593,482 downwards.
CAGGTTTGGTGTTCTTGGATCAGGGTTTGCAGGTAAGTATTTTTTCTACTATTTTTCCTTTTGCTTTTCAGGTGCAGTTTTTGGATTTCGGGCATAGTTGCCAGTTAGTGTGGTATTTTTATGGTATTTTTTAATTGCCGTGGGATAAAAAATACCACGGTATTTTTAAATTCAACGTGGTATTTTTTAATTTATGTGGTATTTATGTGGTATTTTGGAACAGCATAAGTTTTTGTTATGTATAATAAATAAATACATTCAATTATCAAGTATTATGTCTACAAATAATTAATTCATGCACCCAAATAATATCTAAACAAACTTAAGCGAATATTCATAATAATCATATTCGCCCCCTCTAATTTACCAACGGATCAATAGTTTATATAAAAACGAACATGCCATTTTATGACAACAAAGAAACGAACATGCCACTTTATGACAACAGTTATTTCGGTGATTTTCGGTTGCGCTTAAATTTTGAATGTTGTTATGGCTGGTCGTAAAAGAAAATCTCCAAAAACTCCGCTGGAAGAAGGTCCTAAGATATCATCGTTTTTAAAAACAATATGTAATTACAATTAATTACTTAAATTAAATAAAAATAAAAATCATACAAGAGTATAATTTTAAAAATACAAATGGTCTTTTATTGTCCATAATACACATTTTTATTATTTTGGAGCATATTTTCATAAATTTTTAAATTTTGTACGATTTTTCGCGGTATATTTATACCCTACACCTATGAGGTACAGGGTATATTAACTTTGTGCATATATTGTAACGCCCCTTAGGAGGCGTGTCCGGTATGGAAAAGTATATATATTCTTGATCAGCATCACTACCCGAGCCATGTCCGTATGTCTGTCTGTCCGTCTTGCTGTCCGAATACAGAATAACTTGAGAAATACTGATCAGAATGCGATGAAATTTCGTCTCAATATATTTTAGTCAAAAGTAGGAACTGAGTTTGAAAATGAGCCAAATCGGTCAACGGACACGCACACCTCCCATACAAGTCACTTTTTTATAACTCTTTCGGAACTAATAACTCGAAAAGTATTCAAGGTATAGTTTTAAAATTTAAAAGGAATTGTTAAAATTCACCTATAAATATGTGGTAAAAAAATGGGCGTGATCCGCCCACTTTTTTTTTCATTATTTACCGGGTTTTCATAGTGGAAATTTGATCCGTAAATTATTAAAATCAAATCTATGAAATATTAGCCTTTCAAAATTTTAAATATAGGCGTGGTCCGCCCAATTATATTTTTCAATTTTTTTTTTAGTTGTTTATACTTTTATATAAATTTTTTAATTTATGGGGATATAAGACGTTAATTTCTGATATATGAATAATATTCTGAAGGTGGGGAGGTTCAGCATAATTAAAAGGTATGCAATTAAATATCCCACATTAATATCCCCACCAAAGGTGTAGGGTATTCCAACTCGTTTTATATGTGTTTTTAATTGCGTGGGATATTTTGTGGTATTTTTTAATAACAAAGGTTTTTTTTATTGAAAAATACCATGGTATTTTCTGTGGTATTTTTTATTATCTGGCGTGGGATAAAGGTATTTTCTGTGGGATAAAGACCTGGCAACTATGATTTCGGGTAAGTATTAGGTATCAGTTTTATTATATTATTTATTATATTATTTATATTTCTATTTCTTTTTCATTTCTTTTCAGGTCACACGCTAATATAGTATATTTTCATTTAAATATAATGCATTTTGATGAATTTCATAGTCATAAATTCAGCATCACTAAAAAACTACAAAAGTACCACGAAGTAAACTCAAGCTTTTAGCGAAGTAGATTAGCAGATAATTTTTTTTCCACCAATGTATTTTGTTGTTGTACAACTGTTACTTGACAAAACTGCTACTCTACATCGCAACTGCTACGTTTCGTGAATAACCTTACTATTACAAAAGAATGAACAAAAATTAAACCAAAATATAATATATTTTTCACAATCTGTCGATGAGATTTGGCACATTTTCGCTACTGTTGCCACTTTGACACAGCACCTCAGTGCCATCAACTTATTACTTAGAGGCTCAAAGAATAAGTATTGCTGCAAAACAAAGGAGGATACATTCCCCTGATTTTTACTTGTTTCCCAGAAACGACGGGTCTCCCATGTCGTCCTAGTTGTGATATGGCCTCATGAAGCAGTCTCATATTTGTTTATGATTTCGCGTTATATGAAAAACTTTCGTGTCCTCCTCATTGCCAGTCCAGAAAGTAGCTGGAATTCATGTCGTTTTCCTAGCTAATTTTGCATCCTTGCAACCACAGCAAAACCCCTACCAGAAATTAGCTAGTAATACGCAAGTTTTTCATTCCAAGGAAATGTGCCCATTTCCTTTTCTAGTAAATTGTTACTTGGGATATTGTGAACAAGCCAACCCTGGGGACGGATTCCGCAACTGTGAAAAACACGGTATACACATTATTTTGTGTAAATAGCAATCTAGCGATTTCGAAAATGTGCAAAGTGAATAGAAACGTCAAAAAAGCATTATTTTCACAAAAATTTAGTTGGTGTATAAAAATGTGAATTTAAATTGCGTGCGATTGAAATGACATCTCTCTAAAACCATTCAGAAGCTTAAAATTTTCATTTTGGTCATCGGTGTACATTTCGTGTTTGCGAAATCGCATGAATCCTGAAAGTGTAAACTTCCAATATTTGTGAACTTTTTCATTTTGAGTACACAATTTTTTTCACATTTGAGGAATCTGTCCCCAGTAGCGCGATTCTTTAATTTTTTAACGACAAATGTCGATATCGCTAACTAACAAGAATTATAGCTTGCGATAACGATCAAGTGATTCACTAACTTTGCTTTAACAATTATTGTAGATAAAAAAAAGGCATCATCTAAATTTAAGTGTCAAATAAAATAAATTACAATTCAATTTTAAAAAAGTCAATATTTTTTTTGTCAAAGATTAAAATTTAAGTGCTTATATTTAAAAACCTTATAAACAAAGTTGATATGAAAGAAGTGCACGTGCAGAACAATTTTAGCGAATTTTGGACATGTTAAAGTCAAGTTCCATCGAGATTCATAGAAACGCCACATTTCTCGCACACCGAACGTTGAAAAACCACTTTGTGGCAACTTAAGTGGTAGCCACACAGTTGCCATTAAAGTGTTCGTTCTAAATCATGCGAAATATACTTATTTGCCATCCAATTGCCAGTCAAAAATCCCCGGGGCGAGGCTTAGTTGCCCAAATTTTGATCCATTTCAGTTTCGGTTCACCTATTTAGAACTTGAACTGTAATTTATGTGTAGATTAAAAATAAAAATTATAAAGAGTGCCATTAACGTTAATGTTTGTCCTGTAATAAAAAAATACTAAATATGTATAGCATAATTATAGAAGTCTTTACGAACAGAGTTTTTGGCAAACTACAACTCTAATTTTACAAACGGTGCAAGTTTTCGGGTTAAAGCTTATATTCTACCCCGTCTAATTTTTACGCCCACACAAAAAAATGCAATTTGTGAAAATTTATTAAAATTGTGATTTTCTTTATTTTTAAATTATGCTTTTGCGGATGTATATTTTTGCAACACAACTTTCCATAAACATATGTAGTGGATGTTATAAATATGTCGTGTATAATAATATACATTTATTAAATTTTAAAGTTAATTAGCTACATTATATATAAATATGTTCCTAATATGTTCTTTATTCTATACTTGCCACATATACGGAACAAAATACATTTATTAATTTGCCACTTTTTGCAACCTAAAACAACAAAGTCATTAATTCTGATAATGGAACATATAAAATAAAGGGCGGAGTTACCCTTTATTTTATATGTTCCATTATCAGAATTAATGACTTATATATCACAGCAATGCGACATATTATTGCGTATGTTCCATACATGTTATTAGTCACTTCTTTAGGACTACATATTATAAGTTTGCAACACTGGTGTCAGAGGTAACTTAAAAGGTACACATATGCCACAATAGTTGCTTGGGGTTAACAAGCATAAAATTTTCATCGATAGCGTATCGACATTTGTCGATACGTAACAACAAATTTTATCTATTAATGAAGTGCAACTATGTGACTTGCAATCAACTATTTCCCTTCTCAACTTCAATTAGAAGAGAGCATTTAAAAAAAATGGCTCCCATTTGTTCTCGTTTGTTTTGTTTTCGGCTAACTTCAAAAGTAACATAAAAAATAATTTGCCACTGAGTTTGACTTCAAAAAATAGTTTATTAAAAAGAAAATTATCGTGCGACCGTACGCTATGAAAAAATTGTAAGTATACATAATTTATTTTCTACCATTTAATAATAATGCATTTGATTTTAGTATATGTGCTATCAACTATCAATTCGAGCAGCGCCTGTCGGCATAGAAGAACTCATGGGAATCACTCCGGAGATGCAATAAAGTCGATTGTTTCTGCAGGACGCAATTACTACTAAATGCATTCATCGAGCAGGAGTGCGAAGCACAATACTCATTGTTTGCACACAACCTGCCGCATTTTGGTGACCAACGAACTCTGTGACTGATGAGGAGGCTCTCTCTGATATAAGATTCATTTACAATACAGTAGCGCGATTCCCTAACTCCGTATCGACAAAAATCAATATCGTTAACAACAATTAACGACAAATATTGTTATGAGGTATTCCGTACACAGTTCGCTATGATATTTATCGTCAGCTGTCATCGTTAAGAATTTACCGAAAATTGTCGATACGATAGCGTTGAAAATGTTTTGGTTGTTAGCCAGCTTACTTTTCAACGATTTATATAGTTAAAAATCTTTCCGAATTTATTTGTCTACATAAAACGCATTGAAAGTAGGGAATCACATTTGTCATAACGATCGCTATAGCAAGCGACAATTGTCGGTAGTTAGCGATATCGAATATTATCGTTATAGAGTTACGGAATCGCGCTACAGGTGAAATAATTGTTATTAGAATTAGTTAAATTTGTATGAATTTATAAATTATAAGGTTTCAAAATTCCGACGTCCACAAATTCAACTGTGCGAAGCACAATACTCATTGTTTGCACACAACCTGCCGCATTTTGGTGACCAACGAACTCTGTGACTGATGTAAGATTCTCTGATATAAGATTCATTTACAATACAGTAGCGCGATTTCCTAACTCCGTATCGATAAAAATCGATATCGTTAACAACAATTAACGACAAATATTGTTATGAGGTATTCCGTACACAGTTCGCTATGATATTTATCGTCAGCTGTCATCGTTAAGAATTTACCGAAAATTGTCGATACGATAGCGTTGAAAATGTTTTGGTTGCTAGCCAGCTTACTTTTCAACGATTTATATAGTTAAAAATCTTTCCGAATTTATTTGTCTACATAAAAACGCATTGAACGTAGGGAATCACATTTGTCATAACGATCGCTAAGCAAGCGACAATTATCGGTAGTTAGCGATATCGAATATTATCGTTATAGAGTTACGGAATCGCGCTACAGGTGAAATAATTGTTATTAGAATTAGTTAAATTTGTATGAATTTATAAATTTTAAGGTTTCAAAATTCCGACGTCCACAAATTCAACTTTGCGAAGCACAATACTCATTGTTTGCACACAACCTGCCGCATTTTGGTGACCAACGAACTCTGTGACTGATGAGGAGGCTCTCTCTGATATAAGATTCATTTACAATACAGTAGCGCGATTTCGTAACTCCGTATCGAAAAAAATCGATATCGTTAACAACAATTAACGACAAATATTGTTATGAGGTATTCCGTACACAGTTCGCTATGATATTTATCGTCAGCTGTCATCGTTAAGAATTTACCGAAAATTGTCGATACGATAGCGTTGAAAATGTTTTGGTTTTCAACGATTTATATAGTTAAAAATCTTTCCGAATTTATTTGTCTACATAAAACGCATTGGAAGTATGGAATCACATTTGTCATAACGATCGCTATCGCAAGCGACAATTGTCGGTAGTTAGCGATATAATATTCGTTATAGAGTTACGGAATCACGCTACAGGTAAAATAATTGTTATTAGAATTAGTTAAATTTGTATGAATTTATAAATTTTAAGGTTTCAAAATTCCGAAGTCCACAAATTCAACTGCAGCGCATGGCAGCCATCATGTTTTTGGCGAGTGTGAAGTTAACAACTTTTTTTTCAACAACTATTTTCTGTCAAAATATGCGGAACGGGTGGAATTGGAACAAACAAACGTTTGACAGCTGGAAAGAAGAACAAGAGAATTTTGACAAATGGCAAAAAGTTGACGGATTTTGAGGTTTCTCTGGATTTGTGAACAAAGGAGCAGGATACTCATAGCAAATGATACATGGATCGACAGGTATTATCAATATCTGTCAATTAGTATCCTTGACATGTATGTGAATTATTTATTTTAGCCGACAGAACCAGTTTAAAGTGCCAAAAAGCAGTGGATATGTAGCTAAACATGGTTGTTGGCTATAATGCTTCCAAGGATCATCATAAAAATTGCTGGGTTCAGTTCGCAATGTATTCACCTATCTGACCATATAAACATTTTTCTTCAACTTCTTCTAGTTCCGCCACAATTCAGTAAATCCTCTGGCATATTTTTTCGAAGGATAATGATAGAACAACTTTCAAGGGTTGTTGGTGAGTTCTTATTAAAGGATCACATTTTAAAGTAAACATTCTAAATCCAAATTTTAAGCCCTATCCAAAAATATATAACTTTACATACTAGCTCTAGCTGTTTTAGAATAGTAGACACCATCGTTGGCCATTAAAGGAGGAAAGCGGTTGATGAAACACGTTTGAGGAGTTGTTAGGCATAATATGCTATGCCTTATATAAGTACGGACAAATTATGTCCATCAACTCCAGAAATGATTTCCAACAACCATTTTCATCATAGTACGTCCATCGAAGGCATCTCCCTTTTTGGAACAGATAGCTCTAGAAATACAAATGGTACATTTTTGAAAAGGTCGTTTGAATTAGAATTAAACTGCTTATCAAGATAAATGATTCCTGGACAAAGTATGTCCATCAACTCCAGAAATGGTTCGTCCATCGAAGGCAGCTGCCTTTTTTATAATTACTGTTTTGAAAAGGTAATTTGAATTCAAATTAAACTGCTTACAAAAATAAATGATTCTTGCACAAATTTTGTCCAACAACTTCTTAAATGGTTTTGAACAACCACTTTCAGCATGGTACGTCCATCGATGGCGTCTCCCTTTTTTGATCGGATGAACGTAGAATAAAAAAAGATATGTTTTTGGAAAGATCGTTAAATTTGGGACTAGACTGCTTACCAGAATATGTTTCTTGGGCGAGAACTGGCCTACAACCCTTGAAAAGTCTTTTATAAGTAAGCCTTAAAAAATAAATGGCTTAGGATTCGTTGATTTGTGGCGAAACTAGACGGAATAGAATTAAAATGTTTGCACTGCCTGATAGGTAATTTAATTCTGAATTGAGTCCAATTATTTTTAAGGTGCTCCTTGAAGGCGATGTGGTCAACAACTTCTATTAGCTGAAAGGCCACTCATTTCGGTCAGTTTAAACTGCATCTAATGACTAAAATAAATACTATACAGATATGACAGTGATTTAATTGAGTAGGTATTGAGTATACCTGTCGATCCATGTACGTTTTATCATGAGTATCGTACTCTTTCGTCCAGAATTCCTCCAAATCCCTCAATTTCTGCGATATTTTTGTCCAGCTGTCAAAGTGGAACGAGTGGAATTGAAAAAGTTGTTGAGAAAAGTTGTTAACTTCACGCACATATGTTTTTGAAGTTAATCGCGATGTGTCAAAACAGAGAGTATATTGGAAAATGAAATATTTTCCTTAATTTTAATTAATTAATTAATTTTAATATGCGTTTTTCTACAGATTTTAAACAATGTTGTCGACATCGAATTGATATGTGTAGGCGAGCACCATTGCATGCAGCATCTCCATTAAATAGTCGTGACAAGTTTGTCGACAAGAACATTAAGCTGCCGCTTACACTTGTAACACTTGTCACTCTGTCAAGCGGAGCGGTGGTGCCCCAACGTTGGCAAATATAACGATTATAGCCGGTCTCACATGCCAGACTGATGCCATTTGGCGCAGCTAGCATTGGAAGCAGCTGTTATGGTGGAAGGCGGGCAGAATTGTGACTACAGCCACAAATTGGAATAGCTGGCAAGGTATTAATTTTGTATTTTTTAATATTTAATAATTTTAATTAATTTGTGTACGTTTTTTTAGATGAATTAAAAACATAGTTTTTCGCGGTATTTTCACAGTATTTTCAACGCGGTCGACGTTTGGTTCCATAAAAAGACTATAAATATACTAAGATGTAAACTTTCGGTTTTGATGGTTTTTGTTGGCTTCAAATAATTTAAATTTGGGGTGGTCTATCCGTTGGCTCCGGTGTTATCCTTTTATCCGCGCTATGAGAATAGGAATGAGAGAAAGGGAGATGTCAGTGAAATGACAGCTCAAAACAGCTGTTTGATGTGCATGCAAAAATTACTGATTATATATTTCTAATTTTTTTGCGATATACGAAATGTCAATATTTTTTATTAAAATATGAATACATGTAGAATTTGATTATTGAATTTTCTATATTTGTCGAAAATTATTCAATTAAACATATTTTCAGAAAAATTTTACACTATTGAATTTACTTAATTGTTATGCATTAATTGAGCGTATGAAAAAAGTATGCCATTTTCCTTTTTTTATAGTAGACAAATGACAAAATACCTCAAAAGTGTTGCAACAAATGTCCAAGAACTCATGATGATGTTTGCTATCAGTCAACAATAAATATCTCAATTACAAACATCTCGTTACTATCTGCATATATGTCATATTTAAAAATATTCATAGTTTTGCTGCAACTTTATTGAAACTAATGGGATGTTTGGATATTTGCTACAAGCGTAAATTTAAAAGAATGGTTGCAGCGAGACTCTCATAAACATCTTTTTTTCTTAGTGTATGAGTAGACAATGGAAATATTTCCGCTGCAAAAATCGAACGTCAAACACTACTGCGCAAATGCAACAACAAAACTTACTCAACTGAATTAAAATTGTTTTTATTTTTGCTTTATTATTTACTTACTTAAATGGCCCTTACAACCGTGGGTCGGTTTTGGCCGCTGAGATGAAGCCGCGCCAGTCGGATCTTTGCGCGCGCTGACACCATTTAGAAACAAATGGGATGTTTGGATATTTGCTACAAGCGTAAATTTAAAAGAATGGTTGCAGCGAGACTCTCATAAACATCTTTTTTTCTTAGTGTATGAGTAGACAATGGAATTATTTCCGCTGCAAAAATCGAACGTCAAACACTACTGCGCAAATGCAACAACAAAACTTACTCAACTGAATTAAAATTGTTTTTATTTTTGCTTTATTATTTACTTACTTAAATGGCCCTTACAACCGTGGGTCGGTTTTGGCCGCTGAGATGAAGCCGCGCCAGTCGGATCTTTGCGCGCGCTGACACCATTTAGAAATACCAAGCGTTGCCAGGTAGTCCTCAACTTGGTCTTTCCAACGCAGATTTGGACGCCCTATTTTACGTTGTCCACCTTCGAGTTTCGATTCAAGCTCCTTTTTAGCTGGAGTGTTTTCATCCATTCGTTCGACATGACCTAGCCAGCGAAGCCGCCGAATCTTGATGCGCTTTACTATGTCAATGTCGTCGAAATACTCATACAGCTCATGGTTCATCCTGATTCGCTACTCGCTAGCAAAGCAGATAGGGCCAAATATTTTACGGATAATCTTTCTCTCGAACGTTCCCAGACTCTCTCATCGGTGGAGGCCAGCGTCCATGTTTCTGCACCATAAAGTAGGAGCAGATAGGGCCAAAGCAAAGCAGATTGGGCCAAATATTTTACGGAGAATCTTTCTCTCTAACGCTCCCAGTACTCTCTCATCGGTGGAGGCTCTCTCATCGGTGAGTGTCTTGTAGAGCGTTATTTTTGTCCGGCGAAAGAGGGCTCAACTTTTCAATTGCCTACTGAGCCGAAAGTAGCACCTGTTGGCAAGAGTTATTCTCCGTTTAATCTCCAGGCTGACGTCGTTGTTGTTGTTGATGCTGGATCCCAAATAGACGAAGTCCTTCTCCATGTCGAACTTGTGGGTGTCAAAATCAGCTTTTTGTCAAAGACGCACGGACTGCTTTCTGCTTGTTGACACAAAGAACTTCGTCTTGTCCTCGTTCACCGCTAGACCCATTCGACGCGACTCTTTCTCCAATCTGGAGAATGCTGAGCTGACTGCTCGTGTGCTCCTGCCAATGATATCAATATCGTCGGCATATGCGAGCAGCATGACACTTTTGATGAGGATAGTTCGGCAGCTCGAACTATTTTCTCCATCAATAAGTTAAAAAAGTCGCACGATAGGGAGTCACCCTGTTTGAAACCTCTTTCGGTATGAAATGGCTCGAAGAGGTCTTTTCCTATTCTCACTGAGCAACGTGTGTTGATCAGGGTCATCCTGCAAAGCCTTATAAGTTTCGCAGGTATACCGAACTCAGACATTGCGGCGTATAATCGTTCCCTTATCGGAGTGTCGAAGGCGGATTTATAGTCGACTAATAGGTGGTAGGTGTCGATCTGTTTTTCTAGGGTCTTTTCCTGGATGAGGCGCAATGTGAAAATTTGGTCTATGGTGGACTTTCCAAGTCTGAAGCCGCACTGAGAAAGTCCAATAAGTCTGTCGACGATGGTTCAGTCTTTCACATAATACGCTCGATAGAATCTTGTATGCGATATTGAGTAGGCTTATCCCACGGTAGTTGACGCAGATAATGGGATCCCCTTTCGTGAGGATTGGGCAGAGTACACTGAGGTTCCAGTCACTTGGCATGCTTTTATCCGACCATATTCTGCTTACGAGCACGTGCATGCTCTCTATTAGCTCTTCGCCTCCGGTCTTAAACAATTCAGCAGGCAGGCCATCAGCATCTGCGGCTTTGTTGTTTTTCAGCCGAGCAATGGCTGTTCTGACCTCGTCATCGTGGGGTGGCGGAATCTCAACGTCGTCATCAAGTACTGGGGTTGCCGGGTTTACTTCTCTAACGTTGGAATTGCGGTCATCATCACCGGTCAGCAGTTTAGAGAAGTCATCCCTCCATATCTTCAGTGTGCTCTGGATATCTGTCACTAGATTCCCGTTATCATCTTTACAAGAAGAAGCTCCGGATTTTGAACCTCGGGCTAGGCGTCTTATTTTCTCGAAGAATTTTCGAGCCTCATTCCTGTCCCCATGCATCTCAATCTCCTCACACTCACGTATTTTTGCCTCGCTTTTTTTACGCCTGAAAAGACGTCTCTCTTCCCTCCTCTACTCTTTGTATCGCTCCTTCGCAGCTCGCGTAGTTACTGACTGCAGGGTGGATTTTTACGCAGCGTATTTCTCTGCAGTGGCCGCGCGACACTTGGCAGCTGTAGTAGATATCACAGGACGCTTGTTTCGAACAGTCCTGTCCCGTCCATTGCATCTCCTGGATAGCGGTGATGTCAGCCTTATATTTTTCGAGGACATCTGCCTGTTGCGGGCTTCAGGGGTCTTTTGTACTTGCGTTTATTAATGAAACCGTCAGTGACAATATTCCCTCGAAGTCCACAATTCTTTCCTAACATTTATTATTAAATAAAAACGCAAGGATATTTTAGACTTGCTTTATACTTTTATTAATTATTGTTAAGTATTTTTACAAGCTTGAGTTTAAACTGAAAACACGTCTGCACTCTAAGGCAGTTAAAATCATAATGCTTAAAATCTAAACTTAACCTCTACTCATCACCTCGGTATCGTGCGACTCACGAACCCCTTGCTTATACTTATTTCTTAAAACCCAACTCATAAATGCAAGCAAGCATATTCTTAAATCTACGTACTACTAAAAACCTCATGAACCCCACATCATATATTTACTAATATTGTGAAATCATTAATTGAGAAAATTCCAATGTGGTAAATTCTTAATTGGTTCCCATGCTGGCGTTAGTCTTGACTTAAATTACAACCAATGCTTTTGTTGTTGCTTTTAAACAGACGGCACACTTGCTAGCGTGTGCCTCGGATCAAATTGCAACCAGTGCATTTTTCGTTGCTTTCAAGCGGGCTTAATTTTATATCCTGAAAGTATGCACTCATAAACATTATGTACTTGTTCCAGTTACGTCGTAGACGTTATGTTAAGTTAACATGCATCTGTTATTGTGCTTTTAGATTTGAACTTTATGTGCATACTGGTTATGTGCAGGCTTTCTTAAATACAACAAAAAAACGTTTCTGATTCACAACATTCTTCCCCCCTTATTTTAAGAAAAAATTATTATTAAAAAGAATAATAGTTTTTTCTTTTACATCATTAATATTTCAATATATTTCTTAATTTATTTAACTTACAATAATATTTAAAATCAATAATTATTTTTCATATTATTATAATTTATTTTACTTATTTTCATTTTAAGAATCTTATTAATGCTTATCTTCGTTACTCAATTACTTAATTAATGGTCGCAGTTTTAGTGATATTTATATACTTTATGTAACGTTTAAAAGAAAAATGTATAACATTACAAGTCACTGAACGTTGCAATTGACAAAACAGTAGTTGATCAAGTTACCGCTTTGCAATCGCTGCGTTCCGTGTTGCTCTGTTGTTTTTCTTGTTTATTCATCTAAGTCATTAAATGCTTTAATTTGTGCAACGATTTGTTTTGTTTTGTTTAATTTTTTTTTTTTTTTGATATTTATTGAAAATAAGTCATTTAATTTTTGTTGAGTATATCTTTAGTTATTGTATATATTTATAGTTTTCACATTTTTAATGTTTCTTCAAGTTTTTCTTTACTTATTTCTAGTCTATTAAATTAATTATACAATAAAAATGTAGTTGTGTCTTCTATTAATTTAAAACATAAACTGCTGTGATCGCTAGTTCTGTTACTCTCTGTTTACGTGTATAGGTTGGCTGGCTGCATTTTATTTGTTTCTGTCATTGATCGAAAAACATTGTTGTCATCATTTATTCTCATCTTTCGTCTTGATTTTCTTAGCTTTGTTAAATTTGATGTCTTCTATGTTGCGTAGTTTTTTCTGTCAAATTGAATCGTATCTTGTTGAGAGCAGATACTAAAATTGGTAATTTTGTAATTTTATATTTCTGGATATTAATACGAATTTGTCTTCTTTAAATGTTTTAAGAGTTCTTGTAGCGAAATTGTCATCTTCGGAAATCATCTTTAATTATACGTACATGTTGTTGTTTGATGTTGTTCTTTTATATTTCACTTGTTGTACATTATTTGAATATTTGAAGTTCTTAGTGTTTTTAATACTCTCACATGTTTCTTTATCATTCTTCTCTTGTACTTCATTATATAATATTACCATTTCAGACCTTTACCCAACAAAATTAAACGATCTTCTTTGACAATTAAAATTTAAACTTAGTGTCTTCTGCGTCGAATTTTATTGTTTGGTGGACTGCTAGTTATTCTTCTTCTTCGTGCATGTTTTATTTCTTTGTTGTGGATGAAATGCATTTCTAGAGCCAGGATTATTATTAAAAATACTTATTACTTTGTATTGTTTACTATAACTTTATAAATAATTTATATTTAACATCATTTTTACTTTCAGTATTCATAATCTTTGTTTATGTTACCTTACAACATAGTATTCATTTTATATTTTAATTGTATATTTATATCGAACATTTTACTGTAAATCTTTAATTGTAAAATCTTTAATTTTTTTTTCTTAATATATAGACATTATTTTCTTTATAATTTCATTAGCACATGAATCAATGCTAATTCTATTCAAAAATACTTAGCTATTTATTCATGCACTAATTTGTGAATTTAATCATTATTGACAATTTTTAATAATGGTAAGCGCGCGCGATTTATGCATAACTACTTTTGTACATTCAATAGGTACATATAAATTTTCATTACCGTGTAATGATCACATTTAAAACGTTTGTTAATTTTGTTAGATTGTGTATTGTATTTTTTCCTTATCATTCAATTATTGTTCAAATTTTTACGCTGCATTAACGTATCTCGTTTCATTTTCGGTACATTAGTGCATTGTTCCTAGATGCAAAACGCTGAATTGCATTTTATTTTATCACTTTAGTGTGTGCTACGCTAACATCTATCTGTACTTCAAGTGCAATGATCTTTCTGTTGCCTGTTTCCATTGAAAATGATCTTGACAATGAAACTGAAGTACTGACCTATCTCAATTATGACAATGTATATTTTATTGCTTTGGCAAATGTGTTCTGAATTCTTGTTTATGAAATATCTAATATAATATTCTGTATACTTTATTCCTTTCTCATTTAATACATGATCTAATGCTAGTCATCTTCTAAAATTAATACATAGCTATTTTCTCATGCACTAATTTAGATTTTAAAAACATATATTCTAAAAAAAAAAAATTTACGCGTACTTTATTTACGTTGTTTGCAATATTATGCATTGCAGTTAATGATCATTATGAACTGTTGGTTCAGTTATTAATTTCGTTGTTTTTGTTCGTTCGATTGTGTATAACTTAAGAGTTATATGCTTTTAATAAGTTATTATGGAATTTTTTCCCTTTTCCCTTGATACAGATCACTGTTGTCACAGGACTTATTATCGAAAGGACTTCATAGGGACCTACCCAGATTGGTGAAAATTTGTTTTTCCTATTCTGGTTTTTTAATAAAACTTTATCTCCTTCCTTAAAAACTACCGTATTTAATGTATTATCATAACTTCGTTTAGATCTTTCCTTAGCTTTTTCTTGATTTTGTCTGACTATCTCATGTGTACGCTGTATTTGGTATTTTAATACCTTATTGTAATCTTCACTGTTATAAATTGGTGAACATTTTCGTTTTAGGTTGGTTGGCATGTCAAATTCAAACCCGTATAAAGTAAGACAAGGCGTTTGCCCTGTTGACATATGCACTGTGTTATTGTGCACATGCATTGCCGAATTCAACCATTGGTCCCAGTTGGACCCATCCTCTTTTGCAAAACATCTCAAATACTCCGCTAAAGGTCTGTGACTTCGTTCTAACGAGCCATTCGCCTGCGGGTGATAAGGTGTTATATGCATTTTTTTAATGTTTAATAACTTGCACGTGTCTGAAAATAATTTTGACACAAAATTTGACCCATTATCTGTAATTCAAATTTTCGGAATATTATAACGCGTGATAATTTCCTCGTAGAAAGCTTTGGCTACTGTGCTTGCTTCCGCGTCTGGGATAGCTACGCAGCACATGTATTTTGAAAAATCGTCTTGAAATGTTAAAATATATTTATTTCCTGACACTGTTTCAGGTAAAATTCCTACCAAGTCCATATAAACCTTATCGAATGGACGTGTTGGCGTATCTGTCAAAACCATTGGCATTTTTGTTAACTTTGAACTTTTGTTCATTTGGCATTTAGGACAGTTTCTAACATATTCTTTTATTTGTTTCTGCATTCCCCTCCATTTAAATTGTTTCTTAATCCTAAAGTATGTTTTAAGTGTGCCCTGATGGCCTCCTAATGCTGAATCATGAAAATTTTTCATCACGGTTTTAATTTCTTCTGGATCAGTTAATATTTGAGCTGAATTCGTTTCATTATTTGTATCTATTATTGTTTCATCTACGACTGGTGTACTGATTTGTGGTTTTATTTTTGTGATTTGCTGATCTAAAATATTTTGTGTAGTTTTGGATCGTGTTTGTACGGCTGTAATATCTGGTTCTATATATGGAATTCTGCTTAAAGCATCCGCATTTAAATTCTTTTTGCCTGGTTTGTACATTATTTCAAAATCATATTCCGATAATTTGTGTCGGAACGAGCAAGGCGGGATGTCTGATCTTTTAAATTTGCAATACCTTTTAGAGGCTGATGATCTGTAAATATTTTGAATGGTCGCCCTAATAGGTATGCTCTAAAATTCTTTGTTGCCCAAACAATTGCTAAAAATTCCTTTTCAATGGTAGAATATCGTTTTTCTGCTCCATTTAAAGTTCTACTTGCAAACGCGATCGGTCGGTCGCTTCCTACTTCACCTTGAGATAGGACTGCACCTACTGCTTCGTTACTTGCGTGTGTTGTTAGTAAAAAAGTTTTTGTAAAATCTGGATATGCTAATATTGGAGGTGAAATTATTGATTCTTTCAATTTAATAAATGAATTTTGACAATCGTCCGTCCATTTAAATTTAACGTCCTTTTTAAGTAAATTATTAATTGGTAAAGCTAACCTTGCCATATTGCTTATGAACTTTCTGTAATAATTAATTAATCCCAAGAATGCTTGTACTTCTTTTCTGTTTCTTGGTACTGGAATATTTTTTACGCATTCGACCTTAGCGGGGTCTGGCAACGCGCCAAGTTCTGAACATTTATGCCCTAAATATACAACTTCACGACGTAAAAACTGACATTTTTCGGTATTTAATTTTAAATTATAGTCTCTTAGTTTCTGTAATACTTTACTTAATCTGTGTTCATGTTCGCTTATATTTTTCCCATACACAACTATATCATCAAGATATACAAAACAATCGATACCCTGTAACCCTGTTAAGATGTGATTCATTATTCTCTGGAAAGTTGCTGGTGCCCCTGTTAAACCGAAAGGCATCCTATTGAATTCAAAATGTCCAAGTCCAGTACTGAATGCATTTTTTTCTTTATCACCTTCTTCTACTAAGACCTGATGATAGCCACTTGCTAAATCTAAAGTTGAAAAATATCGACTGTGACCTAATTGATCTAATATTTCATCTATTCGCGGAATAGGAAATACCTGTTTTACAGTTACGTCATTTAATTTACGGAAATCTATGACAAGTCTCCATTTTTTGTTACCGTCTTTGTCGCTCCTCTTCGGTACCAATAGTAATGGTGAATTCCAGGGTGATATGCTTGGCGATATAATACCAGCATCTAACATTTTGTTAACCTGTCTATTAATTTCCTCTCTATGTGTGTGTGGAAGTTGGTATTGCTTTTGGTTAATTGGTGGTTGATTCCATTGTGTTGTTATGTCGTGTTTAAGTATTGGCGTGTATGACAGTTCGTTACCTTCTAAGTGAAAAACATCGTGATAAGAAATACAAAGATTTTGTAATGATGTGATTTCCTCCTTATTTAAAGATTCATCGATGTTAATTTTTTCTAATAATCTATTAATCCTATTTTTTATATTCACTGAATTTATAGTATTTATTGTAGAATTGTTTGTATCTGATTCCCTATACTGATTAAAATTTGAAAATTTCGGTTTAAAATTGTTGTCTATTACAATGTCCTTTTCTGTAGCATTTAATACTGAGACATAAACTTTATTTTTGTTAACATTCGATAAGCTTTCTCCCAAATATACTCCAGGATAAATTTCTTGTTTATGTATTAATACAATGGGAATTCTTGTTTTTAGTGTAATTTCTACTATTTTTGCGGTTCTCGGCATGATTTTTATTTCATGATTGTAATAAATATTTTCTATGTCGGCTCGCGTTTTCATTGGTAATCGGATAGTGTGATTCTTTCCTTTATCGTAGAATGTTATGGTCTTATTAATTGCGTTTATTACGGATCTATTCCATATGTTATCCCGTCCTATTATTCCGTCTGCTGGTATTCCTTGTTCAAGAGATACTACATGCATTATTAAATGTAACCACTTTGTATTACTGTGTTGTATATTGGTCGTGCCTAACGTCCTTACGCATCCACCAAAAGCCCCATTAAAATCTTTCTTACTATTTTTGTCAAATTCCGGTAGTTGTGTCATTGCACCTTCTTTTATTATGCTTGCATCTGCTCCTGAGTCTACTAGTAATATGAGTTTTCCATTTTTAGCTGCCTCGCAAGGTACTTCAATGAACACATCACTTACATTAGACAATTTGAAGCAGTCCCCCTTTCTATTGTATATTTTGCTAATTCTCTTTTTATTTAATCCACTCAACTGTTGTCTGATTTTTTATCATAACATGTTATAAAATTTTCAAACTTTTTCAACATTCCTGTAAACATATTGTTCACCTTTTGACCTATTTGCATTTCTTCCCATACACATCTTTGCCGATTAGTTTCATCTGCTACTAATTTAATCATTTTTTCCCCTATTGCTATTATCATATATATAAAGAAATGTATTAATGCAAAAATTACCATTGTCACTCCCTCACAATCAAACCACGGTGGATCAATATGTGTATCAACGGTCACTTCAGACGTCTGATTTGCAATATTTTCCTCCACCGGTTTTCTCTTATTTTTAGGAGTTTGGGTAGTTAATGTGATCACAGACCCTTCAGCCTTATGATTTACTATTTCTACCCTTTTTGACCTAATTTTGCTATTTTTGATGGGTCCCCAGCTTACTGGCCTTGGCTGGGCCCCTGGTAGTTTCCCTTGTTTTGATCATTATTCTCCCTCGCCAGATAATCCCTCTTGGCGTAGCAATCAGTTTCTACATGACCAAGTCTACGACACCAATCACATTTTAAATTATTTCTAGGGGTATTCCCATTTCTATTGTTATTATTTCTATTATTATTATTATTATTATTATTATTATTTGTACGGTACGTAGTGTTATGTCCTGCTTGCAAATTGTTGTTTAAAAATTCCCTATTAACGACTGGATGGTTTTGTGTACGTCCAAACCCTTCCATATTTTGAGCTTCTAATCTAATGGAAGCACACCTCCAACTAGATTCGTGCCCATATTTTTCACACTCTATACAAAACGGTGTGTTTTTCCGCGTAATACATTCGTCTCGTGTATGTCCTTTTTTCTGGCAAAAAGAGCATGTTGGTCGTATTTTTGATCCTTCTGTTTTATTTTGGGTTGATATTTTGTGATTTAGTGGGGTCGTTTGAAAATGATTGTTTTGAATACTATTCGTTGGACTGGTTACAGATCGTTGTTCGAAATTGTACACTTCCTCGGGGAATCTCGGACCCCCTTGAATTGTTATCTGGGCCTTTAATGCTTCATCTAATAAATCATTCAAGTTTTCTGCTTTGCTACTTAATAATAAAACCTTTATTGTCGAATCCTTTACACCTACCTTGAATGCTGTCAGAACTGAGTTTACTAGTTCCGTATTAAAAACATCTGTAGGTAGATTTTTATTTTTGTACCTTGAATCTGCTATTTCATTAGCGTTTGCCCATAATCTTTCTAATCTTCTTGCAAATGTCCTCAGACTTTCACCATCCGTCTGATATGCTTTTCTAATACTATCTTGAACCGAATCTAACGTAGTCATTTTTAAATATGTATTTCTTAGAACGTCAAATAACTCCTCTAAATCATTGAACTTTCTTGTGCGGACTAGATCATAAGCGTCACCAAGAAGATGCAGTTTGACACAGCTAATGAATTCTTCTTTGTTTTCCTTTGTAATTTTTAGACTTGCTAACGCACAAGCGTCCATGAATCTATAAAGTTCAGTTTTAACGGATGGTGATTCCGATCCCATAAAAAATGGAACCACACTTCCTACGTAATTCGATACAGTATCTAACGACATTTCTAATGTTGTTTCCGGTGCTGTTATTTTATCAAATTTTCCTTCAATCTGTAATGCCTCCTTATGATATAATGATGTTTCGTGGGCTAGCTTAACTTCTGATTCTAAAAATCTGATTTTCGAATCTAATTCCCTTACTTTATTATTTGCTTCTTCTAATGTTTCTAATTCTAGTCTGGGCTGTTGGCTCAGTGCTCGTTCAATTGATTCGTCCGAAATATCTTTATTTTTCAGCAAAGTTCTTAATTTTTCGTTTTCTTCCTCTATTCCACTAGCCTGATCTAACAACTCCTGCCGTTCTTCTACAATATCATTTAATTTTTTATTTAATGCAGTAAATTCCCCTTTCCAATCTTCTAATTCTTTTATTTTATGAGCACTTGTATGTTCCAAGAAGTATACTAATTGTTCAAAAACTACGTCAACTCTTTCGACTTCTGAGTATACCCGTGTGGAACTGACTTTATTTTTTATTAATTCTAAAGTTTCTTTATTGTTAACTCCCGTACTAATTTGATTCCACAATTTCTCAGTAAATCTGCCAAGTTGTCCTAATATATTTCTATATGCTACTTCCAATTCCTCAAAGTTCGCCATATAATCATTAAAATTTTCAATTAAAATTTATAAATTTGTTTAATTTCATTCTTTCTATAATTTAATTTCACCATTTATTTACTGCTTTCACTCAAACTCACTAAAATTTATTCAATATTTAATTATACCTTCCTTTCCACTTCTGTGTTTCTTCATTTATTTTTTTGTTAATTCTCCTTCAAATTCGTCCTTCAGTCCTTTTTGTAGATTCTTGAAAAACCGGCTGCGCCAAAATGTTGCGGGCTTCAGGGGTCTTTTGTACTTGCCTTTATTAATGAAACCGTCAGTGACAATATTCCCTCCACAATTCTTTCCTAACATTTATTATTAAATAAAAACGCAAGGATATTTTAGACTTGCTTTATACTTTTATTAATTATTGTTAAGTATTTTTACAAGCTTGAGTTTAAACTGAAAACACGTCTGCACTCTAAGGCAGTTAAAATCATAATGCTTAAAATCTAAACTTAACCTCTACTCATCACCTCGGTATCGTGCGACTCACGAACCCCTTGCTTATACTTATTTCTTAAAACACAACTCATAAATGCAAGCAAGCATATTCTTAAATCTACGTACTACTAAAAACCTCATGAACCCCACATCATATATTTACTAATATTGTGAAATCATTAATTGAGAAAATTCCAATGTGCTAAATTCTTAATTGGTTCCCATGCTGGCGTTAGTCTTGACTTAAATTACAACCAATGCTTTT
This sequence comes from Dryomyza anilis, assembly GCA_951804985.1. Classification (NCBI taxonomy): domain Eukaryota; kingdom Metazoa; phylum Arthropoda; class Insecta; order Diptera; family Dryomyzidae; genus Dryomyza; species Dryomyza anilis. The sequence continues at coordinate 39,572,523 of OX638130.1, read as the reverse complement.
GTTGTTGCTTTTAAACAGACGGCACACTTGCTAGCGTGTGCCTCGGATCAAATTGCAACCAGTGCATTTTTCGTTGCTTTCAAGCGGGCTTAATTTTATATCCTGAAAGTATGCACTCATAAACATTATGTACTTGTTCCAGTTACGTCGTAGACGTTATGTTAAGTTAACATGCATCTGTTATTGTGCTTTTAGATTTGAACTTTATGTGCATACTGGTTATGTGCAGGCTTTCTTAAATACAACAAAAAAACGTTTCTGATTCACAAATAATTTAAATTTGCGGTGGTCTATCCGTTGGCTCCGGTGTTATCCTTTTATCCGCGCTATGAGAATAGGAATGAGAGAAAGGGAGATGTCAGTGAAATGACAGCTCAAAACAGCTGTTTGATGTGCATGCAAAAATTACTGATTATATATTTCTAATTTTTTTGCGATATACGAAATGTCAATATTTTTTATTAAAATATGAATACATGTAGAATTTGATTATTGAATTTTCTATATTTGTCGAAAATTATTCAATTAAACATATTTTCAGAAAAATTTTACACTATTGAATTTACTTAATTGTTATGCATTAATTGAGCGTATGAAAAAAGTATGCCATTTTCCTTTTTTTATAGTAGACAAATGACAAAATACCTCAAAAGTGTTGCAACAAATGTCCAAGAACTCATGATGATGTTTGCTATCAGTCAACAATAAATATCTCAATTACAAACATCTCGTTACTATCTGCATATATGTCATATTTAAAAATATTCATAGTTTTGCTGCAACTTTATTGAAACTAATGGGATGTTTGGATATTTGCTACAAGCGTAAATTTAAAAGAATGGTTGCAGCGAGACTCTCATAAACATCTTTTTTTCTTAGTGTATGAGTAGACAATGGAAATATTTCCGCTGCAAAAATCGAACGTCAAACACTACTGCGCAAATGCAACAACAAAACTTACTCAACTGAATTAAAATTGTTTTTATTTTTGCTTTATTATTTACTTACTTAAATGGCCCTTACAACCGTGGGTCGGTTTTGGCCGCTGAGATGAAGCCGCGCCAGTCGGATCTTTGCGCGCGCTGACACCATTTAGAAACAAATGGGATGTTTGGATATTTGCTACAAGCGTAAATTTAAAAGAATGGTTGCAGCGAGACTCTCATAAACATCTTTTTTTCTTAGTGTATGAGTAGACAATGGAATTATTTCCGCTGCAAAAATCGAACGTCAAACACTACTGCGCAAATGCAACAACAAAACTTACTCAACTGAATTAAAATTGTTTTTATTTTTGCTTTATTATTTACTTACTTAAATGGCCCTTACAACCGTGGGTCGGTTTTGGCCGCTGAGATGAAGCCGCGCCAGTCGGATCTTTGCGCGCGCTGACACCATTTAGAAATACCAAGCGTTGCCAGGTAGTCCTCAACTTGGTCTTTCCAACGCAGATTTGGACGCCCTATTTTACGTTGTCCACCTTCGAGTTTCGATTCAAGCTCCTTTTTAGCTGGAGTGTTTTCATCCATTCGTTCGACATGACCTAGCCAGCGAAGCCGCCGAATCTTGATGCGCTTTACTATGTCAATGTCGTCGAAATACTCATACAGCTCATGGTTCATCCTGATTCGCTACTCGCTAGCAAAGCAGATAGGGCCAAATATTTTACGGATAATCTTTCTCTCGAACGTTCCCAGACTCTCTCATCGGTGGAGGCCAGCGTCCATGTTTCTGCACCATAAAGTAGGAGCAGATAGGGCCAAAGCAAAGCAGATTGGGCCAAATATTTTACGGAGAATCTTTCTCTCTAACGCTCCCAGTACTCTCTCATCGGTGGAGGCTCTCTCATCGGTGAGTGTCTTGTAGAGCGTTATTTTTGTCCGGCGAAAGAGGGCTCAACTTTTCAATTGCCTACTGAGCCGAAAGTAGCACCTGTTGGCAAGAGTTATTCTCCGTTTAATCTCCAGGCTGACGTCGTTGTTGTTGTTGATGCTGGATCCCAAATAGACGAAGTCCTTCTCCATGTCGAACTTGTGGGTGTCAAAATCAGCTTTTTGTCAAAGACGCACGGACTGCTTTCTGCTTGTTGACACAAAGAACTTCGTCTTGTCCTCGTTCACCGCTAGACCCATTCGACGCGACTCTTTCTCCAATCTGGAGAATGCTGAGCTGACTGCTCGTGTGCTCCTGCCAATGATATCAATATCGTCGGCATATGCGAGCAGCATGACACTTTTGTTGAGGATAGTTCGGCAGCTCGAACTATTTTCTCCATCAATAAGTTAAAAAAGTCGCACGATAGGGAGTCACCCTGTTTGAAACCTCTTTCGGTATGAAATGGCTCGAAGAGGTCTTTTCCTATTCTCACTGAGCAACGTGTGTTGATCAGGGTCATCCTGCAAAGCCTTATAAGTTTCGCAGGTATACCGAACTCAGACATTGCGGCGTATAATCGTTCCCTTATCGGAGTGTGGAAGGCGGAATTATAGTCGATTAATAGGTGGTAGGTGTCGATCTGTTTTTCTAGGGTCTTTTCCTGGATGAGGCGCAATGTGAAAATTTGGTCTATGGTGGACTTTCCAAGTCTGAAGCCGCACTGAGAAAGTCCAATAAGTCTGTCGACGATGGTTCAGTCTTTCACATAATACGCTCGATAGAATCTTGTATCTCAATCTCCTGACACTCACGTATTTTTGCCTCGCTTTTTTTACGCCTGAAAAGACGTCTCTCTTCCCTCCTCTACTCTTTGTATCGCTCCTTCGCAGCTCGCGTAGTTACTGACTGCAGGGTGGATTTTTACGCAGCGTATTTCTCTGCAGTGGCCGCGCGACACTCTTGGCAGCTGTAGTAGATATCACAGGACGCTTGTTTCGAACAGTCCTGTCCCGTCCATCGCATCTCCTGGATAGCGGTGATGTCAGCCTTATATTTTTCGAGGACATCTGCCAGCTGGATAGAGGCACTTTCCCTATAAAGGGTCCGGACATTCCAGGTGCATATCCGTAAATCATGGTCCTTAAAACGTTTGCGTGGGTCGTCATCGTTGTAATCGGTCTTTATCCGAGGCTTCTTTTTTGTTTTCATTGGGTGCATAGGTTTTTTCCTTGGTGGGACCCAAACCCAACACACGAACCCTCACTCTGAGGAAGATGCTCGCCACTCACTTTAGCCGACTTCTACACTGGGTTGAGAGCGCCGTTTCCAGGGACTTCCACGAGAAGGAGTTCTACCGAAGTGGAGGTGACAATTTGCCAATTCTGGTGATCAGTGAGTTGACTTGAGACGACACCGACAAGGATTGCGCTGGCTTCGCCATGTTGAAGCACTCAGACACGTTGCCTTGTGATAATCGCCCCCATAGCTTAATTATTTTAATATACTGTTACGAAAATTCAGTCTACGGAAAACTGTTCTACGAGTTCGTATAGCTGGATTGTGTACAAAATAAAAACGCACTTATATTTGGTTTTAACTAGTATTATTTCAACTAGTATTAATTAACTTTATTAATTTAAATAACAACTTAAAGAATAATCACTTATATCAACTGATGAATTACTACAATTTATCTTTACAATGTTCACTCACGAGACGCACTAGTTCACTATTAAATCACAACTGAAGTACAGTGCCTCAGATGCGCGGCCTTATATACTGCAGGCATCAGTTCGACACGTTTCGACAAGCTTCGACTTGTTTCGAGAACATTCTAATCGTTTCGTGAATGACGCATGCTATTGGCATCTCCTTCGCACTCATGCGTTTTAATGTGCTGATCTTCCACGTCTTTCTCGCACATTGCATAGTGCGCTGAATGATCTTCCGTCTCTTTCTAACACATTGCTTAGTGCGCTGAATTGTCTTGCGTCTCATTTATTATTGTTGATTGCTTGCACAGTGGAGCAAATTATCTCTTTTCGTAACACTGCCCTCCACCTAAATCTGTTCGTCCCGGACAGATGTTAATCCTCTCTCTCTCTATACGGCGCCAACCTTTCTAAATGTACCACTTTAATTTTTCGTCTAACGCCTGCAGTATTCTGAATCCGATACACGACATCGTTAATTCTTTTAATTATCTTGTATGGTCCTTCCCAGTGTGTTTGTAGCTTAGGGGATAAGCCTTTCTTCCTTTGTTTATAGAGCAAAACAAGTTGTCCTTCCGTAAATCCCTCTGAATTTGTGCGCAAGTCGTATCTGGCCTTCATCTTATCACTCGCAAATTGTGTACGCTGTCTTACAAACTGATGCACATCGTTCATTTCTTCACTTTTTCTGAAAACATAATTGTGTACAGGAATTCCAGCTGAAGGACTAGCACCAAACTTTAAATCCGCAGGTAATCTTAAGTCTGTTCCAAAAACAATTTTAGATGGTGAAGCTGCTGTGGTATCATAAACCGCCGTTCGATAAGCTATGAGGAATAGTGGTATGTGTGTATCCCAATCTTTTTGATTTTTATCAACCACTTTTCTGAGATACTCTTCCAAAGTCCGATTGAATCTCTCCACCATGCCGTCTGTTGCGGGTGCAAAGGCGTTGTTCGTGTTTTGTGTATGTTGAGGACTTTGCATACTTCTTTAAATACAGCAGACTCAAAATTTCTTCCTTGATCTGAATGCAATTCCAACGGTACTCCAAAACGGCTTACCCAGTTGTTAACTAATGCATCCGCAACTGTTGTGGCTTCTTGATTCGGCATGGGATACACTTCAGGCCACTTGCTGAAGTAGTCAATGACTACAAGGACATACTTATTACCCGCATCAATGAGTGGAAACGGCCCGGCGACATCCATCGCAATACGCTCGAATGGTGCTCCCACGTTGTATTGATGCATCCTGCCGCGACTTCTGACTGTTGGTCCTTTTGCTGGTACACATTGCGGGCAACTGCGAATCCAATCGGCGATTGACTCTTGGCACCCAATCCAATAAAAACGTTTCTTTACCTTCTCGACCGTTTTATTAATGCCCAAATGACCACCACTAGATCCACCATGGTATTCCGCTAATAACTCTTTTATTTTTGACTTGGGAACAACAATCAAACTTCGAGCGGATGTGCCATCTTCATTTTCCCATAAACGATATAAGCAACCATCTTGCAGCTTTAAGCTCTGCCACTGTGCCCAGTAAGCTTTAGTTATAGCACTGTCGGCAGCTATATCTTCCCATGATGGTTTTCTTTGCTGTTCCTTGAACATCATGATTTTTGTGAGATCGGGATCACTCTTTTGATCAATTTGAATTTGTTCCGGAGTCCATTTTTCATCGGGCAAAACATTTAGCAAACGAATATCAATTATGTTTTCTTTTCCTTCCGCTCTTGAACAGTGTCTGCATTCAAGTTTACAAGGACGCCGTGACAGAGCATTTGCATTTCCATGATTTCCTCCTTTACGATGTTCGATTGAGAAATCGTAGCTCTGTAATCGTTCTATCCAACGCGCAATTTGGCCTTCCGGATCTTTAAACTGAAGTAACCATCGTATTGCTGCGTGATCGGTTCTCAAGTGAAACTTCGATTGAAAAATGCGGGTCTACAACTTAGCCCAAAGAAATGCTCACTTTTCAAGAAAGAAGTCAAGTATCTGGGTCATCGAGTTACCACGGAAGGAGTGCATACCGATGAGGATAAAATAGCTGCAGTCAAGGGGTGGCCCAGACCGCAAAATCTACATGACCTACGAAGTTTCTTGGGGCTATGTACATACTACAGACGATTTGTTCCAGATTTTGCCAATGTTGCAAGCAGTCTTCATGAGTTGACAAGAAAGAACCGCTCATTTCAATGGGGTGATGATCAAGAAAGGGCATTTTTGAAATTAAAAGATCTACTGTGCTCGGCAGCAATTCTTGCGTATCCAATTCCAGGTGAAAAATTTATACTTGATACGGATGCAAGTGTATACGGAATAGGCGGAGTTCTCTCTCAAGTGATCAATGTGCAAGAAAAAGTGATCGCATACTACAGTAAAACATTGTCCAAGCCCGAGCAAAATTACTGTGTCACCAGGAGGGAGCTTCTTGCTTTAATTGAAAGTGTGAAAAATTTCCATAAATATCTGTACGGACAACAGTTTCACTTGAGACACGATCACGCAGCACTACGATGGTTACTTCAGTTCAAAGATCCGGAAGGCCAAATTGCGCGTTGGATAGAACGATTACAGAGCTACGATTTCTCAATCGAACATCGTAAAGGAGGAAATCATGGAAATGCAAATGCTCTGTCACGGCGTCCTTGTAAACTTGAATGCAGACACTGTTCAAGAGAGGAAGGAAAAGAAAACATAATTGATAGATTTCTCAGATATTCGTTGAAATCCTTGCCCATAACAATTATGTCATCAAGGTATACTAGGCATGTTTTCCAGTGTAAACCTTTTAATACGTGCTCCATTAACCGCTCGAATGTTGCTGGGGCATTGCATAGTCCAAACGGCATTACCAAAAATTGCCATAGTCTATCTTCAGTACTGAATGCGGTTTTCTCTCGATCTTTCTTATCGATTTCTACTTGTCAGTAACCGCTTTGCAAGTCCAACGTTGAAAACCACTTAGCATTAGATAGTGTATCCAAGGTGTCATCGATTCTGGGCAGTGGATAACTATCTTTCTTGGTGACATCATTAAGTTTTCGGTAATCAACGCAGAACCGAGTACTACCGTCCTTCTTCTTCACCAATACTACTGGTGAACTCCATGGACTCTCAGATGGTTCCACCACGCCATTTGTGTGCATTTCTTCAACCAAATGTGATACTTCGTCTCTTTTCGCAAGTGGAACCCTTCTTGGTGCTTGACGAATTGGGTTAGAATCACCAGTGTCTATTCCATGTTTTACAAAGGCAGTTCTGCCATCCTTTTGGCCCTTTTCAGCAAATATACACCGATATTTATCAATTAGCTTTTGCACTTGACTCTTTTCTTTGGCAGCCAAATCCTTCGTCCACTCATTTATAAACCTGTGAGTAGATTGTTTGTTTATTTGTGATGTGCCGTAGTCCCTTGATGGATTTGACTCACAATTTATAATCGCTGATGCCTCTTGACACTGGCCTATCACTGTTCCCTTTTTAATTAATTTGGACGAGTTTTCCATGTTGGGAACTCTTATTGGAACAACTTTTTCTTTTGTCGCTTCTACTAATGTTCTTCCGACAACAATATTACTTCTGCTCATTTGCTCATCATTCGCTTCTATAACCCACAACTTGCTTATCCCACAATCTCCATTTAATTTCGCCCACACAATTGCTTCTGAATTAGGTGGTATTTTTCTATTTTTATGAGCGATAACTTGTTTAATTTTCGGGCTCTGGTCACAATCAATGTTTAGTTGGATCTCTGTGTTGGCATAACTCAAAGTTTTTCTTGTTAGATCTAGTGTGAAACTGTTCCTTATTATGAAGTCCATGCCAAGTATTATTTCGTCTACTATTTTCGCCACTATAAAATCATGCTTAACTGTCGTTGTGCCAATAGTGATTTCCTTGGTAATTTTTCCTCTGATTGGAGCCTCTTCACCTGTCGCTGTTTGCAATCTTATTCCGATGAGCGGCTCTATTTCGTCCCTAACAAGGTTACCTCTTATAATTGAGTGTGAAGCTCCTGTATCCAACGTTACCATATATGCTACATAATCAATTAGCCCCTTGACAGTTAAACTATTCGACTTTCGAGCAATTTGCGAAATGGAGATTCTGGGGCAATCGGTTATGGGAGTCAGATCGTGCCCCGCAGATCTGACTCGTTTTAGTTTAAAGCTTGATTGAATTTTACGCTATTTTGGACATGATCCTGGGTTTCTTCATGTCGGGGTTCATTTGCAAATGGATTCATTGAGCGCTTGCGTTTTTTACGACAATCACGTGCCATATGCCCATATGTATCACAGTTGTAGCATTTACCTTTAAATTGGGAATCTCGGTTGGCAGCAGTGTAATCTGGATTAGCTCCACTTTTTAACGCTTGGCAAATTACCTGAAGTAGGTCTTCATTTTCCACATCTAGTTTACGGACCTTTGGCGCTGGGCGGCACAACGTAGTTGCTGTCTCCTGTGTTAGCGCTGTGGTTACAGTTTCCGTAAATGTCACTTTCGGCATTGTCACTGTGGCACGTCTTGTTTCCGGATCATGTATACCGTCAACGAAGGCTTTGATCTTGCACTTTTCTATGAAATCACTCGTTGAATCTGCATACGACAAATGCGCAAGCCTCTCGACGTCCGCTGCTTACGCCTGCAATGTTTCACCATATCTTTGCATTTGGCACTTTAATTCCATTCTGTAGATTTGCTTCATGTGATCACTGCCGTATTTTCATTGCAGTGCAGACATAACCGCTGTGTAACTGTTTCTATCGCTTTCTGGAACTGTCTGCAATACTTCGGCTGCACCACCTTTTAGTGCCACGATAAGTGCGGCTACGCTGTCTTCATTGTTCCATCGATTACTTACAGCCGTGGTCTCAAATTGCAGCTTGAAAATGTTGAACGCTTGGTTCCATCGTAAATCGGCGATTTTAGCCTCGTACCACTAACAACATGCTGTGTAGGTCCATTTATCTGCAACACGTGCAAATCTGTTTTTATTTCCTGGATTTCTTTGTCTATATCATTTTCCAATCTTTGAATTTTATCATCAACATCATTTATATGCGCTTCAAGTTCATTTACTTTGCCATGTAATGTATTAGAAACTTCCAGAAGCTGCTTAGAATGTTCTTGAAGCTGTTCAGAATTTTTCTGAAGTTTCTGTTCTATTTTGTTAGCATTTTCTACAAGTTCGTGCTTCATGTCTAATTTGAGCTGATTTGAATTTTCTTGAAGTTTCCGTTCCATTTTGTTGGTATTTTCTACAAGTTTCTGTTCCATTTTGTTGGAATTTTCTACAAGTTTCTGTTCCATTTTGTTGGAATTTTCTACAAGTTTCTGTTCCATTTTGTTGGCATTTTCTTGAAATTGTTTTGAATTTTCTAGAAATTTTTGATCTAATTTGTTAGAATTTTCTTGAAGCTGTTGTTGTATTGCTCCGAGCAACTGGCTCATATCAAAACTTTGCGACTGTACTTTTTGCTCCGTGTCCACACTTTTCGATGACGCTGTTGCAGCTTCCACTTCAAACTCGTGCTCTGCGAGGTCAATGCTTCTGTAGCTCTACTTTCGTACCTACAGTTGGAAGATTATGAATCGCCAGCTCCTTCTTTAGCTGGTCGACTTTAAGTTGTTCGAATTTAACCATTTTGTATCACAATCCCACTTCTGACACCAATTGTTACGAAAATTCAGTCTACGGAAAACTGTTCTACGAGTTCGTATCGCTGGATTGTGTACAAAATAAAAACGCACTTATATTTGGTTTTAACTAGTATTATTTCAACTAGTATTAATTAACTTTATTAATTTAAATAACAACTTAAATTATTAAAACACAACTGAAGTACAGTGCCTCAGATGCGCGGCCTTATATACTGCAGGCATCAGTTCGACACGTTTCGACAAGCTTCGACTTGTTTCGAGAACCTTCTACTCGTTTCGTGAATGACGCATGCTATTGGCATCTCCTTCGCACTCATGTGTTTTAATGTGGTGATCTTCCATCTCTTCTCGCACATTGCATAGTGCGCTGAATGATCTTCCGTCTTTTTCTAACACATTGCTCAGTGCGCTGAATTGTCTTGCGTCTCATTTATTATTGTTGATTGCTTGCATAGTGGAGCAAATTACCTCTTTTCGTAACAATACATTATTTTATGTAGAAATATCAGAAACTGAAGAATTTTAGTCTTCGATTTCTGATTTTCTTTGAAAAAATATTCTTCTTTTCATTCTTCTGTGAAAATTCTCTTTTATTTTTCACCGACAGACATACTTGCAGTTCAAGTCAACCCGGTTTTGTATTTGTTTATTTTGTTCAACACATCCAAATACAAAATTCTTCCTTTAGCTACGCAAAAATAGTGAAAATTGCAAACGTCGCTATTTGTTTGTTATTTTCATGCTTTTTGTAGATATTTCATTCAGAACCAAAAATAATTATTAGTTTCAGATTTGGCTGTAAAAATTATAAAATTATGAATGGAAAAATTACATGGAAATGGGTTAATTAGAAAACGAACAATATTTTTCGTCATTTTTCGTAAAATATGTTTGGGTGATTTTTAATAATGAAAAAAAACACACACAATTTAAGAAAATGAAATTTCTCAAAAAAAATATGGAAAAATCGCACAAATATTTATCCAATGAAAAATGTCCCAAATTTGTATGTCACATTTTTGAGGCATTTTTCTTTTTGGGCAATTTTTCTCACAGCCAAAAGAGTCATTGTGAAATTATTTTTTTATTTAAAGCATTATTTTTATATTGGGACTTTTAATCTTTTAAATGTGATAAACATTTTTTTTTGTTAAACAAATTTAACAAATGTTTTTTTAATATTTTTCCAATTATTTATGAATGAAATTTTTGAAAATATTAAAAAATATAAAAATTGTTTCAAATTTCCCAATCAGGGCAATCATGAGGCCCGCCTCCAATATGCCACAGTGTAAGCGTTTGAAAAAATAATCATAATTGCCGTTAAGGTCTAGTGTGTTTTTCAAATCAGTTTCAAATATAAAATAAGTGCTATTTTTAGCGCTTACTCTGAATTTGAAAATGATTTGATAATAAGATTACCATAAAGGGCAGTGAAAATTAGGAGCAAAAACGTAGTGATGCTAAAAACAGAATGTTTTTTATTTTATGATTGTAATAGAAACCCTGACAAAAAATATAACATAACAACGCGCGTCCAAATCTAATAGTTTACCGAAATCTATTAGTGTTTGGACTTCGGTGAATATTTAAAACAATATACCGACCGCCCCCGCAAACCTTGAATAGGCACCAGAATTATATTCGACAGCTTGAAACATACAAGCTTAAAAAAAACACGTCTACCACATTTTGGATGCTGGCATCGATTTTCTGAAGTTGTCTTGATGCTCGGGCTTGAAGTCTACGATATTGGTTGGATGACATATAACGGGATAATTAATTGAAAAATGTCCTTTTTGTTTTCCTATATGAGGATCCCTTTTTTTATTTTTCAGGATTAAGTCTATTGCGAAACTGCTCAGTAACTAATCGCTCACTGTTACTGAATGCACCGCTATCACAGCTGTAAATTTACAAATTAATTTATAATTAATATTTTATTGACATTACAATCAACTCTTTAATTGATTGAAAACTTATATTCCAATCTAAATTCCATTTTGGTTTATAAATATTTTAGTTAAAATGTAAAATTAGTAAAATGTAAAATTAAACAGCGGCAAGCCACAGATTCAGCAAGAGCAATTAATATTTTCTAATTTTTATATTTTTATTAAACCAAACACAAGTGAAATGAATTAATTTTATGCTATAACATAATTTATTTGTAAGTGGTTTCTTCTTAATTCGTGAATTCAGATATTTGGTCAGCTACCACTTGCTGTAAAAGTAGGTAGCTGGCGGCCGTCTCCAGCACCCCGGACTTAAAGCATAAACAGCAAATGATTCTGCGGTATTTGTAATTATTTCACATTTTCACGAATTACAGCAAAAATTCATTAATTAATGCAAAACAAAAGATTTGTTCACACAAACAATTACATTCCGACACAACAATGCATTCAGAGAAAAAGTGTAAAAAAATTTATTAAAAAATCCATTCCGACGGAACCTGTGATGCCATAAATAAGAATTTTGAATTCGATTCGGATTCTAAGATAGATAAATCCGAATCCGAATGAAAATATCCGCTACGACGGGCTTCATGATTGCCCTGAATATAAATGAGTCATAAATACGTCGTAAAAAAAGTCATTGTGATGTAATTTTTCTTTTAAATCATTATTTTTATTTTGGGATTTTTGAATATAATGTATTATAAAAAATATTCGAAAAATAAAATTCTTTGCACTTTTGTATTTGGAAAAAAATAACAAATATTTTTTAACATTTTGTTTTCGAGTTATTTATAAAATAAAATAATTGTTTTTACATGATATCACTAACATTTTTTTTTGATTTAAGAAATCCATTCCGAAATTGTATTACTTTACTACATTCTGACTAGTTGTCTTAATCCCAAAAGAAAAATGTTAGTGATATTATAAAAAAACAATATATTATAAAATAATTTATATTACATAACATTATATAATATATAATAAAATATATAAGTTGATTAAATTATAATAAAATTGAAGAGAGTATTGCAGTAACATAATAACCCAATATTCAAGATTAAATTTTAAAATACACGGTTAATATTTATTTTTACTTTTGAAAAATATATTTAAAAGTAAATTTTAGGTTTTAATTTTATGAAATATTTATAAAAATCAATTTTAATTGTTAGTCTGCATTAATTATTATAAAAGTGAATTTTAATTTAATTTTAAATAATAAAAACATACTTTTGTTAATATTTATATATAATTAAAAAAAAAAGATTGGACATTTTTCATTATTATTTTTGAACAATTTTTATACATAACTCTAAAACAAATTGTTAAAAAATATTTGTTATTTTTTTCCAAATACAAAAGTGCAAAGAATTTTATTTTTGGAATATTTTTTATAATACATTAGATTCAAAAATCCCAAAATAAAAATAATGATTTAAAAGAAATAATTACATCACAATGACTTTTTTTACGACGTATTTATTGGGAAATTTCAAACAATTTTTATATTTTTCAATATTTTCAAAAGTTTCATTCATGAATAATTGGAAAAAATATTAAAAAACATTTGTTAAATTTGTTTAAAAAAATTGTTTAACAAAAAAAATGTTTATTACATTTAAAAAATTAAAAGTCCCAATATAAAAATAATGCTTTAAATAAAAAAATAATTTCACAATGATTTTTTTGGCTGTGAGAAAAATCGCTCAAAATAAAAAATGACTAAAAAATATAAATATTTGAGCGATTTTTCCATATTTTTTTAGAGAAATTTCATTTTCTTAAATTGGGTGATTTTTCATTATTAAAAATCACCCAAAAATATTTTAGGAAAAATTACCCAAAAATATTGTTCGTTATCTCATAACCCATTTCCATGTAATTTTTCCATTCATAATTTTATAATTTTTACAACCAAATCTGAAACTAATAATTATTTTTGGTTCTGAATGAAATATCTACAAAAAGCATAAAAATAGCAAACAAATAGCGACGTTTGCAATTTTCACTATTTTTTCGTAGCTAAAGGAAGAATTTTGTATTTGGATGTGTTGAACAAAATAAATAAATACAAAACCGAGTTGACTTGAACTGCAAGTATGTCTGTCGATGAAAAATAAAAGAGATTTTTCTCAGAAGAATGAAAAGAAGAATATTTTTTCAACGAATATCAGAAATCGAAGACTAAAATTCTTCAGTTTCTAATATTTCTACATAAAATAATGTATATTAAAATAATAAAGCAAAAATAAAAACAATTTTAAATCAGTTGAGTAAGTTTTGTTGTTGCATTTGCGCAGCCGTATTTGACGTTCGATTTTTACAGCGCAAATATTTCCATTGTCTACTTATAGGAGTAAGAGAGATAAAAACAATTGTAAACGAAAGGACAGACAAAATTGTCGTGTCACGAAAATTGAATATGAATTTATCTGAAAATATTGAATAATTTTTCGACAAATATAGAAAATTCAATAATCAAATTCTACATGTATTCATATTTTAATAAAAAATATTGACTTTTCGCATATTGCAGAAAAATTAGAAATATATACATCAGTATATACCCTACCCTCATCGAGAACAGTTGTGTTAGATCTAAACACATTCGTAGATCTAAACACTTCGTCATTGTCAGACTCTTGTAATGCTAAAATAATACTTGAAATTTGTAATGAGAATGTTGTTGCGGCATTGTTTTTGGAAGTTGACGTCTCGGGTACTGTTGTTGTGGTCGGTGTAGTGTATTTGTCACATGGAAATTTTGTTTTGTGTGAAGAGTTTATAGAAGACATATCCGCTCGTTATGATTCGGTTCTTGTAATGGGAGACTTTAATACAAATATTTTAGTTAACGACAATCTAGCAAATGTTTCGGAATTCTATCGAGATTAAGCGAATTAGTTCCAGATACAATTTCTAGACTATAATTAAATAATGGAATTATTAAGGCATTTATTATTTTTAATTTGACATCTGGCGGAAGATAACAACCAATAGAATATAACTTGCGAAGAGTAAAGATTACTCTGGAAGTAGTAAATCCAATGTGAGTTCTAAAGTTGAGGCTTTTATCCAGCCAGATACCAAGCGATTTGCAGTTATCTACAATGCAAATATTTGTGTCATTAACTTTTAACTCAAGCTTTTCTGTGTTGGATACAGAACAAATTATTGACTTAGTTTTATATGGGTTTAAAGAAATTGCATTTCGTTTTGACCAAACCAAAATGTTCTGTAGATCTGCATTTATACGCGATTCAAAATCCAATCTATTGTTTGTAGAGTCAAAGGTCACCAGCTGTACGTCGTCGGCGTAGATATGTAGTTTAGAATAAGTAACTTAAAAAAAAATTAGTTAAATCGTTAATATAACACATAATTAATAATGGCCCTAAAATAGATCCATGTGGCACACCGTTTCGTAGAGGACGAGTCATCGATAGTTTACTACCATTTGATACATATTGTGATCTATCTGTTAAAAACGATAACAACAATTTGCACGCAGTGTTCGAGAACATAAATTGTGACTTCATTTTGTTGCATAGTATGTTGTGATTTAATGAGTCAAAGGCTTTGGAAAAATCAAGTAATGTTAATACTGACAGCACTTTCTTATCGAGATTAGCACGAAGATCTTCCGTTACATCCAATAATAATGAAGTTGTACTGTGAAGTCTTCTAAAGCCTGATTGCTGAGACGAAATTAAGTTGTTCATTTTAAAAAATTCAGTCATTTGGTCTCTTGAAATAACCTCAAAAACTTTGGACAAGGCAGGAAGTATGCTTATTGGTCTATAGTCTGCAAAGTAAACTGGATGCTTTGTTTTCCCTATAGGTACAACTCTCGCTAGTTTCCAGGCCTTCGGAAATTTTGATGTTGTGAAAATATTATTATAAAGATGAAGAAGATAATTTGATATATAAGGGAAAATAACCTTTAAGAATTTAAGTGGTATTTCATCAGACCCAACTGCATTCGATTTTAGATAATAAAATGCAGAAACAGCTCATATTCATAGACACATCGAAATGAGAAAGTGTTTGAAAAATCATTAACAGTTGTAAGATCTGAAAAATCACATGACTGTGAACTTTGACTATCAACAAAACTTTCGTTCAGCGCATCAATATTAGTAATACAATCGATGTTATTAATGGTGTTGTCAACGACACCAATGTTCCTGAGTCGATTCCATAATTCTTTTGCAGAACTGTCTTTAAAAAAGTTTCTAGAAGTTTCTACATTTACGTATGATTCGTTTTGCCCTATTTCTGTATTTTTTGTAAATGATTAGATCATAATCGGTATTATTATAAGAAGTGTTTTGAGAGCCAAATCTCTCAGTTCACAAGCGTTTATGACCTCAGGGGTACACATGAAATTGATTTTAGATTTACATTTGGAAACAGTTCTCATTGGAACATTTCTTTCAAATATATTTTTATATAACTTCATAGGAATTCATTCATTACATCACTCTAAAATTCATTACATCAAATTAAAATTTCAAATCTCATCAATTATTTTATCATAATCAGCTACATTATAGTCCCTGTATGAGAAAAAATTCGATGAGGTACAGCTAGAAACATTAAATGCACAAAAAATTAATGCATGATGCGATATGCTTGGCGATTGAAATTGATGACTCAACATAATTTTTTCAACATTAGAAACAAGAAAGAAATCTAGCAAGGTCGCTGTTTTGTGAAAATAGTCTATATGAGTCGGTTTGTTGTTGTGTATAAGAAATAAATTGCTACATTTACAGAAATCCGAAACATTTGCTAGATTGTCGTTAACTAAAATATTTGTATTAAAGTCTCCCATTACAAGAACCGAATCATAACGAGCGGATATGTCTTCTATAAACTCTTCACACAAAACAAAATTTCCATGTGACAAATACACTACACCGACCACAACAACAGTACCCGAGACGTCAACTTCCAAAAACAATGCCGCAACAACATTCTCATTACAAATTTCAAGTATTATTTTAGCATTACAAGAGTCTGACACATAAAAACACACACCACCACCACTCGAGTGAAGTCGGTCATTTCTAAATATCTTATAACCCTCAATATGAACTGCCTGGTCCGACACGTACGGTTTAAAACATGACTGCAAAAACATGAAGTAATGATCCGTCCAAAATGTTACGGATCACATCGATTTTTATCTCTCTGTTAGATGGTTTAATACTTTGGACGTTCATATGCCCTATGTTGAAATTGTTCTTGTTCATAAAATATTTTAGCACTGTGTTATCGCTTGTAATCGGCCCTAAATGATTATCAATCATCACTGTTCAGAAGTCTACAAAAAGTTATCATTTTAAAACTAAAATTATACTTAAATATAAAAATCTGAGAAAAAGTTAAATTACAAGAGATCATATATTTTCAGATGTCAAACATCTCTGGCAAAAACTTTATGAATATGAAATTTATAAAAGTATCGAAATTTATTAAATAGATTTATAAAGCACAAATAATGTACATATAGTATGAGAATTGACTTGTAGCTAGAAGTCAACGTTGTTTTCTGTTCAATCAATTGATTTCAAGTCAGTTTTTTTTAATATTTTTTTTTTTATTCATTTATATATATTTTTTTGTTTTTTGTTTTTTTTTTTAAAGAATACATTATTTTTGCTTCATGAGAAGAATGATTAGTTATAAAAAAACTTGCTATGCAAGTGTACTTTGAGAGATTACAAATGTGAATTTTATGATTTCACTCAAGGCAAAAGTTTTTTTTTTTGTGTATGATTATTTAGAAACAAGTCATAATTATTTAAGAGACAAATAGTAATACTCAGCTAAACGTTGTGATTATCCTCCGTTGGAACATCTGGAGATCCTGGGGTATCCAATCACAGCTAGTTCAGCATATTCCTGACGTGGGGTAAAGTGAATATTCGACGTTTCCGTGAGGCGCGAGTTTGTGTCGTTTGGCGTAAGCAGCTGCAAGCATTCTTTTGTTGTCATTGTGGCTTCCTTTCCACCTTCGAAGTAAATTACTGCTTTCGGAACATCACCATTAAGGAACTTAAAACGCATGATTTTCTTTAGTTTTTTTAGTTTTCGTTTAGTTTCGTTTAGACGCGCGGCGTCTGGAGTCAGGTGGTCATTCAGATAAATCCTTGAGTTGACATCGGTATTTATTATTTGAGATAAGCGTATATAACGATTGCCCATGTATGATTTCATAAGCGTGTCTCGAACTCGAATAGATAAGAACTTGACCCTTATGCTGTTGTTGTTTTTTAGTCGTATGCAAAAATCAATATCGTTTGGAGTTATAGTGCATCCGAATATAGATGATATTTTGCAAATAAAATCCACTAAATCATTACAACTAGAAGGCACACCTTGAACTAGAATGTTTGCTCTGTTAAGACGCCGTCTTAATCCACAATTTTCCATCTCAAGAGCTTTGATACGTTTGTTCACATTTTCTGCTAATTCCACTTTCTGTAAAAACTTTGTAACATCAGCTAGTATTTCTGCCAATTGTGCCGCTTGATCGCCACTTAACTGCTTAAAAAGTGAGTCAAGTTTTGATTCAATGTTTTGAAGGCCTTTCTTCAAACGTTCATCGATGCGGTCGCCCAAGTCATCAGAATGCGGTTTATTAGCACAACCTAAGCACTTCCATGTCAAAGAATTTTTAGCGGCTGATAATAACTTGTAGACTTCGCTCGAAATTTTTGCGCAGTCGGTGTGAAACCAGTAACTGCAAGCAATACATCTAACTCCTTTTGCGTTTTTGTTAACGTATTTTTTGCAGTCAGGGCACGTTTTGTACGAAAAAAAAATACTATAATATCCATATATTTATCTCCATCAACCAACTTCAGCGTAAATGATCTAAATTTAGTCACTAGTGGAATATCTACACCAATCATAATGCTTGGAGATGTAAATGCCCACAGCACACTTTGGGGTTCCAACCAAACTAATAAAAAAGGAAAAGTAATTGAAACGATTTATCAGCAATCTAATTTAATAATCCTAAACGACTGTTCTCCAACCCATTTCTCCACCCATTCTACATTTACCCATGTTGAAGTTTCTTTTGCTTCAGCTAACCTCGTACCATATCTTACTTGGAAAATAGACTTTGATCTCCACGGTAGCGACAATTTCACGATACATATTACATTCCAAAATAATCCAACCCATACAAACAACACATCATATAAAAAAAATAGGAAGTTCATCTTAGATAAAGCAGATTGGAATAAATATCAAGCATATCGAAGATAAACTTGAATCTGCTAGAATTTATGCAAATAATAACCAAGATGCAGCATTGTTTCACAAACATATTCTGTTCGCTGCAAACATTGCAATTCCCAAAACAGCATCCTTTTCCACACACAGCAAATCCGTTCACTTGTGGAACAAAGACCTTGCTGTATTGCGCAAAAACAAGCAACATATGTGGGATAATTTTAAAAGAAACGTAACTACAACAAATCGAATAGCATACAAAATAGCAAATGCATTATACAAAAGAGAGGTAAAACTGGCCAAAACAGAATCATTTTATGAATTCACCTCCACAATTAACAAAAATTCACCCACAAAATTAATTTGGAACCATGTCAACCGTCTTTATGGTAAACATTCTTCTCAGAAAATTAATAACATACAAACGTCAAATGGCATATATATCGACAATCCAACACAAATTGACACATTATTTGCAGAAAATGGTCATCATACACACGTAGAAAATAATTGTCGAATTTTGAAAATAAATATTACCAATTTCTTGAAAGCAACAAACTACAATATTATTTTTAGTCTGAAAATAATATTATTAATAATATTGTAGAATAAATTGGACGTATAAAATTATTATTTATATTTTAAAAATTGATGTTGTCTGTTTTCAAAAATATTCGTTATGGTCGCGCGAATTTTCTGCACCCAAATCAGTATGTTATTTATATGAAAGACTAAATCATCGTGACGCGTCTGAAAGCCACATCATCCGAATCGAAAGTGGCGATAATTAGGCCGCCGTTCTGGGCAACCATATCTGGAATGACGAGTTGCATTATTGACTCCGTGGTGCAGAATGTGAGAAGATGGCAGCCGCTCGTGTCGCCTGCAGCACATCACGGTCACATCGAAACTATATGATAGATCGATCATCAAGCCGAGACGATTCATCTCATATAGAAGTTTTGCCGAAAGAGGCTGTTTTCGAGGTGACGAACTGAAGCCTGCCTTTGAGTCGTTACAATTATGCCCTTAACTTAGATAACGTGCGAATAAAATGAGCAGAATGTCGACCAAGAGCCAATCTTATGACAGTCTTAAATTCCGATGAGCGACGCCATGAGGCAGCGACAACGTGCGGTAGAAAAGTCCAGCTACCAGCAGCGTGACGCGTACTAACCTGTCGACGAATGATGTAGATTCATCAAATAAAAATGCATTCAAATTTTAAATCAGTGCGTGTTATATGTGTTTTTATTTATGTTATTAATTTTTAATATAAAACGTCATTCAAAGCGAAAAAATTAACTAACAATGAAATTATTAAAATCAAAAATTTTATTTTCAATACTCGTTTGAAAATTTGATTGTTATATCCGACAATAATTTGATAATAATATTTGTGGATCCATTTTAACATGAAATATTTTCCATTTTCATTCAATTTTATTTCAATTATTCATTCAAAACAAGAACTCTTAAGTCCCCACCATTAACTATATTCCTCATAAAAATGCTGTTGTTATTGATAAAAATATATCCTTAATTGAACTGAATTGCGCACTATACATAGTAAAAGGAAATACTCCTGGCGCTGACCAAATAAACAACTCATTATTAAAAAATATACCTTTATCTGCTAAATATCACTTGCTAAAAATTTATAATAATATTTTTGCTGACGGTGTCATTCCGCAAGAATGGAAAACTGCTACAATTGTACCTTTGCCTAAACCAGGAAAAGATAAAAATAAACTTGATGGCTATAGACCAATTTCCTTGTTATCATGCACCAGTAGGATACTCGAAAAAATAATTTCTAAGACTATCCTGGTTTTTGCAAATAAATAAATTAATTCATCCTAAACAAGTTGCCTTTAAACCTCAAAATGGAACAATTGACGCACTTTTGTTCGTTGATCACAATATAGCAAAGGTACTACCAACACGGAACCACTTATCTATCCTATCAATTGACTTTGAAAAAGCATTTGCAAGAATAGGTATACATACAATTATAAACCAATTAAAAGAATGGAAAATTCGGAAAAATATAATGAGGTTCATAATTTCTTTCCTTACAAATTGGAAAATTCGTGTTAGAACAGACTCATCTTACTCTCACGTATCTTCATTCAATAATGGAATTGCTCAAGGGGGTCAGTTGTTCTTTTTCAAATAGCATTTGAAAAGCTTTACCAAATATTCATAAAACATAAGTACTTCAATCACTGTATATATGCAGATGACCTGTACATAATCGCAAAATATAAAGAAGATATAACTCTAACAAATAAAATAAACGATCTCTTTATCGATATGGATAACTGGTGCAATAATTCTGCGAAAATATCCCTAGATAAAACGAAAATTCTTCATATTTGTAGGAAAAGACATTGCAACCCAACTAACTTAATAATTCATTTAAATGTAAGCTTAAGCTATGTTAATACTCTAAAGATTTTAAGTATTATCTTCGATACAAAATACAAGTGGTCTTCACATGTTGAATATTTGAAAAAATCATTAACTAATAGATTCAATTTAACAAAATGTTTAACTAGTTTTCATAGCAACGCACATCCTAACACAACAATTAATGTTATAAAATCTTTAGTACTTAATATCTAAAATTGATTATGGTCTTTGTATATATGGACATAGCAAAATACAATCAGTCTACAATGCTGCAGCAAGATATGGAATTGGAGCTTTTCGATCAACACCAATAACAAATATACTGACAGAAACAAGACTGTTGACATTAGACCAAAGAATAAAGCTGAACACTTCCAGATTGTTACCAAAAATGTTGTTTCCGTCTGAAAAACAACTAATGTCAAACATTTACAAAATAGTACGGAACAGAACACCAAAAACAGAATCTAGTATTCACAGAATACTCTCTGTCTTGCAACAACTTCAAATGGTCCAAATCTACCAAACGATTCGACAAACTCCAGCATGTACGTAAGCATCTTTCACGAAACAATCGAACGATACAAAGAAAAACATTGGGATATATACTACACCGATGGATCAAAATCAACGAATGGTGTTGCATTCGCTGTCATCGACCCAGAATACAACATCATCAAACTCGCAAGATTAAACGATGACTGCTCTATCTTCACTGCAGGATCGGAAGCCCTCTGGGACGCAACATATAGATGCAAAAAGCTAAGAGGAAAACATATTATTTGCACGGATTCACTCTCTGCTATAAAAGCAATTTAAAACCCTATACATCAAAACGAAACGATCTGCAAAATTAGAGATTTGCTGATTGTATTTTCTACAAAAATAAAAATTATGTGGGTTCCGAGTCACATTGGAATCACTGGCAACACGCATGCAGATGAGGCTGCAAAATATGCTACCAACGCTCCAATAATCCTACGGGAAACATTCCTTCAAAACGATATTCGACGAACAATCATCAGCTATTATTCAAACGAACGCATACAGTATTGGACAAATTACACTCACTTTTACAAACAAACCAACTGACACGGAAATGCTCCACAATTCCCACATAACAACAAAAAAAATCACATCATAATGTACTCCAGATTTCGCATGGAACACAATCTATTAACTCACAAACACCTAATGGAAAGATTATCACAACCAGACTGCCCTCTATGCGGTAACTTACTCCTGTCGATATCCCACCTTGTCTTCGACTGCATTATCATTAAAAACTATATTATATTAATATCATAAACTTTGAAAATATATTAGAAAAATTTAACATATACAAATTGATTTAGAATTTAATTAGGGCTGAAGACCATAGTAGTTATGGCCTAGTTATTTAAGTTTATTTTGTAATTAATTTATGGAATAAATATGTTTATAATAATATAATTATAATAATAATAATAATAATAGTTTGGCGCTACAGTCCTGTACAGAACTTCGGCCGAGCTCTCTCACCATTGAGCTGTGCGTGTTATATTTGTACTCAAAGTGGTGGGACCTACAGTTTATTGCCGAATCCGAACGGCGGGTGAGAGCTTTTTCATAGGCAATGTTTTACTCTCGTAGGTTTGCCATTTACTGACGAGAGGTAGCGCGGTATAGAATAATGTTTCTATGAAAAGATGTTGTTAGCCCCAGTCCAGGCTTGAACCGGGGACCTTTTGACTCGCAGTCCAACGCACTAACCACTGAGCTACCGCGGCTACTATATAATTATAATAGAAATATATTTAATCAGTAATTTTTGCATGCACATTAAACAGATGTTTTGAGCTGTCATTTTACTGACATCTCTCTTTCTCTCATTCCGATTCTCATAACACGGATAAAAGGATAACACCGGAGACAACGGATAGACCACCGCAAATTTAAATTATTTGAAGCCAACAAAAACCATCAAAACCGAAAAACCAAAAACCGAAATCTTAGTGCATTTATACACTAAGAAAAGAAAGATGATTACCAGAAATATCACAGCCCTATATATCAAGTTATTTACAAATTATTTAGATCGTATTTGAGAGAACCATCTCTCAAACATCCGTCAAATACGATAAATATTGCTAGCAAGCATCTTTCAAATTTACGTTTATTTATAGCAGCCATCAAATAAACATCTTACAAATAGGAACATAGGTGATGAATATTTGGAAAAGGTACTCCATTAGAATTCACGGAGGAATTTTTAATGAATTAAAATAATTTTTATTTATTCTAGAATTAAAACATTATCCTGGTTATACATCGCCATCGTCTTAATAAATCCTTCGAAGGTAAAATTGTACAACGACTTGAGATTTCTTCGCAGAAGAATCAAGTCCGACCGGCGATGCTGTCATCAAAGATATATTTCTCATCACGTGTTGATAATTTAAATCACAGGATATTTTATTTTCACTTTTACCATTAAAATGTAATATATAAGTTTTGCTGCAACTTTATTGAAACTTATGGGATGTTTAAATATTTGCTACAAGGCGTAAATTTAAAAGAATGGTTGCAGCAAGACTTTCATAAACATCTTGTTTTCTTAGTGTAGTCTTTGGTTGACACTTCAAGTTACAATTATAGAGGAAGTAAAAATGGAGGTAACGTTAATTTGTTGAAAAACATTAATATTTTAAATATAATTTATAATTTATACCTTATATTTATATATGTTTATATATTTATATATATATATATATATATATATATATATATATATATATATATATATATATATATATATATATATATATATATATATATATATATATGTATATATATATATATATATATATATATATATATATATATATATATATATATATATATATATATATATATATATAAATATATATATATATATATATTTATATATATATATATATATATATATATATATTTATATTTATATTTATATTTATATTTATATTTATATTTATATTTATATTTATATTTATATTTATATTTATATTTATATTTATATTTATATTTATATTTATATTTATATTTATATTTATATTTATATTTATATTTATATTTATATTTATATTTATATTTATATATCTATATATAATTAGTAGTGCTGTGCGATTAATCAAATTTTTTGGTTAATCAATTTCTGAATAATTGATTAACTGGTTAATCAGGATTTTCGAGTAATCAGATTACATTGATTAATTAATTAATCTATATTCTGATTAATCAAAATTGTGATTAATTGATTAATGAGCATTTTGATTAATTACAATTCTGATTAATGAACTTTTGCGTCGCGAAATATTTAAAAATATGGTTCCTGTAGATTAAAAACACGTCCTTTTACTTTTTAATTATTTTAATTTAAACTAGCAAAAGTTTTAAATGTTACCCAAGTAACACAAAGTACAGATTTCGTCACGTATTCTAGATATTTTCGTAAGTTTGGCAGTAGATAAGTAGCGACGTTTAAATGGAAAAATGTAGAGAATTGCTTGTCCCATGACACAGTATTTCTATATATCGATTTTTAATTATTCTGTACTTTGTGTTCTGTACTTTCGTTACTTGTTAATCTACAGATCCAGGCTAAGTTATGAAAGGTGTTACTTGGGTATTGATTAAAATTAATTAACTATCAATTAATCAAAATGCTGATTAATCAGGATTTCCGATTAATCGCTTAATCAAAATTCTGATTAATTGATTAATCGCACAGCCCTAATAATTATATATCTCATAAAGATATAAATTTTATTTATCATATCTTTTATTATTTATTTAATCTTTTACTTAGATGGACTAACATGTGTTGCTGCTATACGTTATCTTACGCTTAAAGCCTTACTTCATGGATTATTGCATAATTGGGAACATCCAGAAATACGAAGGCTTGAATAATCTGCAACAAAGGTTATTTTTTACAACGCACTTTGACATGAGCACAAGACTTTTGCTTGGTGAAAACTACTCATTGTAGGACGAGGATAAATTATTCGTGATGCAAGTCTCCTAATGACTTGAACGCCTGGAAACTGACTTGCAAATTCGTTGTGAAGACCAATTTGCGGAATCGCTTATTTTATTAATGGTAGCATATTTTATTTTGTTATATTTAGCATATTTATATTTAATTATAATAAGTTATTTCATATGAAAAAATAACTCTCCAAAAAAACATTTATTTATTTTGTACACTCGGAAAACAAGATGTTTATGAGAGTCTTGCTGCAACCATTCTTTTACAATTACTCCTTGTAGCAAATATTCAAACATCCCATAAGTTTCAATAAAGTTGCAGCAAAACTATTAATATTTTTTAAATATGACATAACAGCAATGGAAATTGAGATATTTACAGTTTACTGATAGCAAACATCCTGAGTTCTTGGACATATGCAGCAAAACTTTTGAGGCATTTTGACATTTGACTACCATAAAAAATGATAATGGCGTACTTTTTCCTTACGCTCGATTTATCCACAACAATTAAATAAATCAAATGGTGTAAAAAAGTGCCAACTCAAATATTACATTTTAATGGTAAAAGTGAAAATAAAATATCCTGTGATTTAAATTATCAACACGTGATGGAAAATATTTCTTTTCAGAGTTTACTTTGTTGACAGCATCACCGGTCGGACTTGATTCTTCTGCAAAGAAATCTCAAGTCGTTGTACAATTTTACCTTCGAAGGATTTATAAAGACGATGGCGATTTATAACCAGGATACTGTTTTAATTCTAGAATAAATAAAAATACATTTAATTCATTTTCTTTCAATTCAATAAAAATTACTCCGCGAATTCTATTGGAGTACCTTTTCCAAATATTCATCAAATATCTTCCTATTTGTTAGATGTTTAATTGATGGTTGCTATGCATAATCGTACATTTAAAAGATGGTTGCTACCAATATTTATCGTATTTGACGGATGTTTGAGAGATGTTTGATGTATGTTTGAGAGATATCTCAAATACGATCTAAACAATTTGTAAATAACTTGATATTAAGGGTTGTAATATTTCTGGTAATCATCTTGTTTTCTTAAGGTATGTAAAATCAACTGTTCACAAATATTTTATATTTTATTTAACACTGTAATAAACAAAAAAACATTAAAAATGCATTTGTTTTATTTGTCATCAATTTTCCATTGGGTCTCAGATTACGTCCGACATTGTTTTGAATGTCTGTTCTAAAAGTCTGACCAAAATGTGTCATCAGCTTTGCTTCACCTCGTTTTGGATTGGCTGATTTTTAAATATTTTTCGTTTTTGCTCTCTGTGTTTTGTACGTAATTGCACTCAGACATACTTCAGAAAAATAGATGTCCCGTTAATGCCCGTAACTTCAACGAGTAGATATCTATTGGTGTTCGTACCCAACAAATATCTCTTACCTATCCGGTGTTTTTACTCCTTAACTATGCGTTGAAGTAACGAAATTTTGCTTACACGATGGATAACTAAGCACCAGTAGATATCCATTCGTTGAAGTTACGGGCATAATGCCCGTAACTTCAACGAGTAGATATCTATTGGTGTTCGTACCCAACAAATATCTCTTACCTATCCGGTGTTTTTACTCCTTAACTATGCGTTGAAGTAACGAAATTTTGCTTACACGATGGATAACTAAGCACCAGTAGATATCCATTCGTTGAAGTTACGGGCATTAACTATGCGTTGAAGTAACGAAATTTTGCTTACACGATGGATAACTAAGCACCAGTAGATATCCATTCGTTGAAGTTACGGGCATAAGTCCGTTGCAGCATCTACCCAATAAACCAAAAACCTGGATATTAAGTGATTATTGAATGTACATTGAACATGGATATCGAAACTTTCACTGGAGAAAAGCGTTCAATTTATTGTAATTGTAAACTTGAAAACCATACCGTTCTACAGCAAAACGGGTTGTTTTTTATCCAATTGAATCTAGCCTTTACCTTAACTTGAATTCCGACATTCAATATACATTCGAGGTTTAACTTAATTGTAAGCTATAAATAAAAAGGGATCCGACCTTCAAATTACACTTAATTTCACGCGCATATATTTCCCTAATTAAAGGTTTAAATATAAAATAAAAGAAAACGCATATAAGTTATAACACTATATATTAAAAGAAATTGAAGTTAGATTCTCGCTTCTGTGAGATAACAGACAACTACAACAGCACCAGCACCTGCACCGGTGACATCTTACAGGAACATCTTGTAAAATCCACGACGTGCCACTAAGATCAAACCAGTGAAACCAATTGCGCCACTGCGATGTATTACTTTGCCAGGTTCGCGTAAAATATCAATGTTGTCTGCGTATGAATGAAAATATATTAATATTTCATAAACGTATTCGTAAACCTTGGCCACTTACATTGTGTATCAGCTCATCGTGCATTTTCCGTGCAGTAGAATTCTCGGGATGACTTTTGTGTTTGGACCTGTACTTATATATTAATTGATTTGTCTGTTTGCTAATTCACGCGAAAAACAATGATCTCACTGATTGTGCGAATGCAGTGGCTCATATGTAGTGGTGAAAAAAATTAAATTTTTTCTTGTTGACATTTAATTTATCACGTCACTGGGTTGCCACTGAGTAATTTTGAGTAGTGAATTTCGTGTCAAGTTTTTTTAACTTCTAAAACCAACGTGGGAATAACATTCATTTGTTTGGCTTTATCATGACATTACATCCTCACTGGTTGTAAAAAAAAATCTCCACATTTATCGAACCTTAAACTCATTGCTTATTGGGTGGCAACTACGGTTGGATTGTAAGTTCGTAATTTGAAGCCCCCTATGTTCCAAATTTTCAGTTTAAATAAAAAATAACACCCTATGTTTAAATTATGTTGCTTTTAAAAATGAATGTTCTTTCAACTATTAATAAAATTAGACGAGTCATTGTTGAGTGAGACAGTGGTAAAATTATATGTTCTACTGATCTTGATAAAAATGGATTTACTGCTGATTGAAAAGGTAATATATGATTTTTTTCTGATCTGAGGTATTGGAGCATTTCACATTATTTTAGGAGGACATGTTCGAGTTTAAACTTAAGGATGCCCATAGTTCTTTAGATGAATTGGATGTGGATGACTTGTACGTACGTTATAAGGTACAAATATATATTTTTTTTATATAATTTATGTTGGTAATGTCCTTTGTGTGAATATTGTATTAACTTTTGATTTTTGGTGAACATATAGAAACTTCAAAAGACCTTAGAATTTTTAGAAGTCCAGGAAGAATACATTAAAGATGAGCAAAGAAATTTGAAAAAGGAATATCTGCACGCTCAGGAAGAAGTTAAACGGATTCAATCAGTTCCACTTGTTATAGGGCAATTTCTGGAAGCTGTTGATCAGAATACGGGAATTGTTGGCTCTACAACTGGTTCGAATTATTATGTTCGTATACTATCTACCATCGATCGAGAGCTATTAAAGCCATCAGCATCTGTTGCACTCCATAAACATAGCAACGCGTTGGTCGATGTTCTTCCACCTGAAGCCGACAGCTCTATTTCAATGCTACAACCTGACGAAAAGCCGGAAGTGAGCTATGCGGATATCGGAGGGATGGATATGCAAAAGCAAGAAATTCGCGAAGCTGTGGAATTACCTCTTACGCATTTCGAGCTTTATAAACAAATTGGTATGCATTGTGGTTACACTTCATTTATTTTTTTGATTTCAGGGGGTTGCTAGTTTCTATTTAATTTCATACATGTTTTGTAAATCAGGTAAATTGGAATCGAGTGAAAATCCTATCTCAATTTCTTATACCCTACACTAAGAGTTAAAAAGTATATTCAGTTTGGTACGCCATTTGTAACACCTAGAAAAAAGCATCTCCGGTATGGAAAAGTATATATGTGTAGATAAATATCAAACGTGCCTAAGTCCACAGCAGAGTGATACTATAGTCTAAAATTGTCATCACATGTCGCATAGTATCGGAGTTATAAGAGATGAAATGTTAAATTTATATGGTAGGTAGGCGTTGCAATAGACTGTCAAAACTAAATTTCGTTTAGTTATTCATACCTACAAATAAATCAATGAAAAAAATGTCATCATTATATCTCTTAGAAAAACGGAGTTATGGCTGATGAAATGTTATGTTTATATGGGAGGTAGGTGTGGCAGTTGGTTGATCAAACCCATACTTCGAATTTATATTACTTGATACAAAAAAGGAATACGTGAAAAATTCCATCAGTATATCTCATATAACACCAAAGTTATTGTGCTTCAAATGTTATGTTTTATGGCAGGTAGGCGTGGAAGTTGGTCGAGCTCAACAATTTTTAGTATTCGACTTTGTTATTGTTTACTATGTTAGACAAAATTTCAATAATATACCTCCTATATCTTCAGAGTTATAGCGGTTACCGCCCATTTTTTGTACCACAATTACTACTTAAGACATATGACCATGTACCAGTTTTCAATGTTGTATCTCAAACCAAAGCTATGAAAAAAATAGAAGAAAAATTCTTACCACTCCAAATCAAAGTGATATGATCTTAATTTAATGTCAAGAATTTATGTGAATTTTTTCAGAATTTTAAAAAGGCAGTTTTTTGACGCTGTGGACGCAAAAATTGTGTTTTTGTAAATCATAAAGGGGGTGCGATAGAGAACTGAAAAATTCAATTTAAACTTCAAAAACCAATAGTAACAACATATTGTTACGAAAATTCAGTCTACGGAAAACTGTTCTACGAGTTCGTATCGCTGGATTGTGTACAAAATAAAAACACTCTTATTACATACAATGAACTTAACAATTAACTTTATTAATTCACTTTAATAAACAACTTTACTAATAACAAATTCTAACAACTGCTGCATGTCCACAGTTTAACTTGACATATATCACACGAGATGCATTCGACCACTTTACAATCACTACTGAAGTGCTGTACCTCAAATGCGGCTCCCTTATAACCCGCATGCATCAGTTCGACACGTTTCGACAATCTTCGACTTGTTTCGAGAACCTTCTACTCGTTTCGTGAATGACGCATGCTATTGGCATCTCATTCGCACTCATGTGTTTTAATGTGCTGATCTTCCATCTCTTTCTCGCACATTGTTCAGTACGCTGAATGATCTTCCGTCTAACACATTGCTTAGTGCGCTGAATTGTCTTGCGTCTCATTTATTATTGTTGAATGCTTGCACAGTGGGGCAAATTACCTCTTTTCGTAACAATATCAAACGTGCCTAAGTCCACTTTTCAAAATTTTTGAGATTTTTGTCAATATATACCTTAATCCATCATACAAACATATTGTATTAAGTTTAGTGACTCGTAACTAGATTAGTTTTGGAGAAAAAATTATTAAATATTCACGTTTTTATCAAAATTGACTAAGTCCATATATTCATACAAATCAAATTTGCCTAAGTCCCTCTCAACCAATCACATTGCGATATGGACTCTGTCATCACTGTAAGTTTGAAAAGAACTTGTACCGTAGGAGAATGTTTTTAATGTTTTATAAAGGTTTAAATGGACAGCAATATTGCAAAAACCTTCTCAATTAATTAAAAAATATTTTTAAAAATCAGAAGGTTATAAATAAATGCGAAAATACGAGAAAACTGTAATTACTTATAAATTGTGTGTAGTAGATTCACTTTCTGTCTTTGTCTTTTCATACTTTTACACATGGCCGCATTCTATTTACCCCCTGTGGCCTTAATAATTTAAAAATATATAATTAAAAATATTTTTAATAGTATTTGATGATATGTTTTACTTGTGAAACACTATTATCAAAAGACGTATTCTTTTTCACCAGAAGACATATAAAATAAAATATAAACTTTATAAAAAAAAGTATAATAAAATAATAGTTTATCGCTACAGTCCGCTGGAGAATTTACACCGAAATCTCTCACCATTTCAGCTGTGCGTGTTATCAAAGTGGTGGGACCTGCACAGTTTAATGCCCAATCCGACGGCAGGGTGAGAATAAATCTCGTAGGTTTGCCATTGACTGCCAAGAGGTAGCGTCGCATAGAAAAATGTTTTCTATGAAAAAGATGTTGACAGTTACAGGAATTTAACACGGGACCATTCGGTTAGTAGCCCAACGCACGAAGCAAACGAATAATTTTAAATTTTGTTTTATTGTACTAGTTGTGAAACACTATTATCAAACGACGTATTCTTTTTCACCAGAAGACATATAAAATAAAATATAAACTTTATAAAAAAAAAGTATAATAAAATAATAGTTTATCGCTACAGTCCGCTGGAGAATTTACACTGAAATCTCTCACCATTTCAGCTGTGCGTGTTATCAAAGTGGTGGGACCTGCACAGTTTAATGCCCAATCCGACGGCAGGGTGAGAATAAATCTCGTAGGTTTGCCATTGACTGCCAAGAGGTAGCGTCGCATAGAAAAATGTTTTCTATGAAAAAGATGTTGACAGTTACAGGAATTTAACACGGGACCATTCGGTTAGTAGCCCAACGCACGAAGCAAACGAATAATTTTAAATTTTGTTTTATTGTACTAGTTGTAGAAACCCGAGTACGTTCCTGTATTTCATATTTCATTTTTGTCATTGTGTTTTTTTCAAATCTGAAATCCATATGAAATGTTTTCAAAAGTCCATAGGGTAAATACCAAATGAGGTTAAGTCCAATATAAAAACATATTTATTTTAAATTCAACGTAATTATTGGTTATTTTAAGCTTACGCAATGGTTACATATTAAATATAAATTGTAATAAACCAAATTTGCAATCAAAAAATCAAATATTTCGCAAAAAAAGTAAAAACTCAATTTGCCTAAATATACTTATGTTGGATTTAGGCACGTTTGATATTTATCTACACATATATTCTTGATCAGCATTACTTCCTGAGTCGATTTACCTCCTGAGTCGACTTTTTTGTTCAAATACATATTGACATCATGCTTTAATACATGTGATTCCCAAAAAAAAAAAAAAAATCGAAATTTGGTACACCTACCTATTTGTATATATGGGTATCAAATGAATTGCAATTCTTCAGCAATTGAAAATTTGTAGTCGTAGTTAGGATTCGTATACCCTTCTGACGTATATACCACTTTGAATGGTAACCACATGGGTATTTATAATCGGCTTAGACCGACTATAATTTTGATAATATTAACTATCATAATAACACCTACTATAAAATGTCCCTACTTTACAATTTCCCATGTGATCTAACCTTCCCAACTGGTTTTCTAATTTCACGTAGAACCTGTAGTTGAATCGATATTCAAAACACATTTTATTATTTGACTGGGGACTCGTGGGGTAAAATTCCGTATTGGAATGATTGGCTGGATCACGGCGATTACGTTAAATTCGAAATTAGTAAAACAGCAAGACCAAGATTTAAATTAGAATTTAGATGCTATGAACAAAAGTGTTGTAATAATTTTAAAAATTTGTATGAAAACATGCTAACAATACGCAAACAATAAAAAATACAAACAACCGTTCGATTCTCGAGATGTTTCGCTAGTTCGCTACAGTGATTTTTTTCTTACTAAATTTTTGAATTAGTACAAAACTTATATTCATAACTTCTGAACTTAGAGTTGCAAAATCGCCTGAAATACATCGATTTATTTTTATTTCAATGTTTCAAAAATAAAGGTCGATTCAAATGATAATTAACATACTAACGAAAACATACTATTAGAAATCAATGTAATCCAGTGATGCATTTTGCAAAAATTAAATTGGGTAAAAGTGAGTATTATTTATTGGATAATCCACTTGAAATCGATTTTATATAATATTTCAGTTATCATCTTGTTAAAAACACTTTGCAAATCTTGCAAAAAAAGCTAAAAATGCATATTTTTAAACGTAAAAAAAATCTGTTGCTGTAACCTTTCGATATGGTTATTAACATAGCAATAAAACAAAAATTTTACAGATTTTCAGCTTTTTTACATTTTAGAAATAATACATTTAAGTACTAACAAGAATACATTTTTGAAACGTTTTTATAGGTTGCTTTCTTTTCTGTTTGTCCGGTACACATTTTGTAATAATAATAATAGTTTGGCACTACAGTTCTATAAGAACTTAGGCCGAGCTCTCTCACCATTTTGATCTGTGCGTGTTATATTTGTACTCAAAGTGGTGGGACCTACAGTTTATTGCCGAATCCGAACGGCGTGTGAGAGCTTTTCATAGGCAATGTTTTACTCTCGTAGGTTTGCCATTTACTGCCGAGAGGTAGCGCGGTATAGAAAAATGTTTCTATGAAAAGATGTTGTTAGCCCCAGTCCAGGCTTGTACCGGGGACCTTTTGGCCGTTTTAAAAAATAAATACGGAATGGCATATTTTTCATATATTACTACTTATTTGAAATACCGTTGAATAAATTCATAACATAAGTTTTATTTGATAATACATACATTTGTATTTAAAATAGACGATTTTTAAACAAACTATCAATTATTACTAAATATATTGGAACAATAATAAAATTAAAAAAATACAGTATTTGAAAAATAATATTATAAATAAAATGTTTCCCGTGGCATCCTGCTGCAATTGCTGTTTTAACATCTGCGTTTTTCAAATTCTTGATATTAACAACTGAAAAAAAAAAGAAATTAACATTTTTAAATTTTTATGGAGAAATATAGAATAATTCGAACCAGTATATACCCACAAATTTTACATTAAAACCTACTAGAAAAAATTGTGAACAACCAAAATCCCGAGTATATGCAATAAATAACAAGCCATTAAAATTCTTGCAATTATTAAAATTAACACCCTAATCAAGTTTAAATCAGTACACAAATATTTTCTTAATTTAAAAATGACCACAAAGTGTGTGTGAAAACGAATTAGTTTATACCGCAAATTATAGTACAAAATTATATTACCGAATTAAAAATCCCACAAATGGGAAATTTACTACAAAATGGCAACTATGCCAAAAATAATAAATTCCCCCAGAATGGCAATCATGGACTATGTCAACTATAATTTCGAGTGTCAATTTTACTTACATTAATTCAACTTCAAATTCAAATGCGCGGCTGATTACGCGAGACGATGCAAGTTGAGTCTCTGCATGCGCCACCACAGCTCTCCGAAGAAATGAAATTGAAGGAATGGTAATCAACCAATCTCGAACCAATGATGGTTTGAGAATCTTCAGTTTTCGAGTAGCAGCAGCTCATCGCTTGTATGACGGCAATGCAGAGCAGACGCGACATCATCGGTTTTTTGTTTGCATCTTCGGACTGGAGTAAATGCTCTGCATGCTCCGAACACATGACCATATTTCTTTCCAAATGCCAGCCTTAAAATGTTAGATAAATTTAGTTAATGTTAAAATGCTTATAAATACTTACATTGATTAGTTCTTATGCTTAGCTGCACAACTTCTAATAACACAAAATAAAAATTCTGTGAAGAACGAATGAAAACCGGAAAGAAAACGGCATAAAAACGGTCTATGCTACCCGTACTAAACGGAGTATAAACGGTACAAAAACGGTGTGTTTCGTTGCAAACGGGGTATAAACGTATACGTCGATATGGAGTGAAAACGGAATACAAACGGAATATTCGAAATACGGACAACAAACGGCATTTAAACGGAGTGAAATATTTCTACATGCCGTAAATTTTCCGTTTTCATACAAGTATCGACGGATCCGTCTTCTACATACCGTAAACGTACCGTTACAAACGGAGTTGTGATTCCGTTTGTTTACGGAGCAACGTTAAAATGTTTCTTGGGACAATGCAACATTATCGTTTTTTGTGTCATCCGGTTTATCATGGTTCCATATAAAAGACACTTTGAAACATGAATATTTGAAATTTTAATAATATATATATTTTTTAATAAATTTTACTGACACAAAAAATAAAAAATATGAAATAAAAGTTTTTAGGTTCATATTTTTTTTTCTATATTAAATTTATTGGTCTTCGTTAAACAGTGTACTCGAAGTATTCAAATTATATATTTTTTGGTTTGGTTCAAATTATATATTTTTTTGGTTTGGTTCCCATTTTACGGAACATGTTTCTTCAGAGCGAAGGAATTCATGTACGACTATTATTGAAGAGCAGGTTAAATATGGAGTCGTATTTCATTTTTTTTTTATATCATTTACTGCAGAAAAAATTGACTGTGGCAAAACAAATACGGAAGTTACTATTATTTATACAGGTCAATCAAGAGTCTCGTCGTAGTGGATATTTTCATTCGGTTTCGGATTTATCTATCATAGCATTCGAATCGAATTCAAAATTCGTATTTATGGCATCACAGATTCCGTCAGAATGGGTTTTTTTTTACAGATTTTTGACACTTTCTACGAATGCATTGTTGTGTAGGAATGTTATTCTTTATGTGAAAAATCTTTAGTTTTGCACTAATTAATGAATATTTGCTGTAATTCGTAATAATGTAAAATAATTACAAATTCCGCAGAATCGTTTGCTGTTTATGCTTTAAGTCCGGGGTGCGGGAGACGGCCACCAGCTACCTATTTATACATCAAGTGGGAGCTGGCCAAAGATCTGAACTTCACGAATTAACAAGAAACTACTGTAACATTGCTAATAGAAAAACATTTTTTTAATGTTAAACATAAAATGAACAAAAATATAAAAATAAGTAAATGTTAATTAGTTAAATTTATTTGTCCACTGAGCGACTGCTGAATTCGTGGCGCACGGCATGTCGCTCTATATTTCCAAAGTGCTGAATGAGACACAGCGCCCTCTGCTGCATTCCGCTGCAACTCTATACACTGGCGAATACTATAAGATCCGATACTCTTCCATTGGCCTATTGATTCAGTTAAATGAATCGCATACATCAATTTTTGCAGACAAATTAAACAATGTTCTTCAAAATATAAATTTTTTATCAATTTGTTGCAAATTAAACAAAAATGATTTTAATTTTTGTAAATTTTCACTGATTTGACATAAACAGCTGATTTCGTATTTTCGAAGTTGGGTCATTCCACGTCATAAATATCAATCTTGGCACGATGTCTTCCGATTTTGTGGATGGATAGCAGTGTAGGGCAAAAATTATTTCAAATAAAAAATAAAAAAATATCAAATAACTTTCATTTATTTTTTATTTTGAGTGACAAATAATTTTTGATTTATTTGTATTTCAAATAACAAATAAATTAAATTTATTTGTTATCTTTTTATTCGTTATTTGAAAAGTTCAAATAAAAATACAAATGATTTTGTTTTCAAATATTTTATTAAAATGTAAATTAAAAACCACGTACTTTTTAAAGATATTTGCAGCGATAATGGCTGGGACTAACATCTTTTCATAAAAATCATTTTTATATACCGCTCTACCGTCGGCAGACAATGGCAAACCACACTGCCCACGAAAAGCTCTGAGCCGAGCGTGAACTATTACAATTATTATTATTGTTGGTATATTTAACTCCAATAATGATGGCACGAATTCTCATGGCGATCATTTGGAACATAATTTTCAAATTTTGTTTTTATTTATTGCTTCATTTTACATTTTAAATAAATTTATTTTAATTAACAAATAACAAATAATTTATTTGTCTCGTCAAATAAAAAGATGAAAGATAAAAATTTGATATTTGAACGAAAAGTAAAAAATACAAATAAAAAAGTATTTGTTATCATTTATTTGAATAAAAATTTATTCATTAATGCCCTACACTGATGGATAGTGACCGATAAATAAAAACTAACTGTGTACTTAGTTTTTTTGAATTTTCAACTGCAACAAAGTTATGACAATTTAAAAATCAAACTACTATATCAGATAGTTATTTATATCTCTGTAACTAATTAACATATTTTAATAAGCTAATGGTTTATATAATTTTTATAATCACGAATTCAATTTAAAAAAATTAAATACATTTAACTTAGAAAAAGGTAAAAATAATTTTCAAATTACTGTTATGTATACGCCCCACTATTTTAAATTTCAAAATATTGGAAATTTAACTTTAAAACTTGATAGTTCAGAAACTATGGGAGACTTTTGGGACGGGGACGGGGAAAACTCCAGGGTTTCAATAAAAAATTGTTTTTGAAATTTAAAATAGTGGGGCGTATACGTAACAGTAATTTGAAAAATATTTTTAACTTTTTCTAAGTTAAATGTATTTTATTTTTTTAAATTGTTATTTTTATTTAAATTCGTGATTATAAAGCTTATATAAACTATTAGCTTTATTAAAATATGTTATATAGTTACAGAGATATAAATAATTATTTGATATTGTAGTTTGATGTTTAAATTTTCATAACATTGTTGGAGTTGAGAAATCAAAAAACTAAGTACACAGTATTTATTTTTTGGTCACTATCCATCCACAAAATTTCATCAAAATCGGAAGACATCGTGACAAGATTGATATATTTGTCGTGGAATGATCCATTTACATTTTTATATTGGCAACGCGGAATTCCATTCCGTACGGAACTCATGATAGTTAAAAATTCGTATTAGTATCGCAGATTTGCATTCGGATCTTTGCTACGACGGGCCTCACGATTGCACTGATAAATTCGGATATGAAATATTTCCATCAGAATCTGTCACTAAAATTATGTACAATGATGTGAAAAATAATGAAGACACCAATGAAATTATTTAACTCTTTCAGTAATTTGTTACTTTGGGAACCATTTATAATAAATCAAGGATTGAAACCTAAACGAATAACGGTTTCGATTTCGGTTTTTCCGCGTTTCGGTTACGGTTTTAAGTTTTAATAACGAAATGGTTTCGGTATATCGGTTCTATGTTACGGTTTCGATTTCGGTTTTTGTATAAATTTTCTTTTTTTTTTTTTCATATTTTTCAAATAATTTAACATTTTTTATATGGTGCTAAGTTATGTTCAAATTATGATATTGGGGTAAAGTGGGAAACGTAATTTAAACAATGTTTGTTGTTATTTTAGTGAAAGTATTGTGTTATATGAATTATTTAATTGATTTCGCCAAGAAAAAATTTTAATTTAAAATTTCGTGACCACAAACCAATGAAAAGCAACATTTTGACTTCACCTGAGATATGATCTGATTTGCAAAGAAAAAGAATTTTATACAATTTCCATCCATAAAAGCCAAAGAAATTAAATTTCAACAATTCAGTGAACTGCAATATATGTAAACTAGTGAGAGCAAGGCAAGAAATGGTAATCTTGTTCTTGCACGCTGAGTCTTGCACTTGTTCTTGCAATATCTTTCTTGCTTGCAAGAATCTTGCAAAATTTTACTTTTTAAATCCGCCACACTACATGTATGTAAATGGTACAGCTACCTAGTTGGCAACAACAACGAGTTTTCTTTGTGGTACAAACAATTTCCCGCCAATAATTCCATCAAAAGCTTGAATGTTGCTTTATTCGCATTTTTGTTGTTGCACTTTCAAACGAATCAGCGGATTTGTGAAAAAAGGAAAAAAAACACAAAAAGCAATATATCAGCTAAATGAGACACTGAAAATGTTCATATATTTTTTTTTTTAGTTTTATAAGTTAAATGAAATAATGCACATAGAACTTAACTTAAGAAAACTTCATGATTTTACAATTAACAACAAAACTATGTATAAATGTAAAACAAAAATAATACTGTGCATAGTACAGTGCATATGCACATTCGAAGTAAAAACTAGCGTAGCGATAAAAAAGAGATAAAAACATTGTTTTGTCTATTTTATCTTTTTGAAACGACTTTCAAAGCTATTTACGGCTACAAAAGTGCTTCACATACCTTATTTTTAAGATGTTTATCTTCTTTAGTCTTGAAAAGCAAAAAACACATCTTCATTAATGTTCACGTTCATAAATATTTTGCACGCTTTCCATTGTTATTTGTTGTTCAATATTTAGTAATATGACGAATTCTTTTGAATTTCATTAGTACCTTAAAAACATAATAAATACATTAAGGGCCAGTTTTCAGTGCTCGTTTAATCGTAGTTTAAACTCCGTTTAATTAATCTTCTCTTTAATTAAACGTCGTTTAATTTTGTTAGCAGTTTTTCAGTGATAGTTTAAAATGAACACAGACCGAGACAATACATATGACACCACAGGCAAATGACAAATAATTCTCTGGATTTTGACTTCTGATAAATGTCATTCAAAATTAAATAAATAAAAAAAATTGTTTCAGAAAAATAAAATTAATAGGGGTACACATTTCAACTTGCGTAAGTCTCGTATCTTGCGTATTCTGCGTATTTCGAGTAAGATTTATGTATGAAAATTATAATACTCAATTCTACGCAACAAACGCAATAAAATTGTCTCGTAGCTCTCGTATCTATCTGCGTAAAATTTTATTTGACATTTTATTTTATAAACAAAATGTTCTGAATATTTTTTATATTTTTTTTATTCAACATTTTCTCAACGAATACAACGTAAATAAGTCACTCGTATACCAAAAATGAACCTTTGTGATTTTGCGTGATTTATAATTAAGTCAATCCTCATCATAAAGATTTATGT
The DNA here is from genome assembly GCA_951804985.1 of Dryomyza anilis. Taxonomy (NCBI): domain Eukaryota; kingdom Metazoa; phylum Arthropoda; class Insecta; order Diptera; family Dryomyzidae; genus Dryomyza; species Dryomyza anilis. The sequence goes on along the minus strand of OX638130.1, from coordinate 39,533,039 downwards.
TTCGCGGCGTGTTAAAAATGTTTTAGTGAACTGCTGCTGAATGATGAATGCTATGTCAAACACCAACAATTGGAACCTAGATGCCCATGCCAATTTTAAATGCGTTTCTATTTTGGTGTGCATCTCAAAGTCCATTAAATCTACAAAATTCATGTAGCACTATTTTTAATTTTTCAAATCTGCACATTGTTGCTATTGAATAATTTTTGACAATTCAAACGAAGTTCAAATACTCAGATTTTATAATAGGTTATACATGTCAATAACTTTAAAAAATACGCACATACGTGGTGAAATGTGTACCCCTAATGTATTTTCAAATTTAAACAAGAGATCGAGCAACTAAAGTGCACGTGAGACATTTTTTTAATGCATAGTGTGCAAAAATATAATAATAATTTGTGAAACATCGCAGCGACTGAAAATAGTGAAAAGTGTTGTGAAAAAATTCATGTCAAAAACTTTGAAAGTTTAAACGTAGTGTAAACCATCAGCATCGGTCGTTTAAACTAAGTTTAACCTACGGTTGGAGTTCACTGAAAAAAAAGATTTTGATTTTAAACGAAGTTTAAACCACTAACAAAGTTCAACTATCACTGAAAAACTGGCCCTAAAATGATAAAAAAACGCAAGTCTTGCTTTTCTTGCATTTCTTGCAGTGTTAGTCTTGCACTTGCTCTTGTTCTTGCATTTCTTATCTTGTTCTTGCAAGAAAATCTCGATCTAGTTCTCTAGTTGCGTAGCATTGAGTATTATAATTTTCATACATAAATCTTACTCGAAATACGCAGAATACGCAAGATTGTTCTTCCAAAAAAAGCAAGAACAAGAACTAATGTAAACAAATATCTGCGTTATACTTGAAATGTTTATGCCCGTAACTTCAACGAATAGATATCTATTGGTGTTCGTACCGAACAGATATCAGATATGTTTTTACTCCTTAACTATGCGTTGAAGTTACGAAATTTTGCTTACACGATAGATAACTAAGCACCTGTAGATATCTATTCATTGAAGTTACGGGTATTAAACTTGTCGAATTTGCACTTCATTTTTCGTATTTCCTTAAATAGTTACTGATATATTAATAATTTGAAACTTTTTTTTTAATTTTTCTTGCATTATCATTGTTTTCTTTATGTCCGAAATTGAGCTGTTTTAAAATAATCACTCAAAAATCAATTAAAAGACTTATAAATGGTATTCTATTAAATAGATCCTTTAAAAGAATTTAAAAAATATTCAAATGAACTATTCAAAACTTGTCCCACTTTACTCCAAGCTCAAAATATCTAAATTTGACCCTAGGACTATGAAATTTGGGCAGGATGTTCATCTCTTGACGTATGTGTGCACTACAAAGGGAATTTTTGAAATTCGCCTCCTAAGGTACACAAATGGGCGTGGCAAAATTGAACTTTTAATTCAAAATATCGGTGTAATTAAGACAAGCACAGTCATGAAATTTGGCTTAGTGAGGTATATTGAAGGTTTTTACCTTTTTTACAAATGTGGGCGGAATTGGACAAAAGGGCGTGTCCCTTTCCATATGACTAAAACTATAAAAATGTTGTAACTTCTGACTTACTAAGATTAGAGTTATATAAATCGAAACTAAGGTTTATATTACAAACTCCAATCGTCACGTAGAATGTGAGCCGGATTGTATTTAAGGGCGTGGCACCTCCCATATAACCAAAACTTTAAAATTACTATAACTCCTGGCATGTTAAGAGTTGAGTTATAATAATGAAAACAAATGTTCATATTTAAAACTCCAATTGTCACGTAGAATATGGGTGGGATTGCACAACGGGGCGTGGCATCTCTCATATAACCAAAACTTTAAAATTTCTATAACTCTTTACTTACTAAGAGCAGAGTTATAAAAATCGAAACAAAAGATTATATTAAACATTGTAATAGTCACTTAGAATGTGGACGGAATGGGACAATGGGGCGTGGCAATTCCCATACAACTAAAAATGGTAACTTCTGACTTACTAAGAGCAGAGTTTTACAAATCGAAACGAAATATCATTTTAAAATGTTTAATAGTAAAATAGAATGTGGGCGGGAAAAATAGTGACGAGGCTTGCACTAAAAAGGGAAAAAGAGGCGTGGACACACAACACTTTATAAACTATATATTTTTGCAATTACAAAAACTTAGCACGGGCGCAGCTGTACACGGGTCCAGCTAATTTTACTAATAAAATAAAACCAATATTATTAAAATTTGAATCATTTTTTAACATAAAAATTGTGCTAGTGGTTGCTGGTGTTTTGTTGTTAATTCGATTAATGATACAAAAAAAAATTTCAAACCAAAGACCGTTGTTTTGGAAATATCGTTTCTCAAAAAACATGTGAATTTTAGTATAACCAAAAATGTTTATTTTGGGAACTCAAAATTTTATTAAATGACATTTTACTTTAGATCTTCTATATAAAATAAAATATGTTTTTCTGCTTCTTTTTATGCTTTTTTAAAAATCGTTTTAAACCGGTATAAAACCGAAACCGTTTATATCGGTTTTTGATATCGGTTTATTTCTGATTTTCGTATAACGGTTTCTGTTATTGTTTCGGTTTTAAACGGATATCGGTTTCGGTTACGGTTTCAATCCTTGTAATAAATGCAAATACTTATTTTTTTTTAGAAAATTAATTTTAATATTTTATATTTTTTCAGTTAAAACAAATTTTGTTTTCACAAATTTTTGACTGAGCGCTCAAGTTTCATTCAGAAAAACTTCTAAAAATATATATTTTCTGATGAAAATGCGTCATTCAGACCTGAGCATAGGTAGAACTCTATTTTATGAGTCTTGTATCGGAGCCTTAACACAATTTAGCAAATGAGCCTAAAAGTAAACTAAAAATGATCTTGTATTTGAATCTAAGAAGATTAATTTTATATCAAAAAAAGATTCCGAAAAGGGTCACAAAATAGTATTTATATAACGGATATTACATGTGCATGCTGTACAATAAAAAAATCAATCATCAAAAATCAATATTTTAAAAAGTTTTATTTTTAATATTTCAACTTTCAAATAACAGAAAAGATAATACAATAACTGTGTTCCAGTGGCAGTTGAACCATATCTGTTTTACGAGAACGCAAACTGTTCTAATTTGAACAACTTGGCAGCATTGCTGCCCATTTGACTTTTCTAACAATTCCGTGACATCGACATACAAATTAAATTAAAATTCAAATTTGGACAGAACTACATTTTACCGGACACATATAAATAATAGCTTCAAACAACTATTTCATGCACAAAATCCGACTGCAATCAAGTAGGAGCGGGTATCCGACAGTTCCGCATTCGCTTGTTTTTTTTCGGTGTGTTTTTGAAGTACTTACACGGTAAACAGCAGTTTAGCCCAAATATAGATTATTACAAAATACAATACAATTTGCTTTCGGAAATATGAATGCATCGCTATTAGACATTTGCATGCGAGATATAGAGTGAAAAAACTACACTTCGTCGTGCACAACAAAATATGAATGACCACGCTTTTTAATAGAAAATTAGCGAATGTTGTACATTATCGGGTCACTGGACACACAACATTAGTAAATTTTATATTTTTATTTCAAACAAATGGTCACTTCGGAGTGTCCAATTCCAAAGTGTAAAGTGCATATGAGCTAAATTGCGGAATCGTGTAGCATTAGAACCTGACCAATAATGGACTTCACTTAATTTTGATTTGAAAGGATATGAATATTTTTTGTTTGTGACTGCTAAAAGCAGGGGGGTTACTCTGTAATGCGATTCGAAAGTGATATTACTCACATTCTAATAAATAGTACTTTAGTAGTGTAACTTTCGTTTTCAAATTTGGAACCTTCGCATTAAAACACACAAAGTAACAACCTCGTCTACCTAACGTTAGATTGTGTGATTTTACCTTCGTGTCGCTTTGTCCTTCGTATAGCATTGACCTTCGAATCGCGATACCAGTTCTGCATGTGTACACCTGTGTGCAAACAAATAGTAGTGGCCACCGTTAAATTAGGCTATCGCATTTTTAGTCGCGATGTGGCATAAGAACAACAATGTATTTTTATTATTTACATATCGTCGTTATAAACCTAAATGTCACCAACTACATTTTTATGAAAATCTCAAATTTCAAATTTGTTGGTAATTATTACAAAAAGTTATTCTTATATTTTATAAAGCTAAAATATAAATTGATAGATTCGCATTTTCCTAACATTTGGTACAAATATTGAGCTCATCTATCAGAAATTGAAAGATATATAAAAAATTTTGTAAATGAATAATTGGCATTTTGAAAATGTAGTTGGTGATTTTTAGTTCTACAACGACGATATATTGGAAATTGGTGATTAAAATGACGTATAATTCTCCCATATTTTTAACATATTTTCAAAAATTACTCTCACTTTTGTATGCGAGTCTTGAATGTGTCTGTGCAAAATAATAGTAGTGCTAGCGAATATGTTACAAATATGAAGTATTTTTATGTAGTTACTGAATTGAAAGTTTGCTTTTGTATTAGTACATGAATATATGTGCTATTATATAATACTAAATTACACTAATGGTCAAGTGAGATTGTCATGAGGAAATTTATGATTTGTTGTAATATTTTGCTACGTCTAAAAATTTATTTGTGATTTTCTACCAGAAAAAAGTAATTCTATGAATTGTTCTTTAATGGTTAATCTATCGATCTGCATACTAATATTTTTATTTACTTTGATGCCTGCCATTGAAATGTTCACTCAAATCATATGTCAACTTCAAACAAGTGAATTTTTGATATATTTTTTCATTTTACGCAGAATTTTCATGTTTTTTTGCACAATCTTTGTATTATTTCTATCTTAGTTAAGCAATAAACGATATCCATAAAAATTTTGAATACTTTCAAAAGTATTATTCTTTACATGATACAATTTAAAGCATTATTTAGGGTTTACTAGAACGTGGTTATGTGGGTCCTATATTCAATCAAAATATAACAAAATATATTAAATATTTTACAAATTTGTTCAAATTAATCTCACTAATACAAAAGCAAACTTTCAATTCAGTAGCTACATAAAAATATTTCGACATTCAAGACTCGCATACAAAACACATTCAAGACTCGCATACAAAAGTGAGGGTAATTTTTGAAAATGTGTTAAAAATATAGGCGAATTATACATTGTTGTTTATATGTCGCAATGCGACCAAAAATGCGATAGCCTAATTTAAAGGTGGCAACTACTATTTTTTTGCACACAGATGTACATATATTTATGCAACTCCAAACATTACATGTGAGCTTAAGATGGAAAATACATCTTCACTTTAGAATCCGTTTGAACTGCACTTTACTAGCCGCAACAAAAATAACCACGCACTTCAAAACAAAACGTGCAAAAGGACACTTAATTGTGAACACGCGCTGCAATCTTCCAAATTAAACAAATTATTCATTTAAAACAAAAATAATTTTATGTTTTGTATAGAAAATAGAGCTGTGGCTCTAGATCACACTCCACGGAAACACAGCTAATATAAACATAATTAACGTTTGTAACATCGCATCAAAATAAAACCAGTTGCGAAGGTTAGATCACATGGGAAATTTTAAAGTAGGTGTAATTATGATAGTTAGGATTATCAAAATTATAGTCGGTCGACCATAAATACCCTACACATATGTGTGGTTACCATTCAAAGTGATATATAGGTCACCAGGGTATACGAATCCTGAAAATAACTACAAACATTCAATCGCTGAAGAATTTTCATTCATTTGATACCCATATTTACAAATGGGTAGGTGAACCGAATTTCGCAGTCTTTTCGCCGGAAAACATTATTATCATGTATTTGAGCATGATGTCAATATATTTGACCAAAAAAGTTTACCTAAGCACGTATACATAAAAATTGATCTTGGTCGGATCATAGGTCACAATGGACCGATCTCGCCAAGACGGACATCGCTAAATCGACTCAGGAGGTCATGCTGATCAAGAATATATATACTTTTCCGTACCGGAGATGCTTCCTTCTGGGTGTTACAAACGGCGTACCAAAGTGAATATACCCTTTCACTCTTAGTGTAGGGTATACAAATATTCATGTATGTATTAATTAATATTAAAAGTTTTCTTTTTTTCTTTGAAATATTTGTAGAAGTGGGTGAGGGTGTATTGATTTTGTGTGCAGGTTTAAGATGATCAATGGAGACAGATATTATTGTGTTTCCATATTGAATTTTGTGAAATAATTTTGAATGGACCTTCAAATGGTGGTTGCAAGCCTGATGTACGATAACCTTGACGAACACGTATTCACAATTACTAAGTGATTTTGGTACGTAACTTTTGTTCAATCATCCCATTCTCTTACGGATGTTATATGGAGGTGTGTATCTTGTGTGCACGAAGTGAACTAGTTAATTCACAAAATAATTTGGAAGTGAATTGTGTGCCCTGATCTACAGAATCTACATTCTACAGATCTACAGAACCAGATCAAAAGCTGGTTCTATCCAGTTCAATCAAATGCTGCCAAGTTTTCTCTGAATAAAATAGTTGGCAACGTTAGCTTATTGGACATAATCTAAATTATTTAAATATTTGATAAAATAAATTGTCATATTGCCGGGCGATTTAGCGTTTTTGTTTTAATTGAAGATGATTAGGGCGATAGCGTCGCGCATTATAAAGTAAAACCGCGCTCACTTTGTATTAAAAAGCGTGGTCTGTTATAAAAAACTGGAAGTAGCTGCTTAAACAACTTCTGCAAATTTGCATGCAATAGCTCTGCAACTACATTTAACCAATTTATATTTAAAATTCCAAATTCGGACTGAACTGCAGTTGCCAATTCCCAAACAAACAATAAAATGACCACGTTCTTCCTAATAAAAATGTAGTAAGATTTTATAATTCTCCGATCGGACTCTTGTGACTCTTTAATAATCGAATACGAAGGAACGCCCTCTTAAAGCATTAAGACAACTATGATTTAAGAGGACATTCCTTTAACAGATAAATCGACATGTTTCTGGCTAAGACCGTTATATAGTAGGGCGTAAAAATTCGAGAACTGTTTTGTTTTCATATACCCTGTCTTTAATGGTTGAAGTGTCGTCTATGGATGAAGTACTTTAAGGGCCGTTTTCACAATTTTCGGTTATGTTAAAATTTATCTGTAAGGCAGATAGACTAACTTTCAGAATAAAGCTTCTTTCAAATAATATTTGTCGAGGTGTCATGAAAATGGCAGAAAGGCAAGTTGTGAGCAAAAGTGTTGCCAAGTTTGTCAAAATAGAACTGCTGGTGTTCCAGTGAAATAGATCTGGTTTAACTGCCACGGGAACACAGCTAATGTGTGTATTTTATGAGTGATTGATTTTCTCATTGAATTTGGAACGTAGGGTCTAGCAGAATGACTTGAAATGCCACACCAGATTTTAATATTTAAAACTGGAATCAAAATTTCTTTGAGATTGCATTTAGAATTTTGTTAATTATTAAGTATATTTGTATAGTGTAATAATGTGTATGTCTTGTGTGCCAATCGCATCGACATTGGAATTCTTGAGAGGGTGTCAGCAACCAGATTTTGCTTTCCTGAAATGTATTGAATGGCATTTGTGAACTGAGGAATGTACTCTAAGTGTCGTGTTTGCCTGGGTGATCTGTTTGTTTTTAACGAAAGTTAAAGGTTTATGGTCCGTGTATATAGTGAAATTTCTGTGTGTTTGTCGGCACGATAAATTCCTAGTAATTCTCTTTATAAGGTAGATTACTTAGTTTCTATAGATGTGATTTTTTTTTAGAAAAATAAGCAAGAGGGGTCCCTAAAATCATTAGTGGACTGTTGTAAAACTGCATAAACAGCAATGTTCGATGCATCAACTGCTAGTGATAAATGCGATTCGTGGTGAAATGTGTCAAAAGTGTTGGTTCAAAGTCATTTATTAGACTAAAATAATATACTGCATGTAACATTTCAAATATATAACAGAGTTGCTAGTTAATGCATTTAGTAAAGAGTTTTGTACTACACAAAGTGCAGGAGAAATATAGGGATGTATACTACTTTTCATTGATTTCTCAACACTCTCCTTGAATGATACATTTCAAATCTTAATATCCAAACATTTTTCATACACCTTTTAAAAATAAAAAATAAAGTGAGATTAAAATACAAATTTACATTTCAGTTCATTTCAAAAATAAGCAAATTAACAATTAATTGATTGATACGATAATTCAGTTGAGACCAAACTTTTCTCTGAAGTATTCCATCTTCTGCGGAGTAACAGCTTTCGGAATAACGTCGGCGACCATTTCAGTTGTGCATAGATACTTCAAAACGACTTCTTTATCATCAATTTTCTGAGGGATAAATTTGGATTTGATATCCACGGGTTTAGTCTTTGTGGAATAATTGTTGTTCAGAGCCACTTGTATGGCGCCTTTGTTGTCACAAAATAGAATCATAGTTTTGTTTCTTTCAGGATTTAGTTCAGCTTCTAGACGTTTTAACCACGCTGATTCTTGGATTGTAACAGACATGAATTCGGCTTCCGTCGGAGACAATGCCACGGTCATTTGCTTTTTAGTAGTCCATGATATGGCTGCAGATTGAAACATAAAAACATACCCTGTGTAGATTGGCGATCATCTATGTTTCCAGCCCAATGAGCGTCGCAGTAGCCCTTCATATCGTCATTCGTCTGCTTTCTATACATGATGCCCTTATCAATTGTTCCTTTCAAGTACCTCATAATCCTTTTCACTGCATCCCAATGGGGTTTACCAGGATTCAACCCAATTCGCCTAAGCAAATTTAGAGCATAACATATGTCAGGGCGAGAAATTTGTGCAGCAAATAGTAAACACCCTATCGCCTGCATATACGGAATTTTCGACATCTGTTGCTTATCTTCATCATTTCTGGGAGCCATGTTTGTTGATAATTTTTGGTTGCAGTCGAGGGGTGTCGTCGTCGGATTACAATCGTTCATTCCGAAACGCAACAAAACGTCCGATATGTACAGTGACTGATCTATTTTAATCGAATTTTTACCTCGAGTTATGTTCATGCCTAGAACTGATGACACCTCTCCTTCAGTGATTTTATCAAATTTATATTGTTGGAGAATATCAAAACATCGTCAACGTATATGGCCACGTACAACATATGTCCATTAGCAACTTTATGATATATACATTTATCAACATCGCCTCTTACAAGTCCCATTTGAAGTAGTTCACGGTTGATGGTTTCATACCAAACCCGACCAGACTGTTTTAGGCCGTAAATGTATTTTTCAAGTTTACAAACATTCTCTGATCCATCATCAAACATTTCGAGTTGTTGCATGTATACTGTCTTTTTCAACGTACCATTCAAATATGCACTCACTGCATCCATTTGGTGTATAAGCATTTCATTCTTGACGGTTAGCGCTAATAAATATCTAATCGAACGTTGAGCTCTTTCGGCAATTCGATCAGATCGACAAACATCTGCATCAACGGCGATGTTTTGTGCTTCGTATGAATTTGGGGATCAACATCTTCACGGGTGGGGACAAAGGTGATGACCACTCTACTGAATCATCATATAAGGAGTGCGTCATTAGAAACTTGTGCACGCTTTTTTCTACTGTAACTTTTTTCATTGGAATTCAAAACAAAATTTTTTAGTCAAGTTATGTTTTTTGCAAAATTGGTTTGTTATTCAGCGAAAAAATGGGCGATGAACAAAAAGTGCGTGAGGAAATTATAAAACATTTCTTAAATAATCCTCACTTTACATATAAAAGGATTGCAAAAATTGTAAAAGCTCACCGGAACACTGTATCAAAAGTACTTCAAAAGTTCAAGGCGGACCTTAGCTATGATAGGAAGCCAGGAACAGGCAAAAAGAAAGGTTCTGGTGACCGAAACAAAGCGAAGACGGTGGTTACCGTGCTGAAGAAAAATCCGAATCTCTCAGGACGAAATGTAGCTCTCAAAGTTGGATGTTTTGAGTCTTTTGTACGGAGAGCGAAGCTGGTCTGAAGACATATAAAGTTCAAAAAGTCCCAGATCAGAATGCAGCAAAAAATGTTGAGGCAAAAAAGCGTGCTAAAAAGCTTAAAAACAATTTTGTGAAAAAGTACGAATGTTGCATTATGGATAACGAAACATACGTTCTTTCCGACTTTTCTCAGCTTCCTGGCCAAGAATTTTATGTTGCCGATGCTAGAGGAAATGTCCCGGATAAATTTAAGACCCAAAGAAGAGCAAAGTTTCCAAGAAAATTTCTCGTGTGGCAAGCAATTTGTAGTTGTGGCAAGCAATTTGTAGTTGTGGCAAACGAAGCAAAATTTTCGTGATCACTGGGACAATTAACACGGAAATATATTTGAAGGAGTGCTTACAGAAGGGACTTCTACCATTTTTAAGACAACATGAAGTGTCTACCTTTTTTTGGCCTGATCTTGCTTCGTGTCACTACAGTAAAGCTGTCTTGGATTGGTACCAGAAAAATAATATAGTGTTTGTCCCTAGAGAAGCGAACCCACCGAATTGCCCAGAGCTCCGGCCAATCGAGAGATATTGGGCTATGGTAAAAAGGGAATGGAAGACCACCAAACGGGTATCTAAGGACGTTGTAAATTTTCGGCGTCAATGGTGTGCTGCAAGCCAAAGGATCGAGAAAGAGACTGATGATGATAGGAGTTGCAGAAAAAGTTAATAATTTTATCATTGATTAATTATTTTTTTGTATTTTTTTTTATAATTACTATGAATAAAATTTACTTTAATAAAATGTTAACTTTTTGAAAATTGACAAAGTGGTTACTGAGATATTTTTATTTTTCGATGCACACATTTCTAATGACGCACTCCTTATAACATACATTTTTTCAGCTCAAAAAAAAGGTCAGGATTTAATGGTTAATATTTTATATGTTTTCAGTTGAACAACATTTTATATCTAATGAAAATTTACAAAGTTTTTCGATATTTAAAAATTTGATAACTGTGTACAAAAATATTTTTAAATCATAAGTAAAAATTAATAAAGTTGATAATGCCACTACAGTTACCATATGATAACAGCTTTTCAAAGACATTTTTTTAAATGCAGAGTATTTCGACAGAAATATTAATAATAGCTGCGTTTTTTTTTTTTCATAATTTAAATTTGAGCTGGAACAAATTTTATATGCAAACAAAAACAACATTTGAACCAGCTCAACTCATTGAAAATGTGAACTGACTAAAACGAATACGGCGAAAATTGCTGAATGTTGCTGACAAAAATTGACAGAAAATAAACTTCAAAATTTTTGATAAACAAAATATATTTTTTAAAATTAGCTGGAATTTGCTTTTGTGACGACAACTAGACCTCCAACCGCTTGTGTTTTTGTTTTTTTTTTTTGTGTGTTAGTGTCGCAGTCGTAGCTACCATTTGTAGTGCTGCAAGAACAATTTTCAATAGAACAGGGCATCCAACCATCACTCCCACCTCATGGTAAAATGACAATGAAAAAATAATTTTTTTCTGGTAGAAAATCACAAATACATTTTTAAACGTATCAAAATATTGCATAAAATCTTAAGTTTCCTCATGACAATCTCACTTGACCATTAGTGTATTTTACTATTAACTAATAGCTCAAATATTCATGTACTGTTTTCGAGAATACCAAAAAGTTTATTTAACAATTTTTTAATTTATTAAACAATAGAAAATGGCAATATATTTGCACAAATAGGTCAGACAGATAGTCATGAGAAAACTTATGATTTTTTGCAATATTTTGATACGTTTAAAAATGTATTTGTGATTTTCTACCAGAAAAAAATTATTCTATGAGTTGTTCTTTAACGGTTAATCTATCGATCTGTATACTAAGATTTTTATTTACTTTGATGCCTGCCATAGAATTGTTTACTCAAATCATATGTCAACTTCAAATAAGTGAATTTTTGATATATTTATCATTTTACCCAGGAGTTTCATGTTTTTTTGCACAATCTTTGTATTATTTCATATTTTAGTTAAGCAATAAACGATATCCTTAAATGTTTTGAATACTTTCTTAACTATTATTTTTTTACAGGATACAATTTAAAGCATTTTTTGGAGTTTTACTAGAACGTGGTTATGTGGGTCCTATATTCAATCAAAACATAAAAAAATAAATGTAATATTTTACAAATTTGTTCAAATTAATCTCACTAATACAAAAGCAAACTTTCAATTCAGTAACTATATAAAAATATTTCGATTTTGTAACATATTCGCTAGCACTACTATTATTTTGCACAGAAACATTAAGAACTCGCATACAAAAGTAATGGTAATTTTTGAAAATATAGGAGAATTATACGTCATTTTAATCACTAATTTCCAATATATGTAAATAATAAAAATACAGTGTTGTTGTTATGTTGCAACGTGACCGAAAATGCAAATGCCTAATTTAAAGGTGGCCACTACTATTTTTTTGCACACAGGTGTATTTCATGAAGTGGACTTCGATATATGATTGCAAAATGAGATCATGATGAACTCATGGCATGATGAACAAAAGATTTCTCATATTTGAATCATATCAAAATCAGTCAGATGAGTAATAATTCTGTTCCCCTCAATTATTACTCATAAAAATATGTTTCAATACAAGCTAATTTTTGATCCATTTGAACATCACTTTTTTTTTTTTTTTTTTTTTCATATGCCTTCCCAATAAATATTTTTATAAGCGAATAGTAATACCTGAGACAGACATCTGGTATTCATATCATAGTATTTGAAATACTAGATGTGTTTCTCACAATATTATAATATTTTTGTAGTATTCGTTGATTTCATTGTGGTATTTATCTGGTACAAATACCACGAAACTATTCGTAGTATTTTTGTAGTTTTCGTTTAAACACAGCCAAATTTTAAAAGCTTTCTGAAAGTTTTTTATCAAAAGAAGCTCTTTGTACTGAAATGTCATAATAAATTTAAAAAAATAAATAAAATATTTGAAATTGTTTTTCAAAATTTTATTGAAAAATTAATATTAGAAACTGAATTTTATTGAACTGCATTTAATTGGCAGCACAAAAATAAAATGAGCACGACCTTGCAAATTTCAATGCAGTAAAGCTACAATATTAAGAAAAAATATAAGTATCTAATGAGGATCTGCAAGTAAAGGAAACCTATCGTGTAAAAAAACGTTGTTTTCACTTTTATTAGAAGTCTGTAATAGAAAAACAAAAAATAAAAATTGTCACGACTTTCAAAAAATAGTGCTCTTTACAACGGACTAGAATATATTATTCTCTAGTAACCGTGGTACCCAACAAAAATAAAAATGCTGTAATATTTGTTTCGCATAGCTTTATTTACTACACAAACTATACTACGTTATGTCTGTCACCTATCTGTATTTATAATATTATAGTATTGTTATTATAATAAATTTACTAGATGTCTGTCTCAGGTATAAAAATATTTGGAAAATAACATACTAATAAATAAATTTCGACAGTATTATCAAAATATTTACATAAAATTTACTTATTTTTATTTTCACAAATGAATTTACAAATAACAAAATATTTGTGAAACTATTATAAGAAAATGTTTTGAAGTAAATGTATACCAATTATGTTTATTCTGGTTTTCTAGAATCCTGACAAAAACCCTACGTATTTTTATTTTCACACGTATTTATTAGATGTCGGTTTATATTCTGAATTTCTTAAATAAATTGTTTTGAAACACGCGTTCTTCCAAATACTTTTCAACGCATTTTGAGAGTACTTGGAATATATTAACTTAGTTCTTGATTAATACATTTTTTTATAAATGTCGATTTCAATTTTGAATATTATTTTAAAATACACATTCTTCCAAATACTTTTCAACACATTTTGAGAGTACTTGGAATATATTCACTTAGTTCTTGTTTAATAAATATTTTTATAAAGGTTGATTCCAATTTTGAATACGGTTTTGAAATACACGTTCTTCCAAATACTTTTCAACGCATTTTGAGAGTACTTGGAATATATTAACTTAGTTCTTGATTAATAAATTTTTTTATAAATGTCGATTTCAATTTTGAATATTATTTTGAAATACTCGTTCTTCCAAATACTTTTCAACGCATTTTGAGAGTACTTGGAATATATTCACTTAGTTATTGTTTAATAAATATTTTTAAAAATGTTGATTCCAATTTGGAATGTGGTTTTGAAATACACGTTATTCCAAATAATTTTCAAACGGATTTTGTGTGTATTTGGAATATACGTGCGTTATTATGTTTTTAAACGTGTTTTTAAAATGTTGTACTTTAGCAAAGTGATATAATTTTTAAAAAAATTTACATTCATATTTGATTTAAATCAAATTGAAAATATGTTTATTCAATTTAAACTAATTTTGTGCATATTATCATTTATGTTACATTCTTCGTTGCTGTGTATGCGGAAATAATATGGAGGTATGCGTACTATGGGTGATGTTCCGGTAGTGCGTCTCTGATATCGAATGGCACCTGCGCGTTGCGAAGCTGTGCGTGAAACGTCTTTTGTGCGATAAGACTCATGAGTTCTTATGAAAATGTGCATAGTGAACCGGTCATCGCAAGGATATTTTCGAGCACAGAAGAGTTTTACAGCTTTTTACAGTGAAGGTGTAAAGCTCTTTTAGTCCAGTCACGTAGCGACCTTTTGGCTCGTAGTCCAACTAACCATTTCTTTTTATATAGTTTTTTGCACTTACAACACGTTATGAAACACATTAATAAAAATATATTTTAAGAACCCACCTATAGTTATTTAAAGTAGATAATATACGTTTTTAAATAAATGGATACACATTAATAAAACCCTTACAGTTTGCATAGAAATACACGCATAAATCAATCTGAATATAATAAATATAACCATATACAAAACGCGTACATTTCATTTTGAAATATTTACTTACTTACTTAAATGACCCTTACAACCGTGGGTCGGTTTTGGCCGCTTAGATGAAGCCGCGCTAGTGGGATCTGCTTTGCGCGCGCTGACGCCTGTTAGAAATTCCAAGCGTTGCCAGATTGCCCTCAACATGGTCTTTCCAACGCAGATTTGGACGCCCTCTTCTACGTTGTCCACCTTCGAGTTTCGATTCAAGCACCTTCTTGGCTGGAGTTTTTTCATCCATTCGTTCGACATGACCTAGCCAGCGAAGCCGCTGGATCTTGATGCGCTTGACTATGTCAATGTCGTCGAATAACTCATACAGCTCGTGGTTCATCCTGATTCGATACTCGTTAGCAAAGCAGATAGGGCCAAAGATTTTACGGAGAATCTTTCTCTCGAACTCGCTCCCAGTACTCTCTCATCGGTGGAGGCCAGCGTCCATGTTTCCGCACCATAAAGTAGGACGGGCATGATGAGTGACTTGTAGACCGTTATTTTTGTCCGGCGAGAGAGGGCTCTACTTCTCAATTGCCTACTGAGCCCAAAGTAGCACCTGTTGGCAAGAGTTATTTTCCGTTTGATCTCCAGGCTGACGTCGTTATTGCTGTTTATGCTGGATCCCAAGTAGACGAAGTCCTTCACAATGTCGAACTTGTGGGTGTCAAAATCAGCTTTTTGTCCAAGACGCACGGACTCTTTTTTGCTTGTTGACACAATAAACTACGTCTTGTCCTCGTTCACCGCTAGACCCATTCGACGATACTCTTTCTTCAATCTGGAGAATGCTGCGCTGACTGCTCGTGTGCTCCTGCCAATGATATCAATATCGTCGGCATATGCGAGCAGCATGAAACTTTTGTTGAGGATAGTGCCGCTTTGACGGAGTTCGGCAGCTCGAACTATTTTCTCCATCAATAAGTTAAAAAAGTCGCAAGATAGGGAATCACCCTGTCTGAAACTTCGTTCGGTATGAAATGGCTCGGAGAGATCTTTTCCTATTCTCACTGAGCAACGTGTGTTGCTCAGGGTCATCCTGCAAAGCAGGATGTACAATTTGTAAAATGTACAATTTATGAAAATCCAAAAAAAACACATGTTTTAAAAACATTTATGAAAGGTTTATTTATACAGAAAAGCCCACATGTACTTGTGAAGCTCCTATAACTTGAATATTGCTATATTTAAGACCCGTTTTCCAAAGAAAATCGTACGCTTATATTCAATGAAATATTTACTTGAGTAAGCGTACTATATGCGTATTTTCAAGCATAAATGTTTATTGGGTTATTTTACATTACAAAGAATTATTTTATATAAATGTAATTTTCGCATCATTGTCGATTGTATAATGTAAATTAATTAAATTTTGAAACATCCATTAATTGGATCGACTTCCTAATGTTGTAGTAGTTGATGGGTAAGATTCGACAGTTTTTATGTTCTGACTGTGCTAAATACTCTACTTAATTAATAGTACCTTTTTATTTTGGACGCCGTTTATATTAATCAGCTCCCAAGCTCTCAACAAAATTTCCTGTCTTTAACAATTATTTAAATGCCTAACAAAATTTTTGAATGAAAATCATTATATGGTAAATTTGATATAATTATTTATTTGCTTGATTTTTCAGTATGCAGAAAAAAACAAATGATATTTCGATTTAATGATTGTCAGATAGTGATATCACATTCAACTCATATTTAGCGCAATTGATGATATTTAAAATTTCAGCATAGTGAACTCATGAAAAAATTTCACATATGTATATGCTAACATATTTTATGAATTCATTATATGAAATTCATGAATGTTATCCTAATATTGAAAAATTTAAATATTCTAATTTTTGCTCATTCTTATAACCTTTATTACATACATAGCCGTTTAAATAGTTTTATGCTTTTTAGTGAGTTTTTCATATATCAACCACTTTAGTTAGAAAACTGAAATTTTGCGTTTTTCTAATTTCAAGTCATAAAACTATCATACAAAAGTTCATTAATTTCTAAAATGGTGCTGCCAAAATTTTAAACTTTTCAGTTGATTTCACGTGGAATATCCATTAAAAATACTACTATGATATATTTAAAAAAATCAATTCAAATTTATTATAATAAAATTTGATACACATGCGCATAATGGAAATAAAAGGATTGATATCGGGCAACCATTTTCATATTCATACTCTGAGATGTCTCACCTATGAAGTACATCCAAGTTTTTTCAAATGGTCGATCAAAATTTTATATATTTTTATAATATGAAAATATTGATCCAAAAGAACTGGGAATCATGTGTATTTTATTTTTTAGCGTACTTTAAGAATATATAAAATTTTCTCTTGTGTGTAGTGAAATTTTGTCGTACGATGTAATATTAACAGATGTTAGCAAACTTGTAAAAACATTTATCTAAAAATATATCAAATGTTATTTACAGGTATCGATCCTCCCAGAGGTGTTTTGATGTATGGCCCACCTGGATGTGGAAAAACCATGCTTGCGAAGGCTGTGGCTCATCACACGACAGCGTCTTTTATACGTGTTGTTGGTTCTGAATTTGTTCAGAAATATCTTGGAGAAGGACCCCGAATGGTTCGTGACGTATTTCGATTAGCTAAGGAAAATGCGCCAGCCATTATATTTATTGATGAAATTGATGCAATTGCAACGAAACGTTTTGATGCTCAAACTGGTGCTGACAGAGAAGTACAGCGTATACTTCTAGAACTTTTGAATCAAATGGACGGATTTGATCAAACTACAAATGTAAAAGTAATTATGGCAACTAATCGTGCTGATACCTTGGATCCTGCACTTTTACGACCAGGACGTCTTGATAGAAAAATCGAGTTTCCTCTGCCTGACAGAAGACAAAAACGTTTGGTGTTTTCAACCATAACATCTAAGATGAATTTGAGCGAGGACGTTGATCTGGAAGAATTTGTTGCACGCCCGGACAAAATTTCTGGTGCAGACATTAACGCTATTTGTCAGGAAGCTGGAATGCATGCAGTTAGAGAGAATCGATATATTGTGCTTTCGAAAGATTTCGAAAAGGGATACAAAAATAATATTAAAAAGGATGAACAAGAACATGAATTTTATAAATAAGATGATTAAAATGTATAAATATATCCCATTTTTCGTTTTAATATTCAAATAGACAAATGGGAAAGATGTTAGTTTCATTGTCTAAAAATCTTTTGATCGCATTTAAAGAAACAAATTATTAATAAAGAATGTTCGTTAATATGTAAATTTCCTCGCAATATGACATAATTACATAAGTAAGGGTCCTATTATGACTGGCGAAGCGAATTTGGCGAATTAACTGGCGAATGTACTAATTTTTATGGTTTAAAAAGTGAGCAACACTTACAATATTGACGGATTAAATGACGGATTTCATTGTTGCAAAAATAGTATGCTGTTACAGGCTCTTAATACTGCCTTTTTTAGAACAGATACTTTTTTCTGTTATTATTTAATTTTTGTTTAATATAAAAACATTTATATTTTTATGGTTTAAAAAACGGTTACACCATTCAAAACATTCATATTTTGTTATTTTTGACTATGAAAGTTCAGAAATTATTAAATGCCCTATTATGATTAGCGAAGCGAATGGTCTTGGCGAAGCGAACGCAATTTAATAATATGGTTGGCGAATGTACTAAATTTAATGGGTAAAAAGTAGGCAACACTTACAATATTGAATGATAAATGACGACCTTACAGCGTTGCAAAAAAAATATCATGTTGTGTACTTTAAATAATTCCTATTTTTTTGGAACTACTACTTTTTTATATATATATTTGAACATCACATTATTTATGTCTTTAATTACTTATTGTTTAAAAATATAAATTTCATGCTTCAAAACATACACTTTTTCGTTTCTTTTTGTACGTGACAGCATTAAAAATTAAAAAAAAAATTATTTTAATTATTTTTGCATATATAAACATTGTAAGTGATTTTTACAATCAAAATGATGCATTTCCTTAGCCCAACAAACATTTTGAGTCATCGTCCCATTTGAGTCAAAACTGAGAATATACGCAATGTGAACACTCCAATTTTAGTTTAACTTTTGTTTCACTCAGGTAAACCCGTCTGCGACAATCCCACTTGCGAGTAAACCTGTGATAATATTTTACATGTACTTTCAAGGATAGTCATTGTGAGTACTCTTAGAATTAACGTAAAAAGGGAATATGAGTCGTACTGCTGTAAAAGTTTTCCCAAACTATTTTCGTCAAAAAGAAAAACGTGTTTTAACAATCTAAGACAAAAACTTCAGCAATTTTGAATTGAATACACTGCAATGAAATCATACACAATTTAAAAAAATATACGAATGGTCCAATGAAACAAATCTATGTGCACTTTACCAAATATTCTACACAACCAACTCAGTGTATCGCCCATGCTGCACTGAGTTACTTTATTCAAAATATTTTCTGTCTAATATTTATTTGTATATTTTAAAAAACCGAAGCCTTTTTGCGTTAATCGTGAGGACTACATGCGACAAAGTTAAGCTCAAGTGTATACTTTTGATTAACTCATGTTTAACTTTTTGCGTCAACCTCAACTTTTTGAGATAATTCTGCTAGTACTTTGAGGATTTTCTCAATGTTTGTTGGGTACATTATTAAAAAAACTACTTTTTTAAGGTTTATTTTTTTAGTATCAAATTGTTTTCATTTTTATTTAGGTAAACACTGTTTGAGTTGACATTATTGGCTGCATTCAGACACCTCAGCAGTTGTGGAGCCGTTAAGCAATTTGAGCTTGAATGACATGCTACCCTCAACATGATTAGTGAGCGGTCGCCATTTTTTCCAGCATGAAATGTTTACGCTAAATTTGCGCTGCCTTTGTTATCGATGACATTTTAACTCAAATATTTACAAACAAAAATGGAATTTAAATTGTATGTAACTTCCCAAGAAACAAAACGTACCGTTAACGGTACTGCATATACGGAATCAGATTCCGTAAACGCACCGAATGACGGAGCTGTATACGGTACAGAGAACGGATAAAACGTGACATCGAAAACGGTGTTCGAAACCGTTTTTCATACCTACAAGAAAACGGAGTGACCTCCGTAGACAACGTTACGTTTCTGTGCCGTATACGGTCCGTATTTTTGCTATAAAGCGGAGTGGACTTCGTTGAGTACATTGAAAACGTACCGTAAACGGTACGTTTTAATCCCGTATTTAAAAAAAAAAAGGAATGGCATATTTTTTATATATTACTGCTACTTTTCATTATATTAGAATAAATACAGTGAAATATGTGTTATAAAAAATATATTTATTTTTTTAAATAATACAAAAATTAATACAATATGAATTTAAACAATAACAATTTTACGAGCGAATTATTAAAACATTTTCAATTTATAAATTTTGATGGTGTGTCCTCCGATTTTTTTTTTTTAGCAGCATCTTTAAATTTCTCTATAAAAACATCTGCAAATAAACAAAAATCCGAATAAATATAATTTAGCAATATTATTATTAGGTAAATAAATTTAAATAAAAAACTTTAAATTTGTTCTGAATTAAACAGACGGATTTCATTGTTGCAAAAAAATAGTATGCTGTTGCAGGCTCTTAATACTGCCATTTTTAGAACAGATACTTTTTCTTGTTATTATTTAATTTTTGTTTAATATAAAAATATTTATATTTTTAATGGTTTAAAAAACGGTTACACCATTCAAAACATTCATATTTTGTTATTTTTGACTATGAAAGTTCAGAAACTATTAAAGGCCCTATTATGATTAGCGAAGCGAATGGTCTTGGCGAAGCGAACACAATTTAATAATATGGTTGGCGAATGTACTAAATTTAATGGGTAAGAAGTAGGCAACACTTGCAATATTGAATGTTAAATGACGACCTTACAGCGTTGCAAAAAAAAGTATCATGTTGTGTACATTTAATACTTCCTTTTTTTGGAACTACTACTTTTTATTTTATATATATTTGAACATCACATTATTTATGTCTATAATTACTTATTGTTTAAAAATATAAATTTCATATTTCAAAACATACACTTTTTCGTTTCTTTTTGTACGTGACAGCATTAAAAATTAAAAAAAAACTTATTTTAGTTATTTTTGTATATATAAACATTGTAAGTGATTTTACAATCACCCAGTGTATTTTCAGCTCCGCTCGGAAGTAATTTGAACTTTGAAATGCAACTATGTTACGTTAAATCAACTATTTCCCTTTTCAACTTCAATTCGAAGAGAGAATTTAAAAAAAATGACTCCCACTCCCATTTGTTTTCGTTTGTTTTGTTTTCGACTAAATTCAAAAAGTAAAATAATTTGCCACTGACTTTGACGTCTAAAAATAGTTATTAAAAAGAAAATTTTCGTGCGACCGTACGCTATGAAAAAATTGTAAGTACATAATTTATATTATTTTACCATTTAATAATAATGCATTTGATTTTAGTATGTGTGCTGGAGAAAACGGAATCTAATGAGGCTGGTGTTACTGGTAGCAGTTTTTTAGCTTTATGCACATTGTGTTGGCACTCTATGAGAAGGTTAAACAAATTTAATAACCATCTCTGTATGTCTATAACACGTTAATATTTTACAGTTGTCCAAGAAAGAACTGCACAAAGGACGCGATCTGCTGATATGGATGTTGTTGCAGTTTATTTCTGGCAGTATACAAAAGAATCCCGTATGTAGTTTGCTTATTACCCATTTCTTTATAATATTTATTATCTTTTAAAGATTGCAAATTTCCTGTCCATGTTCAAGCTCTTTGGTCTGCTGTATCCGGAGCAGGAGCCGCTAAAGCTACCCGATTGCAACAAGTCCTCTTCGCTGCGTCAAGTGAAATATACCAAATACAAAAGTCTAAATTTCACAGATGGCGTTTGCATTTGGATACATCTCATTAAGAATGCGCGCGTCGTGAATATGAACATCAACCGGCCGCTGCCAATTGCCTTTAAAAATCATTACGAGTATTTGTATATAGAAAGAGTTTGTATTTATTAAAGCTTTCTGCAGCACTTAATTATGCCCAGCACCATGATGTCTATGAGTCTGGACAATGATTTTCGCATCGTTCTTATTTGCAATGCGTACTCAACTAATAAGGAATACTTTGCCAAACCCATTAACATTTTGGTGGAGGCTCTAAATGGCAATACAATGACTGCTGGCGGTGCGCAAGGTTCATCGGTGCCTTTTTCGATGGTCGTGCTCGACAGTCTCACGGTGCACAGTAAAATGTTCACACCAGCGCTTTTTGAGACTTTTTCGAGTCTTTTGGTCTACACAGAAATTAAATCACTTGGTATTAACGGATTTTTGAGTAAATATGCATTGTTTATTAATGTTTAATTTAAAAGAGTTGAAATATAGAATTTACTGATACTTTTTTTAAATTTTAGTTATAATTTTAATTAATACTCATTTTGATTACATTTGAACAGGTCAACTGTTGCCCACCGTCTTCAAACATCATGCTTGTGGTATTTTGCACACTTTCTTGGAAATGTTCTCATATCGGCTGCTCCACATACCGACGCATTTGCATTCCTTGGATTCAGTGCCGCAAACAAATAAAATGCAATTGAATTTATGGTATTTAAAATTAAATTTATATTTTATTAGCTTATTTATTTGTTGAATTCTTATGCGGTTTTGTATCTACTGCATTGCGTCTAATCTCTGGACTTGGATCTGCCGAAGTGCAGCCACAGTTGTCGCGTTATGTTAATGAAAAGACACCGGGCTCTGTGACTTCTGGCGAAAGCGAAGAGCTGACTCGTGTCTTGATACTGACGCTCGCACGCTCAATGCATATTGCAGGTTAGTTATAACATAATAAAATTATATACGTGGGTAAGACCAAACCACTTGGGAGTAATGCTTCTAAGGCACAACTCGTCCTATTTACATAGATAAGAAACTTAAAGCTAACAAAACTGAATAATGTAAATTCATTTTATCAAATGAAGCGATAAATTTTTTTTGGTTAGAACAGAAACGATTTTTGGAACCGTTATTCGAAAATGTGTGAAACCGTGTGTTGTAACCGTAATCAGAACCGAAACCACTATTTTAAAAATCTTGGATCTGGAACCGAAGCTTCAAAGTTGTTTTGTCCCCGGAACAGACATTCCCGACACGGTTAATAGAGCTAATCTCTTGACAGAATTGTTTCAACATAATTCAACGTTTGGAAATTTGCCAGTTAAAAAGACTCTAGCAAACCTTGGGTTGGGTTGGCATAGGTTAAATCGATCAACTTACTATTCATTTTAACTATAGTAATGACCGATTAAATGTTTGTTCATTTTAATAATCATTTTTAATATACTAATGATTTACATGCTATATGTCGTGATAAGATAGCCACATTGATGTCACGAAAAGCCTACAACTTTATTTTTTGGTTGTACCAAATTACTACATTTGGGGCAAAAGAAATTGCGACGCAATTTAGTATGAGGCAGCCATCTTCGCGGAGATTGTCCGTAGACAACGTGGGCTGCCACATTCGCGGAGATTGTCCGCAGCCAACGTGGGCAGCCGCATTCGCGGAATTTGTCCTTAGCCACATTCGCGGAGATTGACCGCAGCCAACGTGGACAACACATTCGCGGAGATCGCCCGCAGCCGACGTGGACAACACATTCGCGGAGATTGCCCGCAGCCAACGTGGACAGCCACATTCGCGGAGATTGTCCGCAGCCACTGTCCCACATTCGCGTGGACAGCCACATTCGCGGAGATTGTCCGCAGCCACTGTCCGACATTCGCGGAGATTGTCTGGAGCCACATTCGCGGAGATTGACCGCAGCCAACGTGGACAACACATTCGCGGAGATTGCCCGCAGCCAACGTGGACAGCCACATTCGCGGAGATTGTCCGCAGCCACTGTCCCACATTCGCGGATATTGACCGCAGCCAACGTGGGCAGTCACATTCGCGGAGATTTTCCACAGCCAACGTGGACAGCCACATTTGCGGAGATCGACCACAGCCAACGTGCATCCAGATTCACGGTGATTGCCCAGCAGCCAACGTGCATCACATTTGCGGAAATCTTCTGCAGCCAGCGTGCAAGCACATCAGCTGAAATTACCGTGAATTAACGTATATTTTAATTTATTAATTGTTGTTGTTTTTTTCGCACAATCGACGTCGTACAATTGATGTCACTCGACGGAGGAACGCCAGATATTAGATCGAGTAAAAGAGTGAACAAGGGAGTACCGCCCGTACGATTTGAGATGCACAAAGCGGACATGTCAGCAAGCACGAATCCGACCTCAGATGCAACGAAACTATCTGCATCTGCACAACCCTCAGCGTCTACACAGTTACCTACCGCAGCCATTCAATTAGCGTCCTTAGCTTCATCGATGACAGTCAAGATATCTACGACTGCTTACACGTCGAAACAAGCTTCGAACACGCCAGTCGCCGTGCAGGACAAGGCCGGTAAATTACACAACGACGTTGAAAAGGTAACAAATGATTTTAATAAAAAGATAGTTGAATTGCAAAATGAATTCAAACGCCAGTTACACTCGATGCATGCGTTGATGGTTACAAACTATCAGCAGATGCAAGCCAGCATGTCAGATCTAAGAACATAGATATAGGTCATATGCCACCAGCCGCAGCGCAGCTCTCTGCCACTGCATCGCCCTCTGCCGCATCGCAGCTTTCTGCCACTGCACCGCCCTCTGCCGCAGCGCAGCTCTCTTCCACTGCATCGCACTCTGCCGCAGCGCAGATCTCTGCCACTGCATCGCCCTCTGCCGCAGCGCAGCTCTCTGCCACTGCATCGCCCTCTGCCGCGGCGCAGCTATCAGCACAGATCTATGCATCTGCACAGCCATATGTCGCAGCACAGCCTTATGCCGTAGCGCAGCCATCAGCCGCAGCGCTCTATGCAGCTACACAGCCGTGTGCCGTAGGACAGCAGACTAGGTGGTCATCAGGGAGGACGATCGCGACTGTCAAAAGTTTTTGTGGAGAGGCACTGACAGACATAGTCCACCGGACAGCTACGTCATGAATAGGATGATTTTTGGCGCGAGTTGTTCGCCCACGATAGCACAATATGTCAAAAACATTAATGCGAACGATTTCGCTGGTGAATACCCCCGGGCGGTTGATGGAATTTTGACAAGACACTATGTGGACGATTATGTGGACTGTTTTAAGGATGAAAGCGGAGCAATAAAAGTTGTCAAGGAAATCATAAAGATACACCAGGCCGGTGGGGTTGAATTACGAAACATTGTTTCGAATTCGGAGGCACCCCGGAGAGAAGTAGGAGGTACGGCATGCGATGGGTCCGTTAATGTAGAAGGGAACATGATGGAGTGCATTCTTGGAATGCATTGGCATCCCGCCTCCGATGAATTTGGCTTTGTACTGAAGTTCCACAAAGTTTCAGAGGACGTACTTAAGTTCAAGAGAAGGCCTACAAAACGTGAAGTGCTCAGTGCTATTCGACCCGTTCGGAATCGATTTTACGGTATGCGCAAAAATATTAATGCAAGTCATCTGGAAAGCTGGCCCTACAATGGGATGACTAGATTCCCGATGTCATATACCTGAGATGGAAGAATTGGGTAGAAGAGCGCCAAAGAGTGGAAAGATTCCGGATTTCCAGATGCTACTCACGTTCTTTGAAGACGACAGAGTGGACGTTTTCTGTGATGCAAGCGAACAAGCCCTGGCTGCAGTGACATATTGGCGATGTGCGAGAGAGGATGATGTACAAATATCGTTCGTGGCGGGTAAAACGTCATGTGCCGAGAACCATCATCTTACCGAAGAACCATCGCGTCACGCATATCATGGTTGATGCATACCATCGTAAGCTGAAGCATCTCAACACAGCGACGGTAATTTAGCAGACTTTTCATTGTGCGCATTCCCTTATTTAACTATGCAGCGTACGCAGCCATTCTTTGTTTGCATGAATACGTCATTCTAGTCTCATCATCATCATCTTTAAATATGAAATCATCGGAATTGCGATCAAGAATCTACACTTTATCCGCATTCAAGATTTTCATCTACTCGCTGAGCACTGAATACGGGCATTGGTTTTGCAATCGTTGAAGAACTACGTCTCTTCAGCACCTCCAGACTAGATTCTTCGCTACCACTCTCCTTTTTGCGAAACATTCTTCCAATGACTGAACAAACGTGCCGCGCTTGGGGAATCTGCATGCAAAGTAAAATTTCCAAAACCAAAGCGGACTTGGCGATTTAAAGTACTCTGTCCTCAATTGAATCACTCAATGTTTTCCGTTAAAGAATTTTTTCGGGCACTAGACATTTTACAATTGGCGCATTTTTAGCCGCACCATTTTCCGCCATATTTCTCTAATTAATTATAATTAATCGCTAATTTATTTTTATATTATTTTATGAAAATCCTCAGTCTTGTGACCATTTTTTAGATAACCATGAGTTTTACTTGCGTTACACTTTTTACGTTAATCGTGAGGACTACATGCGTGAGGACTTTGCGTTGGTGACAAAGTTATGCTCAAGTGTATACTTTTGATTAACTCATGTTTAACTTTTTGCGTCAACCTCAACTTTTTGAGATAATTCTGCGAGTACCGTAAACGGTACGTTTTAATTCCGTATTTTTTTAAAAAATACGGAATGGCATATTTTTTATATATTACTGCTACTTTTCATTATATTAGAATAAATACAGTGAAAAATGTTTTATAAAAAATATATTTATTTTTATGATAAATGTTTTTTTTTTAAATAATACAAAAATTAATACAATATGAATTTAAACAATAACATTAACTAAAACAATAACAATTTTACGAGTGAATTATTAAAACATTTTCAATTTATAAATTTTGATGGTGTGTCCTCCGAATTCTGTTTTAGCAGCATCTTTAAATTTCTCTATAAAAACATCTGCAAATAAACAAAAATACGAATAAATATATTTTAGCAATATTATTATTATTAGGTAAATAAATTTAAATAAAAAACTTTAAATTTGTTCTAAATTAAACAGCGTTACTAATAATACCAAAATTTTGTCCAACTTAATATATTATTCGGGTTTTGGCTCATACTTATATACATAACATCAAAATAGTCAATTTTTTAAACTACACACATAGAAAATTATTGTCGAATCCGACAATAATTTAATAATATTTCATGTTAAAATAGATCCACAAATATTATTTTCAATTTATTTTCGGATCCAGTAATAAAATTATCAAACGTCTATTAAATAAAAAAATGTTGTTTTTTAAAATTTGAATTGTTAATTTTCATTTCTTTTTTGCTTGATATTTTTTAAAATTGAAAATAGTAAATATTAATAAAAAGAAAACAAACAAACAATTTTTGCTATAAAGCGGAGTGGACTCCGTTGAGTGCATTGAAAAACGTACCGTAAACGGTACGTTTTAATTCCGTATTTTTTTAAAAAATACGGAATGGCATATTTTTTATATATTACTGCTACTTTTCATTATATTAGAATAAATACAGTGAAAAATGTTTTATAAAAAATATATTTACTTTTATGATAAATGTTTTTTTTTTAAATAATACAAAAATTAATACAATATGAATTTAAACAATAACATTAACTAAAACAATAACAATTTTACGAGCGAATTATTAAAACATTTTCAATTTATAAATTTTGATGGTGTGTCCTCCGAATTCTGTTTTAGCAGCATCTTTAAATTTCACTATAAAAACATCTGCAAATAAACAAAAATACGAATAAATATATTTTAGCAATATTATTATTAGGTAAATAAATTTAAATAAAAAACTTTAAATTTGTTCTAAATTAAACAGCGTTACTAATAATACCAAAATATTGTCCAACTTAATATATTATTCGGGTTTTGGAACATACTTATATACATAACATCAAAATAGTCAATTTTTTAAACTACACACATAGAAAATTATTGTCGAATCCGACAATAATTTAATAATATTTCAAGTTAAAATAGATCCACAAATATAATTTTCAATTTATTTTCGGATCCAGTAATAAAATTATCAAACGTCTATTAAATAAAAAATTGTTGTTTTAGAAAATTTGAATTGTTAATTTTCATTTCTTCTTTGCTTGACATTTTTTAAAATTGAAAATTATAAATATTAATAAAAAGAAAACAAACAAACAATTTTTAAATTTAAAGTAATTTTTTTTTATTAGTATAAGCTGCGGAATTATACTGTCGGTCAAGAAACTCAAAAATTAAGAACTCCTGGTCCTTAGGACCTTTAGCCGAGCAAGTTCCTTCGACTATGTTGCGATGCGGTAGCAATGTTTTTGACCTCGCCGCGATATATGGCGTTAGCTTGCAAGGTATCATCGAACATAATGCAGCGAAAAGCTTTCATGTTTTAGTCGGCCATGATGACGTCCTAGAGCGCCTGCCACCACGAAGCACGTGATTTCGTTTAAGTAATGCAAGGCAATCGAAATGAAGTGGCTTTCGGCTACATGCGACAATTACTTTTTTAATTAATTTATTTAATAATTTCGTGTTTATTTATTGATTTAACGGTTTTTGGCCACATAATGCGCCACGATTTTGAAATAAATTTAATATATAAAAATAAAATGTCAAAATAAATATTTCTTTTTCTACTTCAAACTAACTTAAATTACTTCAAAATGATAAAATAATAATTTTATTTTCATAGTTAAAAATAATATTGTCGTTTCGAGATATTAATAAATTGATAATATTTATTTTCAAAAATCAACAATTATTTTCTATGTGTGTACACATAATTTTTGGTAACGGTTACAGTACTATATTTTACTACACATAGCGTGTACAAATTTTAGTTGCTGCGGAAAAACGATATCGTATAAAAGCCCTTTATATATATTTACGAACGCACCTACGTGTGTGACACAATTAATTATTATCTTCAGTCGCGGAATCTTTTTTTTTTTTAAATTTAAGTGTGTGTTCAATTATTGCAAATAATAAATATATTTGACACAAAAACAATAATTCACTGCTACTTACCGTTTTTATTTCATTGACATGCTGCATTTAAACACATCGTGGTTGGTCTATCTCAAATTCTCCACTAGATTTGATGTGTGCGAAACGCGAAAAATGAGATGAAATTTTTCGCGTTGGAGCATTGCACGAACATCTGAAGGATATATATTATAATAAATAAATCCATTACAATAAATTATATTACCTACGTATTGAAATATGTGTATTTTTTATCATAATTGTCCCTTGTGGTCTTTGTTTTTTTAATTATGCATACATAGAACACACAGCGCAATGCACTTGAACTACTTGATTACATCTTCTTTATGGTGGTAATAAGGTGTTGTGAATCAGAAACGTTTTTTTGTTGTATTTAAGAAAGCCTGCACATAACCAGTATGCACATAAAGTTCAAATCTAAAAGCACAATAACAGATGCATGTTAACTTAACATAACGTCTACGACGTAACTGGAACAAGTACATAATGTTTATGAGTTCATACTTTCAG
Organism: Dryomyza anilis; assembly: GCA_951804985.1. Classification (NCBI taxonomy): domain Eukaryota; kingdom Metazoa; phylum Arthropoda; class Insecta; order Diptera; family Dryomyzidae; genus Dryomyza; species Dryomyza anilis. The sequence continues at coordinate 39,503,468 of OX638130.1, read as the reverse complement.
GAGATAAAATTAAGTCTACTTAACAGCAACGAAAAATACATTGGTTGCAATTTGATCCGAGACTCGCGCTAGCAAGTGTGCCGTCTGTTTAAAAGCAACAACAAAAGCATTGGTTGTAATTTAAGTCAAGACTAACGCCAGCATGGGAACCAATTAAGAATTTAACACATTGGAATTTTCTCAGTTAATGATTTCACAATATTAGTAAATATCTGATGTGGGGTTAATGAGGTTTTTAGTAGTACGTAGATTTAAGAATATGCTTGCTTGCATTTATGAGTTGTGTTTTAAGAAATAAGTATAAGCAAGGGGTTCGTGAGTCGCACGATACCGAGGTGATGAGTAGAGGTTAAGTTTAGTTTTTAAGCATTATGATTTTAACTGCCTTAGAGTGCAGACGTGTTTTCAGTTTAAACTCAAGCTTGTAAAAATACTTAACAATAATTAATAAAAGTATAAAGCAAGTCTAAAATATACTTGCGTTTTTATTTAATAATAAATGTTAGGAAAGAATTGTGGACTTCGAGGGAATATTGTCACTGACGGTTTCATTAATAAAGGCAAGTACAAAAGGACCCCTGGAGCCAGCAACATTTTGGCGCAGCCGGTTTTTCAAGAATCTACAAAAAGGACTGAAGGACGAATTTGAAGGAGCATTAAAAAAAAATAAATGAAGAAACACAGAAGTGGAAAGGAAGGTATAATTAAATATTGAATACATTTTAGTGAGTTTGAGTGAAAGCAGTAAATAAATGGTGAAATTAAATTATAGAAAGAATGAAATTAAACAAATTTATAAATTTTAATTGAAAATTTTAATGATTATATGGCGAACTTTGAGGAATTGGAAGTAGCATATAGAAATATATTAGGACAACTTGACAGATTTACTGAGAAATTGTGGAATCAAATTAGTACGGAAGTTAACAATAAAGAAACTTTAGAATTAATAAAAAATAAAGTCAGTTCCACACGGGTATACTCAGAAGTCGAAAGAGTTGACGTAGTTTTTGAACAATTAGTATACTTCTTGGAACATAAAAGTGCTCATAAAATAAAAGAATTAGAAGATTGGAAAGGGGAATTTACTGCATTAAATAAAAAATTAAACGATATTGTAGAAGAACGGCAGGAGTTGTTAGATCAGGCTAGTGGAATAGAGGAAGAAAACGAAAAATTAAGAACTTTGCTGAAAAATAAAGATATTTCGGACGAATCAATTGAACGAGCACTGAGCCAACAGCCCAGACTAGAATTCGAAACATTCGAAGAAGCAAATAATAAAGTAAGGGAATTAGATTCGAAAATCAGATTTTTACAATCGGAAGTTAAGCTAGCCCACGAAACATCATTATATCATAAGGAGGCATTACAGATTGAAGGAAAATTTGATAAAATAACAGCACCGGAAACAACATTAGAAATGTCGTTAGATACTGTATCGAATTACGTAGGAAGTGTGGTTCCATTTTTTATGGGATCGGAATCACCATCCGTTAAAACTGAACTTTATAGATTCATGGACGCTTGTGCGTTGGCAAGTCTAAAAATTACAAAAGAAAACAAAGAAGAATTCATTAGCTGTGTCAAACTACATCTTCTTGGTGACGCTTATGATCTAGTCCGCACAAGAAAGTTCAATGATTTAGAGGAGTTATTTGACGTTCTAAGAAATACATATTTAAAAATGACTACGTTAGATTCGGTTCAGGATAGTATTATAAAAATATATCAGACGGATGGTGAAAGTCTGAGGACATTTGCAAGAAGATTAGAAAGATTATGGGCAAACGCTAATGAAATAGCAGAATCAAGGTACAAAAATAAAAATCTACCTACAGATGTTTTTAATACGGAACTAGTAAACTCAGTTCTGACAGCATTCAAGGTAGGTGTAAAGGATCCGACAAAAAAGGTTCTATTATTAAGTAGCAAAGCAGAAAACTTGAATGATTTATTAGATGAAGCATTATAGGCCCAGATAACAATTCAAGGGGGTCCGAGATTCCCCGAGGAAGCGTACAGTTTCGAACAACGATCTGTAACCAGTCCAACGAATAGTATTCAAAACAATTATTTTCAAACTTAGTGGGGTACTAAATCACAAAATAAATAAAACAGAAGGATCAAAAATACGACCAACATGCTCTTTTTGCCAGAAAAAAGGACATACACGAGACGAATGTATTACGCGGAAAAACACACCGTTTTGTATAGAGTGTGAAAAATATGGGCACGAATCTAGTTGGAGGTGTGCTTCCATTAGATTAGAAGCTCAAAATAAGGAAGGGTTTGGACGTACACAAAACCATCCAGTCGTTAATAGGGAATTTTTAAACAACAATTTGCAAGCAGGACATAATACCGTACCAATAATAATAATAATAATAGAAATAATAACAATAGAAATGGGAATACCCCTAGAAATAATTTAAAATGTGATTGGTGTCGTAGACTTGGTCATGTAGAAACTGATTGCTACGCCAAGAGGGATTATCTGGCGAGGGAGAATAATGATCAAAACAAGGGAAACTACCAGGGGCCCAGCTAAGGCCAGTAAGCTGGGGACCCATTAAAAATAGCAAAATTAGGTCAAAAGGGGTAGAAATAGTAAATCATAAGGCTGGAGGGTCTGTGATCACATTAACTACCCAAACTCCTAAAAATAAGAGAAAACCGGTGGAGGAAAATATTGCAAATCAGACGTCTGAAGTGACCGTTGATACACATATTGATCCACCGTGGTTTGATTGTGAGGGAGTGACAATGGTAATTTTTGCATTCATACATTTCTTTACATATATGATTGTAGCAATAGGGGCAAAAATGATTAAATTAGTAGCAGATGAAACTAAACGGCAAAGATGTGTATGGGAAGAAATGCAAATAGGTCAAAAGGTGAACAATATGTTTACAGGAATGTTGAAACAGTTTGAAAATTTTATAACATGTTATGATAAAAAAATCAGACAACAGTTGAGTGGATTTAATAAAAAGAGAATTAAGAAAATATACAATAGAAATGGTGACTGCTTCAAATTGTCTAATGTAAGTGATGTGTTCATTGAAGTACCTTGCGAGGCAGCTAAAAATGGAAAACTCATATTACTAGTAGACTCAGGAGCAGATGCAAGCATAATAAAGGAAGGTGCAATGACACAACTACCGGATTTTGACAAGAATAGTAAAAAAGATTTTAATGGGGCTTTTGGTGGATGCGTAAGGACGTTAGGCACGACCAATATACAACACAGTAATATAAAGTGGTTACATTTAATAATGCATGTAGTATCTCTTGAACAAGGAATACCAGCAGACGGAATAATAGGACGGGATAACATATGGAATAGATCCGTAATAAACGCAATTAATAAGACCATAACATTCTACGATAAAGGAAAGAATCACACTATCCGATTACCAATGAAATCGCGAGCCGACATAGAAAATATTTATTACAATCATGAAATAAAAATCATGCCGAGAACCGCAAAAATAGTAGAAATTACACTAAAAACAAAAATTCCAATTGTATTAATACATAAACAAGAAATTTATCCTGGAGTATATTTGGGAGAAAGCTTATCGAATGTTAACAAAAATAAAGTTTATGTCTCAGTATTAAATGCTACAGAAAAGGACATTATAATAGACAACAATTTTAAACCGAAATTTTCAAATTTTAATCAGTATAGGGAATCAGATACAAACAATTCTACAATAAATACTATAAATTCAGTTAATATAAAAAATAGGATTAATAGATTATTAGAAAAAATTAACATTGATGAATCTTTAAATAAGGAGGAAATCACATCATTACAAAATCTTTGTATTTCTTATCACGATGTTTTTCACTTAGAAGGTGACGAACTGTCATACACGCCGATACTTAAACACGACATAACAACACAATGGAATCAACCACCAATTAACCAAAAGCAATACAAACTTCCACACACACATAGAGAGGAAATTAATAGACAGGTTAACGAAATGTTAGATGCTGGCATTATATCGCCAAGCATATCACCCTGGAATTCACCATTACTATTGGTACCGAAGAGGAGCGACAAAGACGGTAACAAAAAATGGAGACTTGTCATAGATTTCCGTAAATTAAATGACGTAACCGTAAAACAGGTATTTCCTATTCCGCGAATAGATGAAATATTAGATCAATTAGGTCACAGTCGGTATTTTTCAACTTTAGATTTAGCAAGTGGCTATCATCAGGTCTTAGTAGAAGAAGGTGATAAAGAAAAAACTGCCTTCAGTACAGGACTTGGACATTTTGAATTCAATAGGATGCCTTTCGGTTTAACAGGGGCACCAGCAACTTTCCAGAGAATAATGAATCACATCTTAACAGGGTTACAGGGTATCGATTGTTTTGTATATCTTGATGATATAGTTGTGTATGGGAAAAATATAAGCGAACATGAACACAGATTAAGTAAAGTATTACAGAAACTAAGAGACCATAATTTAAAATTAAATACCGAAAAATGACAGTTTTTACGTCGTGAAGTTGTATATTTAGGGCATAAATGTTCAGAACTTGGTGCGCTGCCAGACCCCGCTAAGGTCGAATGCGTAAAAAATATTCCAGTACCAAGAAACAGAAAAGAAGTACAAGCATTCTTGGGATTAATTAATTATTACAGAAAGTTCATAAGCAATATGGCCAGGTTATCTTTACCAATTAATAATTTACTTAAAAAGGACGTAAAATTTAAATGGACGGACGATTGTCAAAATTCATTTATTAAATTGAAAGAATCAATAATTTCACCTCCAATATTAGCATATCCAGATTTTACAAAAACTTTTTTACTAACAACAGACGCAAGTAACGAAGCAGTAGGTGCAGTCCTATCTCAAGGTGAAGTAGGAAGCGACCGACCGATCGCGTTTGCAAGTAGATCTTTAAATGGAGCAGAAAAACGATATTCTACCATTGAAAAGGAATTTTTAGCAATTGTTTGGGCAACAAAGAATTTTAGAGCATACTTATTAGGGCGACCATTCAAAATTTTTATAGATCATCAGCCTCTAAAAGGTATTGCAAATTTAAAAGATCAGACATCCCGCCTTGCTCGTTTCCGACATAAATTATCGGAATATGATTTTGAAATAATGTACAAACCAGGCAAAAAGAATTTAAATGCGGATGCTTTAAGCAGAATTCCATATATAGAACCAGATATTACAGCCGTACAAACACGATCCAAAACTACACAAAATATTTTAGATCAGCAAATCATAAAAATAAAACCACAAATCAGTACACCAGTCGTAGATGAAACAATAATAGATACAAATAGTGAAACGAATTCAGCTCAAATATTAACTGATCCAGATGAAATTAAAACCGTGATGAAAGATTTTCATGATTCAGCACTAGGAGGCTATCAGGGCACACTTAAAACATACTTTAGGATTAAGAAACAATTTAAATGGAGGGGAATGCAGAAACAAATAAAAGAATATGTTAGAAACTGTCCTAAATGCCAAATGAACAAAAGTTCAAAGTTAACAAAAATGCCAATGGTCTTGACAGATACGCCAACACGTCCATTCGATAAGGTTTATATGGACTTGGTAGGAATTTTACCTGAAACAGTGTCAGGAAATAAATATATTTTAACTTTTCAAGACGATTTTTCAAAATACATGTGCTGCGTAGCTATCCCAGACGCGGAAGTAAGCACAGTAGCCAAAGCTTTTTACGAGGAAATTATCACGCGTTATAATATTCCGAAAATTTTAATTACAGATAATGGGTCAAATTTTGTGTCAAAATTATTTTCAGACACGTGCAAGTTATTAAACATTAAAAAAATGCATATAACACCTTATCACCCGCAGGCGAATGGCTCGTTAGAACGAAGTCACAGACCTTTAGCGGAGTATTTGAGATGTTTTGCAAAAGAGGATGGGTCCAACTGGGACCAATGGTTGAATTCGGCAATGCATGTGCACAATAACTCAGTGCATATATCAACAGGGCAAACGTCTAGTCGTACTTTATACGGATTTGAATTTGACATGCCAACCAACCTAAAACGGAAATGTTCACCAACTTATAACAGTGAAGATTACAATAAGGTATTAAAATACCAAATACTGCGTACACATGAGATAGTCAGACAAAATCAAGAAAAAGCTAAGGAAAGATCTAAACGAAGTTACGATAATACATTAAATACGGTAGTTTTTAAGGAAGGAGATAAAGTTTTATTAAAAAACCAGAATAGGAAAAACAAATTTTCACCAATCTGGGTAGGTCCCTATGAAATCCTTTCGATAATAAGTCCTGTGACAACAGTGATCTGTATCAAGGGAAAAGGAAAAAAATTCCATAATAACTTATTAAAAGCATATAACTCTTAAGTTATACACAATCGAACGAACAAAAACAAAGAAATTAATATCTGAACCAACAGTTCATAATGATCATTAACCCTAATGCATAATATTGCAAACAACGTAAATAAAGTACTCGTAAATATTTTTTTTTTAGAAAATATGTTTTTAAAATCTAAATTAGTGCATGAGGAAATAGCTATGTATTAATTTTAGAAGATGATTAGTATTAGATCATGTATTAAATGAGAAAGGAATAAAGTATAAAGAAGATTATATTAGATATTTCATAAACAAGAATTCATTACGAATTTGCCAAAGCAATAAAATATACATTGTCACTATAATTGAGATTCAGTACTTCAGTTTCATTGTCAAGATCATTTTCAATGGAAACAAGCAACAGAAAGATCATTGCACTTGAAGTACAGATAGGTGTTAGCGTAGCACACACTAAAGTGGAGCACATATAGAAGTGAGGAGCTAATGTTATAAGCGATAAAATGCAATTCAGCGTTTTGCATCTAGGAACAATGCACTAATGTACCGAAAATGAAACGAGATACGTTAATGCAGCGTAAAAATTTGAACAATAATTGAATGATAAGAAAAAAATACAATACACAATCTAACAAAATTAACAAACGTTTCTATTGAATGTACAAAAGTAGTTATACATAAATCACGCGCGCTTACCATTATTGAAAATTGGCAATAATGATTCAATTCATAAATTAGTGCATGAATAAATAGCCAAGTATTTTTGAAAATAATTAGCATTGATTCATGTGCTAATGAAATTATAAATAAAAGAAGTTCTATATATTAAGAAAAAAATTAAAGATTTTAAAGTAAAATAAAATATGTACACAGTGGCATAAGTAAAATGTTCGATATAAATATACAATTTAAATATAAAATTTTAATACTATGATGTAAGGTAATATAAACAAAGATTATGAATAATGAAAGTAAAAATGATGTTAAATATAAATTATTTATAAAGTTATAGTAAACAATACAAAGTAATAAGTATTTTTAATAATAATCCTGGCTCTGGAAATGCATTTCAACAACAAGAAAGAAATAAAACATGCACGAAGAAGAAGAATAACTAGCAGTCCACCAAACAATAAAATTCGACGCAGAAGACACTAAGTTTAAATTTTAATTTTCAAAGAAGATCGTTTAATTTTGTTGGGTAAAGGTCTGAAATGGTAATATTATGTAATGAAGTACAAGAGAAGAATGATAAAGAAACATGGTTAGAGTCATGGCTCTGACAACAACAATTGTACATCAATAACATGTTTAATTAAAAGAAAGGAGCTCACTATAAACATGAATGTGGAAGTTCGACAAATCAGCAAAGTTGTGACTATTCTACCATAAAGAAGCAACAACATTTCACATCTTAACGTGCATATAATTAAAGGATAACAAATTTATCACTCAAGGAACAAGCTAATATTTTGTAAATAAGTTGAAGGAGCTATTCCATATACACTTATTCAGCTGTCAATTCCAACCTTATAGAAAAAGAAATTTGACACATCCACAAAGTTATCATTATTGTACTAAATCAACAACGGTTCACACATTATGCTGACAAAGAAAATAATTTCTTAAAAGAGAAGATGAAAATTAAAAACACTAAGAACTTCAAATATTCATATATTTTTACAACAAGTGAAATAAAAAAAACAACATCAAACAACAACATGTACGTATAATTAAAAATGTTTTACGAAGATGACAATTTCGCTACAAGAGGTCTTAAAACATTTAAAGAAGACAAATTCGTATTAATATCCAGAAATATAAAATTACAAAACTACCAATTTTAGTATCTGCTCTCAAGAAAATACGATTCAATTTGACTAAAAAAAAAACAACGCAACATAGAAGACATCAAATTTAACAATGCTAAGAAAATCAAGATGAAAGATGAAAATAAATGATGATAACAGTGGCAGAAACAAATAAAATGCAGCCAGCCAACCTATATACGTAAATAGAGAGTAACAGAACTATCGATCACAGCAGTTTATGTTTCAAAATGAATAGAAAACACAATTATATATTTTTTTTGTTGTATAATTAATTTAATAGACTAGAAATAAGTAGTGACAAACTTGAAGAAACATTAAAATATGAAAACTATTAATATAAACAATAACTAAAGATATACTCAATAAAAATTAAATGAATTATTTTCATAAATATCGCAAAAAATTTAAAATAAAACAAATCGTTGCACAAATTAAAGGATTTAATGACTTAGATGAATAAACAAGAAAAACAACAGAGCAACACGGAACGCAGCGATTGCAAAGCGGTAACTTGATCAACTACTGTTTTGTCAATTGCAACGTTCAGTGACTTGTAATGTTATACATTTTTCTTTTTAACGTTCCATAAAGTATATAAATATCAGTAAAACTGCGACCATTAATTAAGTAATTGAGTAACGAAGATAAGCATTAATAAGATTCTTAAAATGAAAATAAGTAAAATAAATTATAATAATATGAAAAATAATTATTGATTTTAAATATTATTGTAAGTTAAATAAATTAAGAAATATATTGAAATATTAATGATGTAAAAGAAAAAACTATTATTCTTTTTAATAATAATTTTTTCTTATAATAAGGGGGGAAGAATGTTGTGAATCAGAAACGTTTTTTTGTTGTATTTAAGAAAGCCTGCACATAACCAGTATGCACATAAAGTTCAAATCTAAAAGCACAATAACAGATGCATGTTAACTTAACATAACGTCTACGACGTAACTGGAACAAGTACATAATGTTTATGAGTGCATACTTTCAGGAGATAAAATTAAGTCTACTTAACAGCAACGAAAAATACATTGGTTGCAATTTGATCCGAGACTCGCGCTAGCAAGTGTGCCGTCTGTTTAAAAGCAACAACAAAAGCATTGGTTGTAATTTAAGTCAAGACTAACGCCAGCATGGGAACCAATTAAGAATTTAACACATTGGAATTTTCTCAGTTAATGATTTCACAATATTAGTAAATATCTGATGTGGGGTTAATGAGGTTTTTAGTAGTACGTAGATTTAAGAATATGCTTGCTTGCATTTATGAGTTGTGTTTTAAGAAATAAGTATAAGCAAGGGGTTCGTGAGTCGCACGATACCGAGGTGATGAGTAGAGGTTAAGTTTAGTTTTTAAGCATTATGATTTTAACTGCCTTAGAGTGCAGACGTGTTTTCAGTTTAAACTCAAGCTTGTAAAAATACTTAACAATAATTAATAAAAGTATAAAGCAAGTCTAAAATATCCTTGCGTTTTTATTTAATAATAAATGTTAGGAAAGAATTGTGGACTTCGAGGGAATATTGTCACTGACGGTTTCATTAATAAAGGCAAGTACAAAAGGACCCCTGGAGCCCGCAACAAAGGCCCATGTAAATTAACTTACTGTTAAACTAAATGTGTATATTATGCGTAGCAATACTTACATAGATTGTTTTTTGATCTTCTGCTGCATACACACATAGAAAATTATTGTTGACTTTTGAAAATAAATATTATCAATTTATTAACACCTCAGAACGAAAATATTATTTTTGACTTTGAAAATGAAATTATTAATTTTCATGTTAGTTTAGTTTGACGGTTTGACGTAAAAATCTTTTTTTTTTTTGAAATTTGATGTTTATATTTTTTATACATTTAGAATCGTCGCGCATTTTGGTGATAAAAACATTTTAATTAATAAGAAACCGCGATGACTAAATATTTTAATTGCCGAACGGAATATAGAGGACATATAGCCGACGAAATCATGTGCGGTGCTTGCTTCAACATATACGTTGTTACAATGAAATCTAACGCCATCGAATTCATTCATGCCGCTTGCTGTCACTTGTTCCGTCTGTAGCACAACGCATCAATGTAGAGAAAGCGCGCTATACTGAGGGCCTTACGGAAGAAGCTCTACAGTTCTCGAATTATAAGACGCTGGACTGACGTTATCATTTCGCTGAAAATTACAATTGCTGCACGTTTGTTAGTTTTCAATATGCTAATATAAAAACGTCAAAATTTCAAAATTGTTTGATTTCTTTTTAATCATAATATTTTAAATTTGAAAATTTAAAAAATGCCATCAAAGCATAAATGAAAATTAACAATTGAAATTTTCAAAAACAAAAATTTTATGTTCAATACTTGTTTAATAATTTGATTGTTGAATCCGACAATAAATTGAAAATAATATTTGTGGATCCAATTTAACATGATATATTTTCAAATTATTGTCGGATTCGACAATTATTTTCTATGTGTGTAGCCTGTAATTAAATGAACTGAAAATTCTGACAATAACGACTAAATACGCAACGAAAACGGCATAAAAACGTTGTATGGTGCCCGCACTAAACGGAGTATAAACGATACAAAAACGGTGTGCTCCGTCGCAAACGGAATATAAACGTATACGTCATATACGGAATCTAAACGGAGTAGAATATTTTGGCATACCGTAAATTTTCCGTTTTCATTCAAGTGTCGACGGATCCGTCTTGTACATACCGTAAATGTACCGTTGCAAACGGAATTGTGATTCCATTTCTTTACGGAGCTACGTTAAAATGTTTCTTGGGTTTAATAATAAATTAATTTGTAAATTAACAGCTGAGGTTGCGGTGCATTCAGTAACAGTGAGCGATTAGTTACTAAGCAGTTTAGCAACTGCTGAGGTCGCTGAATGCAGCCAATGGCTGCGAATTTATTCAATAGAGATATGCAAGAGTGAGGCGTTGGATACAGGCCAACATATTAGACAGGTATGTGATGCAAAAATACTACTATTTCATTGATCATAAACATTTGTCATAAAAAAAATTAATTGTTACATACTAAAGAAATCGTTGACGGTAATTGTACTCGATTAAAATAAAATATTTTTTTAATTAAAATATTTTATAGTTCTTAATTTATGGTCGTTAATTAGCACCAATAAAATTATATTTCTCAAATTCATAAGGCCATGTACATCATAATGCACTATCATAACGCTATGTACTTGGCCTTAATTATTTTACTTCATATCGGAGCTATAGATGCCTCCAGATGAATTTTCCCGTTCATTAATTGGCGTTGCTGATGGTAAAAATCAATCATTTTAAAAATCCGACTACGCCATCTTAAAAAACATTTTTGTCGATCCGGACTACGAAATGGTTCGTCCATGATACAGCTAGCAAAGAGTGCCTAAAAAATGTCATGCCTCTTTTTCATCAAGGAACATAATGAAAAAGCAAATATTACATACATATGAATATCACAAGCGTCCTGTGATATCTACTACAGCTGCCATGCGGAGAGACACGAATATGGATGTGGATTTGTGGTCGGCAAGAGACTCCGCCACCTTGTCTCTAGGTTCACGCCCGTGGACGAAAGACTGGCAACAATCCGCATCAAAGTTAAATATGTCCACATCAGCCTAATTTGTGCACACGCTCCGACGAACGAGAAAGATGACGAGACAAAAGAGCGTTTCTACGAGCGCCTAGACAACGCATATGAGCGCTGCCCCCGCCACGATATCAAAATCGTGCTAGGCGATTTTAACGCCAAGGTGAAGCCGTCTATTGTCCAACAATTGGAAAATTTAGCCTCCATGCCAACACTTCCGATAACGGAACGCTAATCGACTTCGCCGCAGCACGAGACATGGTAGTTAGTAGCACTAGATTCGAACATTTCGTTATCCACAAGACCACATGGTAGTCGCCCGATCATAAAACTCGAAACCAAATTGATCACGTTGTGATTGACGGAAGGCACGCTTCGAGCGTGATGGACGTACGCACTATCCGAGGTGCCAATATGGACTCGGATCATTACCTTGTAGCAGCCAAGGTCCGCACGAAGAACGCTGCGAAGAACGTACGGAACCAAACGCAGAGAAAGCCAGACGTCGAAAAGCTGCAATCACAACAGACAACGCAAGCCTTTTCCACTCGACTCTCACACCTGCTTAGACAAAGCACTCCTCTCGATGATATAAGCGCGCAGTGGAACCATATCTCCTGCTCTATGCGTACGGCTGCCGAAGAGGTGCTTAGATTCCAACGCCCCCTGAGGAATCAGTGGTATGACCAAGAGCGTCGCGCGGTCACTGCAGATATAGACGCTGCGTACAAATCCACCCTGCAGTCAGTAGCTACGCGAGCTGCGAAGGAGCGATGCAAAGAGAAGAGGAGGGAAGAGAGACGTCTTTTCAGGCGTAAAAAAAGCGAGGCAGAAAGACGTGAGTGTGAGGAGATTGAGATGCATGGAGACAGGAATGAGGCTCGAAAATTCCTCGAGAAAATAAGACGCCTAGCCGGAGGTTCAAAATCCGGAGCCTCTTCTTGTAAAGATGAGAACGGGAATCTAGTGACAGATATCCAGAGCACACTGAAGATATGGAGGGATCACTTCTCTAAACTGCTGACCGGTGATGATGACCGCAATTCCACCGATAGAGAATTAAACCCGGCAACCCCAGTACTTGATGACGACGTTGAGATTCCGCCACCCGACCATGACGAGGTCAGAACAGCCATTGGTCGGCTGAAGGTGCTGATGGCCTGGTGCTGATGGCATGCATGCTGAATTGTTTAAGACCGAAGGCGAAGAGCTAATGGAGAGCATGACGAGCTCGTAAGCAGAATATGGTCGGATGAAAGCATGCCAAGTGACTGGAACCTCAGTGTACTCTGCCCACTCCTTAAGAAAGGGGATCCCACTATCTGTGCCAACTACCGTGGGATCAGCCTACTCAATATCGCATACAAGGTTCTATCGAGCGTATTATGTGAAAGACTGAAGCCCATCGTCAACAGCTGATTGGACCTTATCAGTGCGGCTTCAGACCTGGAAAGTCCACCCTAGATCAGATTTTCACATTGCGCGTAATCTAGGAAAAGACCCTAGAAAACCAGATCGACACCTACCACATATTAGTCGACTATAAAGCCGCCTTCGACACTCCGATAAGGGAACGATTATACGCCGCAATGTCTGAGTTCGGTATACCTGCGAAACTTATAAGGCTTTGCAGTATGCAGACAACGAACGAGGTTTCAGACAGGGTGACTCCCTATCGTGCGACTTTTTTAAATTATTGATTTAGAAAATAGTTCGAGCTGCCGAACTCCGTCAAAGCGGCACTATCCTCAACAAAAGTTTCATGCTGCTCTTATATGCAGTCAGCATATGCACACGAGCAGTCAGCGCAGCATTCTTCAGAATGGAGAAAGAGTCGCGTCGAATGGGTCTAGCGGTGAACGAGGACAAGACGAAGTTTTTGTGTCAACAAGCAGAAAGTAGTCCGTGCGTCTATGACAAAAAGCTGATTTTGACACCCACAAGTTCGGCATTGAGAAGGACTTCGTCTATTTGGGATCCAGCATCAACAACAACAACGACGTCAGCCTGGAGATTAAACGGAGAATAACTCTTGCCAACAGGTGCTACTTTCGGCTCAGTAGGCAATTAAAAAGTAGAGCCCTCTTTCGCCGGACAAAAATAACGCTCTACAAGTCACTCATCAAGTCAAACATGAACGCTGGCCTCCACCGATGAGAGAGTACTGGGAGCGTTCGAGAGAAAGATTCTCCGTAAAATATTTGGCCCCATCTGCTTTGCTAGCGAGTAGCGAATCAGGATGAACCACGAGCTGTATGAGTTATTCGACGACATTGACATAGTCAAGCGCATCAAGATTCAGCGGCTTCGCTGGCTAGGTCATGTCGAACGAATGGATGAAAACACTCCAGCCAAGATGGTGCTTGAATAGAAACTCGAAGGTGGACAACGTAGAAGAGCGCGTCCAAATCTGCGTTGGAAAGACCAAGTTGAGGACAACCTGGCAACGCTTGGTATTTCTAACTGGCGTCAGCGCGCGCAAAGCAGATCCGACTGGCGCGGCTTCATCTGAGCGACCATAACCGACCCACGGTTGTAAGGGCCATTTAAGTAAGTAAGTAAGTATGAATATCCCAATAAGCAATGAGTTTAAGGTTCGATAAATTTGGAGAATTTTCTTTTACAACCAGTGTGGATGTAATGTCATGATCAAGCCGAAGAAATGAATGTTATTCCAACGTTGGTTTACGAAGTTCTAAAAACTTGACAAGAAATTCACTACACCCAAAAAAAAAAATCTTGTACTATTAACAAAAATTGTGTTTAATATAACAAGACATCTTGTAAATTTACGTCCAAAGAGATATCTTGGTAAGAGAAAAACAATAGTATTGTAAAACTTTCAGATATTTTAAATTGACGCACAACATTGTGTTGTTAATATCAAGAGACATTCTGTTATATATATAAATAGAAATGTACTTATATTAACAAGAAGATGAAGTCACTTAAAGAATAATTCTCGTTGGAATAGTAACGCTATCCTTTCAATTTATTATAGTGAATAAAAAGCATAATTATCATTTCTATAATTTATTGAAAAAAATGGATAAAAAATAGTGTTGTGATGTAATCAGAGCTCTCGATTATTCGGTGCCCGTAATACACGGGAATTAACTGTTCGAACTACCCCTGTAGTTCTTCAAAGGAACGGACAAACACGAACAAACGATCAGACGATCAAATAAACAGTTCGAACAGTTATTACCTGGATATTACGTGTATTTTAACTACACGAATATTACATGGTCTTCCGTGCGTCCGGGAACCCGAAATACTATTATGAAATCGAGAGCTCTGGATAAAACAGCCGTTGCCTATGGAAAATTTAAATTCTTTTTGCTGATTGTTGCTGCACGTTGCTTGTGATCCTTGTTGCTGAATGGCTTGATTCTTCCATACACACATGCAAATATAAAATATATTAGCAGAATCAGTCGTTTATTTTTTCAATCGTTACCTGTGTTTATCTTCAAATGTTTTGATTTATTTATATTTTGTTTGATTAATTTTCCATGTGATAGCGTCACATGCTTAAAAATGAAAAACATCAATTTTTATTAACAAGATGAATATCTTAGCATTATATATGCAGTTGTAATTCAACAAGACTACATACGTTTCAATTAATAAGAATCTTGTTGCAACAACATTAATGTTATTATAATACAAATATTTTTTAAGAGAAATTTAACAAAGCCGCTCTTGTTAATAGTACAACAATATTTTTTAGGTGTACACAAAATTACTCAGTGGCAACCCATTGACGTGATAAATTAAATGTCATTTTTTTCACCACTACATATGTGCCACTGCATTCGCACAATCAGTGAGATCATTGTTTTTCGCTTGAATTAGCAAACAGACAAATCTATTAATATATAAGTGCAGGTCCAAACGAAAGTCATCCCGAGAATTCTACTGCACGGAAAATGCACGATGAGCTGATATACAATGTAAGTGGCCAAGGTTTACGAATACATTTATGAAATATTCATATATGACGAATCGGAGAACGAATCTATATCTATTGTTTTTTCGGTTTATCTTTTGAGTTTGTATTTCAGCTTCTGTCTTTTTGTCTATTAGGATTCACCTGACTTTTAATTTTTCTTATTCTTTATTTTTTCTATTCTTTTGTCTCAAATATCGTTGTTTTTATACTCCAACTAATAAATGAGTTAAACGTATATCATATTGTTACGAAAAGAGGTAATTTGCCCCACTGTGCAAGCATTCAACAATAGTAAATGAGACGCAAGACAATTCAGCGCACTAAGCAATGTGTTAGAAAGAGACGGAAGATCATTCAGCGTACTGAGCAATGTGCGAGAAAGAGATGGAAGATCAGCAGGTTAAAACACATGAGAGCGAATGAGATGCCAATAGCATACGTCATTCACGAAACGAGTAGAAGGTTCTTGGAACAAGTCGAAGCTTGTCGAAACGTGTCGAACTGATGCATGCAGTATATAAGGCCGCGCATCTGAGGCACTGTACTTCAGTTGTAATTTAATAGTGAACTAGTGCGTCTCGTGAGTGAACATTGTAAAGATAAATTGTAGTAATTCAGCAGTTGATATAAGTTATTCTTTAAGTTGTTATTTAAATTAATAAAGTTAATTAATACTAGTTGAAATAATACTAGTTAAAACCAAATATAAGTGCGTTTTTATTTTGCACACAATCCAGCGATACGAACTCGTAGAACAGTTTTCCGTAGACTTAATTTTCGTAACATTGGTGTCAGAAGTGGGATTGTGATACAAAATGGTTAAATTCGAACAACTTAAAGTCGACCAGATAAAGAAGGAGCTGGCGATTCATAATCTTCCCACTGTTGGTACAAAAATAGAGCTACAAAAGCGTCTAATGGAAGAATTAGAGAACCAAGGCATTGACCTCGCAGAGCACGAGTTTGAAGTGGAAGCTGCAACAGCGAAAAGTGTGGACACGGAGCAAAAAGTACAGTCCCAAAGTTTTGATATGAGCCAGTTGCTCGGAGCTATACAACAACAGCTTCTAGAAAATTCGAACCGGATTGAAGAAAAGCTTAAAACAGAACTACAAGGAAATTCCAGCAAAATGGAACAGAAGCTTCAAGAAAATTCGACCAGAATGGAACAAAAACTTCTAGAAAATTCCAATAAAATAGAGCAGAAACTTCAGGAAAATTCCGAACAGCTTCAAGAACATTCGAAACAGCTTCAGGAAGTTTCTAATACACTCCATGCAAAAGTGAACGAACTTGAGCAACATGTAAATGACATGGAAGTGAGTATTGATGACAAATTTCAAAGGTTTGAAAATAACGCTTATAAGAAATATCAAAAGTTTGAAAATGGTTTCGACAAAAAGCTACAGAAAATACAAGAAGATGTCAGTTTACTACATATAAGTGGACCTACACAGCATGTTGTTACTGGTACGAGGCTAAAATCGCCGATTTACGATGGAACCACAGCGTTCAACATTTTCAAGCTGCAATATGAGACCACGGCTGTAAGTAATCGATGGAACAATGAGGACAGCGTAGCCGTACTTATCGTGGCGCTAAAAGGAGGCGCAGCCGAAGTATTGCAGACTATTCCAGAAAGTGATCGAAACAGTTATTTAGCGGTTATGAACTAAAGTGCCGAATGCAAAGAAATGGTGAAACATTGCAGGACGCGGACGTCGAGAGGCTTGCGGACGTCGAGAGGCTTGCCCATTTGTCGTATGCAGATTCAACGAGTGATTTCATAGAAAAGTGCAAGATCGAAGCCTTCGTTGACGGTATACGTGATCCGGAAACAAGACGTGCCACAGTGACAATGCCGAAAGTGACATTTACGGAAACTGTAACCACAGCGCTAACACAGGAGACAGCAACTACGTTGTGCCGCCCAGCGCCAAAGGTCCGTAAACTAGATGTAGAGAATGAAGACCTACTTCAGGTAATTTGCCAAGCGTTAAAAAGTGGAGCTAAACCAGATTACAATGCTGCCAACCGAGACACCCAATTTAAAGGTAAATGCTACAACTGTGATACATATGGGCATATGGCACGTGATGGTCGTAAAAAACGCAAGCGCTCAATGAATCCATTTGCAAATGAACCCCGACATGAAGAAACCCAAGATCATGTCCAAAATAACGTAAATTTTAATCAATCTTTAAACTAAAACGAGTCAGTTCTGCGGGGCACGATCTGACTCCCATAACCGATTGCCCCAGAATCTCCATTTCACAAATTGCTCGAAAGCCAAATAGCTTAACTGTCGAAGGACTCATTGATTGTACAGCATATATGGTAACATTGGATACGGGAGCTTCACACTCAATAATAAGAAGTAACCTTGTTAAGAATAGGAATAAGATTACAAACAGCTACAGGTGAAGAAAATACCGATTGGTACTACGACAGTTAAGCATGATTTTATTGTGGCAGAAATAGTAGACGAAATAATACTTGGCATGGACTTCATGATAAAGAACGGTTTCACACTTGATTTAACAAGAAAAATTTTGAATTATGCCAACACAGAGATCCAACTAAATATTGATTGTGACCAGAGCCCGAAAATGAAACAAGTTATTGCTTATAAAAATAGAAAAATACCACCTAATTCAGAAGCAATTGTTTGGGCGAAAGTAAATGGAGATTGTGGGATAAGCAAGTTGTGGGTTATTGAAGCAAACGAAGCGCTGTATAAAAGTAACAGTGTGGTAGGAAGAACACTTGTTAAGGCGGAGAAAGACAGAATTGTACCTATAAGAGTTCTCAATTTGGAAAACTCGTCAAAATTAATCAAAAAGGGAACAGTGGTAGGCCAGTGTCAAGAGGCGTCAGCGATTATAAATTGCGAGTCAAATACATCAAAGGACTATGTCACACCGCAAGTAAACAAACAATCTACTCACAAGTTTATAAATGAGTGGACGAAGGATTTGGCTACCAAAGAAAAGAGTCAAGTGCAAAAGTTAATTGATAAATATCGGTGTATATTTGTAGCCGCGGTAGCTCAGTGGTTAGTGCGTTAAACTGCGAGCCGAAAGGTCCCCGGTTCAAGACTGGACTGGGGCTAACAACATCTTTTCATAGAAACATTTTCTATACCGCGCTACCTCTCGTCAGTAAATGGCAAACCTACGAGAGTAAAACCATTGCCTATGAAAAAGCTCTCACCCGCCGTTCGGATTCGGCAATAAACTGTAGGTCCCACCACTTTGAGTACAAATTTAACACGCACAGCTCAAAATGGTGAGAGAGCTCGGCCGAAGTTCTATACAGGACTGTAGCGCCAAACTATTATTATATTATTATTATATTTGCTGAAAAGGGCCAAAAGGATGGCAGAACTGCCATTGTAAAACATCGAATAGACACTGGTGATTCTAACCCAATTCGGCAAGCACCAAGAAGGGTACCACTTGCGAAAAGAGACGAAGTATCACATTTGGTTGAAGAAATGCACACAAATGTCGTGGTGGAACCATCTGAGAGTCCATGGAGTTCACCAGTAGTATTGGTGAAAAAAGAAGGACGGTAGTACTCGGTTCTGCGTTGATTACCGAAAACTTAATGATGTCACCAAGAAAGATAGTTATCCACTGCCCAGAATCGATGAGACCTTGGATACAATATCTAATGCTAAGTGGTTTTCAACGTTGGACTTGCAAAGTGGTTACTGGCAAGTAGAAATCGATAAGAAAGATCGAGAGAAGACAGCATTCAGTACTGGAGATGGACTATGGCAATTTTTGGTAATGCCGTTTGGACTATGCAATGCCCCAGCAACATTCGAGCGGTTATTGGAGCACGTATTAAAAGGTTTACACTGGAAAACATGCCTAGTATACCTTGATGACATAATTGTTATGGGCAAGGATTTCAACGAACATCTAAGAAATCTAGAGGACGTATTCCTTCGATTGAAAAATGCGGGTCTACAACTTAGCCCAAAGAAATGCTCACTTTTCAAGAAAGAAGTCAAGTATCTGGGTCATCGAGTTACCACGGAAGGAGTGCATACCGATGAGGATAAAATAGTTGCAGTCAAGGAGTGGCCCAGACCGCAAAATCTACATGACCTACGAAGTTTCTTGGGGCTATGTACATACTACAGACGATTTTTTCCAGGTTTTGCCAATGTTGCAAGCAGTCTTCATGAGTTGACAAGAAAGAACCGCCCATTTCAATGGAGCGATGATCAGGAAAAGGCATTTTTGAAATTAAAAGATCTACTGTGCTCGGCACCAATTCTTGCGTATCCAATTCCAGGTGAGAAATTTATACTTGATACGGATGCAAGTGGATACGGAATAGGCGGTGTTCTCTCTCAAGTGATCAATGGGCAAGAAAAAGTGATCGCATACTACAGTAAAACATTGTCCAAGCCCGAGCGAAATTACTGTGTCACCAGGAGGGAGCTTCTTGCTGTAATTGAAAGTGTGAAAAATTTTCATAAGTATCTGTACGGACAACAGTTTCACTTGAGAACCGATCACGCAGCACTACGATGGTTACTTCAGTTCAAAGTTGTATTCGTTTGCTGAACGAGTATTCGTTTGCTGAATGTTTTACCCGATGAAAAATGGACTCCGGACCAAATTCAAATTGATCAAAAGAGTGATCCCGATCTCAGAAAAATCATGATGTTCAAGGAACAGCAAAGAAAACCATCATGGGAAGATATAGCTGCCGAAATTCCAATAACTAAAGCTAACTGGGCACAGTGGCAGAGCTTAAAACTGCAAAATGGTTGTTTATATCGCTCCTGGGAAAGCGAAGATGGCAGATCCGCTCGAAATTTGATCATTGTTCCCAAGTCAAAAGTAAAAGAGATATTAGCGGAATACCATGGTGGATCTAGTGGAGGTCATTTAGGTATAAATAAAACGGTCGAAAAAGTAAAGAAACGTTTTTATTGGGTTGGATGCCAAGAGTCAGTCGCCGATTGGATTCGCAGTTGTCCACAATGTGTACCAGCAAAAGGACCAACAGTCAGAAGTCGCGGCAGAATGCATCAGTACAACGTGGGAGCACCATTCGAGCGTATTGCAATGGATGTAGCCGGACCGTTTCCAATCAGTGATGCGGGTAATAAGTATGTACTTGTCGTCATTGACTACTTCAGCAAGTAGCCTGAAGTGTATCCCATGCCAAATCAAGAAGCCACAACAGTTGCGGATGCGTTAGTTAACAACTGGGTAAGCCGTTTTGGAGTACCGTTGGAATTGCATTCAGATCAAGGAACAAATTTTGAGTCTGCTGTATTTAAAGAAGTATGCAAAGTCCTCAACATACACAAAACACGAACAACGTGCAAGCATTCAACAATAATAAATGAGACGCAAGACAATTCAGCGCACTAAGCAATGTGTTAGAAAGAGATGGAAGATCATTCAGCGTACTGAGCAATGTGCGAGAAAGAGATGGAAGATCAGCAGGTTAAAACACATGAGAGCGAATGAGATGCCAATAGCATGCGTCATTCACGAAACGAGTAGAAGGTTCTCGAAACAAGTCGAAGCTTGTCGAAACGTGTCGAACTGATGCATGCAGTATATAAGGCCGCGCATCTGAGGCACTGTACTTCAGTTGTGATTTAATAGTGAACTAGTGCGTCTCGTGAGTGAACATTGTAAAGATAAATTGTAGTAATTCAGCAGTTGATATAAGTTATTCTTCAAGTTGTTATTTAAATTAATAAAGTTAATTAATACTAGTTGAAATAATACTAGTTAAAACCAAATATAAGTGCGTTTTTATTTTGTACACAATCCAGCGATACGAACTCGTAGAACAGTTTTCCGTAGACTGAATTTTCGTAACAATATATATCATATATATCCTATCATTCCTTTCGGACCCTACCGTATCTATGGTAAAAAAATTTCAAGCAAATCGGATCAGTCATTTAGAAGGAGAAGCGGAACAAACAAGCAAACCAACAAAGAGATTCATTGTATTAATAGGATTTAGAAATAAATTTTAGACCTACAACGAATATACCGTTTCTTTATTAAGTCACCTATTGATTGTTTTATGTTAAAATTACCTCTTAATCATCTTAAAGTTTTCATTAATATTTCTTTATTTAAATAGTTAATGGAGTTTCAATATGCTTCGCGTACATCTGGTTAATGTACTAAAAGAATTTCAAATTCTTAGCATATCTAAAAGAAAAAATACAACAGATTTCAACAAAAACTTGGAAGAAAACTTAACATCTAAAGAAAACACGTAGAAAAAGAATACAATAAACAATAATTACATGTTGGCCAGCAGTGCATCCACCGACTCATCGATCATTTCCAAATCATCCGGCAGCGCACCGGTATCAATTTTATAAAATCATTGCAAATCCAATTTCTCATCGAGCGACAATTCACCGATGACACACATACCCAGCTCGTATTTGGTAATGTGGTTTTTCCAAAAATCAAAAAGACGTTGCTTGCAAGCCTGCGTCTTCAAGGCACGCAACCAATCGTTGTACTCGCCAAAAGCATTAAATCAAGACTGCACTTGCGCAGCACCTTCAAAGCATCGGAGACTTCTGTGGCATTCAAAGGTTTGGTGGCAAACAAAAGTTGCAAGATGATATCGCGCATTTGTTTGGCATAAAGTTGAAATTTAGCATCACGCTGCGTTTTATTGTCCAAACGCAGTATGTGTTGTTTGAGTAGTTTTTCATCGGCTGGAGTGAGCAGTCCAATGCGTTTTGGAATATTTGCATCTTCATGATTTTCGCCGGACTGCTGCGTGTTGTTTTTATTTGTAACACCATCACTTGGTTCCTTTTTCACTTCTGCCTTGGGTTTGACGACGACTCTGCTCTCGAGCGGAAAGAGCTCTTTAACCCTTTTGGCTGCACTCTGCTCTATGGGTTCGGGTAGTTTCCAGAATAACTCATTGTAGTCCTTCTCCGCCACCATGTCCTGTATGTAGTCATCTTCGGCGCCGACGGTAATCAACACCTTTCGCTCGTGCGTATCGCAATATAGAGTATCCGAGGATTCGGCGCTGAAGGTACCTTGATTCCAATAAACAATGGCATATCTAAAATAAACAATATAAAACTAAAGAAATTTATAATTATTTATTTTTAACTTACAATGTTGAGACAATTTGCTAACTTCATATTTTTTCAAGAAAACATCATGTAGTAAACAGCTGTTTGGAATGTTTAGGGTTTCTTTAAACCAAAATAAAAAAAGTACTGCTACAAATAAAAAAAACTACTTTTTTTAAAAAAAGTATTTAATTGTAATTAAAAATAGCACCGATATTAAAATTTAAAAACATATTTAACTATACATTTTAAATAATGTGAACTGTTCCGAAGTTTATTTTTATAATTTTTGATCTTTTATAGACAAAAAATTAAAACCAAAAAAATATTATTCCTCTGAATCGTGTTACCGTTTTTTAAACCATAAAAAATATAAAATATTATAATATAAATTTAGATATTAAGAAAAAATTAGTATATGTTCTAAAAAAAAGGAAGTACTAAAAGCACGCAACATGATACTTTTTTTTCAACTCTGAAATTCGTCATTTATACGTCAATGTTGTAAGTGTTGCTCACTTTTAAAACCATAAAAATTAATACATTCGCCAGTTCATTCGTCAAATTGCGTTCGCTTCGCCAAGTACATTCGCATCGCTAATCATAATAGGGCCCTAAACCTCGAATGTATATTGAATGTCGGAATTCAAGTTTAGGTTAAGGCTAGATTCAATTGGATAAAAAGCTACCAGTTTTGCAGGAGAACGCTATGGTTTTCAAGCTTACAATTACAAAAAGTTGAACGCTTTTTTCCAGTGAAAGTTTCGATATCCATGTTCAATATACATTCGATAATCACTTAATATCCAGGTTTTTGGTTTATTGGGATGTTATATATTAGGGGCCTATTATGATTGGCGAAGCGAATGTACTTGGCGAAGCGAACGCAATTTGGAGAATGAGCTGGCGAATGTACTATTTTTTATTGTTTTAAAAGTGAGCAACACTTACAACATTGACGGGTAAAATGTCACATTTCATAGTTGAAAAAAATAGTATCATGTTGCGTGCTTTTCGTACTGCCTTTTTTATAGAACAGATACTATTTTATCTTAATATCTAATTTTTATTGTTATAAAATCCATTTTATATTATATTATTATATATTATATTATATATAGTTTAAAAAACGGTAACTCCATTCAGACAAATAATATTTTTCGGTTTTTGCTATTTTTTGTGTAAAAGATTAAAAATTTTAAAAATAAACTTCGCAACAATTCACATTATTTAAAATTTATAGTTAAATATGTTATATATTAATATTGGTACTATATTTACTTACAATTAAATACTTTTTTTTAAAAGTAGTTTTTTTATTTGTGGAATACTTTTTTATTTTGGTTTAAAGAAACGCTAAAATTTCCAAACAGCTGTTTACCACGCTAAGAGAACAAGATGTTTATGAAAGTGTTGCTGCAACTATCCTTTTAAATTTACGCCTTGTAGCAAATATTTATACATCCCATAACTTTCAATAAAGTTGCAGCAACACTACACACATAGAAAATAATTGTTAAAAATTGAAAATTATTATTATCAATTTTTTTAAAATGTTGATTGATAATAATACTATTGTTTTTGAAAATATTATTTTTAATTTTATCGTTTGACGTGGTTTGACGTAGTAAATTTGTTTGACTTATAAAATATTTATTAATTTTAATTTACATTTTAAATTAAACATAAGAAAAATTCAATCTGTGTGCATGAGACTCCGACATCAAGTTCAATTTTTCTCACACTTCTGGCCAAGCTGTGACGGCAATCTGCAAGAAACGACGTTTCAATAAACGACGGGCTGAACGATCTGAAGTCTACGACGGTGGCCAAATGTCACGAAGTTAGTTGCAAATCAGGCGTAGTAACTGCGGCACCCATCGGCCATAAAACGACCCACCCATACAACCACAATGACTTTCTCCCTGAAGACTGAAGATGACGATTTTGCGGACACTGTCCTGGGGTGAAATCACCAACTGTCTGCTCGTCCATTGCACATGGACTATTTTATGGCTCTGAATCAACGAAATAAGGAGTTTTTGGAAGAGGTAAAGACCGTCAAGAAAGTCATTGAATCCGTTGCTATTTAACTAAAAAGCTATGTATTACGCATGAAATTGTTATGAGTTGAGACAAGAAATAAATAAAAAATTCCAAATAATATTTCAAATTAGTTGTTTACATTTCAGTAATTGCTTTTAATATTTGAAAATTAAAAAATGCCATTTAGAGCAAAATGAAAATTAACAATTCAAATTTTCAAAAACAATAATTTTATGTTATATACTTGTTTGATAATTTGATTGTTGAATCCGACAATAATTTGATAACAATATTTGTGGATCCATTTTAACATGAAATATTTTCAAATTATTGTCGGATTCGACAATAATTTTCTATGTGTGTATTACTTTTTAAATATGACGTACATGCAGATAGTTACGAGATGTTTGCCACAACAACAATGAAAATTGATATATTTACAGTTGACTGATAGCAAACATCCAGAGTTCTTGGAAATTTGCAGCCAAACTTTTAAGGTATTCTGACATTTGACTAACATAAAAAAAGTAAAATGGCGTACTTTTTCCTTACGCTCGATTTATCCACAACAATGAAGTAAATCAAATAGTGTAAAAATGTGCCAACTCAAATATTACATTTTAATGGCAAAAGTGAAAATAAAACATGCTGTGATTTAAGTTATCAACACGTGATGGAAAATATTTCTTTTCAGAGTTTACTTTGATGACAGCATCGCCGGTCGGACTTGGTTGTTCTGCGAAGAAATTTCACGTCGTTGAACAATTTTACCTTCGAAGGATTTATAATGAAGATGGCGATGTATAAACAGTATGCTGTTTCTATAATAATTAAAAAAACATTTGATTAATTTTCTTTCAATTCAATAAAAATTACTCCGCGAATTCTAATGGAGTTTCCAAATATTAATCAACTATCTTCCTCTTTTTAAGATGTTTAATTGATGGTTGCTATACATATTCGTAAATTTGCTAGCAATATTTATGGTATTTGACGGATGTTTGAGAGATGGTTGTCTCAAATACGATCTAAATAATTTGTAAATAACTTGATATTTAGGGTTGTGATATTTCTAGTAATCATCGTTGTTTTCTTAGTGCACATAATGTTTTGTGGAATTTGCAAAAAACAAAAATATCGATAAATAAGAATACGGTCTTAAAAAAATATGTTTATAAATTCAAATCCAAAAAGCAAACAAGCTTCTTGCACGAGCTGTGCCGGCAGCCGGCTGCCAGCCGTTGCCGAGAATTTTTTTAAGCCTCCGCCGTGAATTTTTTCGACTGAGCTGGCATCGCCGACATATTTCTTCAACTCAATATTGAACTTTTCTATATCTAAGTTTATGCAATCTTATTTGTTGTATTATTACGAACATATTTTTGCCTGTTTCTTTATCTAATCTGTTCTTTAGGAACAGATTACTTGATATACATTAAAGTAAATGCTTTTCTTTAAAAGACATGTCTTACCTAACTCCTTTGAAATACACCCTGCACCATACACCCAGAAAAAAAAATCATGGTAAATTAATAGTATTTCAATAGAAAAACGAGTTGGGAAAGTTAGGTCACATGGGTAAGTTCGGTCACATGGGGCGGATTTTTAAAGTCGGTCGGGCCCGACTATAGAATACCCTACACCTTTGGTGGGGATATTAATGTGGGATATTTATTTGCATACCTTAATTTTAAAGTTTTTAATTATGCTGAACCTCCCCACCCTCAGAACATTATTCATATATCAGAAATTTACGTCTTATATCCCCATAAATTAAAAAATTTATATAAAAGTATAAACAACTAAAAAAAAATTAAAAAATATAATTGGGCGGACCACGCCTATATTTAAAATTTTGAAAGGCTAATATTTTATAGATTTGATTTTAATAATTTACGGATCAAATTTCCACTATGAAAACCCGGGAAATAATGAAAAAAAAGTGGGCGGATCACGCCGATTTTTGGACCACATATTTATAGGTGAATTCTAACAATACGTTTTAAATACCTTGAATACTTTTCGAGTTATTAGTTCCGAAAGAGTTATATAAAAGTGACTTGTATGGGAGGTGGGTGTGTCCGTTGACCGATTTGGCTCATTTTCAAACTCAGTTCCTACTTTTGGCTAAAATATATTGAGACGAAATTTCATCGCATTCTGATCAGTATTTCTCAAGTTATTCTGTATTCGGACAGCAAGACAGCAAGACGGACAGACAGAGAGACGGACATGCACCCAGAAAAAAATCATGGTAAATTAATAGTATTTCGATAGAAAAACAACAATTTATACTATTAAAATTGGTCAATAGGAAGCGTACCATTAGTTTAATAATATTCAAATTTTGAATACAATATGATGTTGTACCATACATTTTATAATGTATTCTTTTAATTACAATAAGCAAGACCTATAAATATTTAATTGATACGTATTATTACTTTTATGGTATAGTCGATTTAAATTTTCCTAATAATTTATTAAAACCAAAATGGATTTTAGTTAATTTATTGTATATTTTATTTTGTTTATATGTCGAAATGGAAATTCACTTTTATAAATCACACACATAAAAAGACACTTCTCGTTGCAAAAGATTATAACACATTTATTGTTCGCTTCAATTTCCAATAATTGATTGTAATACTTGAGTCTGCATATATTTTAGAGTCCGTTGCCATAACAGAAATTCGATGTATTATTTATTTTCTGTAATAAATAAAAAAAAAGTTTAAATATAATGAAATTACATTAAATACATAGAGTTCTTACTAATTATAAACGCGTCATAATGTCGATTATCACAAAAAATGCATGCGACCAATTTGAGCAAACACGCAGAATGACGCACAAAACGAACATGTTTTTATTCGTTTTTATGTATTTTTTTGCCACCTTTACTATTATAGGAGGAAACCATTGAAATAATAGTATTTATTCTATTAAAAATAGTAATATTGAAATTTTTAAATTTATGGTGCTGAATTTTTCGAATACTGTCAAATTAATAAGAAAACTTTTGATTAAAAAGAAAAAACTACTAATACATGAACCAAAAGATCAATGGTCGTACCATTAAGTACTTAATGGTACATTTTCTTCTGAGTGTTCATATTTTTACTTTTATGGTATAGTCGAATTAAATTTTCCTATTAATCTATTAAAACAAAAATGGATTTTAGATAATTTATTGTATATTTTATTTTGTTTATATGTCGGAATGGAAATTCACTTTTATAAATCACACACATAAAAAGACACTTCTCCTTGCAAAAAATTATAACACATTTAATGTTCGCTTCAGTTTCCAATAATTGATTGTAATACTTGAGTCTGCATATATTTTTGAGTCCGTTGTCATAATAGAAATTCGATGTATTATTTATTTTCTGTAATAAATAAAACAAAAAGCTTAAATATCATGAAATTACATTAAATACATTCAGTTCTTACCAATGATAAACGCATAATAATGTCGATTATCACAAAAAAGGCATGCGACCAATTTGAGCAAACACGCAGAATGACGCACAAAACGAACATGTTTTTATTCGTTTTTATGTATTTTTTTGACACGTTTACTATTATAGGAGGAAACCATTAAAATAATAGTATTTATTCTATTAAAAATAATAATATTGAAATATTTAAATTTATGGTGCTAAATTTTTCGAATACTGACAAATTAATAAGAAAACTTTTGTTTTAAAAAGAAAAAAACTACTAATACATGAACCATAAGATCAATGGTCGTACCATTAAGTACTTAATGGTACATTTTCTTCTGAGTGTGGCTAAACGGACATGGCTAAACGGACTCGGGTAGTGATGCTGATCAAGAATATATATACTTTTCCATACCGGACATGCCTCCTAAGGGGCGTTACAATATATGCACAAAGTTAATATACCCTGTACCTCATAGGTGTATTGGTCAATAGGATGCGCCCCATTAGTTCAGTAATATTGAAACTGTTAATACAATGTGTGGTTATACCATAAATTTTATAATGTGATATTTTAATTACAATAAGAAAGACCTATACAAAATTAATGATACGCATTATTAATATTATGCTAAAGTCGAATTACATTTTCCTAATAATTTATTAAAACAAAAATGTATTTTAGTTAATTTATTGTATATATTATTTTATTTAAATGTCGAAATTGATAATCACTTTTACAACACACACATAAAGAGACACTTCTTGCTGCAAAAGGTTATAACACATTTAATGTTTGCTTTGGTTTCCAATAATTGATTGTAGTTCTTGAGTTTGCAGTTATTTTTGAGTCATATTACAAGTATCAAAACTAAAAGTTTCAGTAAAAGTTTCTATAACATTGTTAAGAGCGTCGGGATAAAATTGACCGAAACTTTTGTATGCGTGTGAATTTTTATCTCTTTCTCACTCATCTGAAATGAGATACAATTGAATATATGTTTATCACTGTTCTTTTGGTAATAAGTGACGATTAAATTACTTGTAAATTTACGAAATATTTTACGTAACATAAACTGTTTTAATTTTGCGGTTAGGGACGGTTAAATTATTAGTAAACCAACCAAAATTAGACCAAATAAAATCAAAAAACCCAAAATTCTATAGTTTTCATTTTTATTGCGTTGAATATAATGCGCATTACATTCAACATGTTTGCATTACAAAATTTTCTATTAAAACGACTTTTTCATTGATCCTGGAGGGATGTATTTCAAATTATTTATGTATGAGTGAGAAAATATAATATTGTCTTTGTGTTGGAGTTTCGGTAAGGCATGTCTTGCTGGGATCACAGCCACTAAAAATTCCAAGAAATGGGAAATTTCCGACGGAACTGGCAACTATGCCCTGCACGAACGATGATGGTACACAAACTGTACATATAACAAAAATGTAAATCAATGCAATTAATTTTTAATTAAAATTCAGCCGATGTAACTTTTAATTGTATTGAATTCGCTATTCGTAATGAGAATTCGTTAATTGATAAACATTTAACAATTTTCTTTGTTATATTGATATTGAAGTTTTTATATACTTTTATATTGAGAATTCACTTATAATTAATTAATTAGTAACATCAACTATAAATATTTTTCGTTTGACAATTATTGTTGTTTAAAAACTTATTAAATATTTTGTAATACCAATTAAAGTTTGTTTTACATTAATATTATTTTTAATTGGGTTAAATATATTCAGGCAATATTTATATGTATGTTATTTTTATATTTGGGCCATTTATTTAGAAAATCCTGATTCCATTTCGATTCACTAATTCGTAGAAACCGATATTTGCTACATAAATTTTGTGAATTCATCAGCGACTATTTAGGTATTCCATGATACGACCAACAAATGGGTTTGCGAAAATTCCACACAAATAAACACCAAACAAAAAAGTCAAATTTGAGATTTTACCTTTTCGATTTCAATAAAATTTGGGCAACAGATAAAGGGTACCTAGATATGTACTGACCAATTTTTTTCGTCGACTACTTCTAGAGATACAGTTGCTCAAAGATACAAAAAATGGGCCAAAAAATATGTTTGTATTACATTTGTAGAAATGACCGAAACTCTGTTGATAGCTCGGTTTAAATCTAATAGATTTATTAACATACCAATTAAGTTGTAACTTCTAAACGTGCACATGTGGCCCGTGGTCATTAATCTTGCACTTCAAAATGAATGTCCTTATAAATGACGCTACCCAATATGCCATTGCACTTAATATTAACTTGCAAATGCTTTGAAATCAATCATTACTTTCAAATCGTAGAGATGAGGTTAACGTTTGAAACACCTTTAACCTAAATTTAAGAATCATAGCTTTTCAATAAAAACTGGTAGCTTAACCTTAACTTGAAAGTTCCCTTATATTCAAATCAATATTAACACTAATACTTAAATTGATTTCAACGTTTACTTTAAATCAAGATTTAGCCTTATTTTCAACTCGATATCAAATTAACCCTAATTTAGTTTTTTTCTTTTAAATATTGACTTAATCCTGCAAAATAAGTAAAAAAAGGGGATCCTCATATAGGACAACAAAAAGGGCATTTTTCAATTAATTATTCCGTTATATGTCATCCAAAATTGATGCCAGCATTCGAAATGTGGTGATCGTGTTTTTTTAAGCTTGTATGTTTCAAGCTCTCGAATATAATTCTGGAGCCTATTCAAGGTACGCGGGGGCGGTCGGTATATTGTTTTAAATTTTCACAGAAATTAAAACAATAATAGATTTCGGTAAGCAATTAGATTTGGACGCGCGTTGTTATGTTATATTTTTTGTCAGGGTTTCTATTGCAATCATCAAAAACATACTGTTTTTAGCGTCAGTACGTTTCTGCTCCTAATTTTCACTGCCCTTTTTGGTAATGTTATTATCAAATCATTTCCAAATTCAGAGTAAGCGCTAAAAATAGCACTTATTTTATATTTGAAACTGATTTAAAAACACACTAGACCTTAAAGGCAATTATGATTATTTTTCAAACGCTTACCCTGTGGCATATTGGGGATAGTCAAAGAAATTTTCGGCTTCGAGTCGGCTGACAGCCGCCGCCGCTTATTTTTCCTTAAGCCGCCGCCGAGAAATTTGCTCGGCTAAGAGTTTTGGCTGTGCCTCGGTGATGCTCTACATAGTTACTAACGGCGCTGCTCTTCCTCGGTCCACTCTGTTTAAAGGTGCAGCATAACACAGTGCGCTTATTTTTATGTGAGTTTTGTAAATGTTAAATATACTTAGAAGCTAATTTTCAAATTACTACTCAAGATCTTGATGTTTGGAAGGGCTCGCTGTGCTATATACTCTCGATACACAATCATATAGTTATATAGTGCCTGCATCAAAGACTATAAGACGTTCGACTTCGAAAAATACATATTCAACATAGCAAAATGCTGTTTTTATGATATTTTTTGGTACACGGATTGTGTACATAAACTCTGCCGCATCTCTGCTTGCATTGTTGTTGTTTCACCGTGTAAAATTTTCGACAACACAAAACAGCTGTTTGTTAATTCAGATGCTGAAAAATTTGTGAAATTTTCCAAAATTTACAAATTTTTTGCAACCGAACTACTCAAAAGCAGAAGTTTTGAGTTACACGTAATCAGTCTAAAAATTAGCACTAATTTTTTAAAACTATACCTAAAATTCATAGTCTGAGGGAAAAGTGAAAAAAAAAATAATTAATAAGGTTATTCACAAACGGAGCAGTTGCGATGTAGAGTTGCAGTTTTGTCAAGTAGCAGTTGTACAACAACAAAATACATTGGTGGCAAAAACAAAAATTATCTGCTAATCTACTTCGCTAAAAGCTTGATTTTAATTCGTGGTACTTTTGTAGTTTTTTAGTGATGCTGAATTTATGACTTTTGGGTACTTGATATTACAGACAGTGTTTGATTATTGAGTTGAAATGCATTATATTGAATATGTATATATATGCATGTGAATAAAAAACAAATGATGGCATAATGTCCACTGTTTTAACAATAAATATTAACGAGTTCTATATAAGGTATGAGTTTTTTTCTTAAATCGACATCACTAATCTAATTTGTTTTAATTATAATGTATTGATATTAGATATTGAATTAAAAGTAAGTAAAAAAGGCATACTTATATATTGTATATGGCCAATAAGCAATAAATCTAAAATTTTAATGAAACAAAAACATCTGTTTTTGGTACATCAAAATGAAAACTACCATACTACACAAATATGAAATAAGTGTGTTCACAAAATATGATACAATTCTACAATACTGCTAATGTACATTGGCAACTGCTCCGTTTCGTGAATGCCTTTAATATTTTCTTAAAAATTGCAAAAATAGCAATTTGGTGAATAAAACAGGTGTGTCCTCCTTTTTATTAGTTTATGAAAAAAGGGACAACACTTTTGCAAATATTACAATATTAAAATAACTTTATTATATATTATGTTTGTCTTAATATTTATATTATAAATCATTTTTTATAATGAAATTATGTGTATGTTTACATCGCAGTAAATACTTAGTTGTATCAAATATGGAACAATATTGCGCTTAAGTATAATGAGGACGTTAAATAAAATAAACTAAAACTGTGAATTTACATACGGCCGGTTGCATACAGTTATCAGTTAAAAACATTCTGACAAATAAATTTAATTTTCGTATTTATATCAATATTGAAATTGTCAGATTAAGTAATCGATTTCCATCGCTATCTCATGGTTAATGATTTTATGATTCCGGGCCTTAAGAAATTAACAATCTGATAATCCCCTTCCGTGCGGATATTTTAAAATTTGGTTCTATTTGACAATTTCGTGCGCTTGTTCAGCAAAATATAGCTCCTTGTCATGCCTTGACAACGATATCGTCCATAATTCATATCAAAATCGGTTGAAAATTCTACTCACACGATAAATTTTTGAATAAAACTAGTATATATATATATAAAATAAAACGTTGTTTACGTTCGTTTTGAGTGTTTTTATATTGTCAGAAAACTAATTTGTAATTAAGTTTCTGTTTGGCGCAAACATCAAATGCAGTGGTGAATATGTTGTATATAAAGGGGGAAAAAGTCTAGAATGAGAAATCAGAGGCATTATTGTCGAAGTTGAATAAAATTTGTCTAAGTTGAATAAAAAGTTGTCCAAATTTCGACTGCGACGCACACTAACAAAACAATTTTTACATCTACATTGACGGAGTTTCATGTCTTTTAGTCTATGGCATGCATGACGTCGCTTCTGCTGCGTTCTCACCAATGGTGGTTGTCTTTGTGACGCCGCTTTTCTTTACCATCGCTCACGTTTAATTGTCGAGCGGCCCAGTCTCTGCATGGAGCTGAAGTTGGCGCTTGTGATGTAATGTAAGTGAGCAAATATTTTATTAGGACACCTTTTAATTTTATCTTCTAGGTTTTCAATTAATTGAACCACTCTCTTCTATTCGGCATATTTGTTTGCACGCACCGGTCACTGTAACACATTTTCTCGTGCACGCCTTCTGCAAATAAATGGATTTTCCCGATCTACTGGAATTGTGCCATCAACATATCGCAGTTCTTATGAGTTACCATGTGCTTGGCCTGATAGGTTGGGTGTTTGCTGCAAATTTTGGACATTAGTTCATGCCCATCATGACTTTTCTGAGTTCAAGTATGGACTGGTTGTTGCTCTGACCGAAAAACAAGTCATCTTACTATTTTATATATAATTGACGTATTGAAAAAAATGTGTTACGCCGTTAAATGTTGGCTATGTTTAGTCCTACTACCCAATATGCCACAGGGTACGCGTTTGAAAAAATAATCATAAT
The DNA here is from genome assembly GCA_951804985.1 of Dryomyza anilis. Taxonomy (NCBI): domain Eukaryota; kingdom Metazoa; phylum Arthropoda; class Insecta; order Diptera; family Dryomyzidae; genus Dryomyza; species Dryomyza anilis. The sequence continues at coordinate 39,469,195 of OX638130.1, read as the reverse complement.
TGCCTTTAGGTCTAGTGTGTTTTTAAATCAGTTTCAAATATAAAATAAGTGCTACTTTTAGCGCTTACTCTGAATTTGAAAATGGTTTGATAATAACATTACCAAAAAGGGCAGGGAAAATTAGGAGAAAAAAAGTACTGACGCTAAAAACAGTATGTTTTTTTATGATTGCAATAGAAACCCTGACAAAAAATATAACATAACAACGCGCGTCCAAATCTTATAGCTTACCGAAATCTATTAGTGTTTGGACTTCAGTGAATATTTAAAACAATATACCGACCGCCCCCGCAAACCTTGAATACGCTAAAAAAACAAAGATGATTACCAGAAATATCACAGCCCTAAATATGAAGTTATTTACAAATTATTTTGATCGTTTTTGAGACAACCATCCCTCAAACATCCGTCAAATACGATAAATTTTGCTAGGAACCATCTTTCAAATTTACGATTATTTATAGCAACCATCAAGTAAATATCTTACAAATTGGAAGATACTTAATTGTAGTGGATAAATCGAGCGTAAGAAAACAGTACGTCATTTTCTTTTTTTATTGTAGTCAAATGTCAAAATACCTCAACAGTTTTGTTGCAAATATCCAAGTCCTCAGGATGTTTGCTATCAGTCAACTATAAATATCTCAATTATTATTGCTGTTGTGGCAAACATCTGGTAACTATCTATGTAACTATATATGTCATATTTAAAAAAATATTAACAGTTTTGCTTCTACTTTATTGAAACTTATGGGATGTTTGAATATTTGCTACAAGGTGTAAATTTAAACAGAAAGTTGCAGCAAGACTTTCATAAACATCTTCTTTTCTTAGTGTGGGCACCAGAAATATATGAAAAATGCCCTTTTTGTTATCCTATATGAGGATTCCGTTTTTTTTTCTTATTTTGCAGGATTGAGTCATTATTTAAAAGAAAAAAACTAAATGTAGGTTAATTTGATATCGCGTTGAAAATAAGGTTAAATCTTGATTTGAAGTAAACGTTAAAATTAATTTAGGAATTAGTGTTAATATTGATTTGAAAATAAGGGAATTTTCAAGTTAAGGTTAATCTACCATTTTTATTGAAAAAGCAATGATTTTTAAATTTAAGTTATAGGCATTTCAAACGTTAACCTCAACTCTACGATTTGAAAGTAATGATTGATTTCAAAGCATTCGCAAGTAAATATTAAGTGCAATGGCATATTGGGTATAATCAAGGTGTATTTAACAAGGTGAGGAAAGTATGAAAATTGTTCTCATATATTATTTTTCAATATTATTATTTTTTTTGTCATTCTTTTTTTGATTTTCATCGTTTTCGGTTGATAAAAATCGTAATAAAATTAAAATTGTCAAACTTTTCACAAAACGAAAAAACGGACAAACTCAAAGCAAAAAAATTGCATGTTTCCAGCGAAGAATTCGGAGTGCAAAAGTTCATCGCGAATTTACGAAAAACATATTAGAAATAGTCATTTTATTGAAACCCCGGGAATAAAAGATTACATTTATATCAATCTGGTGTGTAAAAATGTGTCCTAATTGTCGCGCGTTATTAAAATATATTAAATTTAAATTTATCGCACCAGTTAAGTTGCATATCAACAATGGCTACGTGATTTTGGAGACGTAACTTGTTCCGGAACTCCCATGTATGCCCCTTGCTATGTCGTCCACTTCAACTGCATCAGTTTTTCAATTAACTGTTCAAACAATTCCATGACGTGGCACCTCCCATATAATCAAAATTATAAAAGGAGTTACAAATATCAATGAAAAGGATTATAATCATAATAATCGCCAAGTAGAGTTTGGGCGAAAGAACTTGTCAAAGATTTAGCAACAGACGAACCCTTGCACACTTTGGCGAGAACAAGATGTATTAAGCAATTGCGAGGATCTGTTATTTAAACGCCTCACAAAGGATCTAATACATCCAGTATACATCAAGGTGTACATCCTCGCTCGAATGTGCGACGGATCTAAGTGTTCTTAATTGTCCTAATTATCTATATTAAAAATATAGACATCATAATCTTTGTAGACAAACGTCATTTAAATTATTTAATAAAATCAAACAAGCAAATAATACATTTCAAATGTAAACAAAACAAATAAATTGTCTTTAATATACAGAAAACTTAAATAAAAACAAATATTGCACTGACTTTTGTATACAGAAAAATATTTCAAATTTGAAATACGCTCAAATTTGTAGCCTCTCCAAATTTTCCTCACCTTCCTTAATACACCTTGGGTATAATCAGAAAATTGCGAAAAATTTGAGTTATGCCCGATTTACATTGTATCTTCTGTGAGTCTCACTGTATCTCCTAGGGGTGCATTTTTTCAAAAAAATACTATTTTTAAATGAAAATTTAAAAAAATGCAACCCTAGGAGATACAATGAGACTCACAGAAGATACAATGTAAATCGGGCATTAGCCTCTATTATTTTATGAAAATCGCTTGGTATACTTGAGTAGAGATTTGAGTCAACTATGAGTTAAACTTGCTTCATACTTTTTGAGATAACCGCCAGGACTACATGCAACAAAGTTTGCGTTGGTGACCAAGTTATGTCCGATTTTCATTGTATCTTACAATGTACTATGTAAATCGGGCATTAAGCTCAAGTGTATACTTTCGTTTAACTCATGTTTAACTTTTTGCGTCAATCTCCTCTTTTGGAGATAACTCTGCGAGTACTTTGCGGATTTTCTCAGTGTGTGTTGGGATTATTATATTCCAAAATAAATATGTTTAACGAAAAAAAAGATGTACGTTTAACTCATTTATTAGTTGGAGTACAAAAACTCGAAATGTGAGATAAAAGGATAAAAAAACTAAACCCAGGTAACACAAAATACAGATTTCGTCACGAATTTCAGATATTTTCGTTAGTTTGGCAGTAGATACGTACACCCAGAAAAAAATCATGGTAAATTGATAGTATTTCAATAGAAAAACAATTATTTATACCATTAAAATTGGTCAATAGGATGCGTCCCATTAGTTCAGTAATATTGAAACTGTTAATACAATATGTGGTTGTACCATAAATTTTATAATGTGATATTTTAATTACAATAAGAAAAACCTATATAAATTTAATGATACATATTATTAATTTTATGGTATAGTAGAATTACATTTTCCTAATAATTTATTAAAACAAAAATGTGTTTTAGTTAATTTATTGTATATATTATTTTATTTATAAGTCGAAATTGATATTCACTTTTTAAAACACTTAATGTTTGCTTTGGTTTTCAATAATTCATTGTAGTACTTGAGTCTGCAGTTATTTTTGAGTCCGTTGCCATAATAGAAGTTCGATGTATTATTAATTTTCTGTAATAAATAAAAATATAAATAAATATAAAAATAAATGCGACCATTTTGAGTAAACACGCAGAATGACGTACAAAACGAACATGTTTGTATTCGTTTTATGTTTTTTTGCACCACGTTTATTATTATAGGAGGAAACCATTTAAACAATAGTATTTATTCTATTTAAAATAATAATATTGAAATATTTAAATTTATGGTACTGAATTTTTCAAATACTATTGAATTAATTAGAAAACTTTTGATTAATGCTCGTACCATAAAGTACTTAATGGTACATTTTCTTCTGAGTGTAGCGAAATATAAATGGAAAAGTGTAGAGAATTCCTTTTCCCATGACACAGATTTTCTATATATCTATTTTAATTTTTTTTTTTTTAGTTTGAATAGAATTTTTCGAGTTTCTTTACAGATTTCTACATAAATTTCCATTCTTTGCAAAAAACCGAAATTCTACATATCGATACATATTCGTTCCAGATCCAGACTAAGTTTTGAATTGTGTTACTTGCGAAGTATAAAAAAAATTAAAAATCAAGAGAATCCCAATAAACAAAAATGCAGAAGCATAAAAAAAATCGTAAGAAAAACCTTGAAAATGATAGATTAGGATACGTTCGCCGATTCGTCACATGGTCTGTTGATTCGCTTGATTTTGACACTTGAAGCGAATGAAATTTAGTTGAGTGTTGAACCTTTCTTTTACGTTTGCTTCATTTTACCCGTTTTTTAGCGAATGAAGTCTGCCGCATGTTAGATTTTTGGATGTTAGCTTCGCGAAAATCATTCGCTTCCGTAATCATAATAGGGCCCTTAGCCAATAAAATCTTGAGGTGAAACTGGCTCTAAGATTCGTTAAAAGGTGTAGACGCATCCATGTGAATCTTATAGTTCATCGAGTGTTTACTATTCCATTTTGTGCCATGTCATCCATGCTGCCGTTCGTGTGAAAAATTTCACCAGTGGGATTTATTTTCCCATATTTAGTGAAAACCACAGTTGAAGTATATACAGATTAATTCATCTTTCAAAATTCAGGCGCCATTTTCTATTTTTTTTGAAAACTGTTTGAAACTTTCAACATTTGTCTACGAAAAAATTAAAACAGAACATCAATACTTTGTTTACAAGTTCACAAAGTATCAAAATTTAAAATCAACAAATCTCAACATTTAAAAATCTCCATGAATTCAAAATGAACAATCGTGTATTTAGAAAGTCAAATAGTTTATTTGTGCAGTGAAATTTTAAAATATAGTGAAAATTAAGTTCAGAAAACATAACCTTTAAATAAATTTTAAAATGACAATCAATTGTTTTATTTTCAATATTTTTTTCTTGACATTCTCAACATTTTGTATGTCAACTATCTGTCTAGATGAACTAACATGTATATACTTCAACCATGGTGAAATCATTTGCATTCACACAGCAAGACACTGCTGACCGAAAACCAACCCTAATAAACATTTTTGTAAAGGTTTGCAGACTCAGATTTCTTAATAAGCTTACTAATAAAAAATTTCACAACCATTTCGTAAATGTTTTCAAATTATTTACTTTATATTTGTTAATAAGGTTATTAACAAACAGACACGTAATTAAAAAACAAGTGTTTGTAAAATGCGTACGCTCAGACGTTAAACGTAACGTAAAACGATCGATAAAACGATGATAAATGTCAATGAAAAAACAATCATGTTTTGCTCGTAAATAACGATGGCTCGTATTTTTCGAGTGTTTAAATCGTAAAAAAAGATTGCCAAAATTTATTATTGTTTTTCTAATCAAAATTTCATTATAAAAAATACATAATGTGTTCAATATTTTTAACAAGATTAAATAAATTGTTTTGCTGAAAACTTTATATCATTTGCTGTAATTATGAAGTATGTAAATGCATTTGGGAGCTTAATATAAAATTTAAATGCATTTACGTCATTTTTTTTGTATCGTTAAAAAAGTAGGAAAAAGCTCGTAAAAGAGTTAAAAATGATTATCATTTACGATTAAAATTTAATCGTAAAAAATATTAAAAACGAGTTCGTTTACGAACAAAAAACATCGTTTATAACGAGTATATAATCGTATTTTACGATCATAAACAATTGAAAATTTATCATATATGAGTGTTTTAGTTCGTTTATGATACCTCGTTACGATGGACAAATTAAGAACGAAACTGTATGCGTTTTCGAATCATTACGATTCTCATATACGATTGTTTTATTCATTATTTACGAATATTTGCTATCATTTACGAGGTCGATTATGATAGTTTGGCCGGCTGGGTTATTATGAAATGTTTTGTAATAATTCGGTAAGCTTGTAAAGAATTTTCTATAAGCAATAATGAAGGAAATAAAAAACTTGTTATAAATTATTAAAATACATTTTTATTTATTATTACATTTTTATTTCTTTATTCTTATGATATAACTTAAATGCGTTATTTTCAACATTACATAAATTTACATTAGATAAATTCATTTTGTACTATAAGGGATATATACTACAATATTTATGAATATTTATGAATATATATATATATATATATATATATATATATATATATATATATATATCTATATATATATATATATATATATATATATATATATATATATATATATATATATATATATATATATATATATATATATATATATATATATATATATATATATCTATATATATATATATATATATATATATATATATATCTATATATATATATATATATATATATATATATATATATATATATATATATATATATATATATATCTATATATATATATATATATATATATATATATATCTATAGCCTATCAAATATGTGATGTTGACCGTCATTGTCCACTGAATCTCCCCGAACTTTCTTGGACATTAATAAACTAATAACTTCTTCGCTTTGCGTTTTAATCGATTGCTTCCGTTTTAAAGACATTATATAATTATAATGCATACGTACTTATATGTTTTTCTCCAAATATGATGCCCAAAATTTGCACACAAAACACAACTTTTTTTTCCTCTATGTTTACATTTAATTTGTTTTGGCGTTTTATGTTGCCGATGGTAAATATAACGTCTGAGCGGACGCATTTTACAAACACTTGTATTTTAATTCCGTTTCTCTTTGTTAATAAGCTTATTAACAAATATAAAGTAAGTGATTTGAAATCATTTACGAAATGGTTGTGAATTTTTTATTAGTAAGCTTATTAAGAAATCTGAGTCTGCAAACGTTTACAGAAATGTTTATTGGGTTATACATGCAAGGAAAAGCTGTGTAAACTTGCGTAAGACAGGGATGTAAAGTTATACGAACACAAAAATTTTTTACCGTCGCTATTCTACAAGTGACCGAAACAATGATCAAAACTTTGATAATTGCTACCCCTAAAATGATTAATAAAATGAACGAGTATGTTCTTGCTGAGTCATGTACTGCGTATTTTGTTTTTTTTTTACCAATTAACCAACGCTCAGGGGATGCCCCCTATTCGTACAATGCACAGTGTTGATCGTAAGAAAGGATTATAGGTTTAAGGGAGACGGAAAGATGAAGTAGTTTGCTTTAAATTTCCCAATATTAAAAATGTCGGGAAAAACAGACACAGGGAGATTGTTCCACAAACGTATCCTGCGACTGAAGAACGAATTATCTCTGTAATGCGTGCACACATAGAAAATAATTGTTGATTTTCGACAATAAATATTATCAATTTATTAAAATCTCCAAACAACAATTTTATTTTTAACTTTGAAAATAATAGTATGAATTTTCATTTTGAAGTAAAAAAAAAGGTTGATAGAAAATAGAAATTTTTATTTTGGTATTTTCATTTTAATATTAAAAAGCGTCGCGTTTTTTATGTATAAAACCGCCAATTAATAAATTTAAACTCAACTACTGAATCGAATAATTGTCATATGTTCTGTTGGCCAATAAATTGCAGAATGTAAAAAAGGAATGCGAGATGAAAGCCATAGAAACCGCTTACGATTTGGTGCTTCGGCACAGACCCAACTTTATCTCTATTGCCCCTAGGCCTTGGAGTATGACTGGTTTTCAGGAAGCCTCCATCGTCGGCAATGAGATGAAAAATCTCGCGCGGTGTGATCCTACACTGTAACACAATCTTTCGCGGCGGTGGGCAAATGATTACAACTGCTCGCCGTGGATCGATAAGATGGACATTAGATGTACACTGCACATATGACAAAAATATGTTTATAATTGCACCGCACAATTGTAACGTTGATTATTGAATTAATCTGTTAATAAACAATTAAAAGGAATTTCTAAATTGTTTGTTTTCTTTTTCATAATAACATGTCAAAATTGAAAATTTTAAAAAAGTCATTCAAAGGAAAACTGGAAATTAACAATACAAATATTCAAAACCAAAAATTTTATGTTTAATACTGGTTTGATAATTTTATTGTTAGATCCGACAATAATATGAAAATAATATTTGTGGATCCATTTTAACATGAAATATTTTCAAATTATTGTCGGATTCGACAATAATTTTCTATGTGTGTGGTTCTGTTGAGAACCGATTGGACTACAAAGGGGTGGGCTTGATTCGATGCCAGAGTAGAACGAGAGAATACACAAACTGGTGGAATCAGGCCATGGATTTTTCTCGAACACTTACCATTTCAACATTGTAATAACTATAAAACAGGCTTACACACCCTACGGTCCTTCGGTGCTCAAGAGTACCAATAGAGGACGAGATATTTTCATCTATTTACCTATTAAAAATATTGCACGTTGTTGGATTCGATCCAGAAACTCTAAAGAAGATTTTGAAGTCCCTGCCCAAATGTGCGAATTGTATTCGATCTTAGGCCGTATGTAGGTGGTGTAGACAGTGAGCAAGTCAGCAGGAGTGAAGTATGTCTTACACCGTTTCAGAAAACCGAGGCACTTGGCTTCTTTTGACACATCAAATATGTGAGCATTCTAACGGAGTCACAATGAATTGATATGCCCAGAACGTCAAGAGAATCTGACTGCGCAATATCCACAGGTCCCATATTGAGGGGAGGGAGGGGTGAATCCATTCTTTTGTGAGATAACAGACAACATTGGGTCTTGCTTGTATAAAAATAAACTCTATTTGCAAGACCCCACTCGCAGATTGTTTTAAGGTCATTATTGAGTGTATCATTCATTGTGCGCCTTTAACTCTCAATATCCAAAGAGTTTGACCGCTTGTTGAACGAATATGAATCACAAATGTTGCTGTCATCTGCAAAGGAATGAATTGGGTTCTGAGTCAATTGATAAATACCAGAAATAGAGACGGGGATTGGACAGAACCCTGCGGAACTCCAGAATTAATGGAATGTTGTTATACTAGAAATAGAGTCGGGGATAGGACAGAACCCTGTGAAACTCCAGAATTAATGGAATGTTGTTCTGAAAGAACACCATCCATCGCAATTCGTATTGAACCACCCTGGAGAAAACTCGATATCCATCGAGTAAAAGAAACACCGACCATATGCAATTGGTTTTGAAACGAGGGCTCATGCCATACTCGATCAAAATCCTTGGAAATATCCAAAGCAATAACCTTACTCTCCCCAAAAAGGTCACCGGTGGATCTGGTCCTACGCAAACCATATTGACAGTTACAAAGTAATTCGTTTAGCTCTAGATAATTCACAAAGTGAAAGTTTATTACGCTTTTCATTACCTTAGAGAGCGCATATTGCAATGGGTCGGTAATTATAAGGGTTCGGAGCCTCGCCCTTTTTCGGAACTGGCTAGACATTGGCAACCTTCCAACAAGATGAAAAAACTCCTGTCGTGTAGGAGATGTTGAAAAGGTTACGCAACGGACAAGCCAGCGTTGACGCGCACTTCTTCAACTCATGGGCAGATATGCCATCTGGCCAGAGGCTTTGTTAATGTTGAGGTTTCCTAAAACCTTTTTAACTGCCCGAGTTCGAAAATGTATCTCCGGCATTGCAGAAGAAACAAAACCGACGACGGGCAGTGGTTGATTACTATCTGGGAGCGTTGAATTATTTGCAAATTATTCTGCCAAGAGATAAGCTTTATCAACCGTGTCAGTGAAGGTCTGGCCATTCATACTAAGAGTTGGAGTATACGATGACGTCTGATTCTTCACCCTTTTTACAAATGACCAGACATTTTTGCGCGCGTTTTGTTCATGAAGAAACTTTTCGCGCGAGATCATGGCATTACAGCGATTCCTAGCCTGTATGCGAAGTCTTTCTGTGTCAGCATTCTTGTTAGAACGCCAATTCTGAAAGGCTTCCTCTTTCAACCTGACTGCAATCCTGCAAGTCTCACTAAACGAAGAGTGGTCCTTGGGTTTAATGCTTATCTTTTTAGAAGGTATGAAGGACCGCATACCTAATAAAATAATATTTTGTACCATTATAGCCGCGGCATTTATGTCTCTGTCTGCGAAACACAATTTCCAATTGAAGTTACGAAAGAAATCATTCAATGCAACCCAATTTGCTTTTCCTTAAAGCCATCCTCTTCCGTAAAGCCATCCTCTTCGGGGCTTTAATCGAAGAGGTGCGTAAACTAGAATACGAAAATGTAGCGGAAACAATACAGTGGTCGGAATTACCAAGAGGTGCAAGGACTTTTACATCATATTTTTCATGATGCGAAGTCAGAAAAAGGTCTAAGATATTTTGGCTCTGCCCGCCGACGCGTCGGAGGTACGCCGGCTCCTTCACTAGTTGCGTGAGTTGATTGCACTCGGCAAACAGCTCAACATAACAACCCTTCTGTGTTGATAGACCCGAGTGGCTCAACCAAGTGGCGTTGTGCACATTAAAGTCACCAACAACAATAATTTCACTGCCTGGAAATTGTTCCATATATTTGAGATCGAATCAGATAGTGCATCTAACTTGTAACAGGTAGAAACTCTATCTAAATTCGGACTCCTATAAATAAGACACAAGTGCATATGTGATGCAAGATTTTGAATTTAATCCACATAGAATTTAATTCATTATACGAAACACTATGTTGCTGTTGGTGCTGGTACGCAATGTCACTTTGAATAAAAAGGGCTAGACCCTTATGGGCAGAGAACAATGGCAGTAGGTGGTACCCCGGTATTTGAAAATCCAGTGGATCTGCACCCTCGCTAACCTGGGTTTCACCTAATGCCACTATATGAGGGTATAGACGGACACATGTGCATACACAGAGAAAAAAGTCAACCTCAGCCCACGAACGTTGCATAAGTCTATACGGAAGTTTTGCGACATTTTCGCTACTGGGAAAATTTAAAACATACAAACATACTAATAGCGGGCACAGTTGAGACGAACAGATGAGAGCGTAAGCTAAACAGTGGTCAGTGTTATGCCTTGGCCACTGTCTTCGTCACGCACTCTTGCAGTCACAACTATGCACGCTGTTAACGGAGAGTAGGATGGGGGAGGGACGAACTACTATCAACAAACCTGTGCAATTGCAGTAGAGAGCATAGAAAGACCCTTTGCGCTGACAATGCACTCTGCACTCCACAGGCAGCGCAAATCGGTTCTGCTCTATTGTTGTTGTTGTGATATTGTGTTTTAGGTATTTGTTTTGTGTAATTTATTTAGTAATTTTTAATAATGTTAAATTTGTTCACGATGTAGTTTTATGTTATTGATTTTTAGTTTGTTATTTGTTTGTTGATGTTATTTGGCGGCACATTTGACTAAAAATGTCGTCAATTAAACATATAAAACGACGGACGGAACACGTTTAAAGACAAGGGAACGACACGTCCGTCTCCCATAAAAGCATTGACAGTATATTGTTTCCCGTCGCTATTCTACATGTAGCCGCGGTAGCTCAGTGGTTAGTGTGTTGGACTGCGAGCTTAAAGGTCCCCGGTACAAGCCTGGACTGGGGCTAAGAACATCTTTTCCGCGCTACCTCTCGGCAGTAAATGGCAAACCTACGAGAGTAAAACATTGCCTATGAAAAGCTCTCACCCGCCGTTCGGATTCGGCAATAAACTGTAGGTCCCACCACTTTGAGTACAAATATAACACGCACAGCTCAAAATGGTGAGAGAGTTCGGCCTAAGTTCTTATAGTATGCAGCGCCAATCTATTATTATTATATTCTACATGTGACCGAAATTTTGATCGAATCTTTGATCATTGCTACCCCTAAAATGATCAATAAAATAACCGATTGTGTTCTTGCGGATGTCTGCAGGTGAATCTTCCATTTCATCGTGCGTTGCAACGTGCGGTAAAAATCTCACCAGCGGTATTTTTTTGCCAGTTTTCCCACATTTAATAAATATTAATATACACCCACGGAAAAAGTATATAGAAAATTATACTGCGTTCATATGTTTTTACTACGCACAATAACATTTTATAATTCGTTATCGTTTGTAGTAAAATTACTATGAATTGATATGATCATTAATAGTTCATAGTAAATTGTGTGTCAAATCAACAGTCTTTCATCATTTATAAAAGTTGTTCATTAACGGCGTTCGACTACGTGTAAGATGTCACAAATTAAATTCAACTTTTAAATTTATTTCTACATGTTCTAGCTGATACGACACATTCTGCTGGTTGAAGCATCCAATATTTTTTGGATTACAGTTTGGATATCAGTGTCAAGGACCCGCGAATCTGAAGCTGGGCAGCTGACTGGAGTCTACGGAAGCATCCTACTGCACAATGTAGTGCGCGATTGATGCAGGATGTGCACTGTGTTGGAGACGTTGGGATTGCGTGGCGGTTTATTTTATTTGACATTATCAACACTTATGGAAAATGTCCAAAAGCGGCGATCGACCGCGGGAAGTTGTAACTAAATAAATTAAATTTTTAAATTTATTTTTTCATATTGTAGCAATTGTAGCAACACCTTCCTAAGATGCTTCAATATTATTGGATTTACTTCTGCCCGTTACTGCCGGTTCTTGCTTCGAATCAGTGAAGAGGAGCCTTGTTAGCTGGACATCCATCCAGTGGCAAAGCCTACGCATCGTCGCTGCGGCATACATAAGAGCGGTCGTCGGTCGTTGCATCAACTCGTCCCCAAGCCGTCCGCAGGTTGCGTACCTCGGAAATGTGTTGCAGACGCTGGAGTTGCGCGGCGACGAAACTATTTCATTTGCGATTAGTGTAAATATTTGATAATATACCTATTTGTGTTTGATTTAAAAACCATAAATAAATATAATAAATTGAAATGTTAATATTTCTGTTCATTGGTTTACTGCAGTACATGTAGTAAAAATGTTATTAAACATAGTAAATTTGAAGTTAAAAAAACTTGACACGAAATTCAGTACACAAAATTACTCAGTGGCAACTCAGTGACGTGATAAATTAAATGTCAACAAGAAAATTTTCATTTTTTTCACAACTACATATGCGCCACTGCATTTGCACAATCAGTGAGATCATTGTTTTCGCTTGAATTAGCAAACAGACAAATCAATTAATATATAAGTGCAGGTCCAAACACGAAAGTGATCCCGAGAATTATACTGAACGGAAAATGCACGATGAGCTGATATACAATGTAAGTGGCCAAGGTTTACGAATATGTTTATGAAATATTAATATATTTTCATTCATACGCAGACAACATTGATATTTTACGCGAACCTTGCAAAGTTATACATCGCAGTGGCGCAATTGGATTCACTGGTTTGATCTTCGCGGCACGTCGTGGGTTTTACAAGAAGTTCCTCTACACTGCCACCGGTGCAGTTGCTGTTGCAGCTGTAGAACATACTTTAATTCCATTTAATATATAGTATTATAACTTATATGCGTTTTCTTTTATTTTATATTTAAACCTTTAATTAGGGAAATATATGCGCTTGAATTCAAGTGTAATTTGAAGGTCGAATCTCATTTTATTTATTGATTACAATTAAGTTAAACCTCGAATGTATATTGAATGTCGTAATTCAAGTTTAGGTAAAGGATAGATTCCATTGGATAAAAAGCTACCAGTTTTGCTGGAGAACGCTATGGTTTTCAAGCTTACAATTACAAAAAGATGAACGCTTTTCTCCAGTGAAAGCTTCGATATCCATGTTCAATATACATTCGATAATCACTAATATCCATGTTTTTGGTTTATTGGGTAGTACACCCAGAAAAAAAATACTTTATAAATAATAGTTTTTTACTATTAAAAATAGTCAATAGGATAAGTTATTATTTTAATCGGAAAATACCATTAAATACTAGAAAATACCATGACATTGTCATTGAGTTTATTTGAGAAGATTTATTTTTTGTATACTATTAAATCAATAATTGTCCTATTGATCAATTTTAATGGGATTTGAGGATTTTTTTTTCTGGGTGCAAATTAAAATGAAACATAGTTAATTTATGATATTTGACAATTTGAAAAATTTACTATGAAAAATTAATGATGTTACTATAACTAAATTTGACTTCATATCTTTAAGATATATAACCAATTTACTACGAATCATAATGGATTTACAATGTATTTTCCCTGGGTGTAGTGTTTAAATTTCCAATAATCTTTGAGCTTACCTTTCCAATGGTGTATCATATTTTCCACTTGGAGGGTTTCCTGAAACTTTCGACGGGTAGGGCCATATACGAATGAAAGATGGGACCATTATGATTCCAATGACGTATCCCACATGTCTGGAGGAGACGGATCTTGGATGTTATAGCCGTTTCCAAAAAGACATGGTTGAGGATATTGGGCAAATATAAGTGGTTTCTTTGGTACCACTTGGAGGGTTCCCTGAAACATTCGATGGAGGGACCTTATATGCTTTAAAGAAGGGACCATGAGGATTCTAATGACGTATCCCACATGTCCGAAGGAGAGGGATCTTGGAGGATTTGGCCATTTCAATATAACTTTGACTTTCAATTTAATTCATCTCTATTGGGTTTAAATGAAAAAGAGGAGTATCGTTAATGATAATTATAATATTTTATTGGTTATTTCAGTGTTTTATATAATAAAATACTACAAAAAACGCTAAAAATGATAAAAAATTGAAATATTTTCAATATTAACATAGGTTACACATACGTTCCACATCTGTTAAGTCATAACATTTATCTTCTTATCTTCACACACATACAAAAGGATATTAAAACTGAAGGATATGAAAATTTTAAATTCGGAAATAGACTAATAAACAAAATGACAAAAAAATATAAATTCTAAATAAGAACTGACAAACAATAGTTAAAGATACCTTCGCCGATTCGTCACATGAACTGATCATTCGCTTAGAGATCGGAAATGCACGTGTGAGAGCGCACTCACAAGTCACCTACCTTCATTTTACGCAAATTTATTTACGCAGTCTCCGCACACGTGCATCACATTTTATTTATCCAAAAAAAACACGGCGCCACGAAACAGGAATTTTACAGTTCTCGGTACAGGCTTTGTGCGTGTTTTGTTATTTAAAAAAACGATCACAGCCAAGCACCGAAAACAAAAACTGCAATTCTCCCAAACAAGAAATGAGAAAAAATTTGTTTGAAGTTTTTGATTTTTTATAAATTAAAAAAATATATACTATTTATTTGTTTTTTGAAGAGCAAAATAAATATGACGTGAAATTTTAATCACATTTTGATTAAAATACAAAAATAATAATGAATAACGAATAAAAATTGTTTAAATTGAATAAATTTTAAATAAATTAAATTTATTTGCTTCAAAATTTGTGAATGAAAAACGAAATAAAAAACTAATGAATAAAATAATTTATTCTTTATGCAAAAAATAGTTATTGAATTCTTGAAGAATAAAATAACTAAATTTGTGCATTCGTTATTTATATCGTTTTTCATTCATCCGAAAAACAATTTATTTTTTCTGAACTACATTTTACGATTTCTGAAACATAATTTATATTTATGAAATACACTTGATGGTTTCTGAACTACA
This sequence comes from Dryomyza anilis, assembly GCA_951804985.1. Lineage (NCBI taxonomy): Eukaryota > Metazoa > Arthropoda > Insecta > Diptera > Dryomyzidae > Dryomyza > Dryomyza anilis. The sequence continues at coordinate 39,453,876 of OX638130.1, read as the reverse complement.
ATTTACTATTCTGAAATACAATTTACGATTTCTGAATTTCAACTCACTATTCTGAAATACATATTACTATTCTGAAATACAATTTACAAATTCTGAATATTAAATTAGTGTTCTGAAATACATTTTATAACTCTAAAATACAGGTGACGATTTCTGAAATATATTTTACTATTCTGAAATACAATTAACGATTTCTGAATATAAACTCACTATTCTGAAATACATTTTACTATTCTGAAATTCAATTAACGATTTCTGAATTTCAACTGACTATTCTGAACTACATTTTAGTCTTCTGAAATACAATTTATACATACTGAATTACAATTTACGATTTCTGAAATCAAAAGGATGTTTTCTGAACTACAACTTGAAAAGGTTGTAAAATTGTGAGGGATATATTGTCGAAAAAAAAAATTGTGAAGGTTGTAGTCCATGTTTTGTTTTGTCCAATATATAAGCTGCTGTCCTGCACCATGAAAAGCATCTCCTCACCATTATGCTTGAAAATTTTGATGGTATAAAATGAGTTAATTCGACTTTCTTAATAATAATAATAGTTTAGCGCTACAGTCCTGTTTAGAACTTCGGCCGAGCTCTCTCACCATTTTGAGCTGTGCGTGTTATATTTGTACTCAAATTGGTGGGACCTACAGTTTATTGCCGAATCCGAACGGCGGGTGAGAGCTTTTCATAGGCAATGTTTTACTCTCGTAGGTTTCCCATTTACTGCCGAGGGGTATCGCGGTATAGAAAAATGTTTCTATGAAAAGATGTTGTTAGCCCCAGTCCAGGCTTGAATCGGGGACCTTTCGGCTCGCAGTCCAACGCACTAACCACTGAGCTACCGCGGCTACAATTTTCGACTTTCTTACACCCAGAAAAAAACATGATAAATTAATAGTATTTCAATAGAAAAACAATACTTTATACCATTAAAATTGGTCAATAAGATGCGTCCCATTAGTTTAGAAATATTGAAACTGTTAATACAATGTGTTGTTGTAGGTACCGTAATGTGTTATTTTAATTACAATAAGAAAGACATACAAATTTAATGATACGTATTATTAATGCTATGGTATAGTCGTATTACATTTTCCTAATACTTTATTAAAACAAAAATATATTTTAGTTCATTTATTGTATAATTTATTTTATTTAAATGTCAAAATTGATATTCATTTTAAAACACACACACATAAAAAGACACTTCTCGTTGTAAAAGGTTATAGCATATTTGTGCTGTAGTTTATCAACCAGGTTATTTTGAAAACAGCGGCTTTTTCCAAAATATCTGCTTATTTTTTATTTTTCTTCGTTATTAACCAGTCTAAAATTTGTTTAAAATTTTCAGCATAGAAAAAATATCCATCTCGCTTTCAAAGTTAAAAATAATTTCAAAATTTAGGATTTGTTATTGTTTTTCACAGAACAAATTTGAATTTTTGACAAAATACAGTTTGAAAATTAGAGAAATGTATGGATCATGTCTGGAATGAAAAGCAAAAATAGCCTGGTTGATAAAGTAAAAAAGCTGAGGCTAAAGTTGTATCGGCTGTTTTGAAATAGCTACTGTTTTCAAAAATAGACTGGTTGATAAACTATACACCGAGAGCAAAACGTAGTTATTCTTAACTATGTTTTCAACTACTGCGTGAATGAAAACCCACCGACAATGAAACGTAGTCAATTCTAACTACGTTTGAAATTTGATTTCGACGTAGTTATGATCAACTTCGACAAAGTTATAAAAAATCAATTTCAGCAACTACGCCATAGTCAGATTCAAGTAGTTCATAATTTCATTTTGTTTTCTTTCATAAAAAATAAAAGTCAAATAATTAAAATATTTTTCTTTTTATTGTTTTGAATAATATTTGTACAACTTATTATATTTGTGGGATATGATATATCTTGCTGCCGTTTGGAAAGCTGATAGTGAACTCGTCAAGGAAGTTGCAGCGGCCTGAGAGTGTTGAATGAAGATGGCATTTTGCGTGGCTTCTTCTTTTGTTGCAATGAGACCTATAAGAAAAATAGTTTGATGCTGCATTCGATGAACGCGGCGACATATCATTTTAAGCTTATTTAAAAAGACTTACCTATTTTGCCATCTATTGAAATTGAGTGATCACACATCGTCCATTTGGATAGCATCAACTGCTTTAGTATGATTGCTATCACCTTGCGTACAAGTAGCTGCTCATGTGCAGGTCGACTAATATCATACGGTATGATTTTGTATGGGCGTCACATCGAACTTAATATCATTTCTTGTATGCATGTTCGTCCGCAGAATATATACGAACACAAGTCAGGTACTTGCAACCACTGGTACGCCAGTATGACCTGCCGGCCTCAGCAGTCCAGAGGTAACGCGCTGGACTTGCATTTTGAAGGTCTCGGGTTCGAATCCCGGCTTGGGCATGGGCGCTCGTGGTGATATTAACCACAAAATTGTAGGGAATATATTTCACAGTACAATGGATATAGTCTGTCTGAGTGCTGTGGATCTTAGTAGATATTCCAAAAAAAAGAAAAAAAATTCTGTAAGCTACTGCATCAGGCGGCGAGTGTTTAGCGAGTAGGTTGAGGTGGGAAGCGCCTCCAAAAGCACGTATTTGGTATTCTCCTTTTTTACAAACATTTTTCTGGAACTGACCCGAAAATATATCATTAGCTTCACAACAATTACATATATGAATTACTTTAGACAACGTTTATATTGATGCACCAAAATTCAATCGTGTATAAATTGTGACATTATTTAATAACTTATTTTTTAAACTCTCATTTTTCTCAGTAACTACGGCGTAGTTATTAAAATGTAACGTAGTTACTTTTTAAGAATTTTCAATTGACTACGAAAAATATTAGATATCTTCATTCATATCATTTCTATATAATTTTAATGTGCTGATTCAAACTATGTTTTTAGTTTTTTACATTTACGTTATGTTTTTGAGAAAAATGCATATTGTGTTTTTTGCATTTTTCACTGCATTACAAACAATTTTGTTTATGAAAATACTAGACAGTTCGTTATTTAGATAAAACAATTATTGCCCAAAATTATTGCCCAAATTGACTTGAATATCGCTTAAGATTTGTATACAATAAACTGTTCAAATTGAAATATTTTGAAAATAAGGACAATTTATTATATCATCGGAATATATTAAATAAAAAAATAACTTTTATATTTGAAATCAGTGGTAATACTTGATATAATAGCTATTTCGACAGTACACGGATAGAAAAGATATGTTTGAATATGTTTCAATGTAATTAAAAAGTAATACGAAATTAACATACATGTAATAGGAATGAAATGTAATTCAATTATAATAGAAATGGAATTTATTTTTATTCAGATTGTAATAACATATTACACGTGTAAACATTATTATATTGTCCAGCTTAATCTGTCAAAATTTACCATTAATATGTTACAATACCAACATAACATTTTAATTGCATTTGAATAAACTATTTCTTGGCAGTTTGCTTGGTTAAAACTATGTTTTGAAACAAGCAGAAAATGCTAATCAAATCTAAATACAACGTATTTTCGCAACGCTCGTCTTCATTCGGCATTTATCGACAAACGAAGTTGGCAACGTTGTGCACTAAGAAAACAAAAATGTTTACCAGAAATATCACAGACCTTAATATCAACTTATTTCCAAATTATTTAGATCAGCTTTGAGACAAACATCTTTCAAACATCCGACAAAAACGATAAATATTGCTGGCAACCATCTTTGACTTTTATCATTAAAATATAATATTTGAGTTGACAATTTTTTACATTACTGGATTTACTTAATTGTTCTGATAAATCGAGCGTAAGAAAAAAGTACTCCATTTTATTTTTTATAGTAGTCAAATATCAAAATAAGCCAACCTTTTTATTGCAAATGTCCAATAACTCAGGATGTTTACTGTGACTCTATTGTAAATATCACAATTTTCATTAGTGATATGGCAAACATCTTGTAACTATCTGCATATATGTCGTATTTAAAAAACACTAAGAGTTTTGCTACAAATTTTTTTAAAGTTGGTATGTTTGCATATTTGCTATAAGACGTAAATTTAAACTGATAGTTGCAGAAATCATAAACAACCTGTTTTCTTAGTGTGTAGTATTTTCTACTTACGCTGTCCTTTGCCATCGTTTGAACCTATTGATGTTTAAAAACAAACAAAACCAGTTGGGAAGATTAGATCACATGTGAAATTTTAATGTAGGGATATTTTATAGTAGGTGTTATTAAGATAGTTAAGATTATCAAAGTATAGTCAGTATAAGCCGACTATAAACACCCTACACATATGTGTGGTTACCATTTAAAGTGGTATATAGGTCACCAGGGTATACGAATCCTGAAAATAACTACAAACATTCAATCGCTGAAGAATTTACAAATTGGTAGGTGTACCGAAAGTCGTTTCGCGGGAAAACATTATTTCCATGAAATCAATATATATTTGACCAAAAAAGTTTACCTAAGCACGTATACAGCAAAAGTGATCTGTAGATGAAAATTTTATATGAGTTATTTGAATATAAATGGTCAGATCACAGGTCACAATGGACAGATCTCGCCAATTTTTTCGCACATACAGCGTAGGTATATAAGTAACCTAGGTTAGGTTTTCATTTATCTAACTATTAAATTTTTTAAGTAGTAGGGATTTCAACAGACAGATAGACGGACAGACGGACATCGCTAAATCGACTCAGGAGGTCATGCTGATCAAGAATATATATATACTTTTCTATATATACTTTTCTGGGTTTTACAAACGGCGTACCAAACTGAATATACCCTTTCACTCTTAGTGTAGGGTATACAAATAAATCGTATTAAAATAAATGTAGTCTTACAAAATTCTTCTATTATACGAAGTTGGCACTCGGTGAGCAGAATGTTCTACCTGTGTCTGTTTTGTCGTCGTTTGAAGTATGTATTGGGTCATTTTAAACATACCCCTACAAACATTGTGAAAATCCGCAAATGCAGAATCTGTACTCAAGTAAACCTAGCGACTATCATAAAAGCATATAAAGACTAACTCAAAATTTTCACAATTTTCTGATTTTTATTGGTATTACAATTCTTAAACGGGGGCCATGGGGGCGATTATCACAAGGCAACGTGCCTGACCGCTTCAACATGACGAAGTCATGGAAAAATCCTATGCGCCCAATGAAAACACAAAAGAAGCCTCAGATAACGACCTATTACCACGATGACGACCCACGCAAACGTTTTAAGGACCATGATTTACGGATATGCACCTGGAATGTCCGGACCCTTTATAGGGAAGGTGCCTCTATCCAGCTGGAAGATGTCCTCGAAACATATAAGGCTGACATAACCACTATCCAGGAAATGCGATGGACGGAACAGGACTGCTCGAAACACGTCCTGTGATATCTACTACAGCTGCCATGCGGAGAGACATGAATTTGGATGTGGATTTGTAGTCGGCAAGAGACTCCACCACCTTGTCTCTAGGTTCACGCCCGTGGGCGAAAGACTGGCAACAATTCGCATCAAGGCAAAATATTTCAACATTAGCCTAATTTATGCACAAGCTCCGACGAACGAGAAAGATGATGAGACAAAGGAGCGCTTCTACGAGCGCCTAGACAACGCATACGAGCGCTGCACCCGCCACGATATCAAAATCGTGCTAGGCGATTTTAACGCCAAGGTGGGCAGAGAAGCCATCTATTGTCCAACAATCGGAAAATTTAGCCTCCATGCCAACACTTCCGATAACGGAACGAGGCTAATCGACTTCGCCGCAGCACGAGACATGGTAGTTAGTATCACTAGATTCGAACATTTCGATATCCACAAGGCCACATGGTTGTCGCCCGATCAAAAAACGCGAAACCAAATGGATCACGTTGTGATTGACGGAAGGCACGCTTCGAGCGTGATGGACATACGCACTATCCGAGGTGCAAATATGGACTCGGATCATTACCTTGTAGCAGCCAGGGTCCGCACACGCTTAAGCGCTGCGAAGAACGTACGGAACCAAACGCAGAGAAAGCTAGACGTCGGAAAACTGCTATCACAACAGACAACGCAAGCCTTTTCCACTCGACTCTCACACCTACTTATACAAAGCACTCCTCCTCTCGATGATAAAAGCGCGCAGTGGGACCATGTCTCCTGCTCTATGCGTACGGCTGCTGAAGAGGTGCTTGGATTCCAACGCCCCCTGAGGAATCAGTGGTATGACCACGAGTGTCGCGCGGCCAATACCAAATCTACCCTGCAGTCAGTAGCTACGCGAGCGGCGAAGGAGCAATACAAAGAGAAGAGAAGGGAAGAGAGACGTCTTTTCAGGCGTAAAAAAGCGATACAGAAAGACGTGAGTGTGAGGAGATTGAGATGCATGGGGACTGGAACGAGAAAATAAGACGCCTAGCCGGAGGTTCAAAATCCGGAGCCTCTACTTGTAAAGATGAAAACGGATCTAGTCACAGATATCCAGAGCACACTGAAGATATGGAGGGATCACTTCTCTAAACTGCTTACCGGTGATGATGACCGCAATTCCACCTATAGAGAAGTAAACCCGTCAACCCCAGTACTTGATGCCGACGTTGAGATTCCGCCATTAGACCATGACGAAGTCAGAACAGCCATCGCTCGGCTGAAAAACAACAAAGCCGCAGGTGCTGATGGCCTGCCTGCTGAATTGTTTAAGACCGGAGGCGAAGAGCTAATAGAGAGCATGCACGAGCTCGTAAGCAGAATATGGTCGGATGAAAGCATGCCAAGTGACTGGAACCTCAGTGTAATCTGCCCAATCCTTAAGAAAGGGGATCCCACTATCTGCGCCAACTACCGTGGGATCAGCCTACTCAATATCGCATACAAGGTTATATCGAGCGTATTATGTGAAAGACTGAAGCCCATCGTCAACAGACTGATTGGACCTTATCAGTGCGGCTTCAGACCTGGAAAATCCACCATAGATCAGATTTTCACATTGCGCCTAATCCAGGAAAATACCCTAGAAAAACAGATCGACACCCTCCACTATTAGTCGACTATAAAGCCGCCTTCCACACTTCGATAAGGGAACGATTATACGCCGCAATGTCTGAGTTCGGTATACCTGCGAAACTTATAAGGCTTTGCGGGATGACCCTGAGCAACATACGTTGTTCAGTGAGAATAGGAAAAGACCTCTCCGAGCCATTTTGTACCGAGAGAGGTTTCAGGCAGGGTGACTCCCTACCGTGCGACTTTTTTAATTTATTGATGGAGAAAATAGTTCGAGCTGCCGAACTCCGTCAAAGCGGCACTATCCTCAACAAAAGTGTCATGCTGCTCGCATATGCCGACGATATTGATATCATTGGCAGGAGCACACGAGCAGTCAGCGCAGCATTCTCCAGATTGGAGAAAGAGTCGCGTCGAATGGGTGAACGAGGACAAGACGAAGTTCCTTGTGTCAACAAGCACAAAAGAGTACGTGCGTCTTGGACAAAAAGCTGATTTTGACACCCACAAGTTCGACATTGTGAAGGACTTCGTTTATTTGTGATCCAGCATCAACAGCAACAACGACGTCAGCCTGGAGATTAAATGGAGAATAACTCTTGCCTACAGGTGCTACTTTGGGCTCAGTAGGCAATTGAAAAGTAGAGCCCTCTCTCGCCGGACAAAAATAACGCTCTACAAGGCACTCATCATGCCCGTCCTACTTTATGGTGCAGAAACATGGACGTTGGCCTCCACCGATGAGAGAGTACTGGGAGCGTTCGAGAGAAAGATTCTCCGTAAAATCTTTGGCCCTATCTGCTTGGATAATGAGTATAAAATCAGGATGAACCATGAGCTGTATGAGTTATTCGATGACATTGACATAGTCAAGCGCATCAAGATCCAGCGGCTTCGCTGGCTAGGTCATGTCGAACGAATGGATGAAAACACTCCAGCTAAGAAGGTGCTTGAATCGAGGCTCGAAGGTGGACATCGTAGAAGAGGTCGTCCAAATCTGCGTTGGAAAGACCAAGTTGAGGACAACCTGACAACGCTTGGTATTTCTAACTGGCGTCAGCGCGCGCAAAGCAGAAGTGACTGGCGCGGCTTTATCTCAGCGGCCAAAACCGACCCACGGTTGTAAGGGCCATTTAAGTAAGTAAGTAAAATTCGTAAACATTTAAAAACCTTATTATAGTACTACTAAACATAGCAAAAATTTAATGATACGGTCTAACATAATTTAAAGGACCAACAACAGTAATGGTGCGTTTATATATAATTTTTTCAATACGTCAATAACAAATTACATTTTTACTGCACGGCTTATATATATAAATTGTAAGATGATTTGTTTTTCGGTCAGAGCACCAACCAGTCCATACTTGATCTCAGAAAGTCTTGCAGTGCGTTTGGGTATTAGCTAATGTCCAAAGTTTGCAGCAAACACCCAACCGATCAGGGCCAGCACATGGTAGCTCATAAGAACAAATATGTTGATGTCACATTTCCAGTAGATCGAGAAAACCCATGTATTTGCAGAAGGCGTGTCCGTGAAAAGGTGTTACAATGTGACGTGTGCAAACAAACATGCCGAATATAAGTCGAACAGTGTGGTCCAATTAATTGAAAACCTAGAAGAGGAAATGAAAAGGTGTCTTAATAAAACATTTGCGCACTTTCCCGATATCACAAATGCCAACTTCAGCTATATGCCGATGCGCGGTGGCATAGAGCGGCGTCACAAAACTCACCACCATGGGAGTGAACGTTTGCAACAGAAGCGACATCATACAGACGCGAAAAACAAATTATAAGTAAGCGGCGCCACTATATAATTGCGTAAGCAGAGCTATAGCTCAGCGAGCCCTCAAGATCTTGAGTAGTAATTTGAAAATTAGCTTCTAAGTATATTTAACATTTACAAAACTCACCAAAAAATAAGCGAACCGTGGCATGCTGCACCTGTACATAGAGTGGACCGAGGAAGAGCAGCGCCGCCAGTAAGTACTAAGAGCATAACCGAGGCACTTGCGCCAGGAACTATTTACAATATTGTTTGCTCTTTGGATTTGAATTTATAAACATATTTTTCAAAGACCGTATTTTTGTTTATAATTGAAAATTAACTCAATGTAAGTAGACAGTGCCAAACTAATTTTCTAGATTTTGGTTTTTGACAAATTCCGCATAATTTGTTTTATTAAAAAACCATTGGTTAATATCTATAACATTTCAATTAGCATGCTATATAAAAATGCAAATTTATTCAAACAATTTAGTTTGTATTAAAAACCAGTTGGGAAGGTTAGATCACATGGGAAATTTTAAAGTAGGGATGTTTTATAGTAGGTGTTATTAAGTTAAAATAACTAAAAATGTCTTTAAATAAATACATATGTATTTATTTTTACTAAACTGATGTAGTTGTTTTTATATGGAAAATTACTACATAAATTTACTGTATTTTAATATAAAATTTGACTACATATGTACTGGAAATAACTGCATTTTTTATTTATTTAAACGTCGTAAAAAATGTATACATATTCATTTAAACGTCACGGATAATGTAGATAAATTACTACATTTGTATTTATTTTTGCTACATTCTGTATTTATTTAAACCTCATGAAAAATGTAGACAAACTACTACATTTGCATATATTTTTACTATATTCTGTGTTTATTTAAACTTCAAAAATAATGTAGAAAAATTACTACATATACATTAAATTTTACTACATGCGGTATTTATTTAAACGTCAAGTAATCGTAGTAAAATTACTACATATGCATTTATTTCAACTACATTCCGCATTTATTTAAACGTAATAAGAAATGTTGTAAATACATCATGTTGTAAATACATGTTGTACATCTGCATTTATTTTTAATAAATTTTGTATTTATTTAACAGCTATGAAATAATTATTACACTGTATTAGTTTTTAATATATTCTGTATTTATTTATATATAATAATTAAAAATAAAATTAAAATCACAAAAATTATTCATTACAATAATTTAAAATACATGCGATTGTGTTAGATACTAGTCGCTTTTAGTGGTCATTTGAAATAAACCTCTTTGAATTAATATCCAAAAATTTATTGCTGCGGGAGGATATTCCAAATTAAAAAACGTGAAACACTTAGAAAAGTATGCTTAGAGCTTCCGCAAACGTTTCACAAGCATATTTGATAGTATCCACGACAACAAAAATGTTGGTTATACTATCAAATATGCTTCTTGCTTGTAGTGAAATAAACGGTTGTTTCCCGAGCATAGAGTCTAACTCAGTCGTAGTAGTAAACAATTTAAGAACTGCATTTTGAGTCTGCAATAGTTGCTCTTTCAATCCTTCCAAATTTTAGTGGTTTAACGCAAGCATGCAGAATATGGAAGAAAATGATTTCCGTGAACCTGAAAACATATAAAAATATAACATTGATAAAACTACGGAATAAAATTATTTAAAATCGGTTTAATTTGAAATCTTATTATTATAAACGCAGTATCTGTATTTCGCAATGCATGATGAATCGAAAATTGTACGTCAAAATTCCGTTAGGTTAATTTGAATTTCATTTTACTTGACTTTGAAAACGTCATAACTTTTATAAAATCACTTTCGTATAATAGTTACTCGTTTCGAAATACAAAGAGAGCAACTGAAAGAGTTACACTAAAATACCTTTTGCTAAGCATTTTTTTAAATTTATAGTATTAAAATATATTTACGAGATGCGCTCCATAGCCTTCAGTGTAAGATGGCCACTCCAATACCAATTGAGATATAGATTTATTTCTACATCTTATTAATTGGCTACGCCGATATTTAATTGACACTCGCCACCTTGCAAACACCTCTTCTTCAGGACCGATGTTGTAGTTTAGCCAACTCTGCAAATTTTCACCTTCTTCTTCCACATCTGCTACTATAAATAAAACAGTAAGGAAGGTTAGATTACAAGGTAAATTTAGAAGTAGTGAAATGAAAAAAAATGATGTGATGAAAATTATAGTCGGTCTAAGTAGACTATAAGTAGACACATATATGATAAAGTGTGCGGTTACCGTTTAAAATGGTCCATAGAATATATATGTTATCTAAATTATGAGAAATCATTGATCTAGCTCATCTGGTTGTTCTGTAATCGTGGTTTCAACAGGCAGACAGACGGACATCGCAAAATTCACTCGGAGGTTAATGCTGATCAAGAATAAATATACTTTTCCATATCGAAAATTCTTCTTCCGGGTGTTACAAATGGCATACCAAACTGAATATAACCTTTCACTCTTATTGTAGGGTATAAAAATGTAATATATTAAAATTAAAAGTAAAACTATAAAATAAAATCAACGAGGAATTACCTTCGTTATCTGAGTCTTCTTCAATTGTTTGAGTAGTATTGTGTATCTTAATTACAGCTTACATATGATCCACTATTGTGTATCATAATTGTAGAGCTTACAGCGTACTTATGATCCACAACATAACCAGTATACTATTCTTAATGGCATATTTTTAGGGTTAAGAATTATGCATGTTAAACACAAACAGCATTTAATTGTCTTGGCGCACACTACTTAACATAGCCAGTATATACGTCCACATTAAATAGGTCACTCTGATCATACAAATAAATGCTGACTTAGTTATTTTATTTTATGAGTCACTTAGTAATGCTGACTAAGTTATTTTAGCATGATGAAAGTACTCAATTTATTGTGAAATTAAAAGAATACGAGGTGTTATGTAGAAGTTAAGTATAGACTAAAAAAATCAATTGTTTCCGATAAGCCGAAGTATCCAGTTCTAAAAAATAGTGATCAGTATAAGTGTAAAAACCCTTTAAAAAAGAAATAAAGTGTCTGAAAGTAAAAAGACTCGGGTTTTATTAAATAATAAACATATAAAAAAAGGAGACTTAGTAAGTATAAAAAGGATCAAGGAAGTTAAAGTCCTAGTAGAAGGACCTTAACATACAACATATTGGCGCAGCCGGTTTCTCAACCAACGCTCTCAGGGACCGAGAGAAAATGGAGGATAGAAAGAAGAAAATGACTATAAATCACAAAATAAATGGTGATTATTTAATTTTTCTTTTGAAAAAAAAAATAATATATATATTTTTTAGTTAAAAATACGTGAATAACAGCATTAAATTTAAACAATTATTACAGTGTTTAATAAAGTAATAAATACAAATTGAATAAATAAATATACAAATGGAAATTAAATAAATAAAGATTAAATAACAAATGAAATATAAAGAAAATAGGAAATTTATTTAATATAAAACTCAGATAAGTAAATAAAAATTTTTCTAAAATTAATATGAAACGGAATTTTTGATTTTTTGTTTTAAATTTAAATTATTTTAGAACATTTAAAATATCATTTTCATTTTAAAATTTAAATGAGAATAAAATAACATTTTAAAGATTTTGAAATATTTTTTTATTTTTTTATAACATGGTCAATTTAATTATAAATTTAACATTATTATAAAATATCTGATTTTAGTCAACAGATTTAAAATTTTAAAAATTTATAATATTTTTTTTAACATTGTGGAGCCACGTGAACTGTGGAGGGTTCTAGGAAATAAATTGGGATTTTTTTTGTCGTTGATAAATTTATGGCGGAATTGGACAAATTACAGTTAGCATACGGAAACATACTAGGGCAATTGGACAGGTTTCCTGATAAATTGTGGGCTCAAATTAGCCTCGAAGTAAATAATAAAGAACATTTACAATTAATAAAAAATAAAGTAAATAACACAAAGGTTGTTTCTAAAGTAGAAGGAGTAGATGTCGTGTTCGAAGAATTAATATATTTCTTGGAACACACAAGTGAGAATAAAATAAAAGAGATAGAAGACTGGAAAGGCGAATTTGCAGCATTAACTAAAAAATAAACGACAAATTAGCAGAAAAACAGGAGTTGCTAGACCACGCTTGCGGTATAGAGGCGGAAAACGAAAAATTAAGAGCATTGTTGAAAGATAAAGATATTTCTGATGAATCAGTAGCTAGGGCACTACGACAACAACCAAGATTAGAATTCGAATCAGTCGAAGAGACAAATAACAAAGTAAGGGAATTGGATTCAAAAATCAGATTTTTAGAGACGGAAGTGAACTTAGCACACGAAACATCGTTATACCATAAAGAAGCTTTAAGAATAGAAGAAAATTTAGAAAACATAACAACAGATAGAACAATAATTGAAATGCCTACAGACGATATTTCGAAATGCGTACGAAATCTGGTCCCGGTGTTCAAGGGCGAAGATTCACCGTTCCTAAAAACGGATCTTCTTTGGTTTATAGACGGTTGTAAGGCAGCGAACCTTAAAATAAGTGAAGAAAATCAAGAAAAATTCATGATATGCGTAAAACTGCGTCTTGATGGAGATGCATACGAATTAGTAAGGACCAAGAAAATCGATGATTTGGATGCGTTATTTGAATTACTTAAAAGCGCATATTTAAAAGTGGCTACATTAGATTCCGTTCAATACAACATAAGGGGAAAGTTTAAGGGCGTTTGCAGGGCGACTAGAAGTATTGCAGTCGAACGCAGACGACATAGCCGATACAATGTATAAAAAGAAAAACCTGCCAACGGAAATTTTTAACACGGAACTATTAAATGCTGTGCTAACACAAGTACGCAGCGGTTCCCATACAAGTAGAGGAAAGTGTCGGTTCGGCTATGCCTACGACTAATCCTCCACTGTATGGCTGCTCGACAGTGTTGTTTCCTCTCAGGGCTCCTTTCTGTCACGTATTTGGAAACATGGGTCGATCGAAGGAAAGTGGTGTCTTACCAGCATCTAATCATAGAGAGACCGACGCCCAACTGGAAGCTAAACTTCCATTGGAGACCGGCCCGGATCTCTGAATACAGAGGTCAGGTTGTCCGATGCCCAGGTGAGTAGGAGAAGGAAGAGTAAAGCGAAAGATCGCAAAGAGGCGACGCTGGGGCTTTCTCTTCCCCAGCTACCACAGCAAAACGCGATAGATCGGTGGAAGTTACTCCGACTGAAGCCGGACCATCCGTTGCTGCTGTTGTGGCTGCCAATGCACCTGAGAAGCGCAATGGCAAGAAGTTTAAAACCTTCACTGCTACTGCGAAACCCCGTAACTCCCAGAACTCGACAGTTTCCAGTGATATTGCTTCAACAAGCAAGAGCACTGGTGCTTCATGTTCCGGATCGGCTGCGGATGAACTGCCTTCAACATCCACTGGCAGAGGTAGGCTAGCAGTATCATATCGTGATGCTGGTCGCAAAGCTCTTCCGGTTGCGATTATTGGCAAATTGGGGAATGAGCAAAAGATGAATGATGCAGAAGTAAAACACTGCACCGATCATCTTTGGCGGCTAGTCAGCACCGGCGGTGTCAGTGCAAACGCAAAAGGCTATGAGACGAGTGATGGCATCATGAAGGTGCTATGCTCGTCTCAAGCCAATTTCGATTGGATTGCCACAGCCGTTGCTAAAATCCCCTCCTTGGGCAAATCGCGCTTCGCTGTTTTCAGCGGAGACGAACCCAAACGCAGGCGAGCAATATGCTGGATACCTGGTCCTATCAGGAAAACAGCGGAAGTGTTTGCCTGCCAACGTGCTCAGAACCAGGGCATCGAAACGAACGGATGGAAAATCTATAGCCATAAACCAGAGCGAGTTCCGGAGGACAAGGAGGAATCAACCCTGGTTGTTGGCTTAGACCAGAAGTCGTTAGATGTCATGCTATCTAAGTACGACAACCATCTAAACTTATTCTTTGGACGGATTAAATTCCGAATCAATTCCAAATGAATATGCATATGATGAGAAACGAGTTAATTATCCTGTAATGATATTTACTCAGATAAATCTGCAACATTCTAAAGCTGCTACCGCTTTACTAGGTAAGCGGCTCTCCATGTTGCATACATTACCTCACATCACAGCTATTCAAGAACCATGGGTGTATAACAAACGCATCTGTGGTCTTAGTGAACTACGTGGTGAAACCATACTATACGATGAGCAAGCCGCAAGGCCTAGAAGCTGTCTCATAGTATCGAAACACTTTGCTGTCACCAAGTTAACCCAATTCTGTGGGCAAGACCTGGTGGCAGCCAAAGTGAAAGCGATAGTGGATGGAAACATCCGATTGTCGCCTCAGGCTACTTCCCCTATGACTCACTACTGCCTCCTCCGCCAAAGGCAGTTGTTGAGCTCATAGAGTACTGTGATCTTAAGGAGACCGGCCTTATTCTTTGCTGTGACGCTAATGCTCAACACACTGTGTGGGGCAGCAGTAAATGAAACGCACGAGGTACCAGACTCCTTGACTTCATCATGACCTCCAATCTGAACATTCACAACACTGGTAATAAACCCACTTTTGTGACTGCTAGAAGACAGGAAGTGATTGACCTTACTTTGTCTAACTGTAGACTTAGACAGTCAATCTTTAACTGGAAGGTTCTTAAAGAAGATTCTTTATCGGACAACAGGTATATCGAGTTTCATACTGACCGAGAGGTGCTGCCCTCTATGACTGTAAGAAACCCTAGAACTGGGCACGCTTCAGACATGAACTTGAGAATTCCCTCAATATTCCTGTCAGAATTCGTACCAAAGAAAGTATTGAGACGTCCGTTCAAGTTATGAACGATGTCATAAATTCTAGTTTTGTACGAACATGTCCGGTACGAAAAACGTTATCTAGACCTCCCGTTCCTTGGTGGAACGCCTGTCTCGAAACCTTGTGCAAGGATTCCAGAAAGCTTCTAAATAGGGCCCTAAGGAGCAACTTAGACTCTGACTGGTTTCTTTATCGAACTAAGCAGAAAGAGTATAAGAAACGAATTCGTAAATCGAAAAGTGTTTCCTATAAAGACTTCTGCAGTAGCATCGAATCCTGCAGTGAGACTAGCAGATTGGTCAAGTTTCTTAAAAGAGACCGAACTGCTCGACTGGACTCACTGCGGGACCTGATGGCTCGTATACTGACTCTAAGACAGAGGCACTCAGTGTCCTAGTTGAGACTCACTTTCTGGGAAATCAAATCCACATGGGGCCACTTTGTAATCCCAGCACTGGGGACTGCAATAACAACTCTATTGTGACAAAACATGACTGGCAGGTTGCCAGATTGATTGTGTACGATGAAGCTATCCAATACGCAGTGGCCTCTTTTGATGGCTTCAAGTCACCTGGACCGGATGGCATCTACCCAGTCATGCTACAGGAAGGTATAACCCAATTGCTACCATGCCTAAAGAAGATCTTTAGAGCAAGTCTCGCATGGGCATACATTCCGACATCCTGGCGTTTAGTTAAAGTAGCCTTCATTCCTAAAGTTGGAAGAGAAGACTATTCCATAGCCAAGAGCTTCAGACCCATTAGTATGATGTCCTTCATACTAAAGTGTCTAGAAAGACTAGTTGAGCTGCACATCAGAAAAACATCGCTGTCAAGGTACCCACTATCATCAAGACAACATGCCTACCAACGTGGAAAATCCTGTGAAACAGCATTGCAACATCTGGTTGGCCGGCTCGAGCATGCGAGCCGGCCGTGTTCTGCGTGTTAAAACACAGAACTCATTGAACCGAATTGACAGCTGGTGTACTGCAAACGGACTTTCCGTCAACCCTCACAAAACAGGGAATGTTCTCTTCACTAGGAAAATAATAATGACAGGATTATCTCTACCAGTACTTAAGGGTGTCACTGTCTAATGAAGTAAAATATCTGGGCTTAACTCTAGATAGTAAACTACTTTGGACAAAACATGTTGAAAATAAAATTTCGCGAGCATTGAATGCCTTCTGGCAATGCAGAGGAATTTTTGGGAAGACATGGGGACTATCGCCGAGCAAAACCTTATGGATATACACGGCAATGATAAGACCGATGATATCATATGCATCGGTAGTCTGGTGGAACAAGCTGTCGCGAAAATGCGTGACAACTAGTCTTGCCAAGATTCAGAGAACCGTGTGTCTGGGTGTTACGGGTGACTTTCCCACTACACCTGGTCCAGCACTGAATGCAATCTTAAACCTACCACCACTTGACATCTTCATCAGAGGCGAAGCCATGAAAGGCTGCTGGAGACTAAAACGAGGTGGTTTCTGGTTTAATGTTCCCTGGAATATCTCTGACATTGCACTTGACACTCCATTAGACACCTGTCTACTGGAGATGCCCTCTGATGCAATGATAACAGAAATATTACCAAGACGAAATTTTGAGGTCTGCCAACCTGACAATCAAGACTGGCTAACGCCTGACTGTGAGCCAGGTAGAGGGTCACACCGTATTTTCACAGACGGCTCCAGAACCGATCAGGGATCTGGTGCTGGAGTGTTTGTGGAACCGGATGACCACAGACTTCACTTCGCCTTAGGCGACAATGCCTCGGTATTTCAAACCGAAGTCTATGCTATAGTTATGGCTATGGAGTACATTGCGGATAATAGATGGCAGAACAGGGCTATATCAGTTTGCACTTATGGCTTTGAACAACCAGGTCATCACATCCAAAATTGTACGTCAATGCAGATCACGTCTCAATTGTGTTGGTAAATACAATACACTGAAACTGATTTGGGTGCCGGGCCATAAAGGAGTTTCGGGCAATGAAACATCTGACGAACTAGCACGTGCTGGATCTGAGGATAATCCATTTGGACCAGGACCTGTGCTTGGACTACCTGTATCTACGGGAAAATTCGTCATCAGCTCTTGGGTCGCCACTGTATACAAGAGCAGATGGCTGAATGAGACGAAATGCAGATTCTCCAAGCTCATGACACCGACGATAACCAAAAGATCGGACTCGTTTCTACTTTCCTTAAGTAGAAAGAAGTGCAAAAAACTCAGGGGACTTCTAACGGGACACAACGCATGTGAAAAGCACATGAACGCAATCGGCCTGGCCGAAAGCGCCTTATGTTCTGCCTGCTACGAAGAAACTGGCACCACAGAGAACTATCTCTGTGACTGTCCAGCATTTTCTAGAATTAGAAGGCAGATCTTTGGCACAGACGTGATGAGAGAGGATCAGCTTCACTCTCTATCACACAATAGCTTTCTTGGATTCAATAATGAATCTAAGAAGTATCATTAAAAACCAGGGAACTGGGTCGCAGCACAATGGATAATTACCCTGTCTGAGTGCTATGACTCTATTTTTTATCCCACATTAAAAAAAAAAAGAGTGACCCGACTGTAAAGATACTACTGTTGAGTAGCAAGGCAGATAATTTAAATGATTTATTAGATGAAGCGTTAAGGGCAGAGGCCACAATACTGAGAGGGCCGAGATTACCCGAGGAACTGTATAGTTTGGAAAAAAGACCAAATGGAACCTCAGTTAGTAAAAATAATCAAGAAACTGATATTAGAAATTCACGACAAGATGGGGTAAAAGTCAACAAAATAAAAATAATGGGAATACAGGGGGTGCCATGAAAAAGGGGCCAGTCTGTTCATTTTGCACAAGACCAGGACACACAAGGGATGACTGTTATTTGCGAAAAAATACACCATTTTGCAGAGAATGCGAGAAAAACGGACATGAATATAGTTGGAGATGTGGATCAAATAGACTGGAAGAACTCCAGGAGAACCAACAACAACCATATCAGAATCAGCAGTACCAAGGGGGTTATAGAGGACTTCAGAATAACGGATATCAAAACCAACAGCAGCAAATTCAAAATTCGCAAGACAGCAATACTCGTAATAATATAAATAATAATACAAATAATGGAAACGAAAATAATAGAAGTAATAACCCGTTTAGAAATAACAACAGTAATAACGATAATGGGCCAAATAGGACATATAGAAATAGTAGGGTATATTATGCGTGTGGTCAAGTCGGCCATATGATAGCGGATTACCACGTCAAGAAGAATTTTGTGCCAAACGGTAATAACACTCACAATAAGGGAAACTACCAGGGGCCCAGTCAAGGCCAGTAAGCTGGGGTCCCGTTAATATTAGTAAACTTAGGTCAAAGGCAGAAATAGTTGATTATACGCCAAAGGAGACTGTGATCATATTGGCTGCCGCAGCTTCAAACAACAGCCAAAAAAATGTAGGAGAAAATATTGTTCATCAAACGTCAGGAGTGACCGTTGATACATATGTTGAGCCACCATGTTTGGTTTGTAATGCAGTAGTAGGAATATTAGTTTATATAATACACTTTATAGGTATTGTGTCGATTACACTGGGGAACAAAATAATAAAATTAGCAGAATATGAAAAGTATAAGGGAACCTTTGGAGATGAAGCAGTAGGGTATAGAGTAAAAAACATATTATCAAGAATATCAAAAAGTTTTGAGAATTTCGTAACAGAATATGATAAGAAAATTAGATGTCATATGAGTGGGTTTAGTAAAAAAAGGAATCGTATAATATGCAGTAGACAGGGTGACTGTTTCAAACTACCTAATGTAAGTGATGTACCTAATGTAAGTGATAAAAATGGAAAACTCATATTACTGGTAGATTTGGGAGCAGATGCTGTCATAGTAAAGGAGGGGGCGATGACACGACTTCGGGGTTTTGATAAAAAAAAACTCAGAAGGACTTTAGTGGTACGTTTGGGGGATGCGTTAGGACTTTAGGGACAATAAATATTCAGCACAATAGTATAGAGTGGTTCTGTTTAAAGATGCATGTAGTGACACTTGAACAAGGAATACCCGCTGATGGTATAATAGGACGAGATAATATATGGAATAGGTCCATAATAAATGCCATAGATAATAAGTTAATATTTTATGATAAAGATAAAAACAATACTATACAAGTACTCATGAGGACACGGGCAGATATGGAAAATATTTTTTTAAATCAGGAATTAAAAGTAGAACCTAGATCCGCAAAGATAGTATCATTACGTTTAAAAACAAAAATTTCAATCGTCTTAATACATAAACAAGAAATTTGTCCAGGAGTACATTTGGGCGAAAGCATATCGAATGTTAGCAAAAATAGAGTTTATGTGTCCGTATTAAATGCTACAGGAAAAGAATTTATAATAGACAGTGCTTTTAAACCAAAATTTTCGAATTTCAATCAGTATAAGGAATCGGATACCAATAATTCAACAATAAATAGCATAAATTCAGTAAACATTACAAACAGAATTAACAAATTATAAGAGGAAATAAAAATTGATGGAACCTTGAATAAAGACGAAATTACATCTTTACAAAATCTGTGTATTTCGTATCATGATGTTTTTCATTTAGACGGAGATGAATTAACATACACGCCAGTGCTTAAACATGAAATAACAACACCGTGGAATCAGCTACCGGTAAACCAAAAGCAATACAAATTGCCACACACTCATAGAGATGAAATCAACAGAAAGGTTAATAAAATGTTGGATGACGGCATAATATCGCCAAGCATATCATCCTGGAATGCACCGATGTTGCTGGTTCCTAAAAAGAGCGGCAAGGACGGTAACAAAAAGTGGAGGCTAGTAATATATTTCCGTAAATTAAACGATGTGACAATAAAACAAGTATTTCCGATTCCTCGAATAGACGAAATATTAGACCAGTTAGGTCACAGTCGCGATTTTTTCAACTTTAGACTTAGCAAGTGGTCATCATCAAGTCCTAGTGGAAGAAGGGGATAAGGAAAAAACAGCTTTTAGTACAGGTCTTGGTCATTTCGAGTTTAACAGAATGCCCTTTGGTTTGGCTCCAGCCACTTTCCAAAGAATAATGAATCACAGATTAACAGGTTTACAGGGTATCGATTGCTTTGTTTATCTTGATGATATAGTGGTGTACGGAAAGAATTTAGCTGAACATGAGCTTAGGTTGAGTAAAGAATTGCAAAATTAAGGGAACACAAACTAAAATTAAATACAGAAAAATGTCAGTTTTTGCGTCGCGAAGTTGTCTATTTAGGACATAAATGTTCGGAACTAGGTGCTCTGCCAGATCCCTCAAAGGTTGAATGGGTGAAAAATATTCCGGTACCAAGAAATAAAAAAGAAGAACAAGCGTTTTTGGGATAAATTAATTATTACAGAAAATTTATAAACAATATGGCAAAATTATCATTACCAATTAATAAGTTACTTAGAAAGGATGTTAAATTCACTTGGACCGACGATTGTCAAAATTCATTTATTAAACTAAAAGAATCAATAATTTCACCACCCATTCTCGCATATCCAGATTTAACAAACCCTTTTTTACTTACAACGGATGCAAGTAACGAAGCAATAGGTGCGGTACTGTCAAAAGGCAAAGTAGGGAGCGACCGACCAATAGCATTTGCTAGTAGGGCATTAAATGGAGCAGAAAAAAATTACTCCACCATTGAAAAGGAATTTTTAGCTATAGTCTGGGCAACTAAAAATTTTAGAGCTTATCTTCTAGGCCGACATTTTCAAATTTATACAACCCTCAACCATGTGTAGGTCCTTCTACTAGGACTTTAACTTCCTTGATCCTTTTTATACTTACTAAGTCTCCTTTTTTTATGTGTTTATTATTTAATAAAACCCGAGTCTTTTTACTTTCAGACAATTTATTTCGTTTTTAAAGGGTTTTTACACTTATACTTATCACTATTTTTTAGAACTGGATACTTCGGCTTATTGAAAACAATTGATTTTTAGTCTTTACTTAACTTCTACATAACACCTCGTATTCTTTTAATTTCACAATAAATTGAGTACTTTCATCATGCTAAAATAACTTAGTCAGCATTACTAAGTGGCTCATAAAATAAAATAACTAAGACAGCATTTATTTGTATGATCAGAGTGGACTATTTAATGTGGGCGTACGTACTGCTATGTTAAGTAGTGTGCGCCAAGACAATTAAATGCTGTTTGTGTTTAACATGCATAATTCTTAACCCTAAAAATATGCCATTAAGAATAGTATACTGGTTATGTTGTGGATCATAAGTACGCTGTAAGCTCTACAATTATGATACATAATAGTGGATCATATGTAAGCTTTAATTATGATACACAACATTGTCGTACTACAATTGTAGTACCGAGATATAAGCTTCCCTTTGGCTCGCTGAACCTTTCTTTTCATTTTTGTTGATGGTTTGTAGTATATGTGCTGAAATGATAATGTATGTTATTATTGTATATTATAATAACCTTTATTAATTTGCATGCAATAACAAACAGAATAATTATTTTATCTCATTCTTTTTATTAGGTATTGATGCGTATGAGTGACAAATAGTAAACATAAAATAATATAGTATTTTTTACAGAAGGAAACTCAATGCGACTTTGAAACTTTTTAATTTTATTGATAAATAAAAATAACATGATTTTGATAACTTGATGATTTTATGTAGTAGAAAATATATGAATAATTTACATACTTTTAAATACAATTTAAAATAATTTATTTTAAAAAAACCCTCCCGTAAGAATTCGTCATGTACCTTCGAATAATTAATCTATAATATGGTATGTTAACTATGTATTTTTCACAGTTGTAATATTTACCTCTGATTCGTTGGGAAATAAAATTTTAATTTGTTTAGCTATGGCCGAAAATGTTTGTTTGGTTATTCTAATTTTATTAGCGATAAAAAATGCCGCACTCGATTTGGTTAAAATATTTTGTTCGCTTGTGCCAAACGCTGAATAGTTTTCATAGTGAGTCCTTAATGTTTTTAAAATATTGCGATCCAGAATTTCTGTTATCACCTTTAATTATGCGTATAAACTTTTTAAGGTCCAATATTTTATTTGTATAATATATTTTCAAGTCAAGTTAACCCATTAAGAGCCGTTTTCACTATCTGTATTTGAACTCTAGCAACCACAATTTAATAAAATTTAATAAAAATTTAGCAAAAAATACTTGATATTTGATATTGAGAAAATTCCAAATGAAATTGAGATTTTCAAATTGAAATTGAAAAAATTACAAATGAAATTGATTGATGATTAAGAAACAGTTCTCGTAACCTAAGATTGTTAAAGGGGCCTTAATAGGTTAATATGTTAAATATTATATTACGAAGTGGGTCCTGTTTTTTTCTTGCGTTGTGATTTCTGTTGAACTTCGATCGTTACATTTTGTGACCCATGTGCTATATTTCTTTGCAAAACATGCTTGTATACCAAGTTTCTCCTTCGGTATTAGCGATCTAATAAAATCTTTGTATAAATCATAAATTTGATATTCATTTACACGCTTAACTATAATATAAAAATATTAATTATATTATGTATATATACAGATATATATACAAAGACATTGTTGATAAACGTATTCACATCAATTTCTTTAAGTATTTGTAGCAGATTATTTTCCGTGACAGGCTGAGAATTATTAAGAGGATGATCAGAATCTGTAAGCGTGTATTCTGACACTTCATTAATTAGAAATTTTTGACACCAAAAAATTAGAAAGAACATTTTATATTTAAGTATATATTATACTAATGGATTTAAACCATAACCATTTTAAATCTGATTCATTATAAAAATCTTTACCGATACCGGTATACAAAAATCTGAAATAAGCCGATATCCAAAAACAATATTGGTTTATTTTTCTAGTTATTGTTGATTATTATTATAAAAATTAATTTATGCATTTTTAAAGTCGAAATATCAATTGATAGAATAAGTTTTGTTATTTGGTACAAATATTGAGATCATCGTTCAGAAAATGACAGATATATAATGATTTATGTAAATGAATAATTACTATTTTGAAAATGTAGTTGGTGACTTTTACTTCTATTGAAAACCGAAATCGTTACACGTTTTGATTTCAATCCTTGATTATAGTTACATATCTATTTCAATGAATTATTTTGACATCAACATAAACCATACAATTTATTACATTGATTGCATATTTTATTATTTTTTTTTTAATTAAAGAAAACTGTAACACCATTATATTGTAATTGTTTATATTCAATATTCAAGATATTAAAAATATTTTTTTTGTCGAATAGCTAGAGATGTGTCAAATGTACGCCTGTACATTTCATTATGTGTTTGTATAGTAGTTTTAAAAATTTGTATCATTTCCAATGAAAAAGACGTTTTCAATAACAAATCTAATAATTTCACAATAATGCAAACAAATTTCCAAACCTCACGATATCGTAAAACATAAGGACTGAAAACATAATTTGTGTCAGTTAAAGTCAATACAAAATTTATTTAACGCGAAAATGGCAAACAAAGTGGAAGTGCGAGAAAATATAATTAAAATTTTTCAAAAAAAACCTCGTTGGTCTTTTAAAAAAATTGCCAAGGAGGTAGGGCTAACCCTAAGACCATTTCTCGCGTTATCAACCACTTTAAGGAAGACTTGAGTATTGATCGGAAGAAAGGTTCTGGTAAAAAAAAGGCCCACATGATCGTGAAAAATCGAAGAAGGTTGTGAATATTTTAAAGAAAGGTCCAAGCATATCCAGAAGGAAATTGGCGAGAAAGACGGATTGCTCAGAGTCTTTCGTGCGCAGGACTAAGAAAGAAGCTGGGCTGAAGACGTACAATGTCCAAAAAGTTCCGGATAGAAATGCCGTCAAGAATGAAACCGCAAAACAACGAGCTAAAAAGCTGAACCAAGATTTTTTTTTAAAAAATCGATTGCTGCATAATGGACGACGAAACTTATGTTTTAGCGGACTTTTCTCAGCTACCTGGGCAGGAATTTTATACAGCCGATTCTCGAGGAAATGTCGCTGAAAAATTAAAATAAAAAAAATTACAAAATTCCCAAAGAAATTCCTTGTTTGGTAGGCAATTTGCAGTTGTGGAAAAAGGAGCAGCTCATTCGTGACATCGGGTACAATTAATAGCGAAATATATGTGAAGGAATGCTTGCAAAAGAGATTGCTTCCATTTTTACGCCAACATGAAGTGTCCACATTTTTTTGGCCTGACCTCGCTTCATGTCACTACAGCAAAACGGCCTTAGAGTGGATCCAACAAAATGTAGTGATTTTGGTGCCTAGAGAAGCCAATCCACCAAACTGTCCAGAACTCATGCCGATTGAGAGATACTGGGCTTTAGTAAAAAAGGGGATGAAGACAACAAAAAAGTGGCCAAAGACCTTCAAGACTTAAAAGAAAGTGGTATTCAGCAGCTGTGAGGGTGTCGGACACTACCATTACAACATTAATGGAAGGGGTTCCGGAAAAATTCAAACTTTTTATTAAAAAATATTAATTTCTGGTTTTTTATATTTTTTTTTAAATCTAAAAATAATTTGCAAAATAAAATATTTTATTCTATAAAAATTCGATTACTAGATTTTTTCATTTTTGTAGCGGACAATTTTATTCGACGCAGTCCTTAATAGGGAAGAAGTGTATAAATGTTAAGAGCTCTCTGGCTGACATATTCGAATTATTAGTATTGAATCTTTGTAGTGTGATATCTGGTGATTTATTACCAACTTCTAAATCTAGTATTTCTTTGATTTATCATTGTTATTGTTAATTGTTTATGCCCAATAAAGTGTAAATTTGATTTGCATATTCCATAATGGAAGACACCTTCAGCGCAGTCGTGCATAAAATCAACAAAAGAATTATCAGTAACGTGAAACAATGGGATAGTATTAACAATTGAGTCTTTATAAATCCCTGTAGTGTATACATCTTTTTTTAAAAGATCTTTAGCATAATTCATTTTATATCTTAAACTTTTCGCTGCATTATTGTTCCGTGGTTACTTTTGTTTCCTTGCACAAACGACAAAATGAATTAGAATTGAATCCTTTTCTAAAATTAAAAACCGAATTAACTCCTAAATTATCACCTATTATAAGCCCAAGTAAAAATTTTATATTAACTGTTTCGTTTTCGATTTTAAAATCGATTCCTTTTTTATCTAAATCAGTTAAAACATTAATTAGTTCGTATAAACACGAATTATTTCCATAATTTTTGAAATTTGTACTATCAATTAAAGCAACTAAATTTATATTTTCTAATTGAAGGGGATTTCTATTTGGAAAAGATATACATAATGCAGAAAGAGATTGGGTTTGGGAACCTAAAGGGTTATTATACTGAAGGTCATCAATATACAGGAATTATGGTATTAACTTTTGTGTGCGCGGAAAACTTTCTAACTTCCTTTTACACATATGCCCTTGAACAAAATTTTATATTTCATCAGTTTGTGTCATATGCCCATCTATGTTATTTAAAACATAGTTTAAAATCTTATCAGTAAATATATTTGTGAACATGAATTTAATTGGAAAAACTTTCCATGTTTCTCTTTTTCAGACAAGACTAACTCTCCTTAATTTTATTATCTTCATTTTCTAATAACCCTAGTACTTTATTTTGCAATATTTTTGAAATTAAATCTACACTCTAAAAACTGAATTTAAAATTACTACGTATAAGTGTGTATTTTTTTGTGTAAATTTGCGAATTTTGTGCACATATGCGTATATGAGTGTGTAAAAAAACGATTTAGACAATTATTGTTTAATGTTACAACTATTTACGTGTACTTATACATATTTTATTTGCATTTTTAAACCTTTGTTGTGTGATATTAAGCACAAAATGTTTAAAATTAGTCACGCGTAGTAAATTTACATATCATTTGTTTATTTTTACACTAACTTTGTTGAATTTTAAGCACATCTTGTTGAAACTTGCGACTATTAGTCTGTAGTGAAAATGACGACAAGCCATGCTTATTTATTCTAATAAAACTAGCTTGCAGTAAAGACATCTATAATCAATGAACATCACTCAACTATAAAAGACAATGGTTTTATAAACATTTTTAAATGAATTTTGAATTCATAAATATTAAAGTGTTCTTGTTATTATTTTAACAAATTTTCTTTTTATTTTTAGGTTGTGAATGAAATGGACGAGTATCATTTTAGCTTTGTGTGCATGAAATACTGCGGACATCGATGCATTTACTTTTTTAATCTTCTGATTTTGGTTATAAAAATAATTTAAATAATAAAGAAAATCAAAAAAGTTGATTCAAAAATCAGTGCATTGGTTTTCTCAGAGCTAAATTATACTTAAACATTTCGGAAACGCAACCCCCGTACATATTAAACATTTTATGTTTAATTTTAGAAATGCTTAATTTTACAAATTTTATGTTTAAGTTTCACACCAGAATAGAGTAATTTTCCACATTTTAATGTACAATTTTACACACATATTGTTGATTCTTAAAGTTTAAATTTAAACATTAGAGATTCAATTTTAAACGCGTGTTTAAAAATGCTACTATAATGCGAGGAAACAAGTTGCCTCGCTTTATGATCGTAAAATTACACAATTTTTCTTTTGTGTGTAACACCAAGGTCTGAATAAGACCTTGTACAAAAAGTACATCTTTTCGATTGAAATTTGGTTTGCTATGGAGGCTAAGCATTAACTTTATTTATGTCTTTTTTTTAGTCAGCATAGACATCAAAATTAGTTGGTGCATGGGAGAACGTAGGTTGGAAATGCTTTTTCATGTGCTTTCTAAATCCGTCTACTTCGAAAATAGCTTGTTGCACTGAATACATTTTAATGAATTACACAATTGTAATTCAAGTAATTTTAAATGTTTCCAATAACAATCAAAAGTTTCAAAAAACATATCACATCAAAAGCAATTCGCCATTACAAATAACAGAAAATATAATCTAAAATTTAATATTAATTAGCTTGTTTTATGTTCAGCCAGTCGGACGTCAACAAATATCGACACAATTTTTGTTGATGCTTTTTTGAACTGAAACTGACAAAAATAAAATTTCCTGCGTCAACAGAAAACTTGCCGTCATTTATTGATATTTGACAAAAATGATGCTTTGCCTTAATAGCAACAATAATAAAACAAAGATTATGCACAAGGATTTTCAAAATTTAAATCTACTACACTTAACAATCAATGAATTTGCTAATAAGTGATGCATTTTTCTTTACATTGTTTTTTTACCCCCTTTCGCTTTTACGAATTTTTCTTTATTTCGTTCCTGCACTGTGACGTCAAGGATTTGACAGTGTTCACGAAATTTAACAGTGTGCGAAATCTTAGTTTATATTATTCTTGCATCAATCGTATGATTCTAGCTTAATGACCAAATCGAAATGTTGCGTTAGGTAATGCTTACGTTGTTAGAAATAATACCTAATTATTAGAAAAAGATTTCATGAGTTTAAACGTAAATTCTCACAAATATCGTAAAC
The DNA here is from genome assembly GCA_951804985.1 of Dryomyza anilis. NCBI lineage: Eukaryota > Metazoa > Arthropoda > Insecta > Diptera > Dryomyzidae > Dryomyza > Dryomyza anilis. Next base: position 39,425,600 of record OX638130.1, on the reverse strand, counting down.
ACATCAGCAACGCACAAAAATACCTATTTCCTGTGAATATTTTTTGAGATTTACCAAATAATCGATATCACATATAACTATATTTCATTAAAATTGTTCACTTGACAATAATAAATATTAAATTTTATGCAAACATTTTATTTTATGACACGAAGTTCCACTTACAGTTGAGTGTAACTAATTAGAAACGCATCAAGTACAAACGTAACCTTTGCGCTAACTCAAAATAATATCTAAGATCCAAACTACCTTTATATCAATTTTAACTTCTAGATGATAACTTTAAAATGAAACCTTTTTTATTACTGCTAATTAAAGGCTTACTGAATGATGTATTAAAATTTTTAACTAAGCGTGCTAATGCGTTGTACTAACAAATATCGTAACGCATGTGGAAGACATTGTCAAAGTATAAGAACAGAGGTCAAATCGCAAATTGAGATTTGGCTTAAAGGACCAACTATATTTCGCTTAAGCAAACATTACAACTGAATGTCATCGAATAACTCATACAGCTCATGGTTCATCCTGATTTGATACTCGTTAGCAAAGCAGATAGGGCTAAAGATTTTTCGGAGAATCTTTCTCAAACGCTCCCAGTACTCTCTCATTGGTGGATGCCAACGTCCATGTTTCTGCATCATAAAGTAGGGCGGGCATGATGAGTGACTTGTAGAGCGTTATTTTTGTACGGCGAGAGAGGGCTCTACTTCTCAATTGCCTACTGAGCCCAAAGTAGCACCTGTTGGCAAGAGTTATTCTCCGTTTGATCTCCAGGCTGACGTCGTTGTTACGGTTTACGCTGGATCCCAGACGAAGTCCTTCACAATGTCGAACTTGTGGGTGTCAAAATCAGCTTTTTGTCCAAGACGCACGGACTCTTTTGTGCTTGTTGACACAAGGAACTTCGTCTTGTCCTCGTTCACCGCTAGACCCATTCGACACGACTCTTTTTTCAATCTGGAGAATGCTGCGTTGACTGCTCGTGTGCTTCTGCCAATGATATCAATATCGTCGGCATATGCGAGCAGTATGACACCTTTGTTGAGGATAGTGCCGCTTTGACGGGGTTCGGCAGCTCGAACTATTTTCTCCATCAACAAGTTAAAAATGTCGCACGATAGGGTGTCACCCTGTCTGAAATCTCGTTCGGTATGAAAAGGCTCGGAGAGTTCTGTTCCTATTCTCACTGAGCAACGTGTGTTGCTCAGGGTCATCCTGCAAAGCCTTATAAGTTTCGCAGGTATACCGAACTCAGACATTGCGGCGTATAATCGTTCCCTTATAGGAGTGTCGAAGACGGCTTTATAGTCGACTAATAGGTGGTAGGTGTCGATCTGTTTTTCTAGGGTCTTTTCCTGGATTAAGCGCAATGTGAAAATCTGGTCTATGGTGGACTTTCCAGGTCTGAAGCCGCACTGATAAGGTCCAATCAGTCTGTTGATGATGGGCTTCAGTCTTTCACATAATACGCTCGATAGAACCTTGTATGCGATATTGAGTAGGCTGATCTCACGGTAGTTGGCGCAGATAGTGGGATCCCCTTTCTTAAGGATTGGGCAGAGTACACTGGGGTTCCAGTCATCCTTTCATCCGACCAAATTCTGCTTACGAGCTCGTGCATGCTCTCTATTAGCTCTTCGCCTCCTCAGGCCATCAGCACCTGCGGCTTTGTTGTTTTTCAGCAGAGCGATGGCTGTTCTGACCTCGTCATGGTCGGGTGGCGGAATCTGAACGTCGTCATCAAATACTGGGTTTGCCGGGTTTACTTCATTTTTTTTTCTCGAATAATTTTCGAGCCTCATTCCTGTCCCCATGCATCTCAATCTCTTCACACTCACGTCTTTCTGCTTCGCTTTTTTTACGCCTGAAAAGCCGTCTCTCTTCCCTTCTCTTTGTATCGCTCCTTCGTTGCTTTTATGTATTATGTAGTACACGTATTTCAAAAATAAAAACTACAGAAAACAAATACATACTACATATTATGCAATATGTAGAAAACATTGCCGTTTTTTTTTTCGAAACGATAATAAAAACGATTCTGGTTTAATATTGCATCAAATTGTTCAAATATATAGAGATACATTTCAAAAATATTGCGATGTGGAAAATGTTTAAATATCCAAACATAAAATTTTGCTGGACGAAAATTACGAAATTTTAAAAATTAGCAACGAGATCGGATTTTTGTTATCCAAGTTAGTTCGAGAAAACTTCGACGCATAAATCACTTCTTACCAAATTTTTTAGGTTTTTGGTACAAATAATACCTAAACATATTTTAAAAGTTGTTTTTAAAATATTGTATATAATTTTTAAAGTGTTCCTTTTTATGCGCAATTTATTTAAATTTCAAGGACAATCCATTGATTAGATGTTCGGATTTAAAAGTTATGACGAAGTTTGTTTTATTATCCTTAACACGAGGTTTACAGTATTCTACGGTCGAGTTTTTTCTACAACCACAAAAAGTAATTATTGATTATTTTGAAACTTTGGACCACTGTATCTCTGGAGAGGGTGAGTCTTGAACTTCGGTAGATTTGGTGTAGAATGTCTCTAATACAAAAAGTTTTACTTACTAAAAAAAATTTTAAAATGAATCCAATTCCAATTTGTACAATGCAAGACTCTTGTCTGCAAATTTTTGATTCTTGTTTTATTCTGATTTGCGCCTTTATTTGATAAAATGGTTTTGTTAAATACTGTCCAGTTTTTATGATTTTTAAGTTTTAATTATTTTTCTCTCCTTTTATTTTTAATAGTCTAACCAAAAACAATAATGTAATTTAGATGTACACGGTTTTACTTAGATGTACAAAACAATGCGCTACCATATATTTTTTATAAATGCCGGTGAAATATAGCCAAGGGAAATTCAAAACTTTAAATTACATTTAAAATTTTATGAATATAAAACAATATTACTTGATGAAAAAAGGTAAACATTATCGTTATGCCATTTGTACAACGTCATTTATAATATTTAAAATGAAAATAAGGAAAATAAATTAAGACTCTATATTAAAAACTCATTTTGGAAAATTTTGGAAAAATACAAAAATTATGATTTTTTTTAAATAAATTAATAAGTTTTTAACCAAGATTAGTAATGTTATTTAATATCATTTTAACGCCTGAAAATAACATATTTTTAAAATTTTTCAATTCTTAAAAATATATATTTTTATATTAATTAAAAAGTCTTGGCGGGCCGCAGGTGTAGGTGTGGGGTATACAAATAATTGTATTGAACATGTTTTTATATTTTCAGAAATTGGTTTGGGACATCTTTTGCAGCAGTATGACTCACATTTCCTCTTTATATATATATTCTAAAAGTACTCGCAATGGATAACCTATAAATTATTATCGCAGGTGTACCAGCAAGATATACGCAAGTGAGATTGTCGCAGGCGGGTCTACCTGCGTGAAACAAAAGTGTAACTTAAATATCACCAGGGTATACGAATCCTGAAAATAACTACAAACTTTCAATCGCTGAAGAATTTTCATTAATTTGATATCCATATTTACAAATGGGTAGGTGTACCGAATTTCGATTTTTTTTGGAACCACAAGTAATTTCGCGGGAAAACATTATTTTCATGTATTTGAGCATGAAGTCAATATATATTTGACCAGAAGAGTTTACTTAAGCACGAATACAGTAAATCCCTACTACTTTAAAAATGAAAAGTTAGATAACTGAAACTCATAACTTAGGTTACTTTATACCTACGCAGTATGTGCGAAAAAATTGGCGAGATCGGTCCATTGTGATCAGACCATTTATATTCAAACAACTCATATAAAATTTACATCTACAGATCACTTTTACTGTATACGTGCTTAGGTAAACTTTTTTGGTCAAATATATATTGATTTCATGCTCAAATACATGAATATTTTTTTCCCGCGAAACGACTTTTGGTTCCCCAAAAAAAAAAATATTGAAATTCGGTACACCTACCAATTTGTATCAAATGGGTATCAAATGAATGGAAATTCTTCAGCGATTGAAAGTTTGTAGTTATTTTCAGGATTCCTATGACCTATACACCTTTTTGAATGGTGTGTAGGGTGTTTATAGTCGGCTTAGACCGACTATAACTTTGATAATCCTAACTATCTTAATAACACCTACTATAAAATATCCTTACTTACTTAAATGGCCCTTACAACCGTGGGTCGGTTTTGGCCGCTGAGATGAAGCCGCGCCAGTCGGATCTGCTTTGCGCGCGCTGACGCCAGTTAGAAATACCAAGCGTTGCCAGGTTGTCCTCAACTTGGTCTTTCCAACGCAGATTTGGACGCCATCTTCTACGCTGTCCACCTTCGAGTTTCGATTCAAGCACCTTCTTGGCTGGAGTGTTTTCATCCATTCGTTCGACATGACCTAGCCAGCGAAGCCGATGAATCTTGATGCGCTTGACTATGTCAATGTCGTTGAATAACTCATACAGCTCGTGGTTCATCCTGTTTCGATACTCGTTAGCAAAGCAGATAGGGCCAAAGATTTTACGGAGAATCTTTCTCTCGAACGCTCCCAGTACTGTCTCATCGGTGGAGGCCAGCGTCCATGTTTCTGCACCATAAAGTAGGACGGGCATGATGAGTGACTTGTAGAGCGTTATTTTCGTCCGGCGAGAGAGGGCTCTGCTTCTCAATTGCCTACTGAGCCCAAAGTAGCACCTGTTGGCAAGAGTTATTCTCCGTTTGATCTCCAGGCTGACGTCGTTGATGCTGTTTACGCTGGATCCCAGATAGACGAAGTCCTTCACAATGTCGAACTTGTGGTTGTCAAAATCAGCTTTTTGGAACTTCGTCTTGTCCTCGTACACCGCTAGACCCATTCGATGCGACTCTTTCTCCAATCTGGAGAATGCTGCGCTGACTGCTCGTGTGCTCCTGCCAATGATATCAATATCGTCGGCATATGCGAGCAGTATGACACCTTTGTTGAGGATAGTGCCGCTTTGACGGAGTTCGGCAGCTCAAACTATTTTCTCCATCAACAAGTTAAAAATGTCGCACGATAGGGTGTCACCCTGTTTGAAACCTCGTTCGGTATGAAATGGCTCGGAGAGTTCTGTTCCTATTCACACTGAGCAACGTGTGTTGCTCAGGGTCATCCTGCAAAGCCTTATAAGTTTCGCAGGTATACCGAACTCAGACATTGCGGCATATAATCGTTCCCTTATCGGAGTGTCGAAGACGGCTTTATAATCGACTAATAGGTGGTAGGTGTCGATCTGTTTTTCTAGGGTATTTTCCTGGATTAGGCGCAATGTGAAAATCTGGTCTATGGTGGACTTTCCAGGTCTGAAGCCGCACTGATAAGGTCCAATCAGTTTGTTGACGATGGGCTTCAGTCTTTCACATAATAGAACCTTGTATGCGATATTGAGTAGGCTGATCCCACGGTAGTTGGCGCAGATAGTGGGATCCCCTTTCTTAAGGATTGGGCAGAGTACACTGAGGTTCCAGTCACTTGGCATGCTTTCATCCGACCATATTCTGCTTACGAGCTCGTGCATGCTCTCTATTAGCTCTTCGCCTCCGGACCGGTGCCATCAGCACCTGCCGCTTTGTTGTTTTTCAGCCGAGCAATGGCTGTTCTGACCTCGTCATGGTCGGGTGGCGGAATATCAACGTCGTCATCAAGTACTGGGGTTGCCGGGTTTACTTCTCTATCGGTGGAATTGCGGTCATCATCACCGGTCAGCAGTTTAGAGAAGTGATCCCTCCATATTTTCAGTGTGCTCTGGGTATCTGTCACTAGATTTCCGTTCTCATCTTTACAGGAAGAGGCTCCGGATTTTTAACCTCCGGCTATTCGTTTTATTTTCTCGAAAAATTCCTGTCCCCATGCATCTCAATCTCCTCACACTCACGTCTTTCTGCCTCGCTTTTTTTACGCCTGAAAGGACGCCTCTCGAAATGTTCGAATCTAGTGTTACTAACTACCATGTTTCGTGCTGCGGCGAAGTCGATTAGCCTCGTTCCGTTATCGGAAGTGTTGGCATGGAGGCTAAATTTTCCGATTGTTGGACAATAGATGGCTTCTCTGCCCACCTTGGCGTTAAAATCGCCTAGCACGATTTTGATATCGTGGCGGGGGCAGCGCACGTATGCGTTGTCTATGCGTTCGTAGAAGCGCTCTTTTGTCTCGTCATCTTTCTCGTTCGTCGGAGCGTGTGCACAAATTAGGCTGATATGGAAATATTTAGCCTTGATGCGGATTGTTGCCAGCCTTTCGTTCACGGGCGTGAACCTAGAGACAAGGTGGCGGAGTCTCTCGCCGACCACAAATCCACATCCAAATTCGTGTCTCTCCGCATGGCAGCTGTAGTAGATATCACAGGACGCTTGTTTCGAACAGCCCTGTCCCGTCCATCGCGTCTCCTGGATAGCGGTGATGTCAGCCTTATATTTTTAGAGGACTGCTGGATAGAGGCACCTTCCCTATAAAGGGTCCGGACATTCCAGGTGCATATCCGTAAATCATGGTCCTTAAAACGTTTGCGTGGGTCGTCATCGTGGTAATAGGTCGTTATCTGAGGCTTCTTTTTTGTTTTCATTGGGCGCATAAGTTTTTTCCGTGGTGGGACCCAAACCCAACGCACGAACCCTCACTCTGAAGGAAATGCTCGCCACTCACTTTAGCCGACTTCTACACCGGGTGGTGTAGAGCGCCGTTTCCAGGGACTTCCACGAGGAGGACTTCCACCGAAGTGGAGGTGTCACCATTTGACAATTTGCCAATTCTGGTGACCAGTGAGTTGACTTGAGACGACACCGACAAGGATTGCGCTAGCTTCGCCATGTTGAAGCACTCAGGCACGTTGCCTTGTGATAATCGCCCCCATAGTCCCCTTATAAATTATCCCTACTTTAAAATTTCCCATGTGATCTAACCTTCCCAAATGGTTTTTTAAGCATTTTACCTTGCCTACGCTATGTGCTGTACTGAGACCAATTGTAACTGTACCAAATACAAAACGAGCCTGGATCGTCTGGTTTAGCATGCATTTGTGCATCCATTGATGCTGTCACTTGTACTTGCAGTTTGAAACCAATAATTTATTTATACATTTAAAAATTTGTATATGAATTCGAATATTATAAATTCCCACTGTGCATGTTTAAAGATTTTAATAAAAATTAATAAAAAAAAACGAAATTTTATTTTTATTTTATTTTTAGGATTTCTTACCAAAAATATTTAAATATGTTTTTATGCAAACATACTACTTTTTGAACTGAAACAACTGATGTATTTCTCTGGAAACATATTTATATTCATGTCGTACAAAATCATGTTTTCTTTTGAACATATTTATGTTTCTGTTCAAATATTTATTTTGTTTAGATGTAGTAATTATTATGTTTCCATTAGAACATACACCACTTTAAGGGGCAACATTAAAATGTTTCCGTAATATTATAATGTAAGTCAGAGCTCATTACAACACTGTTCTAGGCTCAATACAACCCTGATTACAATATGCGTGAAGTTAACAACTCGTCTTCAACAACCGGAACGGGTAGAATCAACATCTGCCACCAAAAGTAGGCAGATCTGAATTCCACTCCGTTGATTCCGCCTCGTTCTATTAAATTTCAAACGTCGGTGCGCAGAGTTGCCACATTAATAATCTTGATTTTTGTCATTGATACGATTATTTCATTATTATTTAATGTTTTTGTTAAATGAATTAAACCCTTTTTGTATGCACATTGCTGTGAAAATCATTAAAATGAAAAATCCTCTATAGTTGTTGAAAGATATTATTGGATATTCACAAAAAAAAAATCATAAAAGATGAAAAATTTATAATTTTCTACAATATCTATAGTTTTGAAAACGTTTCATACTGGTATTTTACCGGTAACATTTTAATTCGTAAACGGTAATCGTTCAATGCGATCATTTCGGTAACAGTTACGATGTTTCATATAAAAAATGAAATGAATTACAGTAAAGGTAACGGCAACGGTTTCAAACCTGTAGCGCAATTCTGTAACTTATTAAGGACAAATATCGATATCGCTAACTAACAATAATTGTAGCTTGGGAAAGCAATCGTTATGATAAAAAGTAATTTTTTAACGATATTTGTCTCTATTGCTGTAGTTTATCAAACGGGATATTTTTCAAAACAGCAGCTATTTCAAAACAGCCGCTATTATTTTAGCCTCAACTTTTTTACTTTATCAACCAGGCTGTTTTTGCTTTCCAAACTATAATCATTCCAGACATGAATCAAATATTTCTATAATTTTCAAACTGTATTATGTCTAGAAATTCAAATTTCTTCGATGAAAAACAATAACAAATCAGAAAGTTTGAAATCATTTTTAAATTTGACAGCGAGTTGGATATTATTCCAGACTAAAAATTTTAGACAACAACCGAGCAGTTTAAAATTTTTAGCTAGGGTTAAAATCAAATTTTAGACTGGTTGATAATGTAGAAAAATTGAAAATATCAAGATATTTTTGAAAACAGCTGCTGTTTTTAAAATAGCCTTGTTGATAAACTACAGCATTAAAGTAGTTAACCATATCGATTTTTGTCGTTAATAAGTTACAGAATCGCCCTACTGGAAAAATTAATACATGGAACTATAAAAACATGATCTAAATGGTCGTACTATTAAGTACTTAATAGTACATTTTCTTCTGAGTGTAATAACCCAACTAGAACAAAATATTTTCTTTGCTTACAAAAGTTATCTATTAAGCATCGTATAGATATATCAGAAAGGTAACTTTTTAAAGTAAACAAATCCGGATAAAACCCACATAGTGGCACCTCTGAACTTCATACTTCAAAGTTGGTAATGTTTTTTTTTTTGCTGCGCCATACCGTTTGCTGTTAGCGTTTTTTGTGGTCCGCGTATTTTGTGTGGACAAAAATGTCCGATTGATAGTAAAAATATTAACCGCAGTAGAATAAAGGTATCCCTCAAGGTATCCCTCATGGATTTTTGAATCAACTTTTTTGATTTTCTTTATTATTTAAATTATTTTTATAATCAAAATCAGATGATTAGAAAAGTAAATGTATCGATGTCCGCACACAAAGCTAAAATGATACTCGTCCTTTTCGTTCATAACTTAAAAATAAAAAGAAATGTTGTTAAAAAATTAAAAAGAACACTTTAATACTGAATGAATACAAAATGAATACAAAATTCATTTAAAAATGTTTATAAAACCATTGTCTTTTGGTTTCTAGTTGTGTGATGTCCATTGATTATAGATATCTTTACTGTAAGCTAGTTTAGAATAAATAAGCATGGCTTGGCGTCATTTTCACTACAGACTAATAGTCGCAAGTTCAAACAAGATGTGCTTAAAATTCAACAAAGCTTGTGTAAAAATAAACAAATGATATGTAAATTTACTACGCGTGTCTAATTTTAAACATTTTGTGCTTTATATCACACAACAAAGGTTTAAAAATGCAAATAAAATGTATATGTACACGTAAATAGTTGTAACATTAAACAATAATTGTCTAAATCGTTTTTTTACACACTCATATACGCATATGTGCACAAAATTTGCAAATTTACACAAAAAATACACACTTTTACGTAGTAATTTTAAACTCAGTTTTTAGAGTGTATAATGCCCGATTTACATTATATCTTCTGTGAGTCTCACTGTATCGCCTAGGGTTGCATTTTTTTAAATTTTGATATAAAAATAGATTTTTTTTTTTTTTAAATGCACACCTAGGAGATACAGTGAGACTCACAGAAGATACAATGTAAATCGGGCATAATGCAATATAGCTATAGCTATTACTTTGACTGATTCTGTAGACAAGTTTCAAACTAAAAGGCAATAGATGGTGCTGATAATGGTTGTATCTACATATATATAAAAATGTACAATTTCAGTTGATTTCACATTTTATTGATTTCATATAGTTGTAAAATGTTGATTGTGATTGTAATATATAGCTCATGTACTTTTGCATTGGTTTCAAATTATCTAACTCAATAATAAAATAATTACGGTCTCAGTTAAAAAATAAGAATTCAGATCACATTTATTTTAAGTCGTATATATCGACCATTACCTTTGAGAAGATTTCTAAGAATATCATTAAAAAGGATCAAACACGTAAGTATTAATGAGCATTACTTGTACAAACATGCTTTATGCCCGATTTACATTGTATCTTTTGTGAGTCTCACTGTATCTCCTAGGGGTGCATTTTTTCAAAAAGAAATACTATTTTTAGGAACCACAGAAGATACAATGTAAATCGGGCATTAGGATTATATTTCTGAGCAATAAATTACAGTTTTTATTATATTTCAACACTACTATTTAAAAAAAGGGTTCATATCAAAAATTAAGAATTCACATCCCATTTACTTTACGTCGTTAATATCGATCGTTCCCTTTGTAACGATTTCTACAAAAATCATGAAATAGCCTCACCCACCTAAATATTAATGAAATTACAGGTACATGTGATTCTGAAATATATTTCTTAGCAATAATTTGCAATATTTATGGTTTTTAAAGAGTATTGTTAGATCATTAAATGTTTTATATGCAATCGTTAAAAACTGTTTCCTTTAAGAATAACGAATGCAGGTGGGACCAAAAGTAGGCAGATCTGATTTTTACTTCGTTCTCTTTGTAAAGAAGTGTAGTTGTGTCAGTGTGGCCACTTTTTGTGTAATTCCACAAGAACAGTGCATTTTTGATCTCATTGGTATTTTTTGTGTAATTTAATTTTTGTGTATTTTTTGTGCAATTTAGAATCAAATAAAATTATACTACAAAAGAAAAATTTAAAGAGTTTCATGAATATTTTCAGATATATATAAAACACTATCGCCTACTGTAATTCGATGGCAATCATATAAAAGTTCTGTAGCGGTTCGAATCGCTACGCGATTGAAGTATTTGAGTATCCATCGTCTTTAGACAGTATATATGTACGAATTTATTACCTATGTATTTTCAATATTCACTAATTTTATTATATTATTTCAATCATAGAGGCCTCTCTAAATAGTGAAATTAGAAAAATGTTATTGTCAAACTATATTAAATTTCAAACAGTAAAACAGAATGTACTTGGATTATTAATAATAGTTATATCAACATGTCTAAAGATCTTGAATTTAGATTAAATTTATATTAATAGAATTCGAAAATGAGAAACTCTTTTGTATTCCGCAGAACCAGTTCAAATGGTGTTTTATCTCAGGACGTAGAAATACAAATGGTGTAATATTTTAGATATAGTTTGCTTAGACTTTGCCCAATATTTTCAGTCAAAAATATTATCTTGCATTAAAAAAATCCTTTCTTAAAATAGTATGAAATTATATCGATATCTTACAGGCAAAAGATAGCAACCAACAGAAAACAAATTTCAGGAAGAGAATAATTCTTAAAATTGAGTAGATGAAAGTGTCATTTAATTGAGCTGACAATAATAATAGTGTGGCACAATTTCCAAAATATCCATTATTTGCAGAAGTATTTGAAGAAAAATGTAGATATCCCAATTTATTTTGAACAATTTTTCAAATCATGAATTTTCGGAAAATTTTGATGCAAACTTCTATGTTTTAATGTATGTCAAACAACATACTTATTAAAATGTGGTTAAAAACGTTAAATTCTGAAATTTTAAAAATACAGTATATGTAATACCAGCTCTAGAATACGAATTCTGGCCTTGTTTAACTTTTTTTTTTTTCCAAAAATGGACTAAGCCTTATTGATTCCCAACGGCACATTTTATTATACTTTTTAATGTCATAAAAAAATTGTGTAATTTTTTTAGCAAAACTATTGTATGTTTAGGGTTTACCAAAATTACTTCAACAATTTTTAGTCCATATAAACGCAAATGCAGAAAATGGTTTTAATATCGTAAAATCAATATAATCAATATCATCACCTGAGAATTTATTAACCGCGTGGGTCGTATTTAGGAAAACGATATAGAAGATTTGTATAAATATTCCTCCTAAATGCTTAAAAATTATTTAAAATAGTAAAGAAATAAAAATTAGATTTTTTGTACATTATGTCATATTTACGATATCGTTTGAATATCTTAAAAATATAATTGGGTTTACTGGAAAAAATACTTGAAAGCAAATACAGTTTATGTTTTTAGTAAAAAATATATTAGGTTTCCTTTTTTTATTATTATACTCAGAAAAAAATTTATCATCAAGTACTTAATTTTTTTTGTAAATATCCAATAATATCTTTCAACAACTATAGATGATTTTTAATTTTAAGGATTTTCACAGCAATGCGCATACGAATAAAAATGTTTTAATTCGTTTAACAAAAGCATTAAATAATAATGAAATAATCGTATCTTTATCGATTATTACAATGGCAAAAATCAAGATTATTAATCTGGCCACTCTTCGCACTGATGGTGGAAATTAAATAGAATGAGGCAGAAACAATTTCAGTACAAAGAGAACGATATGAAATTCAGATCTGCCTACTTTTGGTACGTATGTGAAGTAAACAACACGGCTTCAACAACAGGAACGGGTGGAATTAATATCTGCCACCAAAAGTAGGCAGATCTGAATTTCACTTCGTTCTCTTGTATTTTTAAAATTTCAGAATTTAACGTTTTTAACCACATTTTAATAAGTATGTTATTTGATATACATAAAAACATAGAAGTTTGCATCAAAGTTTTCCAAAAATTCATGATTTGAAAAATTGTTTGATATAAATTGGGACATCTACATTTTTCTGCAAGTATTGGATATTTTGGAAATTGTGCCACACTATTATTATGGTCAGCTCAATTAAATGACACTTCGAGTTGATCTACTCAATTTTGGGACTTTTTTCTCCTTCTGTGAAATTTCTGTTGGTTGCTATCTTTTGCCTGTAAGATATCGATATAACTTCATACTATTTTAAGAACGGATTTTTTGTATGCAGAATAATAATTTTTGACTGAAAATATTGGACAAAGTCTAAACAAACTATATCTAAAACGAGTTGGGAAAGTTAGGTCACATGGGTAAGTTCGTTCACATGAGACGGACTTTTATAGTCTGTCGCGCCCGACTATGTAATACCCTACACTTTGGTGTGAATTTTAGTGTGGGGAATTTAATTTTATACCTACCTTTAAAGTTCTTAATTATGCTGAACATTCTTACACTCAGAATATTATTTACATATCAAATTTCTGACGACGTATATTCCATTAATTTAAAAAATTGATGTAAAAGTAAAAAAATAAAAAATCAAAAAATGTTAAAACATGTAGAAAAATAAATGTGGGCGGATCACGCCCACTTTTAAACATATGTAGAGATTAAAGGCTAATACTTCATAATATTGTTTTCAATAATTTGCCAAAAAAATAAAAGGTCCACTATGAAAAAGCGAGGAGTAATAAAAAAATCAAATTTGGGCGTATCACGCCCATTTTTGTATCATATATTTTTAGTTGAATTAACAATACGTTTTACATTTTATAAGTATATCTTGAATACCTTTCGAGTTATTGGTTCGTAAAGAGTTATATAAAAGTGTCTTGTATGGGAGGTGGACGTGTCCGTTGACCAATTTAGCTAATTTACATTGACAAAACTAACTTTTGGCTAAAAAGTATTGAAACGAAATTTCATCGCATTCTAAGCAGTATTTTTCAAGTTATCGTGTATACGGACAGCAAGACAGGCGGACGGACAGAAAGACGGACATGGCTAAACGGACTCGGGTGGTGATGCTGATCAAGAATATATATATACTTTTCCATACCGGACACGCCTCCTAAGGGGCGTTACAATATATGCACAAAGTTAATACACCCTGTACCTCATAGGTGTAGGGTATAATATTACATCATTTGTCATTTCTACTTCCAGAGAAAAAACAGCATTTGAACTGGTACTGCGGAATACAAAAGCGATTCTCATTTTCGAATTATATAAATTTAAATTTAATATAAATTCAAAATCTTTAAATATGTTGATATCACTATTATTAATAATCCAAGTACATTCTGTTTTACTGTTTGAAATTTAATATAGTTTGACAACAACATTTTTCAATTTTTAACTTTTTCACTATTTAGAGAGTCCTTTGATTGAAATAATATGATGATGAATGAATGATGTAATATGAATGAATGATTGAAATAATATAATGAAATTAGTGAATATTCAAAATACATAGGTAATAAATTCGTACATATATACTGTCTAAAGACGACGAATACTCAAATACTTCAATCACGTAGCGATTCGAACCGCTACAGAACTTTTTATGATTGCCATCGTATTACAGTAGGCGATAGTGATTTATATGTATATGTATATGTATCTATATATATATATATATATATATATATATATATATATATATATATATATATATATATATATATATATATGTATATATATATATATATATATATATATATATATATATATATATATATATATATATATGGGGGCGATTATCACAAGGCAACGTGTCTGAGTGCTTCAACATGGCGAAGCCAGCTCAATCCTTGTCGGTGTCGTCTCAAGTCAACTCACTGGTCACCAGAATTGGCAAATTGTCAAATGGTGACACCTCTACTTCGGTGGAAGTCCTCCTCGTGGAAGTCCCTGGAAACGGCGCTCTACACCACCCGGTGTAGAAGTCGGCTAAAGTGAGTGGCGAGCATCTCCCTCAGAGTGAGGATTCGTGCGTTGGGTTTGGGTCCCACCACGGAAAAAACCTATGCGCCCAATGAAAACAAAAAAGAAGCCTCGGATAACGACCAATTACAACGATGACGACCCACGCAAACGTTTTAAGGACCATGATTTACGGATATGCACCTGGAATGTCCGGACCCTTTATAGGGAAGGTGCCTCTATCCAGCTGGCAGATGTCATCGAAAAATATAAGGCTGACATCACCGCTATCCAGGAGATGCGATGGACGGGACAGGGCTGTTCGAAACAAGCGTCCTGTGATATCTACTACAGCTGCCATGCGGAGAGACACGAATTTGGATGTGGTGTTTGTGGTCGGCAAGAGACTCCGCCACCTTGTCTCTAGGTTCACGCCCGTGGACGAAAGGCTGGCAACAATCCGCATCAAGGCTAAATATTTCCATATCAGCCTAATTTGTGCACACGCTCCGACGAACGAGAAAGATGACGAGACAAAAGAGCGCTTCTACGAGCGCCTAGACAACGCATACGAGCGCTGCCCCCGCCACGATATCAAAATCGTGCTAGGCGATTTTAACGCCAAGGTGGGCAGAGAATCCATCTATTGTCCCACAATCGGAAAATTTAGCCTCCATGCCAACACTTCCGATAACGGAACGAGGCTAATCGACTTCGCCGCAGCACGAAACATGGTAGTTAGTAACACATAGTTTCGAACATTTCGATATCCACAAGGCCACGATCAAAGAGGAGGGAAGAGAGACGTCTTTTCAGGCGTAAAAAAAGCGATGCAGAAAGACGTGAGTGTGAGGAGATTGAGATGCATGGGGACAGGAATGAGGCTCGAAAATTCTTCGAGAAAATAAGACGCCTAGCCGGAGGTTCAAAATCCGGAGCCTCTTCCTGTAAAGATGAGAACGGAAATCTAGTGACAGATATCCAGAGCATACTGAAAATATGGAGGGATCACTTCTCTAAACTGCTGACCGGTGATGATGACCTCAATTCCACCGATAGAGAAGCAAACCCGGCAACCCCAGTACTTGATGACGACGTTGAGATTCCGCCACCCGACCATGACGAGGTCAGAACAGCCATTGCTCGGCTGAAAAACAACAAAGCCGCAGGTGCTGATGGCCTGCCTGCTGAATTGTTTAAGACCGGAGGCGAAGAGCTAATAGAGAGCATGCACGAGCTCGTAAGCAGAATATGGTCGGATGAAAGAATGCCAAGTGACTGGAACCTCAGTGTACTCTGCCCAATCCTTAAGAAAGGGGATCCCACTATCTGCGCCAACTACCGTGGGATCAGCCTACTCAATATCGCATACAAGTTTCTATCGAGCGTATTATGTGAAAGACTGAAGCCCATCGTCAACAGACTGATTGGACCTTATCAGTGCGGCTTCAGACCTGGAAAGTCCACCATAGACCAGATTTTCACATTGCGCCTAATCCAGGAAAATACCCTAGAAAAACAGATCGACACCTACCACCTATTAGTCGATTATAAAGCCGTCTTCGACACTCCGATAAGGGAACGATTATATGCCGCAATGTCTGAGTTCGGTATACCTGCGAAACTTATAAGGCTTTGCAGGATGACCCTGAGCAACACACGTTGCTCAGTGTGAATAGGAACAGAACTCTCCGAGCCATTTCATACCGAACGAGGTTTCAAACAGGGTGACACCCTATCGTGCGACATTTTTAACTTGTTGATGGAGAAAATAGTTTGAGCTGCCGAACTCCGTCAAAGCGGCACTATCCTCAACAAAGGTGTCATACTGCTCGCATATGCCGACGATATTGATATCATTGGCAGGAGCACACGAGCAGTCAGCGCAGCATTCTCCAGATTGGAGAAAGAGTCGCATCGAATGGGTCTAGCGGTGTACGAGGACAAGACGAAGTTCCAAAAAGCTGATTTTGACAACCACAAGTTCGACATTGTGAAGGACTTCGTCTATCTGGGATCCAGCGTAAACAGCATCAACGACGTCAGCCTGGAGATCAAACGGAGAATAACTCTTGCCAACAGGTGCTACTTTGGGCTCAGTAGGCAATTGAGAAGCAGAGCCCTCTCTCGCCGGACAAAAATAACGCTCTACAAGTCACTCATCATGCCCGTCCTACTTTATGGTGCAGAAACATGGACGCTGGCCTCCACCGATGAGAGAGTTCTGGGAGCGTTCGAGAGAAAGATTCTGCTTTGCTAACGAGTATCGAAACAGGATGAACCACGAGCTGTATGAGTTATTCAACGACATTGACATAGTCAAGCGCATCAAGATTCAGCGGCTTCGCTGGCTAGGTCATGTCAAACGAATGGATGAAAACTCTCCGGCCAAGAAGGAGCTTGAATCGAAACTCGAAGGTGGACAGCGTAGAAAATGGCGTCCAAATCTGCGTTGGAAAGACCAAGTTGAGGACAACCTGGCAACGCTTGGTATTTCTAACTGGCGTCAGCGCGCGCAAAGCAGATCCGACTGGCGCGGCTTCATCTCAGCGGCCAAAACCGACCCACGGTTGTAAGGGCCATTTAAGTAAGTAAGGATATTTTATAGAAGGTGTTATTAAGATAATTAGGATTATCAAAGTTATAGTCGGTCTAAGCCGACTATAAACACCCTACACACCATTCAAAAAGGTGTATAGGTCATAGAAATCCTGAAAATAACTACAAACTTACAATCGCTGAAGAATTTCCATTCATTTGATACCCATTTGATACAAATTGGTAGGTGTACCGAATTTCAATTTTTTTTTTTTTGGGAACCAAAAGTAGTTTCGCGGGAAAAAATATTCATGTATTTGAGCATGAAATCAATATATATTTGACCAAAAAAGTTTACCTAAGCACGTATACAGTAAAAGTGATCTGTAGATGTAAATTTTATATGAGTTGTTTGAATATAAATGGTCTGATCACAATGGACCGATCTCGCCAATTTTTTCGCACATACTGCGTAGGTATAAAGTAACCTAAGTTATGAGTTTCAGTTATCTAACTTTTCATTTTTAAAGTAGTAGGGATTTACTGTATTCGTGCTTAGGTAAACTCTTCTGGTCAAATATATATTGACTTCATGCTCAAATACATGAAAATAATGTTTTCCCGCGAAATTACTTGTGGTTCCAAAAAAATCGAAATTCGGTACACCTACCCATTTGTAAATATGGATATCAAATTAATGAAAATTCTTCAGCGATTGAAAGTTTGTAGTTATTTTCAGGATTCGTATACCCTGAAGATACCCGAAGACTTTTTAATTAATATAAAAATATATATTTTTTAAATATTATAAATGATGTTGCACAAATGGCATAACGATAATGTTTACCTTTTTTCATCAAGTAATATTGTTTTATATTCATAAAATTTTAAATGTAATTTAAAGTTTTGAATTTCCCTTGGCTATATTTCACCGGCATTTATAAAAAATATATGGTAGCGCATTGTTTTGTACATCTAAGTAAAACCGTGTACATCTAAATTACATTATTGTTTTTGGTTAGACTATTAAAAATAAAAGGAGAGAAAAATAATTAAAACTTAAAAATCATAAAAACTGGACAGTATTTAACAAAACCATTTTATCAAATAAAGGCGCAAATCAGAATAAAACAAGAATCAAAAATTTGCAGACAAGAGTCTTGCATTGTACAAATTGGAATTGGATTCATTTTAACATTTTTTTTAGTAAGTAAAACTTTTTGTATTAGAGACATTCTACACCAAATCTACCGAAGTTCAAGACTCACCCTCTCCAGAGATACAGTGGTCCAAAGTTTCAAAATAATCAATAATTACTTTTTGTGGTTGTAGAAAAAACTCGACCGTAGAATACTGTAAACCTCGTGTTAAGGATAATAAAACAAACTTCGTCATAACTTTTAAATCCGAACATCTAATCAATGGATTGTCCTTGAAATTTAAATAAATTGCGCAGTAAAAAGAACACTTTAAAAATTATATACAATATTTTAAAAACAAACTTTTAAAATATGTTTAGGTATTATTTGTACCAAAAACCTAAAAAATTTGGTAAGAAGTGATTTATGCCTCGAAGTTTTCTCGAACTAACTTGGATAACAAAAATCCGATCTCGTTGCTAATTTTTAAAATTTCGTAATTTTCGTACAGCAAAATTTTATGTTAGGATATTTAAACATTTTCCACATAGCAATATTTTTGAAATATATCTCTATATATTTGAACAATTTGATGCAATATTAAACCAGAATCGTTTTTATTATCGTTTCGAAAAAAAAAACGGCAATGTTTTCTACATATTGCATAATATGTAGTATGTATTTGTTTTCTGTAGTTTTTATTTTTGAAATACGTGTACTACATAATACATAAAAGCAACGAAGGAGCGATACAAAGAGAAGGGAAGAGAGACGTCTTTTCAGGCGTAAAAAAAGCGAAGCAGAAAGACGTGAGTGTGAAGAGATTGAGATGCATGGGGACAGGAATGAGGCTCGAAAATTATTCGAGAAAAAAAAAATGAAGTAAACCAGGCAAACCCAGTATTTGATGACGACGTTCATATTCCGCCACCCGACCATGACGAGGTCAGAACAGCCATCGCTCTGCTGAAAAACAACAAAGCCACAGGTGCTGATGGCCTGAGGAGGCGAAGAGCTAATAGAGAGCATGCACGAGCTCGTAAGCTGAATATGGTCGGATGAAAGGATGACTGGAGCCTCAGTGTACTCTGCCCAATCCTTAAGAAAGGGGATCCCACTATCTGCGCCAACTACCGTGGGATCAGCCTCAACAACTCAATATCGCATACAAGGTTCTATCGAGCGTATTATGTGAAAGACTGAAGCCCATCATCAACAGACTGATTGGACCTTATCAGTGCGGCTTCAGACCTGGAAAGTCCACCATAGACCAGATTTTCACATTGCGCCTACCACCTATTAGTCGACTATAAAGCCGCCTTCGACACTCCGATAAGGGAACGATTATACGCCGCAATGTCTGAGTTCGGTATACCTGCGAAACTTATAAGGCTATGCAGGATGACCCTGAGCAACACACGTTGCTCAGTGAGAATAGGAAAAGACCTCTCCGAGCCATTTCATACCGAACGAGGTTTCAGACAGGGTGACTCCCTATCGTGCGACTTTTTTAACTTATTGATGGAGAAAATAGTTCGAGCTGCCGAACTCCGTCAAAACGGCACTATCCTCAACAAAAGTGTCATATTGCTCGCATATGCCGACGATATTGATATCATTGGCAGGAGCACACGAGCAGTCAGCGCAGCATTCTCCAGATTGGAGAAAGAGTCGCGTCGACTGGGTGTAGCGGTGAACGAGGATAAGACGAAGTTCCTTGTGTCAACAAGCAAAAAAGAGTCCGTGCGTCTTGGACAAAAAGCTGATTTTGACACCCACAAATTCGACATTGTGAAGGACTTCGTCTATCTGGGATCCAGCGTAAACAGCAACAACGACGTCAGCCTGGAGATCAAACGGAGAATAACTCTTGCCAACAGGTGCTACTTTGGGCTCAGTAGGCAATTGAGAAGCAGAGCCCTCTCTCGCCGGACGAAAATAACGCTCTACAAGTCACTCATCATGCCCGTCCTACTTTATGGTGCAGAAACATGGACGCTGGCCTCCACCGATGAGAGAGTACTGGGAGCGTTCGAGAGAAAGATTCTGCTTTGCTAACGAGTATCGAATCGGGATGAACCACGAGCTGTATGAGTTATTCGACGACATTGACATAGTCAAGCGCATCAAGATCCAGCGGCTTCGCTGGCTAGGTCATGTCGAACAAATGGATGAAAATACTCCAGCCAAGAAGGTGCTTGAATCGAAACTCGAAGGTGGACAGCGTAGAAGAGGGCGTCCAAATCTGCGTTGGAAAGTTGAGGACAACCTGACAACGCTTAGTATTTCTAACTGGCGTCAGCGCGCGCAAAGCAGATCCGACTGGCGCGGCTTCATCTCAGCGGCCAAAACCGACCCACGGTTGTAAGGGCCATTTAAGTAAGTATATATATATATATATATATATATATATATATATATATATATATATATATATATATATATATATATATATATATATATATCTGAAAATATTCTTGAAACTCTTTACATTTTTCTTTTGTAGTATAATTTTATTTGATTCTAAATTATACAAAAACGAGTTGGGAAAGTTAGGTCACATGGGTAAGTTCGGTCACATGGGGCGGATCTTTATAGTCGGTCGGGCCCGACTATGGAATACCCTACACCTTTGGTGGGGATATAAAACCTCAGAATATTATTCATATATCAGAAATTTACGTCTTATATCCCCATAAATTAAAAAAATTATATAAAGAATAAAAAACTAAAAAAAAAATTTGAAAAATGTGATTGGGCGGACCACGCCTATATTTAAAATTTTGAAAGGCTAATATTTCATAGATTTGATTTTAATAATTTACGGATCAATTTTCCACTATGAAAACACGGGAAATAATGAAAAAAAAAAAAGTGGGCGGCTCACGCCCATTTTTGGACCACATAGTTTTAGGTGAATTATAACAATATGTTTTAAATTTTATAACTATACCTTGAATACTTTTCGAGTTATTAGTTCCGAAAGAGTTATATAAAAGTGACTTGTATGGGAGGTGGGCGTGGCCGTTGACCGATTTAGCTCATTTTCAAACTCAGTTCCTACTTTTGGTTCAAATATATTGAGACGAAATTTCATCGCATTCTGATCAGTATTTCTCAAGTTATATTCGGACAGCAAGACAGCAAGACAGCAAGACAGCAAGACGGACAGACAGACAGACAGACAGACGAACATGGCTAAACGGACTCGGGTAGTGATGCTGATCAAGAATATATATACTTTTCCATACCGGACACGCCTCCTAAGGGGCGTTACAATATATGCACAAAGTTAATATACCCTGTACCTCATAGGTGTAGGGTATAAATATACAAAAATTAAATTACACAAAAAAATACACAATGAGATCAAAAATGCACTGTTTTTGTGAAATTACACAAAAAGTGGCAACACTGACACAACTACACTTCTTTACAAAGAGAACGAAGTAAAAATCAGATCTGCCTACTTTTGGTGGCAGATTTTGATTCCACCCGTTCCTGTTGTTAAAGACGTGTTGTTAACTTCACGCATATATTCAGTGCTCGATTTCGGTACGATGTCCCCTGAAATCATATATATAACAGATATGGAATATGTTTCCATATACTATTATCGTTCTAAAAAAAAATTACCGATGAGGTTTTTTCTTAAAGTCTCTTAAAATCGATTTCAATATGAGTACCATATGATAAATACACATATTTTGCAGTGATTACTATTTTTTGTCTATGTTTTTCTCCTAAATCTGAGGAAAAACGAATTCAAAATTGTTTACAAATGTCATTAGCTATTTAAGAAAAAAAAATACACTGTGAGAAAGTTTTTTACAAAATCTGTAAATTAGTATAAAACTTCATGTAAAATATACTTTTTTCATGTTTTTGACCAGATTTAGAAGTTGTGTCCCCTAAAGTGGTGGTACACCGACACCACAAAATTTGTAGAATACCATAGTCGATTGTTTAAAATTAAAAACACAGTGAAAAATTCATTTAAAGTACAAAAATACTACATCAATATTGGTGTTAATTTGGGGAAAAATAACATTTTTTTTTTACTTTTTTTAACGTCAATTTAAACAATGAAGGACTCAAAATAAATTGTGGGCTGGTACTTTTTATAAAATTAAAGTCAGGTAATTAAACAATCTTTCATTAGTATCAAAAATATTGAAAATCCGTTTACGTTTTCTATGCGTTTTTCATTTTCAAATATATGGTTTAAAAAAACATAAATTAAGTGTAATGTTATATTCAAAGTCTGATTTCTATATGATGTCCCCTAAATCGGAGATATGTTGATTTCAGAAAAATTTTGTATTGGTTTTGGGTATTTATAAAAAAAAAATACACGTTGAGAAAATATTCATAACTCCTATATTTTATATCATAAAACTAATATTTCAAATTCAGTGCTCGAGTTTTGTGCGATGTCCCCTGAAATCATATATATCGAATATAGAATATGTTTCCTTATACTATTGCCTTTCTATAAAAGAAAAATCCCGATGAGATTTTTTCTTAGTCTCGGAAATTGAATTTCAATATGAGTACCATATGACCAATTCACATATTTTGCAGTTATTACTATTTTTTATATGTTTTCCCCTAAATCTTAGATAAAAAGTATTTAAAACTGTTTACAAATATTACTAGCTATTTCATAAAAAAATTACACGGCGAGAAAATTTCTTACCGGCTCAAAATCTGTAAATTAGTTTAAAACTTCATGTACAATATACTTTTTTCATGTTTTTGACCAGATTTAGAAGTTATGTCCCCTAAAGTGGTGGTACACCGACTCCACATAATTTGTAGAATACCATGGTCGATTGTTTCAAATTAAAAACACAGTGAAAAATTCATTTAAAGTACAAAAATACTACATCAATATTGGTGTTAATTTTGGGAAAAATAACATTTTTTTTTTTACTTTTTTTAACGTCAATTTTAACCATGAAGGACTCAAAATAAATTGTGGGCTGGTACTTTTTAAAAAATTAAAGTAAGGTAATTAAACAGTCATTCATTAGAATCAAAAATATTGCAAATCCGTTTACGTTTTCTATACCTTTTGTCATCTTCAAATATATGGTTCAATCAAAAAATAATAAGTGTAATAACCACATGTTATGTTCAACGTTTTTCTCCTAAATCTGAGGCAAAACTAATTTAAAACTGTTTACAGATGTTATTAGATATTAAAGAAAAATACACGGTGAGAAAGTTTGTTACTGGCTCAAAATCTGTAAATTTGTCTAAAAACTTCTTGTAATATATAATTTTCTCTTGTTTATGGCCAGATTTAGAAGTTATGGCCCCTATACTGGTAGTTCACCGACTCTACAAAAGTTGTAGAATACCATGGTCGATTGTTTAAAATTAAATACACAGTGAAAAAATCATTTAATGTATAAAAATACATATGAAACACCCTTTATTTTGAATCATAAAACTAATATTTCAAATTCAGTGCTCGATTTCGGTACGATGTCCCCTGAAATCATATATATGGAA
This sequence comes from Dryomyza anilis, assembly GCA_951804985.1. NCBI lineage: Eukaryota > Metazoa > Arthropoda > Insecta > Diptera > Dryomyzidae > Dryomyza > Dryomyza anilis. The sequence goes on along the minus strand of OX638130.1, from coordinate 39,401,734 downwards.
TATGTACCATATACTATTATCTTTCTAAAAAAAAATTACCGATGAGGTTTTTTCTTAAAGTCTCATAAAATCGATTTCAATATGAGTACTATATGACAAATTCACATATTTTGCAGTTATTACTATTTTTTTTGTCTATGTGTTTCTCCTAAATCTGAGGCAAAATGTAACTCTCAAAACTGTCAAAACTGTTTACAATTGTCATTAGCTTTTTAAGAAAAAACCAGTTGGGAACGTTAGATCACATGGGAAATTTTAAAGTAGGTGTTATTATGATAGTTAGGATTATCAAAATTATAGACGGTCTAAGCCGACTATAAATACCCTAAACATATGTGTGGTTACCATTCAAAGTGGTTAATAGGTCACCAGGGTATACGAATCCTAAAAATAACTACAAACTTTTCATCCCTGAAGAATTTTCTTTCATTTGATACCCATATTTACAAATGGGTAGATGTACCGAATTTCGATTTTTTTTTTGGGAACCACAAGTCGTTTCGTGGGAAAACATTATTTTCATGTATTTGAGCATAATCTCAATATATATTTGACCAAAAAAAGTTTACCTAAGTACGTATACAGTAAAATTGATTTGTAGATGTAAATTTTATATGAGGTATTTGAACATAAGTAGTCGGTTCTCAGGTCACAATAGACCGATCATGCCAATTTTCTTGTTCAGACAGCTTAGATATATAAGTAATCTAAATCTAAGGTTTCATTGCTCTAGCTTTTCAATCGTGTAATCGTGATTTCAACAGACAGACAGAAGGACAGACGGACGGACAGACGGACATCGCTAAATCGACTCAGTAGGTCATGCTAAGAGAACTTGAGAGAACTTAAGTTTGACATTGTTTGTATCTTTAATAGTTATGGAGATAAAAATCAGTAAAGTTAAACATTTTTTCATGAAAAATTTTTCAAAAATTGTAAAAAAACCAAAAGTAATCTGATTTTTAAAATTCTTTTGTTTATGGAAAGCTAACATTGAGATCTAAAAAAAATGTGCTTACAAGAGGAAATATATTGTTTAGTTTTGAACATGATTTTTTTTTTAATTTTTGAAGACTTTACTTTACATATTTTTACATAGATTGTACATTTTATAATGAAATCAAAATATGATTTAGGGACTTTTATAAATAATTACCACATAAATAATAAACTGAAAACCGTTTTAAAATATCACAAGTGGTTTAGTAAATATAAAATTGTAAAGTCAACAATTTTTTTTATTTCCGATTTTTGCATTTTTTTTTTTGGAAAATTTGACTTTCTCCGTAAGTATTTTTTTTTCTTCAGTAACATGTACTTTTGTTATATTTTTTTTTGATAGATAACATTACTGTGAATCTTTTAAATGATAAAACTTATTCAAAATATATTTAACCAATCTGGCAACACTAGTCAAATTTAAAGTTTTTTATTTTTTTTTTTACTTTTTTTACTTTGACCCCCTGCAGAAAAGTTTTCAAAGTCGAAAGTCAAATTTTAAGTAAGAAGTTTTAAGGACGAGTTATTTCTACTTATATTTGTCTCTTACTTATTTTTTTACCGGCGAAGTATATGTGCAGGGCAGCATTTTTTCCAAAATTACTCATTTTTTGAAGGGACTTAGATTAAAACCGGTATATCTCACTTTATAATAAATATATTCTTAAAAAGGTTTTAATGGAGCATAAGTACATAAAACAATTGTGTATTAAGTAAAAGTTTCATGATTATAAGGTTAATACTTATTTAGATATATTCAATCAAATTTTAACTTTTTTTTTCTAAATTTTTTCTTTTTATTTTTCTTCTTTTTCAAAAAAAAAGTGGTCAGAAACTATATACAGATTGTCTTTATATTCGCCACATATATTCCTTGAAATCTTTTCTTTTCTGATACCAAACACTTATATATTTACTTACATATGTGTGCAAAATATCATATTAATTAACATCATGTTTCATCAAAATTTCGTATTTTTATACCCTACACTAAGAGTGAAGGGGTATATTCAGTTTGGTACGCCGTTTGTAACACCCAGAAGGAAGCATCTCCGGTATGGAAAAGTATATATATTCTTGATCAGCATGATCTCCTGAGTCGATTTAGCGATGAATGAAACTAACTTGAAAATAACTTAGATTACTTATATACCTACGCTGTATGTGCGAAAAAATTGGCTAGATCGGTTCATTGTGACCTGTGATCTGACCATTTATATTAAAATACCTCATATAAAATTTACATCTACAGCTCAATTTTACTGTTTACGTGCTTAGGTAAACTTTTTTGGTCAAATATATATTGACTTAATGACAAATACATGAAAATAATGCTTTCCCGCGAAACGACTTGTGGTTCCCAAAAAAAAAAAATCGAAATTCGGTACACCTACCCATTTGTAAATATGGGTATCAAATGAATGGAAATTCTTCAGTGATTGAAAGTTTGTAGTTATTTTCAGGATTCGTATTTCCTGGTGACCTATATACCACTTTGAATGGTAACCACACATATGTGTAGGGTATGTATAGTCGGCTTAGACCGACTATAATTTTGATAATCCTAACTATCATAATAACACCTACTATAAAATTTCCCACGTGATCTAACCTTCCAAACTGGTTTTATTTTATTTTGATTTTGCACACCTGCAGAAAAGTTTTCAAAGCTCAACGTAAAAATTTAGGTATGCAATTTGAAAGATAAATTAGTTCTAAACATTTTTTAACCTTACTTATTTTTTGCCCATCGAAGTATATGTGCAGGGCCAGGGGCGGATCCAGAAGTATGATTTGGGGGGGCCGATTGATTTTTTTGCGCCTTTTTTCCATTTTTTTCTAAAATGCGCCCCAAAAATTTATTTTGCGCCCTTTTTTATATTTTATGTACTTTATATTTTATACAACTGTACTTCTTTAAAGCAACTTTTTTTCTTTAAATCAACCGTTTTATTTGCTTAAAAAACAAAAAAAATATAGGGTGCGGTCGGATCTGTGGTACCCTAGAAAAAACGATATCCGGTGCATCTACATATTTGATCACATAGGTACTCAAATGAAATGTAATAATGCCACATTTGTAATTATATGGTTATTTTTATGATCTAATAACCAAAGCTTTGGATTCGTAATTATGTAAAAAATAAAATTAAAATGAAATGCTGATTGTTGAGAAAAATATTTAATTATTTATCAAAATGACGAAGAAAATTTTGAAATGATTACCTATTCATGAAAGTTTTTTTTTAAATTTTCTAGAAGTGGCCCAACAGTTAATTATAATATTTCGTTGGCAAGTAATATCGAAGAAGCGCCGCAGACAAAATTTTTTTATAAAATATTAAATTTTTTATTTTTTAAAACATAAATACAAAAGTATTATTCGTGTATAAAATGAACTCAGTTGTTAAAACTAAAAAGGGTCCTGAGGTTACTGGGGTTATCGGATCATGAACATAGTAACATATTAATCGTGAGATCAATATCTTTCATTTCAGTACCTACATGTTCATATATGTAGGTGTATAAAGTTTCGATTTATCTGGGGTACCACAAGTTCGACCGAGCCCCAATTTAGTCTGGGACCCAAACATGGGGGATAGTTTGAAGAAAAAATATTTCACTTCATCCGGTTATCTAAAGTTCAGCCAATTTGTTTGTTTGTTTGGTGATTTTTTGGTAGGAGTAAAGACTTTTTTACATATATATATCAAAAATAATAATTAATTTTTGTTTTAATAAATATGTATCTAAAATAAAAATTATATTTGAATTTTGAAAGTATTTATCAAAAATAATTATTTTTGACTTTAATAATATTTATTAAACTTTTATTTATATTTCTCAAATATAATTATTAAAAAATACTTTAAAATTTAACAGACCTATAATTAAAATAAGACAATAAATTAAAAATGTTCATCGAATGTTATCTAATGGTACCCTTTGTTTTACAGTGCCATCATTTCTTACAATGACTTTTTATACCCTACACCTATGAGGTACAGGGTATATTAACTTTGTGCATATATTTTAACGCCCCTTAGGAGGCGTGTCCGGTATGGAAAAGTATATATATTCTTGATCAGCATCACTACCCGAGTCCGTTTAGCCATGTCCGTCTGTCTGTCCGTCTTGCTGTCTTGCTGTCCGAATACAGAATAACTTGAGAAATACTGATCAGAATGCGATGAAATTTTCACTCAATATATTTTAGCCAAAAGTAGGAACTGAGTTTGAAAATGAGCCAAATCGGTCAACGGAAACGCCCACCTCCCATACAAGTCACTTTTATATAACTCTTTCGGAACTAATAACTCGAAAAGTATTCAAGGTATAGTTATAAAATTTAAAAGGTATTGTTATAATTTACCTATAAATATGTGGTCAAAAAATGGGCGTGATCCGCCCACTTTTTTTTTTCATTATTTCCCGGGTTTTCATAGTAAAAATTTGAACCGTAAATTATTAAAATCAAATTTATGAAATATTAGCCTTTCAAAATTTTAAATATAGGCGTGGTCCGCCCAATTATATTTTTTAATTTTTTAATTTATGGGGATAATTTATGGGGATATAAGACGTAAATTTCTGATTTTTGAATAATATTCTGAAAAAGTTGGGAAAGTTAGGTCACATGGGTAAGTTCGGTCACATGGGGCGGATTTTTATAGTCGGTCGGGCCCGACTATGGAATACCCTACACCTATGGCGTGGATATTAATATGGGATATTTAATTGCATACTTTAATTTTAAAGTTTTTAATTATGCTGAACCTCCCCACCCTCAGAATATTATTCAAAAATCAGAAATTTAAGTCTTATATCCCCATAAATTAAAAAATTAAAAAATATAATTGGGCGGACCACGCCTATATTTAAAATTTTGAAAGGCTAATATTTCATAGATTTGATTTTAATAATTTACGGTTCAAATTTTTACTATGAAAACCCGGGAAATAATGAAAAAAAAAGTGGGCGGATCACGCCCATTTTTGGACCACATATTTATAGGTAAATTATAACAATACCTTTTAAATTTTATAACTATACCTTGAATACTTTTCGAGTTATTAGTTCCGAAAGAGTTATATAAAAGTGACTTGTATGGGAGGTGGGCGTGTCCGTTGACCGATTTGGCTCATTTTCAAACTCAGTTCCTACTTTTGGCTAAAATATATTGAGTGAAAATTTCATCGCATTCTGATCAGTATTTCTCAAGTTATTCTGTATTCGGACAGCAAGACAGCAAGACAGCAAGACGGACAGACAGACAGACAGACAGACAGACAGACAGACAGACAGACAGACAGACGGACATGGCTAAACGGACTCGGGTAGTGATGCTGATCAAGAATATATATACTTTTCCATACCGGACACGCCTCCTAAGGGACGTTACAATATATGCACAAAGTTAATATACCCTGTACCTCATAGGTGTAGGGTATAAAAATACGAAATTTTGATGAAATATGGTGTTAATTAATATGACATTTTGCACACATATGTAAGGTAAATATATAAGTGTTTGTTTTATTTTGAAAAAGAAGAAAAATAAAAAAACAAAAATGTAGAAAAAAAAGTTAAAATTTGATTGAATATATCTAAATAAGTATTTACCTTATCATCATAAAACTTTTACCTTATATACAATAGTTTTATGTACTTATGCTTTATTAAAACATTTTTAGGAACATATTTATAATAAAGTGAGTTTAATTCTAAGTCCAATTAAAAAATGAGTATTTTGGGAAAAAATACTGCCCTGCACAAATACTTCGCCGGGCAAAAAATAAGTAAGGGTCAAAAATACGTAAAAATAACTCGTCCTTGAAACTGCTTTCGACTTTGAAAACTTTTCTGCAGGGGGTCAAAGTAAAAAAAAAAATTAAAAAAATTGAACTTTGACCAGTGTTTCTAGATTGGTTAAATATATTTTTGATAAGTTTTAACATTTAATAGATTCTCAGTAATGTTATCTATAAAAAAAATATAACAAAAGTACACAAAAGTTACTGAAGAAAAAAAATACTTACGGTGATTTCCGTAAAAGTCAAATTTTCCAAAAAAAATTACAAAATTGGGAAATAAAAAAAATGTTCTATTTTACAATTTTATATTTACTAAACCACTTGAGATATTTTAAAACGGTTTTCAGTTTTTTTTTTATCATATTTTGATTTTATGATAAAATGTACAATCTATATAAAAATATGTAAAGTAAAGTCTTCAAAAATTAAAAAAAAAAATCATGTTCAAGTCTATATCTTTAAAACTAAACAAGATATTTTCTCATGTAAGCACATTTTTTTTAGAGCTTTTTATAAGTAAAAGAATTTTAAAAATCGGATATCTTTTGGATTTTTTACCATTTTTGAAAGATTTTTCATAAACAAATTTTCAACTTTACTGATTTTTATCTCCATAACTATTAAAGATACAAACTCCAATTGCAAAACTTAAGTTCTCTCAAGTTCTCTCTGTACAACACTTTTAAAATTTTTAAAATCAGTTGAGTGGTTCCGACAATGCTAAATTTCACCCGATTTAAGAGCGTTTGGGCACACTGTGCGGTGTACCAAACTGAATATACCCTTTCACTCTTAGTGTAGGGTATAAAAAAATACACCGTTGGAAAAATCGGTTGAGTGGTTCCGACAATGCTGAATTTCACCCGATTTAAGAGCGTTTGGGCACACTGTGCGGTGTACCAAACTGAATATACCCTTTCACTCTTAGTGTAGGGTATACTGGCTCAAAATCTGTAAATTAGTATATAAACTTCATGTAATATATGCCTTCTTCATGTTTATGGCCAGATTTTGAAGTTATGGTCCCTATACTGGTGGAACACCGACTCCACAAAATTTCTAGAATACCATGGTCGATTGTTTAAAATTAAAAACACCTTGAAAAATTCTTTTAAAGTACAAATATACTACATCAATATTGGTGTTCATTTTGGAAAAAATATTTCTTTTTTTTTTACTTTTTTTAAACATCAATTTAATTAATGAAGAACTCAAAATAAATTGTGGGCTGGTACTTTTTAAGAACTTAAAGTAAGGTTATTAAACAATCTTTAATTAGAATCAAAAATATTGAAAATCCGTTGACGTTTCCTATACTTTTTTTATTTTCAAATATATGATTTAAAAAAACATAAATTAAGTGTAATGTTATATTCAACGTCTGATTTCTATATGATGTCCTCTAAATCGGAGATATGTTGATTTCAAAAAAATTTTGTATTGGTGGTGGGTATTTATAAAAAAAAAATGCACGGTGAGAAAATATTCATAACTCTTAAAATAATCATTCAAATGTATATATTTTGTATCATAAAAATAATATTTAAAATTCATTGCTCGATTTCGGTGCAATGTCCCCTGAAATCATATATATCGAATATATAATATGTTTTCTTATACTATTAGCTTTCTATAAAAAAAAAATCTTGATGAGGTTTTTGTAGTCTCAGAAATTGGATTTCAATATGAGTACCTCATGAGAAAGTCACATATTTTGGAGTTATTACTATTTTTTGATATGTTTTCCCCTAAATCTTAGGTAAAACGAATTTAAAACTGTTTACAAATATTACTAGCTATTTCATAAAAAAACTACACGGTGAGAAAGTTTCTTACTGGCTCAAAATCTGAAAATAAGTATAAAACCTTCATGTAAATATACTTTTTTCATGTTTATGACCAGTTTTAGAAGTTATGTCACCTAAAGTGGAGGTACAGCGACTCCCCAAAATATGTAGAATACCATGGTCGATTATTTAAAATTAAATACACAATGAAAATATCATTTAAAGTACAAAAATACTACAATATAGGTGTTAATTTTGTGATAAATAAAAAAAAAATAGACTTTTTTTAACATCAATTTTAACCATGAAGGACTCAAAATAAATTGTGGGTTGGTACTTTTTAAAAATTAAAGTAAGGTAATTAAACAATCTGTAGCCGCGGTAGTTCAGTGGTTTGTGCATTGGACTGCGAGCCAAAAGGTCCGGGTTCAAGCCTGGACTGGGGCTAACCACATCTTTTCAAAGAAACATTTTTCTATACCGCGCTACCTCTCGGCAGTAAATGGCAAACATACGGGAGTGAAACATTGCCTATGAAAATCTCTCACTCGTCGTTCGGATTCGGCAATAAACTGTAGGTCCCATCACTTTGAGTACAAATATAACACGGACAGCTCAAAATGGTGAGAGAGCTCGGCCTAAGTTCTTATAGGACTGTAGTGCCAAACTATTATAATTATTATTAAACAATTTTTCATTAGAACCAAAAATATTGAAAATCCGTTTACGTTGAGTTGCATCGACGAAAAGTATGGAGTGTAACATATTTCATAAGTATTATTAATGTATATCAAGCATAATAAGTATAGTGGTGGCAGCAAAGAGGCCGAGCACTACGCAATTGCAGTCCAGAGAACCTCAGAGAAGGAGGGTTGAAAGCGGAAGTACGAAATTCACCACTTGACGTTTGACCTGTCATAGAATGTACTAAATAAATAATACAAGGTTTACACTGCAAGAGTTTTGGCGTAAACAATGATTCTAACACATTGTGCAGGACACCATCTCGGATTTTTTTTGGATATAGATCGCAACCAATTATAATATCATGTCACATGGGGGTTAATTAATAGTGGGTTCGAATTGAATTGGGATCGTTTCTTCTCTTGCCTTAGAAGTTTCTACCGTTTGCTTAAGGGTCTCCATTATTTCTGAGAGGGAAGAAATACAGCGTATATAGGCGTTGTATCCTTTAGGACAGTCTGGTTCACTCCGTACAGAATGCTACGAAGTTTGGAAATTATCCCACAGAAAAGTAAGCTGCTACCGATGAAACTCTAAGGCATGAGGTACTAAATCTTTAGTAGGGGTCTCGCAAATAGTTTGCTCAAATTCAATAACATCGTTTTCGAATTGAACAAATGCTGTTTTTATTATTGGGGTTGGGTTTAAATAATATTCAATTTAAATAATTTCTGAAATTCTCAAAAAATTCAATAATGAAATGTTAGGTCTGGATGACTTAATTTAAAAAAATATATATTTTTAAATTAATAACTAGTCGCAATACTTTTCCAGAAAATAAATCTGCAAAAAATCACAAACAATTTATAAGCAAATCTTATGTGTGGGTCAATGTGATTAATCTTCAAAAATATTTTGGATTTTCACGGGTCGTATTTATTTTTTCAAAAAAAAAAAAAAAAAAAAAAAAAAAATTATAAAAATAAATAAAATAATTATTATTACCAACGAAACGTATTGCAAAACTTAGTTTTTTAGATAAAATTTACACAAACTTTGCAAATTATATCTTTGAGTCACAATGGGTTAACTTTAAAATTTTATTTAGTGGTAAACCGGGTCGCAAATAAAATTTTATAGCGCAGTTGAGCTTTTTGGGTCGCAACTTGTTAAAAATCAAAAATATTTTTATAAAAATTCGATAAAAAAATTTAATTATGCAAAAAAAAAATTCTTAAACTTTATTCAAAAAATCAATTAAATGATTTTGGGTCGCTATGGGTTAGGCTTTAAAAAATATGTTTGATAAAAAACTTGTCGGGTAATTTTTTATAATAGTTTTTCTATAAAAAATTGTTAAATATCAATAAAAAGGATTTTTTTGGGTCTAAAAGGGTTAAATAAGCTTTAATGTGGGGTTAAAAAGGTTAAATATTGCTCAATAGGCAATTTCCAAAAAATAGGGGATAATTTTTTGGTTTTTTGAAAAACTTCGCCAAATTAACTAAATTTAACCACATTTTGTTTTTGTGTGGGTCGGGTAATTACAATATAATACAAATTAGCCAAATTTTAATTGTTTTATGCGTCGGGTAAATCCGCCGGCAAAACATTTCGCAGTTCTTTTTATTAAAGGCTCGAAGTGACCAAATGTACGTGTGGTGAACGTGTTGGCAATTTAGCGGATTTAAATATAACAAAGTTTTGTACCTGTTTGTCCGAGTGGTGGATCACTTGATGTAAGTGGGTGATGTCTTCGGTTGAGGTGTGTTGTAGAATTCTTGTTGTTGTTGTGAGTTTGTGTTGATTGTGATTTGTGTGTTTAATTGTTAAATTATTTATATTTATTTTGATTGTTGACAGGTTATTAGGGTTTTGTCGCGTCGACGGGTTGTTGTTAAACTTTGTATTTTAACTTTTGTCTCGGAGACGGGTGGGTGCGTGTGTTTTAAGAAAAACGAAACGAGTGACCATCTTGCACTTTAGAACGTCAAAACTCAATGCAGCGAGTATCGTTGCAACGAGTGGGTCTGGCGGGCGTGTTCACACACATTGTGTTTACGTTCTACGTTAACAGTGGGTATATCTAGAATAAATCCATAATAATTCAATATTTGAAATTATATAAATTGAAATTTCTTTTTAACATCAATTTTAACAATGAAGAACTCAAAATAAATTGTGGCTGGTACTTTGTAAAAAATTAAAGTAAGGTAATTAAACAATCTTTCATTAGAATCAAAAATATTGAAAATCCGGTTACATTTTCAATGCTGTTTTCATTTTCAAATATATGGTTAAAAATAATAAAATAAGTGAAATGTTATATTCAACGTCTGATTTCTATATGATGTCCCTTAAACCAAGAATTGTTGATTTCAGAAAAGTTTTGTACATTTTGTATCATAAAATTAATATTTCAAATTCAGTACTCGATTTCGGTGCAATGTCCCCTGAAATCATATATATCGAATATATAATATGTTTTCTTATATGTTGTGAATTAGCGCATACATTTTTCTTTTCTTTATGGTTCTTCACTATTCATTCAGTTTTGGATGTTTCTGTACATATGTTGAGAGCATCATGTTTTTATATCATGTTGTACTCATGTTGTACAGCAACATGTTCATAGCATTGTCCCAACGCTTCACGTTGGCAAAAGCTGACAATAATTTGGCAAAGCGCTAAAGCTTTACTTAGACCATACCTCTTTCAATAGGCTTGCAATACAATTTCCCATTGCATAATTTTGGGTCTATGTTAAAATAAGCAAAGCAGCGATTGCCAACAATTCTGATATTTCGCAATTGGTGTCAGCCAAAAACTGCAAGTCCGACTTTCTTCAAAAGTCACGTACACCAAAATTGAGTGAAAGTGAAAACTCACTAGAACATAGTGAAAATAGAATTTAAGAAAAGCTTGCATCGAAGTTATTGTTAATACCTTTCGTTGCAATTTAAAAGATTGTAGTTTAACCAACCTCAAGAGGAGGTTCCAAAATAGTAAAAGTGTCTTTTTAATAGAAAATTTAATAAAAGAGTCTTTTAAACTCTCAAAATAAAAAAGTGTCTTTTGATTAATTAAATTGTAGAATAAATAAATGTAAAATAAATCAACTCTAACTTTACAACTATAATTTTACAACATTTGGCGCAGCCGGTACGTCGGTACCAACCTCTCAAGAACCGAGAGATAGGAAATAGGAAGGACGAAGGAGGAAGGACCCTAAAATAAAATGGTAAAAGTTTGAAATTTTAATTTTTTTTTAAAAGATATAAAAATAGAATAGGATAGTTTTCATTTTTTTATGAGTAGTGTTTTAGAAGTTTAAAAAAAAAGAAGAAGGACTATTTTACAACGGAATATAGTTAAAATATAAATTTATTTTTAAAGTTTAAATGAATATTGTTAATATTCAATATAATCAATTATTATTCAATGAACAGTAAATAAAATAACACTGAGATTCCGAACTACGGACCCTCCAGTGTATAACAATTGAAAAATAAAGATTTTAAAAAACTTTTTTTTTAATTTAAAAAGAAAATAACATTTCCAAATAAATAAATCGAAATAACACTGAGATTCCAAACTATGGACCCTCCAGTGTATAACAAATAAAAACTAAATGATTTGATTTAATTTTAAAGCGCGTGAACACAGCACTGATTGCTGTTATGATGTTAAAAATAACAAAAAAATTATATAAAAAAAACATAGTATGTTAATTTTTTTTTACAATATACACACAATTTTTTTTTTATTAGGAAAAATAAAAATATTTTTATTTTTCCAATGTTATAGAAAACAGATTTAAAAAAAAATACTTGAAAATAAAGATAACGTTTTAAATTGATTGAAAATATTTAATGGCAGATGCTAATGAATTAAATGCGTATATTCAAAAGCAATCTGGCGAATTGGACAATACTAAATAAAGAAAGTACAGCATAATATATCTAGAATTCTGCATTTATCTAAATTTCCAGAATTTAAAAATTAAATCTGTTTTAGCAGAAAATTGTGAATTAGAAAGATTAGTTGACATGTTGAGAAAACGTTTAAACGATTACTGTTTAAAACGTACAGTTGAGTTAGAAGAAACAGGTAAAATAGAAGAGGAAAAAATAAAATTAAGAAATTTATTGAAAGAAAAGAATATTTCTGAGGAATATATAAATAATTCGGTCAGACGCCAGGCAAGGGAGGAGTACGCGACGTTGGAGGAAGCGAACAACAAAATACAGGAGTTGAACGCGCGTATTAGATATTTGAACGAGGAGGTTAAGACAGCGCACGAGACATCCTTATACCACAAGGATACCATAGAAAGTGACGACATCACAACACAGGGCAACATGCGATTAGGCGAAGTCGCGAAATTTGTTAAAAATGCGGTGCCAGATTTTGCATGTGCAGACTCATCATCGCTGAGGACGGATCTTCACCGTTTTATTGAAGGTAGTGAGGGCAGAACTGAAGCCTGAAAAAAATGAAGGAGTTTATTAAAGGCGTTAGGGTTCGTTTACAGGGAGATGCTTTTGACTTAGTAAGTTCAAAGGAGTTTGACACAATAGATGATTTATACAATCTGTTAAGGAATACGTACTTGGAATGTAGGTCAGTAGATGCCATTCAATGTGACATTAGAAAGGCATCTCAGTATCCGGGGGAAAGTAATAGATCTTTCTCGAGGCGTTTGGTTAACCTGCAGTCGTCAGCATTAAGCACGATTAAATGTAAATATAATGATACGAAAGACGACGTGTTCGTTAATGAATTGAATAATTTAGTTAGGGATAACTCTTTTCGAATGCTCATGTTGAGCAGTAAGCAAACAACACTGAAGAAATTGGTGGAAGAGACATTGGACCATGCGACGATACAAAGGGAGTCAGCAGAGTTAACGGGCATAGACAAGTTTGGAGTCCATTTCAATGAGCCCTCATCGGCCTTCATGCCAAATAATCGTAATGCATCAGGTGGCCAAGGCAATGAAAAAAAGGAGACGGAAGAGAAAACACAAAATGTAGGTATGAAGCAGCCTACATGTTCTTTTTGCAAGAAGAAGGGACATCTGAGGGATGAATGTCATACACGGAGAAACACTCCGTATTGCAGTGACTGTCGTACTTATGGACATGAACAGTGTGCAGATCGTTCGGGTCGGAATGTTTTTCCAGGATATACTGCTCCCCAAGGAAGTCAGCCACCCGTACCTCTGGTAAATGGTCAAGGTGGTATCCAGAACCAAGGCGGGGGTGCTCCAGGATTGAGATGTGATTAGTGCCATAGAGGGGGACACGTCGAGGGGGATTGTCGTGTTAAACGCGATACACAGTTTTTCAAGGAAATAATTGCACTTAGCACTTGCTAAATATTGCACTTGGTGCAGAAAGGACGGACATATTATTATGAATTGTTATGCCAAACGCAAATATGATGCATGGTACAATAATAGCACTCTGCAGGGAAACTACCAGGGGCCCAGTCAAGGCCACTAAACTGGGGACCCTTAGCAAATAGTGTAGTAAGGCCAGTAGTTGTAGAATTTCCAAATAGCACACTACAACAAAATAAAACAGCGAATATTATTAACGCAGAAAATGTAGAACAAAAAGTAAAAATACATATTAATGAAGATAGAAATATTCCAACAAAAACATATAATGAACTAAATAATAATACACAACTTGACACGAATAATGAACAGAATATAGGAATTAAGGAAATTGAAAATAAACAAATTATAAAAAAAAAAACAAATAAAGTAAAGAAAGTAAAACCACTTGAATCGGAAGTTAAAAATATTAAAATCAAGAATAATAAAATCAAAAGTAAATCAAATAGAAAGGAAGTCGTAATTAACTGTCCTGAACATCTGGGAATTGTAGATCAAACGTCTGGCAAGACTGTGGATACATTCCGTACAGGGGCGAGTATAATTTGTAATGAAGTAATTTCAATATTTCTTTTTATTATTAGCGTTATGTGCGTTTTATCGTCAGAAATTTATAATAAATTCACGATTTGTAAAATTAAATTGTTTTCAATTGCTAATAATTTTAAGAGTAAATTTATGTCGAGAAAAATAAAATTCACTTCACAATTAGGCATGCATCGTAAAATATTTAACCGGCATGGAGAGTGTTTCAAGATTTCCGATACGTGTGATGTGTTCATTGAAGTACCTTGCGAGGCAGCAAAAAATGGAAAACTTACTCTGTTAGTGGATTCTGGAGCTGAGGCCAGCCTGATTAAAGAAAATAGGATGGCACATTTACCGAATTTTAATAAAAATATCCAGAAAGATCTGAGTGGTGCTTTTGGTGGATGCGTTAGAACCTTAGGCTCCACTATGATTTAGCACACAAACATAGAAAACCTGAGTTTAACGCTACACGTTGTGTCACTCGAACAAGGGGTACCAGCAGATGGAATAGTCGGGCATGACAATCTCTGGAACAGATCTATAATAAATGCGTTAAATAAAAAAATTACATTTTTTGATGAAGACAAAAATCACCTTATTAAATTTCCATTTAAGTCATTGCAAGACATAGAAAATATTAATTTTAATCAACAAATCACTGCCGGTAAGAACAAGAATTCCTATAGTTTTGTTGCACAAACAGGAAATTCAGCCAGGAGTATATTTGGCAGAGAGTTTAAGAAACGTTAGTTTAATAAACGTTAAACGTTAGTATATGCATCAATTTTAAATGCCACCGATAAGGAGGTGACCATTGATAGCAATTTCAAGCCACAATTTTCAAATTTTAACACATATAAAGAAACAACAAAGGCGAGTTCTACAATAAATATAATAAACTCGGTTAATATATAAAATAGAATTGATAGATTATTAGGGAATGTAAAGATCGATGAATCATTAAATAAAGAAGGAGTTGCATCTTTGCAAAATATTTGCTTATCATATCATGACGTTTTTCATTTGGAAGGGGATGAATTAACATTCACTCCGATATTAAAACATGAAATACCCACACAATGGAATCAGCCACCAATAAATCAGAAACAGTATGAACTTCCTGGAATATTTATACTTCTAGTATAAATATTCCAGTTCCGAAAAATAGGAAGGAAGTTCAAGCATTTTTAGACTTAATAAATTATTACAGAAAATATATAGGAGGTATGGCGAAACTGTCATTACCAATAAGCTGTTTGCTTAAAAAGGACGATAAGTTCATATGAATGACAATTGTCAGAATTCGTTTTTAAAACTTAAGGAGGCAATTATGTCACCACCCATTCTAGCGTATCCGGATTTTAACTAACCCTTTTTGCTCACGACAGACGCCAGCAACGAAGCAATTGGCGCGGTTCTTTCGCAAGGTGAAGTTGGAAGCGACCGTCCGATCGCGTTTGCCAGTAGGTCTCTTAACGATGCGGAAACACGCTATTCTACTATAGAAAAAGAATTTTTGGCAATTGTATGGGCAACAAAAAAATGTAGGGCATATCTTTTGGGAAGACCATTTAAAATTTATACAGATCATCAGCCCCTAAAGGGTATAGCAAACTTAAAAGATCAGACATCACGTCTTGCGCGTTTCCGACACAAATTATCGGAATATGATTTCGAAATTCATTATAAACCGGGAAAAAGTAATTTAAACGCGGATGCGCTATCCGCATACCGAATAATACTGAAAAAGTAGTTGTAGTACAAACACGTTCGAAAACCATGAAAAGAGACAAGGAAGACGATAAGAAACAGTCAGAATGCGATCCTGACGATTTGATAGCAAAGGAAAATGACAATATAATAATTCTAACTGAACCTCGGGACATAGAGACGGTAATTAAAGATTTTCACGATTCACCGTTAGGTGGTCACCAAGGGGGCGTAAAAACATTTTTAAGAATTCGGCAACAGTACCGATAGAAGGGTATGCAGAAGCAAATAAAGGATTATGTGAAAAATTGTTCAAAATGTCAGGTAAACGTTGCACGGGTTTACGTTGCACGGGTTTGACTTCGACATGCCCACGAATTTAAAGCGTAAATGTTCACCTTTATATAACGCAGAAGACTACAATAAGGTACTAAAGTACCAAATACAGCGATCACACGAGGTCGTCAGGCAAAATCAATGTAGGGCCAAGGAGGTGTCGAACAAACAATACGACAAACAACCCTATACAAGAACTTATAATTTTAAAGTTAGTTAATCATCAATTGAGAAAAGAAATAAATTAAGCAAAGGTAACAAATTGCCTTCATATAAAATTAAATGGAAATTCGTCATAAAATTGTCGTATTCAATGCGGATAACGCAAACCAACAATTGTCTTACTGACCTACATTAATAGCGCAAGCCATCAAACCCTGATAATGGTCATTTACCCAAGTATTTCATGCTGTAGCACATATGCCAAGTATACGATCATATGTATATCATACGTAAAGCGAGCGTTTGTAGCTGGCATATAAATGCGGATCTTGCAGTTTGTTTTGATACCATAAACAATGCAAATAAATATAATTCAATTTTTCCGTCATGCCAGTAGGAAGTTTCATATAATGTGACTTATATAAGTACACAAAAATAATATAATAAAATATTAAACATGTTTAGAAAATAAATAGTGTAGTTGCAATAAAAAAAAAAGTTTTAATAATTGAATTGAAAAAATAAAAGAGGAAACATATTAGTAAAATAAATAAAATGAATAAAATATATATATATATAGGTATTAAATATATAGGTAATAAAACTACAACTGCCAGAAACAAGATGCAGAAAACCATATTCAACATTGATCTTGAAAATGTATATAAAAGTATAAATGTATATATATTTCAAATTATTATGTCTTCCATCGCACATAGAGAAGAAGCGATGCAGTAACGATTTTCTGATATCAACAATTCAGAAATCTATAACATTCTAAATAAAACGACATGAGCACCAAGATGTTCCACAAAAAAGTAGTGAAGCAGATCCTCAGCGGTTTTCTGATATCAAGAATTCAGAAATCTAATGGCTACATAAAGTGACATGAGCACCAAGTTGTTTTCAAAATGTTTGACAAGATCGCAGAAAAGAACACTCATTTCGAACGAATCGTCAACCAAGTCAACGGGACCAAAGCTTTCTTGAACGACTAAGAGTCCAGCGTATCAACATGACGACGTCTACTGGAGATAACACCATTAGCAAATTCCACAAGAACCATCGAAGCCCAACAGATCCAACACACTACATACAACGAAACATTGAAGATGAACAAGGCAAATCCGACCCAACACACAGAAGAGCAAGAGGAGAAATCTGGTCCAACAGTAGGGCATACAAAAGTCACTCATACCCAAATATAAAATCAATATATTCATTTTAAAATACCAACAAACACACACACTCAATACACATGCAAAACACGTATAAGTAAAATAATTTGAACAAGTTTATCTATATACATATATATATATATAATAATTATCATCCAATTACAAGGGAGGAATGTTGTGAATTAGCGTATACATTTTTCTTTTCTTTATGGTTCTTTACTATTCATTCAGTTTTGGATGTTTCTGTACATATGTTGAGAGCATCATGTTTTTATATCATGTTGTACAGCAACATGTTCATAGCATTGTCCCAACGCTTCACGAAAGTGGACAGCAGGCAGTTCAGCTAACGGCCAACTGAACAGCGTTTGTTTGGCCAACAGCTGCGGTGCTAAAAACCGAAAACACATAGATACGGACACAAATCTAAAAATGGCTAAAAATAATGCAAAAACCGTTATGAGGCGCATTTAAAGTGCAAGAGTGTGTTTGTGTGTCAGTGAGTGTGTGTTAGTGTATTTCAAGGATATTGATTCGAGCTTTTCAAATTGAAAGTAAAACCATGTCACAACAATGTACAAAAAATAATGTCTTTTTTATATATCAAACTAGACAAAAGTGTTAAATTTATCGCAAAACTTTCCATAACGAATTTTTGAAATTCGTTGTACTCAACAGTATTACAAAAAACAATATATTTAAAACAATATTGTTTTCTATATGAAATGAAACGTTCCCTGCGTCGCAGCGTCTCTTTAAACTCAGCATTCGAACTCGAAAAAAATAAACTTTTGAAAAGTATTAAAAAAGAGCATAAAAATAAATTTAAAATAATAAAACAATAAAAATAAACCAAAAATAAATTATAAAAAATACAGATAAACAAACGAATTAATAAAAAAGAGCAGCCCCCAACCCCTTCTTTTGTTTGTCACCACAGAGCAGAGCAAAAAAAATCATTAGCATATTTACTGCTTATCATCAGCACTATTAACATCAGCTTCTACTCTACACAAGACCACTACACCAAAATTCAACAGTACTATCGCTAATAACACAACCACCACTCTCCAATTTCATACTCTAACTCCACACTACTCCAACTTCCAACACACCACCATCATCATCATCACTAAATGGATGACGAGCTTGAGGATAAAGTCTTCTATCAAACATACGTCTCACACATGAAGATACTCTCGAAATTCGCTGTCGGCTTCTCCTCGATTAATTCGCCACTGGCAAATGTCTGGAAGCTATGTCGGCTCTATGTGCTGCGACCAGAGGTTCTATTCTGCGGCGTCATTATATTTCTTTTCCTCATCTATTTGCAAGCCGTCTATGTATGGAGGCCGCTGGCAGTGGTGAGCATCAGAGCTAGGAGG
Source organism: Dryomyza anilis (assembly GCA_951804985.1). Taxonomy (NCBI): domain Eukaryota; kingdom Metazoa; phylum Arthropoda; class Insecta; order Diptera; family Dryomyzidae; genus Dryomyza; species Dryomyza anilis. The sequence continues at coordinate 39,382,744 of OX638130.1, read as the reverse complement.
AGGTGCGAGCGCAGAGTTCAGCATTTGCCATATTAGGTCGTCGGCCGCGCATGGAGGATAGATTTATCATTGAGGAGAATGTCAACAATAGCACGGGCATTTCATTCTTTGCCGTTTTCGACGGACATGGTGGCGAATTTGCCGCTGATTTTGCAAAGGATATTCTTGTGAAAAATCTCTACAATAAAATTATTGAGACGACAAATCTGCTTAGCAGTCAGCAGAAGCAGTTGAACGCAGCAAATATCGCTGCTGGCAATGATGCCGAGTACAGTGAGGCAGCGGCGGGAGCGAATCGCAAGGACGAAAGCAACAAAGAAAACGAACCCCTTTCATCGGCGCGGCGACGCGATAGTCTGCGTAAGACGCACAGCACCGCCGTCGACTGCTCCAGCACAAAACAGCAGCGAGATGCTGACATTTTCACTTCGAAGTTAAATACGTTGATGCGCGGCAGCGCCGCCAAGGACAACTTTTTTAATAACAACAATAACAAGGACGTGTTGTAAGTCAACATAGTGTGTTTTGGTAAGTCACTATACGTTGATATTATAAACGTATCGTGACCTATTTACGCGATGACTATTTCATGCAGTTATCGTTACGTTGCAGTAAAGTGCAACGTAGGACATATGTGTCATAGTCAAGCAAGCCAATGAACTAGCAACAGTATGAGCGAAGCTGGGTAAAACCAGCAGCAGCATGATTGGCTAAGGGCCTTTTCCCTTACGGAAGCAAATAGTGAGTGGAATTTGCGCACGGCACTCTGCCGGAACATTTAGATTTGAAACATGCCTTCTTATAATAGTTTAAGTGAGATTTTAAGTGAGTGGTAAATCAGTAGTTCAGTAGTAGACAATAATGTTAATATTAAAATATAACTTTAGAGTAAATAAAAGTATGTCTTAAAAGAAAAGACTTGTTTGAATTATTTCGGTTAATAAAAATGGAACTTCGACGTTGGACATTCTCTGGTAGGACATCATGGGTAATTATAAAAGGAACGTTGCGACATTTGGCTTCACGCCTAAGCAACGGACATTTTAATTACAACATTTGGCGCAGCCGGTTTTCGAACCATACATCAACTCCCAAGGGACGAGAAGGACTGGATGGAGATTAATATTGGAAGAAATAAATATTTAGGATCAGGGAAAATATTTTTTACATTTGTGAGTATTGTGAAAAATAGTGAAAAAAATGTGAGCGGTAAAAAAATAACATTTTGTAAATTTGTGATATAAAACAAGAGAGATGTTGGAGAGTTGTAATAAGTAAAAATCATGGGATTATGAAAATTTACATTTAAAAAATGAAAAAACAATTGAACATTTTGAAATTAATTGTGGAATAAAATTAACTGTGAAATAAAATTGAGAAATGAATAACATAAATGATATAATTTGATAAATCAGAAAATTAAATAAGTAAACTAAATGTTTTATAAAATTGTTTAATTGATATATTAAAGCACATTTTTAAAGTAATAGTGAAACAATATAGATTAGTTTGAGTCATTAAATGATAACAATAAATAAAATTTTGAATTTAAATAAATTGAATAACATAAGAATTTTGTTACAGTAATGTTTTCATAATGTTGCGAAATTAATTAAAAAACAAAACTGGAAAATTTTAACCAAATTAAAAGCTATAAATAAATTAATTCAGTATTCATAAATTACATGTTGATATGATTTGGAAATATAGATTAAAAAGTTTAAATAATGAAACATAAAAATGAGATAAACAATGTTGTAAAAAATTTAATAGATAAATTAAAAAATGGTTAAAAGTTTATTTAATATGAAACTAGTAAAAACAAAATAAATAATTTAATTAAGAAACCCATAGTTCATTATATGATTAAGTAAAGGGAAAAATAAGAAACACTAATAATGGGTACTGAAAATGTATTGAAACGCGTTCATTACGTTGTTCCTTACTTTTCTGGGGCGGAATCTCCATTATTAGAAACAGAATTATATAAATTTATTGAATGTTGTGAAACAGCAAAGTTAAAAATTAAAGAATCAGAAAATAGGAATTTATAAAATGTGTTAGGTTACGTTTGGAGGGAGATGCATATAAATTAGTGAGGACAAAACAGTTTCAAAAAATAGAAGAATTATACGAGTTGTTAGAAAATACGTACTTAAAAGAAATTTCTTTAGATTCAGTACTAAAAGAGATTAAAAAAGCTTATCAAAATAGTAAAGAGAGTTTGAGAGCGTTTGGGAGACGATTAGATGAGTTGCAATCCATGGCTTTGGAAATTGCAAGTAAAAAATACAGTAAAAAGATAAGTGAAGATGACGTATTCAGTTTGGAATTACAGAGTTCAGTGTTGATCTCTTTAAAGTAGGGGTGAGGGATCGAACGATAAAAGTTGTACTGTTGGGTAGTAAGTCAGAAACATTAGATACATTTTTGGAAGAAGCTTTAAATGTGCAGGCTCTTATGCAGCGAAGTCCAAGGTCGGAAGAGGATGAATATAATTATATAGAAAAAACTAAATTAGAAAACACTCAGTCGGAAAATAAATTGCAACAAATAAATAATAATAAAAGTAAATATAAAAGGAGTGTTCCAACATGTTCATTTTGTAGTAAATTTGGGCATACTAGGGACGATTGTATTATTAGGAAAAATACGCCGTTCTGCTACGAATGTGGAGCTTATGGTCACGAATCTAATTGGATATGTGCTAATAATAATATTGGCAATTTTGTTAATAAGAATAATAAGATGTATAACGGGAAAAATAATACAAGTAATATGAAATATTCATGGAGGGATACACAGAGGCATAAAATAGGTAATTGCCACGCAAAAAGAAAATTTGAATCAGCAGGAAATAATAATTATAATCATGATACACAAGGGGCTCAGTCTAGGCCAGAAAACTGGAGACTCCATAATAATAGTAAGATAAGGCCGATAGAGTTAGGAATGGTAGATCGGACGTCGGAAGAGACTTTGGTTGAATTTACTACTCCATTAAATTTCCGTAGAACAGAGGAGACCAATAAATTAAAATATGAATTAAAGGAAGAAGAAGGTGATCGCATAATATGCAGTGGACATGGAGATAGCTCGGTTTTAACTAATGTAAGTGACGTTTTCATTGAAGTACCTTGCGAGGCAGCTAAAAATGGAAGACTAATTTTACTAGTAGACTCAGGAGCTGATGCCAGTATAGTAAAAGAAAATACAATGACAAGTTTACCAGACTTTAACGAGAGTATACAAAAGGATTTAAAGGGAGCTTTTGGTGGGTGCGTTAGAACATTAGGTTCCACCAAAATCCAACATAGGAACATAAGGCGCTTAAGTTTAATGTTACACGCAGTGTCACTTGAACAAGGAGTACCAGCTGACGGAATAATCGGACGTGACAATTTATGGAATCGATCTGTAATAAATGCGATAGACAAAACAATAACATTCTTTGATAAACATAAAAATCATATTATAAAACTACCCATGAAATCACAGACAGAAATACAGAATATTTTTTTTAATCAACAAATTAAAATTCAAGCGAGAACCGCAAAGATAGTATCATTACATTTAAAAACAAAAATTCCAATCGTATTAATACATAAACAGGAAATTTTTCCAGGAGTATATTTGGGCGAAAGCATATCGAATGTTAGCAAAAATAGAGTTTATGTTTCAGTTTTAAATGCTACAGAAAAAGAAATTATAATAGACAGTACTTTTAAACCAAAATTTTCGAATTTTAATCAGTATAAAGAATCGGATACCAATAATTCTACAATAAACAGCATAAATTCAGTAAATATTACAAACAGAATTAACAAATTATTAGAGGAAATGAAAATTGATGAGACTTTAAATAAAGACGAAATTACATCTTTACAAAATCTGTGTATTTCTTATCATGATGTTTTTCATTTAGATGGCGATGAATTAACATACACGCCAGCGCTTAAACATGAAATAACTACACAGTGGAACCAACCGCCAATTAATCAGAAACAATATAAGCTACCCCATACACATAGGGAAGAAATTAATAGACAGGTAGGGAAAATGTTAGATGACGGCATTATATCGCCGAGTATCTCACCTTGGAATTCACCATTATTGCTGGTACCAAAAAAGAGCGGTAAGGAAGGTAGCAAGAAATGGAGATTAGTAATAGATTTTCGTAAACTAAATGACGTGACAATAAAACAAGTATTTCCGTTTCCCCGGATAGACGAGATATTAGATCAGTTAGGACATAGTAGATATTTTTCAACTTTAGACTTAGCAAGCGGTTATCATCAGGTTTTAGTAGAAGAAAGAGATAAAGAAAAAACGGCTTTTAGTACAGGACTGGGTCATTTCGAATTTAACAGAATGCCATTTGGCTTAACAGGTGCACCAGCTACCTTCCAAAGAATAATGAACCACATATTAACAGGTTTACAGGGTATTGATTGCTTTGTTTATCTTGATGATATAGTGGTGTACGGAAAGAATTTAGCTGAACATGAGCTTAGGTTGAGTAGAGTATTGCAGAAATTAAGGGAACACGATCTAAAATTAAATACAGAAAAATGTCAGTTTTTGCGCCGCGAAGTTGTATATTTAGGACATAAATGTTCGAAACTAGGTGCTCTGCCAGACCCCTCAAAGGTTGAATGCGTGAGAAATATTCCGGTACCAAGAAATAAAAAAGAAGTACAAGCGTTTCTGGGATTAATTAATTATTACAGAAAATTTATAAAGAATATGGCAAAATTATCATTACCAATTAATAAGTTACTTAGAAAGGATGTTAAATTCACTTGGACCGACGATTGTCAAAATTCATTTATTAAACTAAAAGAATCAATAATTTCACCACCCATTCTCGCATATCCAGATTTTACAAAACCTTTTTTACTTACAACGGATGCCAGTAACGAAGCAATAGGTGCGGTACTGTCACAAGGCAAAGTAGGGAGCGACCGACCAATAGCATTTGCTAGTAGGGCATTAAATGGAGCAGAAAAAAATTACTCCACCATTGAAAAGGAATTTTTAGCTATAGTCTGGGCAACGAAAAATTTTAGAGCTTATCTTCTAGGTCGACATTTTCAAATTTATACAGATCATCAACCATTACGTAGCACGGCAAATCTCAAAGATCAAACATCAAGGTTAGCCCGTTTCAGACATAAATTATCAGAATATGATTACGAAATATCTTACAAACCAGGTAAACAGAATTTGAACGCAGATGCTTTAAGTAGAATTCCACATCCAGAACCAGATATTACTGCGGTCCAAACACGGTCTAAGACCACACAGAATAAATTAGATAATCAAATTTCAAAAACCAAACAACAAGTGAGCACGCCAGTACTGGATGAAATAACAACAGACACCAAGAACGAATTGAACTCAAGTCTACTATTAACTGACCCAGAGGAGATTAAAACTGTTATAAAAGACTTTCATGACTCAGCATTAGGGGGTCACCAGGGCGCAGTGAAAACATATTTTAGAATCAGAAAACAATTTAAGTGGAAAGGTATGCAGAAACAAATAAAAGATTACGTTAAGAATTGTCAAAAATGCCAATTAAATAAAAGTTCTAGGCTTACTAAAATGCCAATGGTTTTAACTGATACGCCTGTACGACCATTCGATAAAGTATACATGGATCTTGTAGGTATTTTACCGGAAACTATATCTGGAAATAAATATATACTAACTTTTCAAGATGATTTTACAAAATACATGTGCTGCGTTGCCATACCTGATGCGAAGGCAAATACAGTAGCAAAAGCATTTTACGACGAAATCATTACACGTCATAATATACCGAAGGTATTAGTAACGGACAATGGTTCCAATTTTGTCTCAAAACTGTTTTCAGATACTTGTAAATTGTTAGGAATTAAAAAATTACATATTACACCATATCATCCATAAGCTAATGGGTCTTTGGAAAGAAGCCATCGACCGTTAGCAGATGGGTCGAACTGGGACCAATGGTTAAATTCAGCAATGCATGTGCACAATATCACAGTACATATGTCCACGGGGCAAACACCTTTCCGTACTTTATATGGGTACGACTTTGATATGCCAACAAATCTAAAGCGAAAATGTTCACCCGTATATAATACCGATGATTACAACAAGTTATTAAAATACCAAATTCAACGCACACACGAAATCGTGAGAGAGAATCAAGAAAAAGCTAAAGAAAAATCTAAACATATCTATGATAGCACATTACACCCAAAAATATTTAGCGTAGGCGATAAAATTTTGTTAAAGAATCAGAATAGAAAGAATAAATTTTCACCTATTTGGGTAGGACCGTAAGAGGTACTTTCGATAGTAAGTCCTGTAACGACAATGATTTCTATCAAAGGTAAAGGTAAAAAATTCCATAACAACTTATTAAAAGCATACAATTTTGAAGAAAATATACGAAATAAATAACGTGACAAACAGTTCTTGATGATCATAATACATAATGTAGATCATGTTAAAAGCATAATACTGCAAACAATGGTGAATGGAATAAATTACGCATACTTATATAAGATTTTTTTTTTTTTTTGGAATAGGTTTTTAATATTACTGAAATAAATTAGTGCATGAGGAAATAGCTATGTATTAATTTTAAAGGTGACTAGCATTGAATCATGTACTAACAAATGTTTTATAAGGAAAATAGATAAAGGAGTAAAGTAATTTAAGATATTATGAGTAAGAAAATATCAAAGGTTAATAACAGTTAATAATGAATAAGGTGATAAGCATGAGTATATTAGATGAGCTATAAAATAGTAAAATAAAATTTAAATTGTCACTACAATTTAGATAGGTCAGTACCTCAATGGCATTGAACCAAACGATATGAACCACTGCACTAATGCAAATGAAATGAGATACGTTATTTTGTATGTTATAATGTATACTGAAAAAAAAAAAAAATAAGAAAAAAGAAGAAAATTAATATGAATATGAAAGATAATAATAAACGGATAGCATGTGCGAGACGGTGTGGAGAGGAGTCAAGGGAAAGTGCATTGTAGCCCAATGGGTTTGAATATAATGCATACCAAGAGTAATGCGGAGTAGGGAGTAAAAAATGAATTATAAGAACATGATTAAATTCGGAAATTAGTGCACGAATAAATGGTAATGTTATGTAATGACATATGAAACAACATGTGAGAGTTATGATGCGGACGACAACAATTGGACGTCAATCAGATGATTTATTAAGAGAAAGAAGGAGCTACACTATAAATATGGAGGTAGAAATTTGACAAATATGCAAAGTTGCGACTATTGTACCATAATGAGACAACAACATTTTACATCTTTACATACATATAATTAAAAAAAAAAAATGTCAATTTTATAGCACAAAACAACACTCTAATATTATAAATTGAAGGAGCTTTTTCATATACACTTAATTAGCTGTGAATGCGAACCTGTACTAAAACAACAAAGTCAAATGAACACGACAACATCAATGTATAATTAAAAGATACTAATTCCTGATCGATAGAAGAACTCGCTAGAGGAAGACAAGTTATAATAAGATCCAGAAATATACGATTACAAAATTATCCATTTTAAAATCCGCTCTCAACAAATTACGATTTACTTGGCAGAAAAACAAAGCAATATCGAAGACGAAGAAATTAAATAATATCGACGACAAGAAGTTTTCAAGCAATTAACATCAAGACGAAGAACATCAGCTATTGTCCATTCTATACAGGGAAGGTGAGAAGAAATCGAGAGTTGAAATGCAGCCAACATAATATACACGAGTAACAGAACCAGCGATCGCAGCAGTTTATGACATGTTAATGTTATTAAAATATTATAAATATGTAAAAGAAAATGAATGTAAGTTGAAGTGGAAATATAGTAAAGTTAAAGTAAAATGAAGAAAATTAAAGTAAAATGAGAACAAATTAAAATTACAATAAAGTAACAATAAATTTGATTAAATAAAAGTAAAGTAAACTAGACGAAAATTAAAGTAAAATGTAAGTTAAAGTAAACTAGAGAAAAATAAGGAAAAATGGAAGTAGAATATAGTAAAAGTAAAAGTGAACAATTATTAAAAACTTCATCAATATAAATAAGAAAGAAAGTTAAAGAAATATTATTTAAAGAAAAGTATAATAATAAATTACTAAGAAAAAGAATATTCCACAAGAATAAATTTAAATATTCAAATTTAAAAATCGCAAAATATTTCCAAGTTAAAGTAAACAAATCGTTGCAAAAAATTAAGCATAATGTCTGATATGTATAATTAAAAATAACAACTGAACAACACAAAACGCAGCAAGTGCAAAGCGGTAACCTGATCAACTACTGTTTTGTCAACTGCAACGTTCTGTGCATTGTAACTGTTGTTTAGTAATTAGGTTATTAACCTCCAAATACATTATATTTTCAAATAATATGGTATGTCGTTGCCCATTTAAATAATATTGATGAACAAGAAAAAACTATTATTAAGTTTATTTATATACATATTTTTTTATAGTAGTAATGCTTTATATGATAATATTAATGATGTAAAAGAAAAAACTATTATTCATTTTAATAATATTTTTTTCTTAAAATAAGGGTGGAGGTATGTTGTGTGTTTTGGTAAGTCACTATACGTTGATATTATAAACGTATCGTGACCTATTTACGCGATGACTATTTCATGCAGTTATCGTTACGTTGCAGTAAAGTGCAACGTAGGACATATGTGTCATAGTCAAGCAAGCCAATGAACTAGCAATAGTATGAGCGAAGCTGGGCACCTGCAGCAGCATGATTGGCTAAGGGCCTTTTCCCTTACGGAAGCAAATAGTGAGTGGAATTTGCGCACGGCACTCTGCCGGAACATTTAGATTTGAAACATGCCTTCTTATAATAGTTTAAGTGAGATTTTAAGTGAGTGGTAAATCAGTAGTTCAGTAGTAGACAATAATGTTAATATTAAAATATAACTTTAGAGTAAATAAAAGTATGTCTTAAAAGAAAAGACTTGTTTGAATTATTTCGGTTAATAAAAATGGAACTTCGACGTTGGACATTCTCTGGTAGGACATCATGGGTAATTATAAAAGGAACGTTGCGACATTTGGCTTCACGCCTAAGCAACGGACATTTTAATTACAACAGACGGCACTAAAGATGGCGCAAACAGTGGTGGACCACCGCTCAACTATGATGCCAAGTGTTACATCGAAAGTGGCAACATGAATTTTGGCAAAATGATAACGGACGAAGTGCTCGCTGCTGACTATAAATTGGTGGAGGCTGCAAAGAAAACGACTAACATTGCCGGCACCACCGTCCTGATCGCCGTCATGCAGGGCAGCAAATTGTTCGTCGCCAACGTAGGCGACTCACGCGGCGTCATGTTCGACTCGCGCGGCATTGCGATCATAAGCCACAGCAGGTGCGTGAACGCATACGCATACATGACGCCGGCGGCTTTATAGCATTCCGTAGTGTCTGGCGCGTCGCTGGCATCTTGGCGACTTCGCGTGCACTCGGCGACTATCCGCTAAAGGACAAAAATCAAGTCATAGCGTCCATCCAGATATTTTAACATTCGAACTTAATGATCACAAGCCCTCTTTTCTCATACTCGCCTCCGATGGTCTCTGGGACACATTCAACAACGAGGAGGCCTGCAGCTGCAGCAAGGATCATCTGGAGGAGGCCGACTATGGCGCCAAAAGTCTTGCCATGCAATCGTATCAACGCGGTTGCGTCGACAATATCATTGTGCTTGTGATTATCTTTAAGCAGGGTCTCTATCGCATAGCTGCTTCAAACAGCAACGCGTCGAATGCGGGAAAAACGTCGGCTGCAGCGACGTCGACAACGTCATCAGCGCTTAATCGTTCCAACAGCTCTTTGAGCAGCAAAAAGACGTTTAACTAATAAAACACATAAAAAAAAAACAATAATTATTATAATAAAAATAACAACTACAGCCCAACACAAGTAGCGACATCCATCAAGTGTCGTGAACTGAGTGAAAGTGCCCAAAAGCAAGCCGTTGTAGCTGCTGCTACAAATTTATTCTAAAAAAACCTTTTTTTTTGTTGTGTTAATGATACTCTTTAGCTTATAGTCAACGTCGTCATCCATTCTTGGTTATTATATATATTTTATTTGTTAAATTTGTTCCTAATTTCTGTTCTGTTACTTATATTGTAGTTACTTTTGTTTTATTTTTGTGAATCTGTTGCTATATACTTTTTCTATACTTTTTTCATCTTCAAAAATATGGTTTAAAAAAAAAAATAATAAGTCTAATAACCACATGTTATGTTCAGCGCCCGATTTTTATATGATCTCCCCTAAATCGGAGATATATTGGTTTCAGAAAAGTTTTATGTTGGTATTGGGTATTTGCAAAAAAAATACACGGTGCGAAAATATTCATAACTCTTAAAATATTCATTCAAATGTAACACCCTATATTACGTATCATAAAACTAATATTTCAAATTCAGTGCTCGATTTCGGTACGATGTCCTTTGAAATCGTAAATATCGAATATATATGTTTCCTTATACTATTAGATTTCTATAAAAAAATCCTGATGTGGTTTTTTCTTAAAGTCTCGGAAAATCGATTTCAATGTGAGTACCTTGTGAAAAATACTTGTTTTTGTGATTTACACCGGTTTTATATAGGATTTCACCTTAAGCAGAGATGGGCGGACCCCAAAAAAAAACTTTTAATGCCTTTGCTATACAATTAAGTTATTTTAGGATGCGAAAATTTAGTACTGCATTGCAATCTGCATTGAAATTTTATGGCCATTTTAAGTGTACTGAAAGTCAATTAATTCGTTAAAAATGTATAGTTTTTGATATTTTAAATGTATTTATGATCATTTAATTGCATAAATAATGGAATTTTTCAAAAAAATTGAGGCGAATTCAAATTGTGGGCTATCTTCCAATTCGCCTTGTGGGCTATCTTTATACCAGTCTTTGACTACGACCTGTTGTTTTGGCGCTATGCGATTCGATTGTTATGCTGCTTTGCGTTGTAGTTGTAGCTGTTGTTGTTTCTGTTGTACAAACCAATGTATTTGGCGACAAGCAAGCCATAACGTAACGATGGAAATGCAACAACAGATAATGTTGATTGTAGAATTCGCGTCATGATTAAATAAGTTTTATTTAATTAATTTAAATATTAATTTAATGGTTCTATTTTGGTAGGATCGCCAATTTAGGAACCTTAATTAAAATTGCGTATTTAAAAATTGTCTAAACAAATTTATTTAAAATTAAAAATTTAACAATACGTTGTTGTGTACGAGAAAAATGTATTCTGAATGAAAATATTTTGAGACAATTGAAATATCAAAATTTTATCATACATTTTTGTAATGTAAAAAAATAAACAATGTTAAAATACAAAAGGAAGATACACTACATATGTCCACATTTAAAGCAAAAATATAAAATTTAATTAAAATTTAAATTTGTAATGACTTCCAATACATTTTTCCTTCAAAGTAACATATAGTGGTCAATTTTTATTAAACATATTCCAAGATGTTTCTATACGTGTTTTTTCCCTGTTGCCGTTTTCCGAAATTCGGAATACCATACCGTTAGTGTGTAAGACAATTACTTAGGTATCGTAACTAGTTTAACATTGGGAGACGGACGTGTCGTGTCGTCCTCTATTATTTATCTATTTAATTCGTTCAATTTTTGTCCGTCGAGTTTGTCCTAATAATTGTCGAGTTCCGCGCAATATTTTGTTATAAGTGTCGTCCACCGCAATTTACACATTCAACAATAAAACATTAAAATTGATAAAATCAAAACACACTCAATAAATTAACACAAACAATAAACAAAAATTAACCACCAGAACTATATATCAACAACAACAAAAAACCCGGTTTCGCTGCATTGCCAGCTACCAACACTGCCTGTTGCCGTCGTCACTTTTTACAATTTCCTACGCAACGGGCTTTTCTGCTGCAATTGCCCATTTGTTTTTTCGTATTCTGTCTTTCCCCTACTCCACGCTAACTGCGTGCGAAGCTGAGACTGCAAGAGTTCGTAACGAAGACAGTGGTGAAGGGATAACACTCACTACTGTTTAGCTTACGCTCTCGCTGTTTGTCTCAATTGCCGCCCGCTATTAGTAGTTTGATTGTTTTGAACTCGCACAGTAGGAAAAATGTTGCAAAACTTTCGCATAGATTTTTGCAACTTTCGTGGGCGGATAACGAATTTCTTTTCTGTATATGAGTATGTGTCCATCAATAGGCCAAAAATAATAGGTGAGACCCAGGTTAGTGAGGGTGCAGATTCACTGGATTTTCACAACCTGGTTATCACAAATTGCCATTATTCTCTGCCCATCTCGCCTTATATATTAGTAGTGACGTTGTTTAGCAGTTGCATCAACAACATTTGAATTTAACACTATTTGGGTTAAATTTAAAATCTGTTCACACATCATGCACCTGTGTTTCATTTATAGGAGTCCGAATTTAGATAAGGTATCTACCTGTAATAAGTTGGATGACTTATCAGATTCGATCTCAAATATATTGGAACAGTTTCCAGGCAGTGAAATTGTTTTTGCTGGTGACTTTAATGTACACAACGCCACATGGTTAAACCACTCGGGTCTATCAACACAGGAGGGTTGTTATGTTGAGCTGTTTGCCGAGTACAATTAACTCACTCAATTGGTGAAGGAACCGACGTACCTCCCACGCGTCTGTGGGCAGAGCCAAAAAGTCTTAGACCTTTTTCTTACTTCACATCATGAAAAATATGATGTAAAAGTTCTTGCACCACTTGGTAATTCCGACCACTGTACGGTTTATATTGTATGGCTTTACAAAAAAGCAAATTAGGTTACGTTAAATAATTTTTTTTGGCAACTTTAATTGGAAATTGTGTTTCGCTGGCAGAGACATAAATGCCGCGATTTTAATGGTACAAAATATTATTTTATTAGATATGCGGTCCTTCATTCATTCTAAAAAAATTGGCATTAAACCTAAAGACCACTCATGGTTTAATGAGACTTGCAGGATTGCAGTCAGGTCGAAAGAGGAAGCCTTTCAGAATTGGCGTTCTAACAAGAACGCTGACACAGAAAGACTTCCCATACAGGCTAGGAATCGCTGTAATGCTGTGATCTTGCGCGAAAAGTTTCTTCTCGAAAAAAAACGCGCGCAAAAAGGTCTTACTATCTCACTGGGGTAGTAAAAATGTCTGGTCATTTGTAAAAAGGGTGAAGATTCAGACGACATCGTCTACTCCAACTCTTATTATGAATGGCCAGACCTTCACTAACCCGGTGTATAAAGCTAATCTCTTGGCAGAATTATTTGCAAATAATTCAACGCTCTAAGATAGTAACCAACCACTGCCTGTCGTCGATTTTGTTTCTTCTGCAATGCCGGAGATACATTTTCGAACTCGGGCAGTTAAAAAGATCTTAGCAAACCTCAATATTAACAAAGCTTCTGGGCCAGATGGCATATCTGCCCATGTGATGAAGCTACGAATCCTGACATTTACCGACCCATTGCAATATGCTCTACGCTCTCCAAGGTAATGGAAAGCGTACTTAACTTCCACCTTGTAAACTATCTAGAGCGAAACGAATTACTTAGTGACTGACAATATGGTTTCCGTAGGACCAATTCCACAAGTGGAATTCACCTTTTCGGGGAAAGTAAGGTTGTTGCTCTGAATATTTCCAAGGCTTTTGATAGAGTGTGGCATAAAGCCCTCGTATCAAAACTAATTGCATATTGTGTCGGTAATTCTATTACTCGATGGATATCGAGTTTTCTCCAGGGTCGTTCAATACGAGTTGCGATGGATGGTGTTTTTTCAGAACAACATTCCATCAATTCTGGAGTCCCGCAGGGTTCCGTCCTATTCCTGTCTCTATTTTTGGTTTTTATCAATGACCTTCTGTCATCGACCCAGAACCCAATCCATTCTTTTGCAGATGATAGCAACATTTGTCATTCTTATTCGTTCAACAAGCGCCCAAACTCTTTGGAGATTGAGAGTAAATGGCGCTCAATGAATGACACACTGTATAATGACCTGAAAACAATTTTCGAGTGGGGTTTTGCTAATAGAGTTGATTGTAATGCAAGCAAGACCCAATGTTGTCTGTTATCTCACAAAAGAATGGATTCACCCCTCCCTCCCCTCAATACGTTCTGGGCATATCAATTCAATGTGACCTCCATTGGAATGATCACATATTTGATGTGTCGAAAGAAGCGGCCAAGTGCCTCGGTTTTCTGAAACGGTGTAAGACAGACTTCTCTCCCGCTGAATTGCGCATTGTCTACACCACCTATATTCGGCCTAAGATGGAATACAATTCGCACATATGGAGTTCCTGGATCGAATCCAACAACGTGTAATATATTTAATAGGGGATGAAAATATTTCATCTCTCTTGAGCACCGAAGGACCGTAGGGTGAGTAAGCCTGTTTTATAGGTAATACAATGGTTAGTAATAATAATGATAATAGTTTTGCACTACAGTCCTATAAGAACTTAGGCCGAGCTCTCTCACCACTTTCAGCTGTGCATGTTATATTTGTACTAAAAGTGGTGGGACCTACAGTTTATTGCCGAATCCGAACGGCGGGTGAGAGCTTTTCATAGGCAATGTTTTACTCTCGTAGGTATGCCATTTACTGCCGAGAGGTAGCGCGGTATCGAAAAATGTGTTGATGAAAAGATGTTGTTAGCCCCAGTTCTTCCTTGAACCGGGGACCTTTTTGGCTCGCAGTCAAACGCACTAAGCTACCGCGGCTACAATGGTAAGTGTTCGAGGGAAATGCATTTACGTCATCCAACGTAAAGCAAATGTATGCGTACATTGATGGAATCAGGTACCCATTAATGAGAGCGCTACGTGCTGCTGATGTATGCTTCAAAATTTTTTTATATTTAACCTGGAATATCCTGAGGAATCCTCCATTTTTTATAATTTTATACAGACTTATTTTTACAATATAAATGTACAAAAATATTTACAGTTATAAACGAGTTAAACTAAAATAAATAGTACAACATTTATTATTATATAGTACTGTAAATGATATTCATAAACTTAAAAACTTGCTAGTTTTAAGAAAACCATAAAACTTGTTAGTTTTAAGAAAACTAAAAATTAAAACTTGTAAGTTTTAAGAACACGAAACAATAAAATAATTAAATCGTATACATTTCTTTTATTATTTCTGCTTTTATAGGTACTTTTTTTTAATAAAATAAGAAGTGGATATAATTAATGACTGTGCTGTAAAAATTATTTTGTTTTAAATTAAGTCAGCAATTTTAATTTATTAATATAATAAATAATTTTATTATTCCAACACAAAATGGTGTTGAAATAATTAAATTATTTGGTAAATTCAAAAAAAAAAAGATAGTTGT
The DNA here is from genome assembly GCA_951804985.1 of Dryomyza anilis. Taxonomy (NCBI): domain Eukaryota; kingdom Metazoa; phylum Arthropoda; class Insecta; order Diptera; family Dryomyzidae; genus Dryomyza; species Dryomyza anilis. The sequence continues at coordinate 39,367,273 of OX638130.1, read as the reverse complement.
TTTAATCGTTCCCATTGTTAATGTTATTAAAAAAATTAATTGGAACTATTACGTAATATAATTTATTTAATAATTGGATTAATTAAAATTTTTCTAAATGACAACGTTGATTCAATAATTACCTTTTCCAATTCAGCAAATATTATTGTTGGATCTATTAAGTCACATCGTTAGTTTAATTATTGCATTAATTGAATTAATTTACACACATTTTTGTTTCTGTGAATAGGAGGCATCCTCTGAGCGTTGTTTAATTTGTAAGGAGGCGAAAAAAAGTCTCAAAAATGATATGTTCAGTATTTTATTGGTTTTTCGTAAAGTAGCCTTTAAATGAGCTAAAAATAATAAAAGTGTGGCCCAATTTCCAAAATATCCATTACATGCAGAAATATTTGAAGAATTTTTTTTTTACAAATTAACCAACGCTCAGGAGGATGCCTCTTTTAATGCAATGCACAGTGTTGATCGTAAGAAATGATTATAGGTTTAAGGGAGAGGGAAAGATAGAGTAGTGTCGGTGGATGTTTGCTTTAAATTTCCCAATATTAAAACTGTCAGGAAAAACAGACGCAGGGAGATTATTCCACAAACGTATCGTGCGACTGAAGAACGAATTCTCTCTGTAATACGAGGTTCTATTGAGAACTGAGTGGACTACGAAGGGGTGTGCTTGGTTTGATGCCCTAGTAGAACGAGAGAACACACGACGTGGTGGAATCAGGCCATGCATTTCCCTCGAACACTTACCATTGTAGCCGCGGTAGCTCTGTGCGTTTGACTGCGAGCCCAAAAAGGTTCCCGGTTCAAGGCAGAACTGGGGCTAACAACATCTTTTCATCAACACATTTTTCGATACCGCTTTAACTCTCGGCAGTAAATGGCATACCTACGAGAGTAAAACATTGCCTACGAAAAGCTCTCACCCGCCGTTCGGATTTGGCAATAAACTGTAGGTCCCACCACTTTTAGTACAAATATAACACGCACAGCTGAAAGTGGTGAGAGAGCTCGGCCTAAGTTCTTATAGGACTGTAGTGCAAAACTATTATCATTATTATTACCTACCATTGTATTACCTATAAAACAGGCTTACACACCCTACGGTCCTTCGGTGCTCAAGAGAACCAATAGAGGATGAAATATTTTCATCCCCTATTAAATATATTACACGTTGTTGGATTCGATCCAGGAACTCCAAAGAAGATTTTGAGGCCCCTGCCCATATGTGCGAATTGTATTCCATCTTAGGCCGAATATAGGTGGTGTAGACAATGCGCAAGTCAGCGGGAGAGAAGTCTGTCTTGCTTGCATTACAATCAACTCTATTAGCAAGACCCCACTCGAAAATTGTTTTCAGGTCATTATAGAGTGTGTTATTCATTGAGCGCCTTTTACTCTCAATCTCCAAAGAGTTTGGACGCTTGTTGAACGAATAAGAATGACAAATGTTGCTATCATCTGCAAAGGAATGGATGGGGTTCTGGGTCGATGACAGAAGGTCATTGATAAAAACCAAAAATAGAGACAGGAATAGGACGGAACCCTGCGGGACTCCAGAATTGATGGAATGTTGTTCTGAAAAAACACCATCCATCGCAACTCGTATTGAAGGACCCTGGAGAAAACTCGATATCCATTGAGTAATAGAATTACCGACGCAATATGCAATTAGTTTTGATACGAGAGCTTTATGCCACACTCTATCAAAAGCCTTGGAAATATTCAGAGCAACAACCTTACTTTCCCCGAAAAGGTGAATTCCACTTGTGGAATTGGTCCTACGGAAACCATATTGTCAGTAACTAAGTATTTCGTTTCGCTCTAGATAGTTTACAAGGTGGAAGTTAAGTACGCTTTCCATTACCTTGGAGAGCGTAGAGCATATTGCAATGGGTCGGTAAATGTCAGGATTCGTAGCTTCAACACATGGGCAGATATGCCATCAGGTCCAGAAGCTTTGTTAATATTGAGGTTTGCTAAGACCTTTTTAACTGCCCGAGTTAGAAAATGTATCTCCGGCATTGCAGAAGAAACAAAATCGACAACAGGCAGTGGTTGATTACTATCTTAGAGCGTTGAATTATTTGCAAATAATTCTGTCAAGAGATTAGCTTTATACACCGGGTTAGTGAAGGTCTGGCCATTCATAATAAGAGTTGGAGTAGACGATGTCGTCTGAATCTTCACCCTTTTTATAAATGAGCAGAAATGTTTACTACCCCAGTGAGAGAGTAGGACCTTTTTGCGCGCGTTGTTTTTCGTGAAGAAACTTTTCGCGCAAGATCACAGCGATTCCTAGCCTGTATGGGAAGTCTTTCTGTGTCAGCGTTCTTGTTAGAACGCCAATTCTGAAAGGCTTCCAGTGGTCTTTAGGTTTAATGCTAATTTTTTTAGAATGAATGAAGGACCGCATATCTAATATAATAATATTTTCTACCATTAAAACCGCGGCATTTATGTCTCTGTCAGCGATACACAATTTCCAATTAAAGTTGCAAAGAAAATTATTTAACGTAACCTAATTTGCTTTTTCGTAAAGCCATACAATCCTCTTCGGGGCTTTAATCGAAGAGGCGCGTAAACTAGAATAAGAAAACTCAGCGGAAACAGTACAGTGGGCGGAATTACCAAGAGGTGCAAGTACTTTTACATCATACATTTAAGTCACCAGCAAAAACAATTTCACTGCCTGGAAACTGTTCCAATATATTTGAGGTCGAATCTGATAAGTCATCCAACTTATTACAATAGGTGATAACCAGGTTGTGAAAATACAGTGAATCTGCACCCTCACTAACCTGGGTCTCACCCATTATTTTTGGCCTATTGATGGATACATACGCATATACAGCAAAGAAATTCGTTCTCCGCCCACGAACGTTGTAAAAATCTATGCGAAAGTTTTGCAACATTTTTCCTACTGGGCAAGTTTTTTATCTACATTTTTTGGAGTTTTTCCACTTATTATAAAAGACTCCTGTGAATCGTTGATGGAAAACTTCTTTTTTAATTTGGCTCCTGATGAATCTATGAATGAAGTTGTTGCTGGTGGGAATAGGTGATGCAATAGCCACAAAATTGTTAAATCTCTTGAATCTGTAACGAAAATTGTTTTTAAAATAAATGTGAAACAAAAAATTTATGTATATATATATATATATATATATATATATACATATATTTTATATATATATATATATATATATATATATATATATATATATATATATATATATATATATATATATATATATATATATATATATATATATATACATATATTTTATATATATATATATATATATATATATATAAAATATAAAAAACATAAAACAACATTTTTTGAAAAATTAACAATTTTAAAAACATACAAACCAAATTGGAGTGAGAATACTTTTTTACTTGGTATACTTAACAAATTTGTTTTTTTTTAATATGAAAAATTATGATGATTTTATGATGAAAAAACGTGTTCTTTCCATTTTAGTTATTCGTGATAATATTTAATGTAATATTTTTCGAGCGGGATATTCCCAAATTAATTTATAATTTGAAAATACATAATCAGAATTAGTAAAACTGAAAAATAATTCATTTTTATACGCGAATGTTTTTTTAGAAACTTTCTTAAAAGTTATTATATTTTTTTTTACAATAACCCCCCCTGACCGAAAATTCTGACTACGGAGCTGGTAGGCGATGTTGAGAAAAGAGCAATCCAGTGTTTCTGTATTTATTGTTTCACTACTCTTTTGTAACCTACTGCTACTTTTCATAATTTAAGTACAAAATACTAATTCTTAAATTTCGTTCCATATTTAAACATAGATTTTGCTATAAAGTCTGTGTTAAAACAAAATTGTTATTAAATACGAAATGTACAATAATTAAGTATTTGTTTTTTACATTTTAATTTTGTTCAGTGAACACAGACTAAATACCTCCCAGCTTAGGAACATTTCCCGCGTATGTAATAAGCCCTGAAAAGTATTAAAGTCCTAAACACCATTGTACTTGCAAATTACTTAGGACAAATTTTGTGATATTTAGAAATTAATAATAGTTTGCTGCCAAAGCATTATTTAAAAAAGCAAATTTAATTGTATTCACTGCATATTTGAATTGTTATTGAAAGTATATTTTTTTAAACTATTTGTAGCAACACTCATAAACATTCTGTTTTCTTAGTGTAGCCTAGAGATGGGCACGTGAGTGAGTTTTGACTCACACTCACGCTCACGAAAGAATTTTTCTAATCACGCACACTCACTCACGGCCTTTTTTGTTTTACTCACACTCACTCACAATCACGTAAGTAAAATTAAGATTCAATTACAATCACGCGTGATTCACGTGAATCACGCTGAATCACGTGGTTTTTTTGCTATTACTTTCAGCTATTATTTTCATTTGTATATGTTGGTGAGATTGGTCGACCGAGCGTGGCACCTCTAATACAACCTACATATTTAAAACGCAATAATATTGTTAGGGATCTCAATTTTTAACGGAGATGGAAATGTGAAAGACTTTCGATGTACTGTTCATATAAAAATGTAAAAATTGCTTCGAAGAATAATTTATCCGGTGAAGAATTCGGTTAAAATCTATGAGAATTCAATAAAGGAATAGTCCGGTGTAGAATTTACCAGGGATGAATTGACTTTGGGAACAACTATTTTTGAAGCGATTTTTATACCCTACACTAATGCCCGTAACTTCAACGAATAGATATCTACTGGTGCTTAGTTATCTACCGTGTAAGCAAAATTTCGTAACTTCAACGCATAGTTAAGGAGTAAAAACACCGAATAGGTTAGAGATATCTGTTAGTTACGAACACCAATAGATATCTACTCGTTGAAGTTACGGGCATAAGAGTGAAAGGGTATATTCAGTTTGGTACGCCGTTTGTAACACCCAGAAGGAAGCATCTCCGGTATGGAAAAGTATATATATTCTTGATCAGCATGACCTCCTGATGTCCGTCTGTCCGTTCCTCTGTCTGTCCGTCTGTCTGTTGAAATCCCTACTACTTTTAAAATTGAAGAGCTAGATAAATGAAACTTATAACTTAGATTACTAATATACCTACGCTGTATGTACGATTGGCGAGATCGGTCCATTGTGACCTATGATCCGACCAATTATGTTCAAATACCTCATATAAAATGTACACAAAAAGATCATTATTTATGTATACGTGCTTAGGTAAACTTTTTTGGTCAAATATATATTGACATCATGCTCAAATACATGATAATAATGTTTTCCGGCGAAAAACTTGTGGTTCACAAAAAAAAAAATCGAAATTCGGTACACCTACCCATTTGTAAATATGGGTATCAAATGAATGGAAATTCTTCAGCGATTGAATGTTTGTAGTTATTTTCAGGATTCGTATACCCTGGTGACCTATATATCAGTTTGAATGGTAACCACACATATATGTAGGGTATTTATAGTCGGCTTAGACCGACTATAATTTTGATAATCCTAACTATCATAATAACACATACTTTAAAATTTCCCATGTGATATAACTTTCCCAACTGGTTTTGGTTACAATTATAGCTCGAATGACAACGAGACCTCAAACGAACCTATGGAACAAACTAAACTTTATAAACATGTATAGTTATCATGTATAGTTGAATTAAAAATTCAACTTTTTACAAAAATGGTTATATCGAAAAAAAATACGTTCTATGTCCGGGCACGGGCTTAGATCAATTGGTGACTGAACCTTGTAAATTATTCTGAGTTGAAGAAAGGGTGGGTATTTGACGGTCGGTTATCAAGGGTTTGATTTATTATCGTTCTAAATAGTGGGCAGCCGCCTTTCCAAAGCCATCTGAGTTCAAGGCATGGCCCTACTTGTGCTGTAGTTCAGCAAAAATTAAAAGTGAGATTTTTTATTTTATGAAATATTCGACTCACTCACTCACTCACTCACGAAAAAATTGTACTCACGCACACTCACTCACGGTATTTTTTGGTCTACTCACACTCACTCACAATCACGTGAGCAAAATTAGGATTCAATCACAATCACGCGTGATTCACGTGAATCACGCTCACATGTCCATCTCTAGTGTACCCATTAAAAATAATAAGAATTTTCAAATATATCTCAATTAAATTAATTGGAATCTTAGAACTTTTTATTTCCATTATTAAAAACTAAAAATTTTCAATTTTTCTTTAAGAGCTTTTTAAATTTATCTCAATATATTTATATTATATAAATCTCTTTGTTTGATTTATAATATAGTTGATTAATCGAATTTGGTTTAATTTACTACTTTACTACTAAGTTTTAGGAGTGTTGCATAATTTGCATCGGCGTCGGCTTCATCTCGTTGTGAATTCGCGTATACACATTTGTTGCCTTCCTTAGTTGTGTGAGTTCAGTTGACTCGCTGTTGTTGTGCCGGCATACAGAAGAATTGTTGCCTGTTATTCAGTTGATCGTGATAATTTTGGAGTTAAGTTGTGCCGGCTTCTTGCAGTTATTGGATTTTTTATATTTTTGCAGTTGTTGTGATAGATAAATAAAAATGAAATGCTTCATTTGTAATGAAGTTTTTGTAGACACAAATGTATATATTGAACACCTAAAATATAAACATTTGCTAAATCAAAAAGATAAATTTGTGTGTAGTGTTGTGAAATGAGGGCAAACTTTTTCAGACATAAACATTTTCAAACGGCATATTTTCAGAATTCACGAGAAGACATGTTCTGAAATCACTAAAAATTTACCTTCGGTTATTACACCGATTAGCGTTGTTGTTGGTGAACATGGTGGCGAAGTTGAAGCCGATCTGTTTGAAAATGTTTGTGCTGCTGAAAAAAACAGTTATAAGGAGAACCTTTCAAATGTTTTAAATTCAGCTGAAAAGTTATCTGTTGAATTGCATAACCTTAACAATATAAGTCGTGCAGATGTTTTTAAAATTCAAGAAAAAATTGAGGAATTTATATTATTTCCTGTTTTAAATTTGATTGAAACGTGTGCAAAATCTGAATCAGTAGCATCATTAAAGATTTGCATGGTTTATATATATATATATATATATATATATATATATATATATATATATATATATATATATATAATTATAGATATATAAAAATTTTATGAAATTGAAATAAGAGCGGCATAACGATTCCGCTGGACAATTTGTTTCGCGTGAGTCTGATGCAATTTTCAAATTATTGATTTCCGAAACAAGCTCATTTTTTTTAAGTGACTTCATTAAAATATGTTCCGTTTTACATTTTTCGAATAAACCACGCAAATCTTTAATGATGCTACTGATCTCAGATTTTGCACACGTTACCTCAATTTTTTCTTGAATTTTAAAAACATCTGCATGACTTATATTGTTAATGTTATGCAAATCAACAGAAAACTTTTCAGCTGAATTTAAAACATTTGAAAGGTTCTCCTTATAACCGTTTTTTTCAGCAGCACAAACATTTTCAAACAGATCGGCTTCAACTTCGCCACCAAGTTCACCAACAACAACGCTATTTGTAATCGGTGTAATAACCGAAGGCAAATTTTTAGTGGGTTCAGAACATGTCTTGTCGTGAATTCTGAAAATATGCCGTTTGAAAATGTTTATGTCTGAAAAAGTTTGCCCACATTTCACAACACTACAAACAAATTTACCTTTTTGATTTATCACGATCAACTGAATAACAGGCAATAATTCTTCTGTATGCCGGCACAACAACAGCGAGTCAATTGAACTCACACAACTAAGGAAGGCAACAAATGGGTATACGCGAATTACACGCGAAGCCGACGCCGATTATAGTTGCAGAGTTACATTTTATGCAAATTGTGCAACACTCCATAAACTTATTAGTAAAGAAGTAAATTAAACCAAATTCGATTAAAGAACTACATTATAAATCAAACAAAGAGATTTATATAATATATATATATATATATATATATATATATATATATATATATATATATATATATATATATATATATATATATATATATATTGAAATAAATTTAAAAAGCTCTTAAAGAAAAATTTAAAATTTTTAGTTTTTAGTTTTTAAAAAGTTCCAAGATTCCAATTAATTTTATTCAGTTATATTTGAAAATTCTTATTATTTTTTAATGGCTACACTAAGAAAACAGAATTTTTATGAGTGTTGCTTCAAATTAAAAAAAATACTTTCTATAACAATTCAAATATGCAGTAAATACAATTAAATTTGTAGTAATGCTTTGGCAGCTAATTATTATTAATTTCTAAATATCACAAAATTTGTCCTAAGTAATTTGCAAGTACAATGGTGTTTAGGACTTTAATACTTTTCAGGGCTTATTACATACGCGGGAAATGTTCCTAAGCTGGGAGGTATTTAGTCTGTGTTCACTGAACAAAATTAAAATGTAAAAAACACATACTTAATTATTGTACATTTCGTATTTAATAACAATTTTGTTTTAACACAGACTTTATAGCAAAATCTATGTTTAAATATGGAACGAAATTTAAGAATTATTTAATTATTTAAGAAAGTATTTTGTACTTAAATTATGAAAATTAGCAGTAGGTTACAAAAGAGTAGTGAAACAATAAATACAGAAACACTGGATTGCTCTTTTCTAAACATCGCCTACCAGCTCCGTAGCCAGAAAAATATAATAACTTTTAAGAGAGTTCCTAAAAATACATTTGCGGATAAAATTTATATATATATAAAATTAATTTGGGAATATCCCGTTCGAAAAATATTACATTAAATATTATCACGAATAACTAAAATGAAAAGAACACGATTTTTCATCATAAAATTATCATAATTTTTCAAATAAAAAAAAAAGCAAAAATTGTTGTTAAGTATACCAAGTAAAAAAGTATTCTAACTCCAATTTGGTTTGTATGTTTTTAAAATTGTAAGACCTTTGTTTTATGTTTTATATATTTTAAATTGTTAAAATTAATTTTATTTGTTTACGTATTGTTAAATTTATAAAAATATTTCACTATTTTAAAGAATATATAATGGAATTTATATCATTTCAGAGCGAGAGTAGTCAGAACCCCTATGACACCCTCCCCACCTGGCTACATGCCTGGCGCCTACTATGATCATTTAGATAAACATTCAAATAAAGGAAAGCAAGGTTATTGTTGCTTCTATATTTTCACGATATAATAAAAAATAAATGATAGAAACAAGGGATTTATAAAGCGATAATCAATGCTTAAGTTTGAGAATGATATTTATTGTGTTGTATGAGGAAACACTTTAATTTAAAGTTTTAATATATTTAGCAAATGAGTTTATTAAATTAATTATTTGATTTGTTGTATTGATTAATTATGCTCAATGAATAGTGTTTGCTATTTTTACGTCGAATATTTTTTTCTGTGTTCGTGCAATGCACAGTGTTGATCGTAAGAAAGAATTATGGGTTCAAAGGAGGAGGAAAGATGGAGTAGTGTCGGTGGATGTTTGCTTTAAATTTCCCAATCCACATCGATTGCTGTTCTGAGAAAACACCATCCATCGCATCTCGTATTTAACGACCCTGGAGAAAACTCGATATCCATCGAGTAAAAGAATTACCGACACCATATACAATTAGTTTTGATACGAGGGCTTCATGCCACACTCGTTCAAAAGCCTTGGAAATATCAAGAGCAACAACCTTACTCTCCCCGAAAAGGTGAATACAATTATTCCACTTTTCGGAGAGGACCGCCATCAAGTCAACGGTGGATCTGGTCCTACGGAAACCATATTGCCAGTCACTAAGTAATTCGTTTCGATCCAGATAGTTCACAAGGTGGAAGTTAATTACGTTTTCCATTACCTTGGGTAGCGCAGAGCATATTGCAATGGGTCGGTAATTAGCAGGGTTCGTTCGTTGGATCCGCCATTTTGAATACAATATTTCTTATATAAGATTCGTAATAAGTGACCCAGTAAACGTATGTGTGCTAATTTTTTTTGTAATCCAGTAATATTTAAATTTTTCGTCCGCCATTTTGAATTTTTGATATCAGTATCTCTTTCAGAGACTTCGAAAACATTAAAGTACCAAATATCGTGAATTATAGCCAATCTTTTTAATTCTCAGCTCACTTTACATTGTCGCGTTTAATATCGTAGATTATTACAAAAAAATCATGCGACTATTTTTGAGCAAACACAAACACGCAGAATGACGTACATAACGAACATGTTTATATTCTGTTTATGTTTTTTATGCAACGTTTATTATTATAGGAGGAAACCATTTAAACAATAGCATTTATTCTATTTTAAATAATAATATTGAAAAATTTAATTTTATGGTATTGAAAAATAAGCCAGTTGGGAAGGTTAGATCACATGGGATATTTTAAAATTAAAGTATTATAATTGTTAGGATTATTAAAATTATAGTCGGTCTAATAATAATAATAAATGTTTGGCGCTACAGTCCTGTATAGAACTTCGGCCGAACTCTCTCACCATTTTGAGCTGTGCGTGTTATATTTGTACTCAAAGTGGTGGGACCTACAGTTTATTGCCGAATCCGAACGGCAGGTGAGAGCTTTTCATAGGCAATGGTTTTACTCTCGTAGGTTTGCCATTTACTGCCGAGAGGTAGCGCGGTATAGAAAAATGTTTCTATGAAAAGATGTTGTTAGCCCCAGTCCAGGCTTGATCCGGGGACCTTTCGGCTCGCAGTCCAACGCACTAACCACTGAGCTACCGCGGTCTAAGCCGGTCTAAGCCGACTATAAATACCCTACACATATGTGTGGTTAACATTCAAAGTGGTATATATGTCACCAGGGTACACGAATTCTGAAAATAACTACAAACTATCAATCGCAGAGGAATTTCCATTAATTAGATACCCATATTTACAAATGGGTAGGTGAACCGGGGGGACTATGGGGGCGATTATCACAAGGCAACGTGTCTGAGTGCTTTAACATGGCGAAGCCAGCGCAATCCTTGTCGGTGTCGTTTCAAGTCAACTCACTGGTCACCAGAATTGACAAATTGTCAAATGGTGACACCTCCACTTCGGTGGAAGTCCTCCTAGTGGAAGTCCCTGGAAACGGCGCTCTACACCACCCGGTGTAGAAGTCGGCTAAAGTGAGTGGCGAGCATCTCCCTCAGAGTGAGGGTTCGTGCGTTGGGTTTGGGTCCCACCACGGAAAAAACCTATGCGCCCAATGAAAACAAAAAAGAAGCCTCGGATAACGACCGATTACAACGATGACGACCCACGCAAACGTTTTAAGGACCATGATTTACGGATATGCACCTGGAATGTCCGGACCCTTTATAGGGAAGGTGCCTCTATCCAGCTGGCAGATGTCCTCGAAAAATATAAGGCTGACATCACCGCTATCCAGGAGATGCGATGGACGGGACAGGGCTGTTTGAAACAAGCGTCCTGTGATATCTACTACAGCTGCCATGCGGAGAGACACGAATTTGGATGTGGATTTGTGGTCGGCAAGAGACTCCGCCATCTTGTCTCTAGGTTCACGCCCGTGGACGAAAGGCTGGCAACAATCCGCATCAAGGCTAAATATTTCCATATCAGCCTAATTTGTGCACACGCTCCGACGAACGAGAAAGATGACGAGACAAAAGAGCGCTTCTACGAGCGCCTAGACAACGCATACGAGCGCTGCCCCCGCCACGATATCAAAATCGTGCTAGGCGATTTTAACGCCAAGGTGGGCAGAGAAGCCATCTATTGTCCCACAATCGGAAAATTTAGCCTCCATGCCAACACTTCCGATAACGGAAAGAGGCTAATCGACTTCGCCGCAGCACGAAACATGGTAGTTAGTAGCACTAGATTCGAACATTTCGATATCCACAAGGCCACATGGTTGTCGCCCGATCAAAAAACTCGAAATCAAATTGATCACGTTGTGATTGACGGAAGGCACGCTTCAAGCGTGATGGACGTACGCACTATCCGAGGTGCCAATTTGGACTCGGATTATTACCTTGTAGCAGCCAAGGTCCGCACACGCTTAAGCGCTGCGAAGAACGTACGGAACCAAACGCAGAGAAAGCTAGACGTCGAAAAGCTGCAATCACAACAGACAACGCAAGCCTTTTCCACTCGACTCTCACACCTGCTTAGACAAAGCACTCCTCCTCTCGATGATATAAGCGCGCAGTGGAATCATATCTCTTGCTCTATGCGTACGGCTGCCGAAGAGGTGCTTGGATTCCAACGCCCCCTGAGGAATCAGTGGTATGACCAAGAGTGTCGCGCGGCCACTGCAGAGAAAGACGCTGCGTACAAATCCACCCTGCAGTCAGTAGCTACGCGAGCTGCGAAGGAGCGATACAAAGAGAAGAGGAGGGAAGAGAGACGTCTTTTCAGGCGTAAAAAAAGCGAGGCAGAAAGACGTGAGTGTGAGGAGATTGAGATGCATGGAGCCAGGAATGAGGCTCGAAAATTCTTCGAGAAAATAAGACGCCGTAGGTTCAAAATCCGGAGCCTCTTCCTGTAAAGATGAGAACGGAAATCTAGTGACAGATATCCAGAGCACACTGAAAATATGGAGGGATCACTTCTCTAAACTGCTGACCGGTGATGATGACCTCAATTCCACCGATAGAGAAGCAAACCCGGCAACCCCAGTACTTGATGACGACGTTGAGATTCCGCCACCCGACCATGACGAGGTCAGAACAGCCATTGCTCGGCTGAAAAACAACAAAGCCGCAGGTGCTGATGGCCTGCCTGCTGAATTGTTTAAGACCGGAGGCGAAGAGCTAATAGAGAGCATGCACGAGCTCGTAAGCAGAATATGGTCGGATGAAAGCATGCCAAGTGACTGGAACCTCAGTGTACTCTGCCCAATCCTTAAGAAAGGGGATCCCACTATCTGCGCCAACTACCGTGGGATCAGCCTACTCAATATCGCATACAAGGTTCTATCGAGCGTATTATGTGAAAGACTGAAGCCCATCGTCAACAGACTGATTGGACCTTATCAGTGCGGCTTCAGACCTGGAAAGTCCACCATAGACCAGATTTTCACATTGCGCCTAATCCAGGAAAAGACCCTAGAAAACCAGATCGACACCTACCACCTATTAGTCGACTATAAAGCCGCCTTCGACACTTCGATAAGGGAACGATTATACGCCGCAATGTCTGAGTTCGGTATACCTGCGAAACTTATAAGGCTTTGCAGGATGACCCTGAGCAACACACGTTGCTCAGTGAGAATAGGAAAAGACCTCTCCGAGCCATTTCATACCGAACGAGGTTTCAGACAGGGTGACTCCCTATCGTGCGACTTTTTTAACTTATTGATGGAGAAAATAGTTCGAGCTGCCGAACTCCGTCAAAGCGGCACTATCCTCAACAAAAGTGTCATACTGCTCGCATATGCCGACGATATTGATATCATTGGCAGGAGCACACGAGCAGTCAGCGCAGCATTCTCCAGATTGGAGAAAGAGTCGCGTCGAATGGGTCTAGCGGTGAACGAGGACAAGACGAAGTTCCTTGTGTCAACAAGCAAAAAAGAGTCCGTGCGTCTTGGACAAAAAGCTGATTTTGACACCCACAAGTTCGACATTGTGAAGGACTTCGTCTATCTGGGATCCAGCGTAAACAGCAACAACGACGTCAGCCTGGAGATCAAACGGAGAATAACTCTTGCCAACAGGTGCTACTTTGGGCTCAGTAGGCAATTGAGAAGCAGAGCCCTCTCTCGCCGGACAAAAATAACGCTCTACAAGTCACTCATCATGCCCGTCCTACTTTATGGTGCAGAAACATGGACGCTGGCCACCACCGATGAGAGAGTACTGGGAGCGTTCGAGAGAAAGATTCTCCGTAAAATCTTTGGCCCTATCTGCTTTGCTAACGAGTATCGAATCAGGATGAACCACGAGCTGTATGAGTTATTCGACGACATTGACATAGTCAAGCGCATCAAGATCCAGCGGCTTCGCTGGCTAGGTCATGTCGAACGAATGGATGAAAACACTCCAGCCAAGAAGGTGCTTGAATCGAAACTCGAAGGTGGACAGCGTAGAAGAGGGCGTCCAAATCTGCGTTGGAAAGACCAAGTTGAGGACAACCTGGCAACGCTTGGTATTTCTAACTGGCGTCAGCGCGCGCAAACCAGATCCGACTGGCGCGGCTTCATCTCAGCGGCCAAAACCGACCCACGGTTGTAAGGGCCATTTAAGTAAAGTAAGTAGGTGAACCGAATTTGTTTTTTTTTTTTTAACCACAAGACGTTTCGCGGGAAAACATTATTTTCATGTATTTGAGCATGATGTCAATATATATTTGACCACAAAAGTTTACCTAAGAACGTTTACTGCACACGTTCTTAGGTAAACTTTTTTTGATCTGCAGATGTAAATTTTATACACTGTGGTGCATAACTATAGCCTAGACTGACAATGACTTTGTATGAAAAAAAAATCGAGTTTGATTTTGAAGGTCAACCCCTAGAAATGCTCTATTGAATGAGAAAATCGATGTGGAGAATTTTCAGCGGAATCCGAATATGGAAAATGGACCCGCCGGGACCTCAAAATATGCGTTTTCGTACCGAAATCAAACAATTTCAAAATTGAATTGAAATGACGTCCCTCAAACACAATAAACTAAAAATGTGGACATGTCAAAATTTTATTAGATTTTAAACAAACTATAAATGAAAAAAATCGGATACAAAATACAGAAGCAGTGATCATTTAAACAGGCATCTTTCGTTTTTTATTTCCATTAGTTACGCCTGGCTCGAATCAAATTAATCTGAAAAGTAGATGCCCATCTCAAATTTTTTTAGAATATATTTTTAACATTCCTTGCGCTTATTTTAAGATGAAATTAAATTATTAAAATTAATTATTAATTACTAAAAAAAATTGGTAAAAACTGCATTAAAAAATGCGTTAATATCGCTATATTTTAAAAGTCTAATTTTTTTTTATTCATCCTAAAATAATCGCAAGAGATGTTTAAAGTGTTTCAGGCTAGGCTTCACTACTTTTGTATTTTATATCCGATTTTTTTTTATTTATAGTTTGTTGAAAATCAATTTATGACTTACCCACTTTTTTAGTTTAATGTGTTTGAAGACAAAATTTCAATACAAATATAGAATTGTCGATTTAGGTACGAAAACGCAAACTTTGAGGTCTATTTCCCATATTCGGATTTCGCTGAAAATTCTTCACATCGATTTTTCTCAATCAATAGAGCATTTCTAGGGGGTGACCTCCTCTCGATTCGAAATCATGATTTTCCATTGTCAGTCTACTAAAATCACATTCTAATTTAATTATCTAATACTTCAATCACATTCATTTTTAAAAGTGAAATTTTTTTGTATTGATTGTTTTCAACCAACATTTTTCGGAACATCATTCCCCAGATAATTTTTATTAGATTTAGGTCTGTGGAGTAGTCTGACCAATGTAAAACCTTTACGTTGTGTGATTCTCTTTGCCATTATCTATTTTCTACACTATTTTTCTCTAAATACGGAACGAGGTTAGTTCTCAACATCGATGTGTATTCTCCAGAATCCATACTCGTGTATGTGAATGCTAACTTTAGTATACGGACGGTTTTCAAGCATAACTCTGCCGATACTGCTGCCATTTCACGTTCGATATTCGTATGAAGTTCATCAATCGTCGCTGGCTTGTTGGCATAGACCATAGACTTGACGTAGCCCCACAGGAAATAGTCTAACGGCGTCAAATCGCACGACCGAGGCGGCCAATCGACTGGACCATTTCGTGAGATAACACGTTCTCCAAACTTGGTTTCCAAT
The DNA here is from genome assembly GCA_951804985.1 of Dryomyza anilis. Lineage (NCBI taxonomy): Eukaryota > Metazoa > Arthropoda > Insecta > Diptera > Dryomyzidae > Dryomyza > Dryomyza anilis. The sequence continues at coordinate 39,351,443 of OX638130.1, read as the reverse complement.
AAATTGATTGTGGCATGTACACCCAGTATTGCTGACGTCAAAAAGTATGGAATGTTAAGTAAAAAAAAAATATATTTATACATTTCATAAATTACAAATATTTATTTAATTGAATTTTTTTTTTACATTTTTACTCAAAAAAATAGTGGGAATCAGGCTTCCGGCAATTTTCTTAGTGGGTGTATCAACTATCGTGCTGATCAAGACATTGCTGTACATGGCCAGGGTGGATGGCAGTTAATTTAAATTTCAAATCAAAAATATATATTTGTTATCCTGACGGACCGGAGCTACACAAATGCTGTTGAATTATTCTGTTTTTAGAGCACTTCGATGGTGTTTTCTTATCTTTTAGTTTGGATGGCCGATTCAGTGCGGTTTTTCACACATATCTATTGATCACACTCAATTTTTTCAAAAATAATTCAAATGTTTTGTTTTCTTTACAACATTATTCTGACACAATGACAAAAATTACAGTTGTCAAAAATCTTTTACGTACATGCGCAGAAGATTCAAGTTTTGAACAACGGTGTGCGCAATCTTTTATTCTTGGTATAAGTATATAAGTGAATTGAAGTGGTCAGAACACAGGTCACAATGGAACGATCTCGCACATACAGCGTAGGTATACAAGTAATCTAAATAATGAGTTTCATTCATCTAACTCTTCAATTTTTTAAGTAGAAGCACACAGAAAAAAAGTGTGTAAATATAACTAAAATGTTAATCAATCCAATTAATTTTTAATTGAAACTCAGCCGATGTAACTTTTAGTAGCATTGAACTCCATATTCGTAATAATGAGAATATGTTAATTGGAGAAACTTTAACTAATTATTTTGTCATATTGATATTAAAGTTGTTATATATATTATATTTTTCATTAATTAATTAGTAACATCAATTAAAAATTTCATTCGATAGAAATTGGATCAATTAAATATTTTGTTAAATTAAATAAAATATTTGTCGAATACATATGAAAATAAAAATAATTTAATTCAATATATAACATAAAATAAATATTAAATAAGTATTTATACTGTTTTATATGCTTTGTAAAATTCTTTTAACCTAACGAATGTTTTACCGAAGTCAGTTTTCACAACTTCTACAGGTGGGCCAATTAATTGAGTCAAACATAAAATTTGATATTCGCTTTTAAATGATTCAATATACAACAAAATGAGCATCATAAGCTATTTGTTCAAATTCTTGACAGCAAAAATAAATTGAGCTATTTAATGCTTTAATAACATAACACTAAATAATGCAATATCCTGTTTTAAAAGAAAATAATGTTAGAAGAAACTGAACGACGCCGCCGACGCACAAACAAACAACAAAATGAAATCCAGAAGAAAAAAACAGTGTTGCAATTTAAGAAAATGAATAAATCAAAAGTAACAAATAAAAGTAGTTAATACTATTAAAGATTTAGTTGTATTGAAATTATATTAAATTAATTCCTATTAATATTTTAATTAAAAAATGCTTAAATACAATTAATTAATTAGTACATTCATATTTTTAATTAGAATACGATTTTGTTTGCTATTAATGTCAATTTTTATATATACGTTCAATATCTTTTTCTGGGAGGGATTTCAACAAACAGACAGACGGACATCGCTAAATCTCAGGAGGTCATGCTGATCAAGAATATATAAACTTTTCCATACCGGAGATGCTTCCTTTTGGGTGTTACAAACTGCGTACCAAACTGAATATACTCTTTCACTCTTAGTGTAGGGTATAAAAACTATTAATACATGAACCATACAATTAATGGTCGTACCATTAAGTACTTTTTTTAAGTACGCTCTAAGAAAAACCTTTAATTTACACTGTTATCTCATAAAATATATACTATAATATTTGTGGCAAACATCTCGTAACTATTTGCATATATGTCATATTTAAATAATACTAAGAGTTTTCTGCAAGTTTGTTTAAAATTATGGGATTTTTGAATATTTGCTACAATGCGTAAATTTAAACAGATAGTTGCAGCAAGACATTCATAAACATTTGTTTTCTTAGTGCTGCCATAATAAAACTTGTTTACATCTATTGCACATTTAGCAGCAATTGCTCATAATAAAGCATTTCCGATATATAGAAAGCTGTTATATCATATTAATCTAACTATGTACAAACCCTTATACCGCAAGCACAACTACCCAGCAAGAACACTACCGGTCATATGAGCAGTATTATTACTAGTATCAAAACTGAAAGTTTCAGTAAAAGTTTCTATAACATTGTTAAGAGCGTCGGGATAAAATTGACCGAAACTTTTGTGTGCGTGTGAATTTTTAATGAGATACAATTGAATATATGTTTATCACTGTTCTTTTGGTAATAAGTGACGATTAAATTACTTGTAAATTTACGAAATATTTTACGTAACAGAAACTGTTTTAATTTTGAGGTTAGGGACGGTTAAATTAATAGTAAACTAACCAAAATAAGACCAAATAAAACCAAAAAACTCAAAATTCTATAGTTTTCATTTTTATTGCGTTGAATATAATTCGCATTACATTCAACATGTTTGAATTACAAAATTGTCTATTGTTTGCCGTTGTTTTGCTTCCTTCCATGCATTTAATGCAGATGACCCTTCCACTTTGATGATATCTATAATAGAAATAGATAAATAAGCAATATGTACAAATACTCTTTTCAATATACTTTCTTTTAGTGTTTATCAATTGTTTATAATTTAAGTAACATCTTTTTTTAACTCCTGCTGTAGCGGCTACTGTTGCAAACGTAATAAATAACCTACAAATAAAAAATGGTGGCAAACCGACGCGCAAAAAATATTAGTTTTCATTACTAGTAAAATTACGGGTCATATATCTATCATTGATACTGCAGCGCATAGACTATAAGACGTGCGACTTCGCCAAAATCGAAAAAATGGTGCTGATCCGAGTTTTTATGATATTTGTTGGTACACGGGTTGTGTATATGAGCTCTGCCGACATTGTTGTTGTTTCACCACTGTACCACCACTGACAACTCAAAACAGCTGTTTATAAATTCAGATGCTGAAAAAATTGTAAAATTTGCCAACTTTACAAATTTTTTGCAACTGAACTACTCAAATGCAGAAGTTTGGAGTTGCACGAAACGAGTCTAAAAATAAGCACTAATTTTTTTAAAACTATGCCGGAAATTCATAGTTTAACAGAAAAGTAAAAAATATTAGCATTTTCTCATAACATTTGGAAACTTTACGAGAAAAAAATAACAAAGTGGTGAATAAAAACAAGTGTTTCCCCCTTTTCATTAGATTAGGGAAAAAGGGACAAAACTTTTGCATATATTACAATATAAAAATAACTTTATTATACGTATTTAATATTAATTTTAATATTTATAATATTGTAAAACATTTTTTATTAAAAAAATAATTATAACTAAACAAAAAAAATAAATAAAATTATTTTAATTAAATCATATTTTAGACAGAAATTAGAAATTCATTTTACTTACATGAAAAATATATACGTATACAATATGCAAAATTTATGTTATATAAATAAACTAACGTTCGTTTTGAGACTTTTTGTTTTGAGACTATTGTCAGCATCTAAAATATACCATAATTGACTAAAATATAACGTAATTGACTGGCAAACAAAAATATTATTCGTTCAATTCAATGGGAAACGAAACGTTCGGAAAGTATGTTAGAAGAATAGAAACGAATTAATTCACATGATAATAAAAATATGATTCGGGGGTAGTATATCCAATATTTTTTAAATGTTAAATTACAATGAAATCAGTGTTTATATATTGATACAATGATAATATTGACCAAATGAAAAAAAAAAAAATTGTTCATGCCACCTAACTGAAATAAAAAGACAAAATTAAAATAAGTACAATTTTTAATTATTTTTATTAACACAAATATTTAAAATCATGTAGCGCCGGTGGCCGAGTAGGTGGTATGTTCGAGTCCGTTCTAGTCGAAAGGTTTCGAAGCACAGTTTCAACTATATAATCTGGTGACTGTCATCTGAAAATACAAAAAAAAAATCCCTGATCCCTGAATTATTTAATAAACAAAACAATGTACATTTTTGATTTTATTTTTATTTAAATAAAGAGGGAAAAAACAAAAATTAGTTATATGTGTTAATACACAGCAAAATAGGATTATAATTTATTTAATGCAATTAACAGATAATAAATAAAGCATATTAGAAACAATAATCGTTTAAATTATTTTTTATTGCACACTATACAAAGAATAATAGACACAATAAGAATTGAAATAAAAGAAAAAAAAATGAAATTATAATATAATTTACAAAAATAAAAAGAAAAACCAAATCCAAATTTATAATACATATTAGAAATAATAATATTTTAATTATATTTCTTATTAAACAGAATTTAAATAATAATAAAATCTGAGATCATTTTAGCACAATTCATATTATTTGCAAAAATAAAAAGAAAAACCAATTCCAAATTTAAAATACATATTAAAAATAATAATCGTTTAATTGTGTTATTAAATATAAACATTAAAAAGCAAAGAAGAAAGATAACAGCACAGATAAAAATGCAAAAATAGCAAAAAATAATGCAAAAAATAGAAAGTAATTAGAAATTTTAGTAGAACTCAAAAATGTTGTTATTTACAAAAATATACATTTACATCTTTAATACATATTAAAAATAGTAATCATTAATTTAAATCAACAAAAAATTATAAATCCAAATCGTAAAAGCCATTTTACGTACAACTCAAAAATATAATACTTGTATAATGTCGTTCAATATATTGAATTTAGTTAAAGCAATGAATTCAATGTTATTTAAAAGTGTTGAAGATCAAAAAAGAAAAAACAAATGCATTCATTTTACTATAAAAATTTATAAATGAGAAATGCGTAATATTTTATTTTTAAAATTAGGTACATTTATACCTATATTAAAAAATCTTAACAGAAAATATATTCTAACTCGTATGAAGAAACTAAGCATTACATCTATACTACAATTCTCACAACAACTGTACGGCACTATGGACTTGGAGGTTTAACAAGTGTATAATTACTAGCTTGTTTCTCTAGTGTGAATAGAAACTCATCTGTCACGATCTCAGTTCCAAAATAGGGTAAGGGAACTAAACAATTATGCAATTTAAATAATTTCAAATAACCATGCACAAAAAAGTATAGCAATGCCTGAGACCATGACGAACCACCAATTCCCTGCACCATTATTGTCATGACACTATTAGCTGTTTTGAAAGATCGATCCTCATCACCAAAATCCTCTAGTCCAACAATTTTATCAGTATGCCATACTGCAAATAAAGTTTCAAAGACATCTCATCACATGAGACGGATACAAATTTTTGAGAATGTGTAAAACCACGACTGGGAAGTTCTAAAGATTTGATGCTACTAAAATTACAGCCTGGAGATCTGGGCCAATTGGAAACAAATGGTTGAAGAGTTCTTTCTGCAGGCCAATTAAAAGTAGTTTTTAAATACCTATAAGCAACTCTTGAAAGAAAAAATACTCCTGACGCCATTGTTTTTAAATGATTATCACACCTTTGTTGTGTATCATAATCGTAGAGTTCACAGCTTACATATGATCCACTGTTGTGTATCATAATCGTGGAACTTACAGCGTGCTTATGATCCACAATATAACATAACCAGTATATTTTTCTTTATGGCATACTTTTAGGGTTAAGCATTATGCATGTTAAACACAAACAGCATTTAATTGTCTTGGCGCACACCATAGCACAGGTATACACGCCCACGTTAAATAGGTCACTCAGATCACACAAATAAATGCTGACTTAGTTATTTTAGAATGATGAAAGTACTCAATTTATTGTGAAATTATAAATACGCTGACTAAGTTATTTTAGCATGATGAAATTACTCAATTTATTGTGAAATTATAAGAATACGAGGTGTTAAGTAGAAGTTAAGTATAGACTAAGAATCAATTGTTTTCGATAAGCTGAACTGTCTACAAATAAGTGTTAAGTATAAGTGTAACCAACTTTTAAAGCGAAATAAAGTGTCTTAAAGTAAAAAAGACCCGGTTGTTTTAAATAATATAAAGAAAGTAAAAAGGACTCAGTAAGTATAAATAGGATCAAGTTAAAGTCCTAGTTGAAGGACCTTTTAACATACAACATTTTGGCGCAGCCGGTTTCTCAAACAACGCTCTCAGGGACCGAGAGAAGAAGGACGATAGAAGGAAGAAAAGGACTAAAAATCACAAAATAAATGGTGATTATTTAATTTTTCTTTTGAAAATACGTAAGTAACAGCAGAAAATTTAAACAATTATTACAGTGTTTAATAAACTAATAAATAGAAATTGAATAAATAAATATACAAATGGAAATTAAAATTAAATAACAAACGAAATAAAAAGAAAATAGGAAATTTATTTAATATTAAACTCAGATAAGTAAATAAAATTATTTCTAAAATTAATATGCAACGGAATTTTTGATTTTTTTTTAATTTAAAAAATGTTAGAACATTTTAAATATCATTTTCATCTTAAAATTTAAATGAGAATAAAATAACATTTTAAAGATTTTGAAAATTTGAAATATATTTTTTATTTTTATAACATGGTCAATTTAATTAAAAATTTTACATTATTATAAAATATCTGATTTTAGTCAACAGATTTAAAATTTGAAAAATTTATAATATTTTTTTTTTAACATTGTGGAGCTACGTGAACTGTTGAGTGTTCTAGGAAATAAATTGGGATTTTTTTTTAATATGAAACGGAATTTTTGATTTTTTTTTAAATTTAAAAAATTTTAGAACATTTAAAATATCATTTTCATTTTTAAATTTAAATGAGAATAAAATAACATTTTAAAGATTTTGAAAATTTGAAATATTTTTTTTATTTAATTAAAAATTTTACATTATTATAAAATATCTGATTTTAGTCAACAGATTTAAAATTTAAAAAATTTATAATATTTTTTTTATAACATTATGGAGCTACGTGAACTGTTGAGTGTTCTAGGAAATAAATTGGGATTTTTTTTTGTCGTTGATAAATATATGGCGGAATTGGAACAATTACAGTTAGCATACGGAAACATTCTAGGGCAATTGGACAGGTTTACGGATAAATTGTGGTTGAGCCCTCGAAGTAAATAATAAAAAACATTTACAATTAATAAAAAATAAAGTTAATAACACAAAGGTGTTTTCTAAAGTAGAAGGAGTAGATGTCGTGTTCGAAGAATTAATATATTTCTTGGAACACAAAAGTGAGAATAAAATATAAGAGATAAAAGGCTGGAAAGGCGAATTTGCTGCATTAACTATGCATTAAATAAATTATAAATTAGCAGAAAAACAGGAGTAGTTAGACCACGCCTGCGGTATAGAGGCGGAAAACGAAAAATTAAGAGCATTGTTGAAAGATAAATTTATTTCTGATGAATCAGTAGCTAGGGCACTACGTCAACAACCAAGGTTAGAATTCGAGTCAGTCGAAGAGGCAAATAACAAAGTAAGGGAATTGGATTCGAAAATCAGATTTTTAGAGGCGGAAGTAAACTTAGCACACGAAACATCGTTATACCATAAAGAAGCTTGAAGAACAGAAGAAAATTTAGAAAGCATAACAAAAGATATAACAATAATTGAAATACCGACAGACGATATTTCGAAATGCGTACGAAATCTGGTCCCGGTGTTCAAAGGCGAAGATTCACCGTTCCTAAAAACGGAGCTTCTTAGATTTATAGACGGTTGTAAGGCAGCGAACCTTAAAATAACTGAAGAAAATCAGGAGGAATTCATGATTTGTATTAAACTGCGTCTTTATGGAGATGCATACGAATTAGTGAGGACCAAGAAAATAGATGATTTAGATGAGTTGTTTGAATTACTTAAAAGCACATATTTAAAGGTGGCTACATTAGATTCAGTTCAATACAACATAAGACAGGCATATCAAGGTGGAGGGGAAAGTTTAAGGGCGTTTGCAAGGCGTTTAGAAGTATTGCAGTCGAACGCAAACGACATAGCCGATACAATGTATAAAAAGAAAAACCTGCCAACGGACATTTTTAACACGGAACTATTAAATTCTGTGCTAACAGCATTTAAAGTGGGAGTCAGTGACCCGACTGTAAAGATACTACTGTTGAGTAGCAAGGCAGATAATTTAAATGATTTATTAGACGAAGCGTTAAGGGCAGAGGCCACAATACTGAGGGGGCCGAGATTACCGGAGGAACTGTATAGTTTTGAAAAAAGACCGAATGGAACCTCAGTTAGTAAAAGTAGTCAAGAAACTGATATTAGAAATTCACGACAAGATGGGGTAAAAGTCAACAAAATAGAAATAATGGGAATACAGGGGGTGCCATGGGAATACATGGTGCCAAAAGGGGCCAGTCTGTTCATTTTGCACAAGACCAGGACACACAAGGGATGACTGTTATTTGCGAAAAAATACACCATTTTGCAGAGAATGCGAGAAATACGGACATGAATCGAGTTGGAGATGTGGATCAAATAGACTGGAAGAACGCCAGGAGAACCAACAACAACCATTTCAGAATCAGCAGTACCAAGGGGGTTATAGAGGATTTCAGAATAACGGCTATCAACACCAGCAGCAAAATCATAATCCGCAAGACAGCAATACTCGTAATAATTTAATAATAATATTAATAATGGTAATGAAAATAATAGAAATAATAATCCTAATAGAACATACAGAAATAATAGGGCATGTTATGGGTGTGGTCAAGTCGGCCATATGATAGCGGATTGCCACGCCAAGAAAAATGTTGTGCCAAACGGTAGTAATGCTCACAACAGGGGAAACTACCACGGGCCCAGTCAAGGCCAATAAGCTGGGGTCCCGTTAACATTAGTAAAGTTAGGTCAAAGAAATAGTGGATCATACACCAAAGGAGCCTGTGATCACATTTGCTACCGCAGCTTCAAATAACAACCAAAAAATCGTGGGGGAAAATATCGTTCATCAAACGTCGAGAGTGACCGTTGATACATATGTTGAGCCACCGTGTTTGGTCTGTAAGGAGTAGTTGAAAGAGGAAAAAATGGGTGAAAATATTGTTCATCAAACGTCGGGAGTGACCGTTGATACATATGTTGAGCCACCGTGTTTGCTTTGTAATGCAGTAGTAGGAATATTAGTTTATATCATACACTTTATAGGTATTGTGTCGATTACACTGGGGAACAAAATAATAAAATTAGCAGAATATGGAAAGTATTAGGGAACCTTTGGAGAGGAAGCAGTAGGGTATAAAGTAAAAAACATATTATCAAGAATATCAAAAATTTTTGAGAATTTCGTAATAGAATATGATAAGAAGATTAGATGTCATATAAGTGAGTTTAGTAAAAGAAAGAATCGTATAATTTGCAGTAGGCAGGGTGACTGTTTCAAACTACCTAATATAAGTGATGTTTTCATCGGAGTACCTTGTGAGGATGCTAAAAATGGAAAACTCATATTACTGGTAGATTCGGGAGCAGATGCTAGTATAGTAAAGGAGGGGTCGATGATACGACTTACGGGTTTTGATAAAAATACTCAGAAGGACTTTAGTGGTGCTTTTGTGGGATGCGTAAGGACTTTAGGGACAATAAATATTCAGCACAACAGTATAGAGTGGTTCTGTTTAAAGATGCATGTAGTGGCACTTGAACAAGGAATACCCGCTGATGGAATAATAGGACGAGATAATATATGGAATAGGTCCATAATAAATGCCATAGATAAGAAGTTAAAATTTTATAATAAAGATAAAAACAATACTATACAACTACCCATGAGGACACGGGCAGACATGGAAAATATTTTTCTAAATCAGGAATTAAAAGTAGAACCTAGATCCGCAAAGATAGTATCATTACGTTTAAAAACAAAAATTCCAATCGTCTTAATACATAAACAAGAAATTTGTCCAGGAGTACATTTGGGCGAAAGCATATCGAATGTTAGCAAAAATAGAGTTTATGTGTCCGTATTAAATGCTACAGGAAAAGAATTTATAATAGACAGTGCTTTTAAACCAAAATTCTCGAATTTCAATCAGTATAAGGAATCGGATACCAATAATTCTACAATAAATAGCATAAATTCAGTAAACATTACGAACAGAATTAAAAAATTATTAGAGGAAATAAAAATTAATGGAACCTTGAATAAAGACGAAATTACATCTTTACAAAATTTGTGTATTTCGTATCATGATGTTTTTCATTTAGACGGCGATGAATTAACATACACGCCAGTACTTAAGCATGAAATAATAACACAGTGGAACCAACCACCAATCAATCAAAAGCAATACAAATTGCCACACACACATAGAGATGAAATCAACAGACAGGTTAGTAAAATGTTGGATGACGGCATTATATCGCCAAGCATATCACCCAGGAATTCACCGATGTTGCTAGTTCCTAAGAAGAGCGGCAAGGACGGTAACAAAAAGTGGAGGCTAGTTATAGATTTCCGTATATTAAACGATGTGACAATTAAACAAGTATTTCCGATTCCTCGAATAGACGAAATATTAGACCAATTAGGTCACAGTCGCTATTTTTTAACTTTAGACTTGGCAAGTGGTTATCATCAGGTACTAGTTGAAGAAGGGGATAAGGAAAAACAGCTTTTAGTACAGGTCTTGGTCATTTCGAGTCTAACAGAATGCCTTTTGGTTTAACAGGGGCTCCAGCCACTTTCCAAAGAATAATGAATCACATATTAACAGGTTTACAGGGTGTCGATTGCTTTGTTTATCTTGATGATATAGTGGTGTACGGAAAGAATTTAGCTGAACATGAGCTTAGGTTGAGTAGAGTATTGCAGAAATTACGGGAACACAATCTAAAATTAAATACAGCAAAATGTCAGTTTTTGCGTCGCGAAGTTGTCTATTTAGGACATAAATGTTCGGAACTAGGTGCTCTGCCAGACCCCTCAAAGGTTGAATGCGTGAAAAATATTCCGGTACCAAGAAATAAAAAAGAAGTACAAGCGTTTTTGGGATTAATTAATTATTACAGAAAATTTATAAACAATATGGCAAAATTATCAATACCAATTAATAAGTAACTTAGAAAGGATGTTAAATTCACTTGGACCGACGATTGTCAAAATTCATTTATTAAACTAAAAGAATCAATAATTTCACCACCCATTCTCGCATATCAAGATTTTACAAACCCTTTTTTACTTATAACAAATGCAAGTAACGAAGCAATAGGTGCGGTTCTGTCACAAGGCAAAGTAGGGAGCGACCGACCAATAGCATTTGCTAGTAGGGCATTAAATGGAGCAGAAAAAAATTACTCCACCATTGAAAAGGAATTTTTAGCTCTAGTCTGGGCAACGAAAAATTTTAGAGCTTCTAGGCCGACATTTTCAAATTTATACAGATCATCAACCATTACGTAGCACAGCAAATCTCAAAGATCAGACATCAAGGTTAGCCCGTTTCAGGCATAAATTATCAGAATATGATTACGAAATATCTTACAAACAGAATTTGAACGCAGATGCTTTAAGTAGAATTCCACATCCAGAACCAGATATTACTGCGGTCCAAACACGGTCTAAGACCACACAGAATAAATTAGATAATCAAATTTCAAAAACCAAAAAACAAGTGAGCACGCCAGTACTGGATGAAATAACAACAGACACCAAGAACGAATTAAACTCAAGTCTACTATTAACTGACCCAGATGAAATTAAAACTGTTATAAAAGACTTTCATGACTCAGCATTAGGGGGTCACCAGGGCGCAGTGAAAACATATTTTAGAATCAGAAAACAATTTAAGTGGAAAGGTATGCAGAAACAAATAAAAGATTACGTTAAGAATTGTCAAAAATGCCAATTAAATAAAAGTTCTAGGCTTACTAAAATGCCAATGGTTTTAACTGATACGCCTGTACGACCATTCGTTAAAGTATACATGGATCTTGTAGGTATTTTACCGAAAACTATATCTGGAAATAAATATATATTAACTTTTCAAGATGATTTTTCTAAATATATGTGCTGCGTAGCTATCCCAGACGCAGAAGCAAGCACTGTAGCAAAAGTATTTTACGATGAAATAATTACAAGACATAACATACCAAAAGTATTGATAACCGACAATGGTTCGAATTTTGTTTCAAAATTATTTTCGGACACGTGTAAATTGTTAGGAATTAAAAAGTTACATATTACGCCATACCATCCACAGGCCACCAGTGGTTAAATACAGCAATGCATGTACACAATAATACAATGCATATGTCCACCGGGCAAACGCCTGTCCGTACTTTATACGGTTACGATTTTGAAATGCCAACCAATCTTAAACGCAAATGCTCACCAGTATATAATACCGATGATATCAACAAGCTATTAAAATACCAAATTCGAAATCGTGCGACAAAATCAAGCCAGAGCCAAAGAAAAATCTAAGCAAAGCTATGATAGCTCAGTACACCCAATAATATTCAAAATAGGCGATAAAATTTTACTAAAAAATCAAAATAGGAAAAATAAATTTTCACCAGGTTGGGTAGGACCCTACGAGGTACTTTCAATAATAAGCCATGTAACGACTGAGATTTGTATCAAGGGTAAAACGAAAAAATTTCATAATAATTTGTTAAAAGCATACAACAGTATAGTTATGTAGAATTAAATAAGACAGTGTTTATTTAATTCTACATAACAAGAAACAAGAACCAATAATTTTTAACATCATTGAAATAAAGTCAAATTGTTAGTGCAGGACAGAATAGCTAAGTATTACATATTGAAATTGAAACTACAAAATAAATAAAGAAAAGAGAAAAACTATAATTTTTTTTAAATGAAGATATTAAATAAATTAATTTTAAATAATTTATAAAATCCAAAAAATGTCATGTAATATTGCCAAAATACAAATCGCAGAAAAAATAGCTATGTATTAATTGAAGATGACTAGCATTGAATATAAACAAATAACAAAATCAAATTATTATTTGAGGTACGAATTTGCAAGGTATAAAAATTACGTTGTCATTAAAATTGCGATAGGTCAGTACCTACCTCAATGGCATTTTAAACAAACAAGTTCATTGCGCATAGAGCGCAATGCTCCCAGCTCATATTAATATAGAAGGCTTGAATATATTCATATGCCAACCGATTAAATGCACTTCAGCACTTTACAGGCAGAAGCCACTAACGTACTGGAACTGAAACGAGATACGGTAGTGCAGCGACAAAACTGCCTAATATTTTTTATCATTAACACAATTTTCATTCATGAAACTAAATATATTAATGCAGTCGCGCGCGCTTATTTCTTACTTATTTATACTTAAAAAAAAACATTATTAGTTAGTGCATGAGTAAATAGCTAAGTATTGTTGAATATGACTAGCATTTAACCATGTACTACTGGGACTCTAAATAAACCAATTTGTATTGCAAAAATGCAGAAACATATCCAAACATATATCATACAGTACATGTTGACACATATGTAAATTAACTATTATAACTAATTAAGGTATAATTATGGCCATAGCCTTAACAGAATGTATTAACGTAAAATAAGAAATATTTATAAGAAAACTATATGATATGATCAAGGATTCCATTAAATATGTAAAAAAAAAATGGAATTTCTTCTCTTTCTCTTTACGATAGGCAATAAGAGCGAAACCAATATAATGAGTAGAATTGTCACACTGGTCCTGATGCTGGCAGCCAATGAAGCAGTGAACATCACACAGACATAAATTAATGATACAAGATTATTCTTTGAGAAGACAACTGATGCTTTGTTCTACAATGATGAATGGACGATAGTAGCCAAGTTTAAACCGCTACAACTGAACGATTTCCTGGAGCTGACAAACAAATACATAATCACGGCAAACACAATGTGCGAACAAATGAGCACCAATGTAAACGGACCCAGCATAAAAAGATCATGTATAGCAGCAACATGGGAGACCACGGCAATAATAGCCACACTACAGAAAAATGAAGAAATATTTAAGCGCACAATATAGAGTAACCGACAAAAGAGATCACTCAATTTCATTGGCGAAGGACTCAACTGGGCTTTTGGACTGATGGACAATAAAGAAAGAGAGACTATCTATAAACATCTCAATGATATTGAAGTTAATGAACATAAAACATACGAAATTATGAAAAGACAAATTACGGTGATTTCATCAAATTATAACAAGATAGCAGAACCCTTACTGAATTCCTTGAAGGAAGTCGAAAATCTGCAAAATGTGTTAAACATAACAATAAGAACACAAAAATACTTAAATGAAAAAATAAACCAACAAGTTAGTCATTTACTATTCATGATGGATACCTTGGAAATTCAATCTACAATTAATGCAAACCTAATCGAAATTCAAGGACAACAGCTGATGGAAATGGCAATCATAGATGATCTGTACAAGGGACGATTACACCCGACAATTATAGACCAGAACGAGTTAGATGAAATGCTGACTAACCTCACGTTAAGAGGAAAGGCGAAGTGGTTCATACAAAAATCATTCGAAATGCACCGTGCATCAACAACACGAGTTTTCCCAGACACAGACGGCCTAATAATAGTCATCAAGACACCACTACCTGATGATTTGTTGTTCACATTATATAGAATTTACCCAATACCCACAAATATTAATGAAGAATGGAATGCATTGGTTAAAACAACATATGACTACATATCAGAAGCAGAAGACCGGAGCAAAAACATAGGTCTAACGAATGAAGATCACAGCAAATGCATTTTGGTTAGCCAACATACGCACAAAGAAATTACACTATGCAAACGTCCAGGAACCATGCTAACAACTAGCAACACACTATGTGAAGTCGCGCTGATTCAACACAGAACAGATATTAAAGATACCTGTGAACATGTTGCAATCAATAGGAGTTCTGGCCTAGTAGTTAAGCTATGGACACCAAACACATGGTTGTATAAATTCAATACACCAGCATTTTTCGAAGCAGTTTGTGGGTCAAATATAGCCACATTGACACTATCCGGCCTGGGTTAGATGTGTTGTGAATCAGAAACGTTTTTTTTGTTGTATTTAAGAAAGCCTGCACATAACCAGTATGCACATAAAGTTCAAATCTAAAAGCACAATAACATATGCATGTTAACTTAACATAACGTCTACGACGTAACTGGAACAAGTACATAATGTTTATGAGTGCATACTTTCAGGAGATAAAATTAAGTCTACTTAAAAGCAACGAATTTGATCCGAGACTCGCGCTAGCAAGTGTGCCGTCTGTTTAAAAACAACAACAAAAGCATTGGTTGTAATTTAAGTCAAGACTAACGCCAGCATGGGAACCAATTAAGAATTTAGCACATTGGAATTTTCTCAATTAATGATTTCACAATATTAGTAAATATATGATTTGGGGTTCATGAGGTTTTTAGTAGTACGTAGATTTAAGAATATGCTTGCTTGCATTTATGAGTTGTGTTTTAAGAAATAAGTATAAGCAAGGGGTTCGTGAGTCGCACGATACCGAGGTGATGAGTAGAGGTTAAGTTTAGATTTTAAGCATTATGATTTTAACTGCCTTAGAGTGCAGACGTGTTTTCAGTTTAAACTCAAGCTTGTAAAAATACTTAAAAATAATTAATAAAAGTATAAAGCAAGTCAAAAATATCCTTGCGTTTTTATTTAATAATAATTGTTAGGAAAGAATTGTGGACTTCGAGGGAATATTGTCACTGGCGGTTTCACCAATAAAGGCAAGTACAAAAGACCCCTGGAGCCCGCAACATTTTGGCGCAGCCGGTTTTTCAAGAACTGAAAGACTGAAGGACGAATTTGAAGGAGCATTAACAAAAAAATAAATGAAGAAACACAGAAGTGGAAAGGAAGGTATAATTAAATATTGAATAAATTTTAGTGAGTTTGAGTGAAAGCAGTAAATAAATGGTGAAATTAAATTATAGAAAGAATGAAATTAAACAAATTTATAAATTTTAATTGAATATTTTAATGATTATATGGCGAATTTTGAGGAATTGGAAGTAGCATATAGAAATATATTAGTACAACTTGGCAGATTTGCTGAGAAATTGTGGAATCAAATTAGTACGGAAGTTAACAATAAAGAAACTTTAGAATTAATAAAAAATAAAGTCAGTTCCACACGGGTATACTCAGAAGTCGAAAGAGTTGACGTAGTTTTTGAACAATTAGTATACTTCTTGGAACATAAAAGAGCTCATAAAATAAAAGAATTAGAAGATTGGAAAGGGGAATTTACTGCATTAAATAAAAAATTAAACGATATTGTAGAAGAACGGCAGGAGTTGTTAGATCAGGCTAGTGGAATAGAGGAAGAAAACGAAAAATTAAGAACTTTGCTGAAAAATAAAGATATTTCGGACGAATCAATTGAACGAGCACTGAGCCAACAGCCCAGACTAGAATTCGAAACATTAGAAGAAGCAAATAATAAAGTAAGGGAATTAGACTCGAAAATCAGATTTTTAGAATCGGAAGTTAAGCTAGCCCACGAAACATCATTATATCATAAGGAGGCATTACAGATTGAAGGTAAATTTGATAAAATAACAGCACCGGAAACAACATTAGAAATGTCGTTAGATACTGTATCGAATTACGTAGGAAGTGTGGTTCCATTTTTTATGGGATCGGAATCACCATCCGTTAAAACTGAACTTTATAGATTCATGGACGCAAGTCTAAAAACTACAAAAGAAAACAAAGAAGAATTCATTAGCTGTGTCAAACTGCATCTTCTTGGTGACGCTTATGATCTAGTCCGCACAAGAAAGTTCAATGATTTAGAGGAGTTATTTGACGTTCTAAGAAATACATATTTTAAAATGACTACGTTAGATTCGGTTCAGGATAGTATTAGAAAAGCATATCAGACGGATTGTGAAAGTCTGAGAACATTTGCAAGAAGATTAGAAAGATTATGGGCAAACACTAATGAAATAGCAGATTCAAGGTACAAAAATAAAAATCTACCTACAGATGTTTTTAATACAGAACTAGTAAACTCAGTTCTGACAGCATTCAAGGTAGGTGTAAAAGATCCGACAATAAAGGTTCTATTATTAAGTAGCAAAGCAGAAAACTTGAATGATTTATTAGATGAAGCATTAAAGGCCCAGATAACAATTCAAGGGGGTCCGAGATTCCCCGAGGAAGTGTACCGTTTCGAAGAACGATCTGTAACCAGTCCAACGAATAGTATTCAAAACAATCATTTTCAAACGACCCCACTAAATCACAAAATATCAACCCAAAATAAAACAGAAGGATCAAAAATACGACCAACATGCTCTTTTTGCCAGAAAAAAGGACATACACGAGACGAATGTATTACGCGGAAAACACACACCGTTTTGTATAGAGTGTGAAAAATATGGGCACGAATCTAGTTGGAGGTGTGCTTCCATTAGATTAGAAGCTCAAAACATGGAAGGGTTTGGACGTACACAAAACCATCCAGTCGTTAATAGGGAATTTTTAAACAACAATTTGCAAGCAGGACATAACACTACGTACCGTACCAATAATAATAATAATAATAGAAATAATAACAATAGAAATGGGAATACCCCTAGAAATAATTTAAAATGTGATTGGTGTCGTAGACTTGGTCATGTAGAAACTGATTGCTACGCCAAGAGGGATTATCTGGCGAGGGAGAATAATGATCAAAACAAGGGAAACTACCAGGGGCCCAGCTAAGGCCAGTAAGCTGGGGACCCATTAAAAATAGCAAAATTAGGTCAAAAGGGGTAGAAATAGTAAATCATAAGGCTGGAGGGTCTGTGATCACATTAACTACCCAAACTCCTAAAAATAAGAGAAAACCGGTGGAGGAAAATATTGCAAATCAGACGTCTGAAGTGACCGTTGATACACATATTGATCCACCGTGGTTTGATTGTGAGGGAGTGACAATGGTAATTTTTGCATTCATACATTTCTTTACATATATGATTGTAGCAATAGGGGCAAAAATGATTAAATTAGTAGCAGATGAAACTAAACGGCAAAGATGTGTATGGGAAGAAATGCAAATAGGTCAAAAGTTGAACAATATGTTTACAGGAATGTTGAAACAGTTTGAAAATTTTATAACATGTTATGATAAAAAAATCAGACAACAGTTGAGTGGATTTAATAAAAAGAGAATTAAGAAAATATACAATAGAAATGGTGACTGCTTCAAATTGTCTAATGTAAGTGATGTGTTCATTGAAGTACCTTGCGAGGCAGCTAAAAATGGAAAACTCATATTACTAGTAGACTCAGGAGCAGATGCAAGCATAATAAAGGAAGGTGCAATGACACAACTACCGGATTTTGACAAGAATAGTAAAAAAGATTTTAATGGGACTTTTGGTGGATGCGTAAGGACGTTAGGCACGACCAATATACAACACAGTAATATAAAGTGGTTACATTTAATAATGCATGTAGTATCTCTTGAACAAGGAATACCAGCAGACGGAATAATAGGACGGGATAACATATGGAATAGATCCGTAATAAACGCAATTAATAAGACCATAACATTCTACGATAAAGGAAAGAATCACACTATCCGATTACCAATGAAATCGCGAGCCGACATAGAAAATATTTATTACAATCATGAAATAAAAATCATGCCGAGAACCGCAAAAATAGTAGAAATTACACTAAAAACAAAAATTCCAATTGTATTAATACATAAACAAGAAATTTATCCTGGAGTATATTTGGGAGAAAGCTTATCGAATGTTAACAAAAATAAAGTTTATGTCTCAGTATTAAATGCTACAGAAAAGGACATTATAATAGACAACAATTTTAAACCGAAATTTTCAAATTTTAATCAGTATAGGGAATCAGATACAAACAATTCTACAATAAATACTATAAATTCAGTTAATATAAAAAATAGGATTAATAGATTATTAGAAAAAATTAACATTGATGAATCTTTAAATAAGGAGGAAATCACATCATTACAAAATCTTTGTATTTCTTATCACGATGTTTTTCACTTAGAAGGTGACGAACTGTCATACACGCCGATACTTAATCACGACATAACAACACAATGGAATCAACCACCAATTAACCAAAAGCAATACAAACTTCCACACACACATAGAGAGGAAATTAATAGACAGGTTAACGAAATGTTAGATGCTGGCATTATATCGTCAAGCATATCACCCTGGAATTCACCATTACTATTGGTACCGAAGAGGAGCGACAAAGACGGTAACAAAAAATGGAGACTTGTCATAGATTTCCGTAAATTAAATGACATAACCGTAAAACAGGTATTTCCTATTCTGCGAATAGATGAAATATTAGATCAATTAGGTCACAGTCGGTATTTTTCAACTTTAGATTTAGCAAGTGGCTATCATCAGGTCTTAGTAGAAGAAGGTGATAAAGAAAAAACTGCCTTCAGTACAGGACTTGGACATTTTGAATTCAATAGGATGCCTTTCGGTTTAACAGGGGCACCAGCAACTTTCCAGAGAATAATGAATCACATCTTAACAGGGTTACAGGGTATCGATTGTTTTGTATATCTTGATGATATAGTTGTGTATGGGAAAAATATAAGCGAACATGAACACAGATTAAGTAAAGTATTACAGAAACTAAGAGACCATAATTTAAAATTAAATACCGAAAAATGACAGTTTTTACGTCGTGAAGTTGTATATTAATTAATTATTACAGAAAGTTCATAAGCAATATGGCAAGGTTAGCTTTACCAATTAATAATTTACTTAAAAAGGACGTTAAATTTAAATGGACGGACGATTGTCAAAATTCATTTATTAAATTGAAAGAATCAATAATTTCACCTCCAATATTAGCATATCCAGATTTTACAAAAACTTTTTTACTAACAACAGACGCAAGTAACGAAGCAGTAGGTGCAGTCCTATCTCAAGGTGAAGTAGGAAGCGACCGACCGATCGCGTTTGCAAGTAGAACTTTTAATGGAGCAGAAAAACGATATTCTACCATTGAAAAGGAATTTTTAGCATTTGTTTGGGCAACAAAGAATTTTAGAGCATACCTATTAGGGCGACCATTCAAAATTTTTACAGATCATCAGCCTCTCAAAGGTATTGCAAATTTAAAAGATCAGACATCCCGCCTTGCTCGTTTCCGACATAAATTATCGGAATATGATTTTGAAATAATGTACAAACCAGGCAAAAAGAATTTAAATGCGGATGCATTAAGCAGAATTCCATATATAGAACCAGATATTACAGCCGTACAAACACGATCCAAAACTACACAAAATATTTTAGATCAGCAAATCACAAAAATAAAACCACAAATCAGTACACCAGTCGTAGATGAAACAATAATAGATACAAATAATGAAACGAATTCAGCTCAAATATTAACTGATCCAGATGAAATTAAAACCGTGATGAAAGATTTTCATGATTCAACACTAGGAGGCCATCAGGGCACACTTAAAACATACTTTAGGTTAAAAAAACAATTTAAATGGAGGGGAATGCAGAAACAAATAAAAGAATATGTTAGAAACTGTCCTAAATGCCAAATGAACAAAAGTTCAAAGTTAACAAAAATGCCAATGGTTTTGGCAGATACGCCAACACGTCCATTCGATAAGGTTTATATGGACTTGGTAGGAATTTTACCTGAAACAGTGTCAGGAAATAAATATATTTTAACTTTTCAAGACGATTTTTCAAAATACATGTGCTGCGTAGCTATCCCAAACGCGGAAGCAAGCACAGTAGCCAAAGCTTTTTACGAGGAAATTATCACGCGTTATAATATTCCGAAAATTTTAATTACAGATAATGGGTCAAATTTTGTGTCAAAATTATTTTCAGACACGTGCAAGTTATTAAACATTAAAAAAATGCATATAACACCTTATCACCCGCAGGCGAATGGCTCGTTAGAACGAAGTCACAGACCTTTAGCGGAGTATTTGAGATGTTTTGCGAAAGAGGATGGGTCCAACTGGGACCAATGGTTGAATTCGGCAATGCATGTGCACAATAACACAGTGCATATGTCAACAGGGCAAACGCCTTGTCGTACATTATACGGATTTGAATTTGACATGCCAACCAACCTAAAACGAAAATGTTCACCAATTTATAACAGTGAAGATTACAATAAGGTATTAAAATACCAAATACAGCGTACACATGAGATAGTCAGACAAAATCAAGAAAAAGCTAAGATAAGATCTAAACGAAGTTACGAAGTTACGTTTTTAAGGAAGGAGATAAAGTTTTATTAAAAAACCAGAATAGGAAAAACAAATTTTCACCAATCTGGGTAGGTCCCTATGAAGTCCTTTCGATAATAAGTCCTGTGACAACAGTGATCTGTATCAAGGGAAAAGGGAAAAAATTCCATAATAACTTATTAAAAGCATATAACTCTTAAGTTATACACAATCGAACGAACAAAAACAACGAAATTAATAACTGAACCAACAGTTCATAATGATCATTAACCGCAATGCATAATATTGCAAACAACGTAAATAAAGTACGCGTAAATATTTTTTTTTAGAAATATGTTTTTAAAATCTAAATTAGTGCATGAGGAAATAGCTGTGTATTAATTTTAAAAGATGACTAGCATTAGATCATGTATTAAATGAGAAAGGAATAAAGTATAAAGAATATTATATTAGATATTTCATAAACAAGAATTCAGAACGAATTTGCCAAAGCAATAAAATATACATTGTCATAATTGAGATAGGTCAGTACTTCAGTTTCATTGTCAAGATCATTTTCAATGGAAACAGGCAACAGAAAGATCATTGCACTTGAAGTACAGATAGGTGTTAGCGTAGCACACACTAAAGTGGAGCACATATAGAAGTGAGGAGCTAATGTTATAAGCGATAAAATGCAATTCAGCGTTTTGCATCTAGGAACAATGCACTAATGTACCGAAAATGAAACGAGATACGTTAATGCAGCGTAAAAATTTGAACAATAATTGAATGATAAGGAAAAAATACAATACACAATCTAACAAAATTAACAAACGTTTTAAATGTGACCATTACACGGTAATGAAAATATATATGTACCTATTGAATGTACAAAAGTAGTTATGCATAAATCGCGCGCGTTTACCATTATTGAAAATTTTCAATAATGATTAAATTCACAAATTAGTGCATGAATAAATAGCTAAGTATTTTTGAAAAAATTAAAGATTTTACAATTAAAAATTTACAGTAAAATGTTCGATATAAATATACAATTAAAATATAAAATTTGAATACTATGATGTAAGGTAATGTAAACAAAGATTATGAATACTGAAAGTAAAAATGATGTTAAATATAAATTATTTATAAAGTTATAGTAAATATTACAAAGTAATAAGTATTTTTAAAAATAATCCTGGCTCTGGAAATGCATTTCAACCACGACAAAGAAATAAAACATGCACGAAGAAGAACTAGCAATCCACCAAACAATAAAATTCGACGCAGAAGACACTAAGTTTAAATTTTAATTGTCAAAGAAGATCGTTTGATTTTGTTGGGTAAAGGTCTGAAATGGTAATATTATGTAATGAAGTACAAGAGACGAATGATAAAGAAACATGTGAGAGTCATGGCGCGGACAACAACAATTGTACATCAATAACATGTTTAATTAAAAGAAAGGAGCTCAATATAAACATGAATGTGGAATTTCGACAAATCAGCAAAATTGCGACTATTCTACCATAAAGAAGCAACAACATTTTACATCTTTACGTACATATAATTAAAAGATAACAATTTTATCACTCAAGGAACAAGCTAATATTTTGTAAATAAGTTGAAGGAGCTATTCCATATACACTTATTCAGCTGTCAATGCTAACCTTATGGAAAAAGAAATTTGACACATCAACAAAGTTGTCATAATTGTACTAAATCAACAACATTTCACACATTATGCTGACAATTTCTTCAACAAAAGAACATAATTTCTTAAAAGAGAAGACGAAAATTAAAAACACTAAGAACTTCAAATATTCAAATATTTTTACAACAAGTGAAATATAAAAGAACAACATCAAACAACAACATGTACGTATAATTAAAGATGATTTCCGAAGATGACAATTTCGCTACAAGAACTCTTAAAACATTTAAAGAAGACAAATTCGTCTTAATATCCAGAAATATAAAATTACAAAATTACCCATTTTAGTATATGCTCTCAACAAAATACGATTCAATTTGACTGAAAAAACAACGCAACATAGAAGACATCAAATTTAACAAAGCTAAGAAAATCAAGACGAAAGATGAGAATAAATGATAATTACAATGTTTTTCGAAACAGTGGCAGAAACAAATAAAATGAAGCCAGCCATCCTATATACGTAAATAGAGAGTAACAGAACTATCGGTCACAGCAGTTTATGTTTTAAATTGATAGAAAACACAATTATATTTTTTTTGTATAATTAATTTAATAGACTAGAAATAAGTAATGAAAAACTTGAAGAAACATTAAAATATGAAAACTATAAATATAAACAATAACTAAAGATATACTCAATAAAATTAAATGTATTATTTTCAATAAATACCGCAAAATATTTAAAAGAAAACAAATCGTTACACAAATTAAAGCATTTAATGACTTAAATGAATAAACAAGAAAAACAACAGAGCAACACCGAACGCAGCGATTGCAAAGCGGTAACTTGATCAACTACTGTTTTATCAATTGCAACGTTCAGTGACTTGTATGTTATACATTTTTCTTTTTAACGTTACATAAAGTATATAAATATCACTAAAACTGCGACCATTAATTAAGTAATTGAGTAACGAAGATAAGCATTAATAAGATTCTTAAAATGAAAATAAGTAAAATAAATTATAATAATATGAAAAATAATTATTGATTTTAAATATTATTGTAAGTTAAATAAATTAAGAAATATATTGAAATATTAATGATGTAAAAGAAAAAACTATTATTCTTTTTAATAATAATTTTTTCTTAAAATAAGGGGGGAAGAATGTTGTGAATCAGAAACATTTTTTTGTTGTATTTAAGAAAGCCTGCACATAACCAGTATGCACATAAAGTTCAAATCTAATATGCATGTTAACTTAACATAACGTCTACGACGTAACTGGAACAAGTACATAATGTTTATGAGTGCATACTTTCAGGAGATAAAATTAAGTCTACTTAAAAGCAACGAATTTGATCCGAGACTCGCGCTAGCAAGTGTGCCGTCTGTTTAAAAGCAACAACAAAAGCATTGGTTGTAATTTAAGTCAAGACTAACGCCAGCATGGGAACCAATTAAGAATTTACCACATTGGAATTTTCTCAATTAATGATTTCACAATATTAGTAAATATATGATGTGGGGTTCATGAGGTTTTTAGTAGTACGTAGATTTAAGAATATGCTTGCTTGCATTTATGAGTTGTGTTTTAAGAAATAAGTATAAGCAAGGGGTTCGTGAGTCGCACGATACCGAGGTGATGAGTAGAGGTTAAGTTTAGATTTTAAGCATTATGATTTTAACTGCCTTAGAGTGCAGACGTGTTTTCAGTTTAAACTCAAGCTTGTAAAAATACTTAAAAATAATTAATAAAAGTATAAAGCAAGTCTAAAATATCCTTGCGTTTTTATTTAATAATAATTGTTAGGAAAGAATTGTGGACTTCGAGGGAATATTGTCACTGACGGTTTCACCAATAAAGGAAAGTACAAAAGACCCCTGGAGCCCGCAACAGATGTCCATAAATGAAGCTTGCAACATGCACAACAAAGAAATGATACTGCCATACGAGTTTACACATCAAAGCATTAGGAATATAACATACAAGAAGGAAGAACATACGGTTATGATAGAAAATTTACAAGGCAATTGGTCATCATTACCATATTCAAATATATCACAAACATCGTTACCGATCTTGGTGTCAGATCACAGCAAAAGAGATGGGCATCGTGATTTCGACGAAATATTACTACAATTAACTGATAACCAGGAACGCAAAGAATTACTTAATCGTCAAAATGAAATAACGAAAACCGGTATGTCTAACTTCATATTAATGCTTATATTAATAATAATAATAGCAGCATATGTATTATACATACATTACTACTCCACAATTAAAAATAAAGCAACAATAAAAGCCGATGAATTTAATACAAATAAATCACCAATAGCAACAATAGATGTAGAAGCGGCTAAGGAAAACCTTGAAATATTGTCAAATACATTTCCCAGCAAGAAATCGCCACTCGAAATAATCGGGTCATTGCGGAAATCAACAACGCAGAAACCAAACACCACAACACCCATAGCAAGTCAACGAACGATGTCACATGAAATAGATGCCAATACGTCAGAAACAACAACAACGCATCGAACTACCGCAGAACAGCAGCAGTCAGCAACGAAAACATCGGGACCAGGTTTTTATTATATATAACTGGAAATTACAATCCTTAATCTACTAATATCCATTAAATATTATATTAGTAAAGATCATAACTTCATAACTAATATAACTTAACATATTTTATACCACATAAAACAATGTAAAAAGAAAAAACTATTATTCTTTTTAATAATAATTTTCTCTTCAGAAATAATTAGAATAACACAAAAGAAAAAAAAAACTATTATTCTTCTTAATAATAATATTTTTTTTTTCTTTCAATAAGGGGGGAGGTATGTTGTGCATCATAATCGTAGAGTTCACAGCTTACATATGATCCACTGTTGTGTATCATAATCGTGGAACTTACAGCGTGCTTATGATCCACAATATAACATAACCAGTATATTTTTCTTTATGGCATACTTTTAGGGTTAAGCATTATGCATGTTAAACACTTTAACATGCATTTAATTGTCTTGGCGCACACCGCTTAACATAGCACAGGTATACACGCCCACGTTAAATAGGTCACTCAGATCACACAAATAAATGCTGACTTAGTTATTTTAGAATGATGAAAGTACTCAATTTATTGTGAAATTATAAATACGCTGACTAAGTTATTTTATCATGATGAAATTACTCAATTTATTGTGAAATTATAAGAATACGAGGTGTTAAGTGGAAGTTACTAAGAATCAATTGTTTTCGATAAGCTGAACTGTCTACAAATAAGTGTTAAGTATAAGTGTAACCAACTTTTAAAGCGAAATAAAGTGTCTTAAAGTAAAAAAGACCCGGTTGTTTTAAATAATATAAAGAAAGTAAAAAGGACTCAGTAAGTATAAATAGGATCAAGTTTAAGTCCTAGTAGAAGGACCTTTTAACATACAACACCTTCTTCCATTAGGATCACACGAACTATTTCTTAAACTATTTCTAACACATAAAGCAACATTAGGCGGAAGTTGACTACAAATACTATTGAGATCGTTGTCTGGTTTCGAAACTACCTTCATAGAAATACTATCATTTTCTAATCTAAGTTTCTTATTTTCTAATTGTTCTTCCTTTAATTTCCTTCTTAAGGTGTCAATCTCTGCTAACATTTTTAATTTCCTAGGAGTATAATCGCTTAAGCTACTGTCTGTCTGAACCTGTCGCCCTACAACTAAAACAAAACTTTTATTAACATCCTTTGAAACTAACTCTGAAGATAAAGAATTGTCAAAAAGAATACTTTCATCTAGAAGCGGAAGAGGATCTGAAATTTCTATAGAAGGTCTAGCCACACTATGAAACAATGGTCCTAGTGATTTTTTTCTTTTCAACGTACGAATCTAACGAAGTAGATTTTTGGCGGTATATTGTTGAAGTTGCTACTGGAATAAAATCTTCTACACCTATTTAAATAATCGACAAATTTGAATTATTAACTGTTAGCATGGATGCATTAAATTTTTCCGAAAGATTTAAATCTGGGACAGCATCCTTTTTCATAAAATCTTTTAGCAATAAGTGCATTTGAAAAATGTTTTTCGCAAGCATATACAATTTTATTTCGTGACGTTGCGCCTAGACGAAGCATCCATTCCGATTTTCTAAATAATTTAAACAAAAGTTAACTTAATTCAAACATACAACCAATAAAGAACAGATAATAAATGTAAACATGCAATGCAAATACCAGGGCTGTGAATGATTAAAACTTTTGGAGATTCAATTCCGAAAATATGTGGTTAAGAATTGGTAATTTTCAAACACATTCATTGAATCAACTTACTGATTATTAAAAAACAATTAGCATTCCTTTTGAACAATTTGATTGTAATCTCTGTTTTCGAAACCTTATATAAATTTCAGTTTATGTAGCAAAGAGACATGCAATTTCGAGAAGTGAAATGATTTAAAAAATGATTGCAACTATCGATAATTCAATCTGTACAGTTTTAATAATGTTTTTAAATTAAAGTTAGTTTATTTTATTTACAAACTTAATAGAATAAACTAAAATTATTTACTCATTTTAAAACCACTGATTGCAATCTATTTGTTCAAAAATAATAGTGATTTGTTTTTTTTTCAATCAGTAATTGAATTGAAATACCATTCAAAGTGAATTAAATCGAAAAAACACTCAATATTTTACAGCTCTGCCAAGTGCATGCGAGTTGTATTTCTTCATTGTTTTTCGCTCTCTAAATTAATGTTTCTCGTTTAGATAGAAACATATTTTTAAATAAACTAGCTTTGTTATTATTTTTACTCATTTTAAAATGCAAACGACGTGACGAAAAACGGTGCTACGAAAAAAAACCCCACTGCATAATTTACAATGAAATATCCCCAACAATGACCAATTTTGGGTGTTATTTCATATAAAATTACAGCCAAATCGTTTAAAAAATGTTGGACATATTTTCATAATATTTTTGCAAGTTATTTTATAGCACAGTACAAACATGTACTCATTTTTGTAGCCTACAAATATAATAAACTTTCTGACCATGAATCTAAAGTTAGTCTAAAGCGAATATGTGTACAAATGTAACCGTTCAAAGTTCCGCGTTGAAATATCTACATAAAACTCGTCCGATATTTATTCTAGTTATAATTTAATTAAAATTGTAAACATGCCACTCTAGAGAGTATGTAATTGAGATAGAGTTCCCATACAGGTGGTTTCCCTGTCACTTATGCCGAATTAATTCAAACGTTAGTTATATGGAAATTGTTTCAGTTTTGCGAACTGTTTTTCTTTAAATCTGTAATATTTTACTTCCACATAACAAATTTTTTCAGCAACCATGGCCGTAAACCTGGAAGAAAACTCTGTATTGTACTCTCTCGCCACACATCAACAGACACTATTGTATACTCTTCATGAACCGGACTTAAAAGCTAGAATTCTATAATAATATTTTTACGAACATGCTATATGCAATGCATTTTGTGCAGATGTTCAGTTAGCACGTGAATCAGGAAGCACATCTGTTCAATAACTAACTGCACAGTGCTCATCATATCATCATATTACATTGAAATTATTTAATAACGCACCTTTCATCGCTAGGGAAACGGTGCAACTTGCTCCATCCAGTGCACCCGCAAACGCACTTCTTCGACGGCATAATTTGCTGGCTTTCTTCCACTGAAATTTGCTGTCTTCAATAGTTGAGGAATTATATAAGGGTCTAGCTTTTTCCCACTTCAACTTATGTACTTCAATTTGAACCAAAATATTGAAATATATAAAAATAAGATTAGTCTTTCGTTAAAGTGATTTGTTATTTAACAGCTATTTGGCGCGAACGTCAAAAACCGTGGTGAAGAATGGTGAATATGTTGAATATATAGAGGGAAAAATGTCTAAAATGATAAAAAACTAAGGCATTATTGTCCAAGTTGAATAAAAGTTGTCCAAGTTAAATAAAAATTTGTCCAAGTTGCGACTGCGACGCACACTAACAAAACGATTTTTACAACTACATGGACGGAGTTTCATGTCTTGTGGTCTATGCTGCAGGGATGTATTTCAAATTATTTATGTATGAGTGAGAAAATATAATATTGTCTTTGTGTTGGAGTTTCGGTAAGGCATGTCTTGCTGGGTACAGCATACAGGCAGCTAGCTGGGATAGAGCTGTTAACATGGTGGTTTATAGCTTGAATGCGAAAACGTCAAAAAACATTATGTCATTATGTGTTTGACATAATTTAAATATATTTTCATAATTTTCAGAAAATAAGAAACATTTTCGACTTTCAGGAAAAGAATTAATGTGATCCAGTAGTGGGTGTATTTTAAGTAGTGTTGTGTGGACGCCTATGTCATAATTCTGCACAAAGAAAACAAAAATGATTACCAGAAATATCCCAGACTTAAATATCAAGTTATTTACAAATTATTTAGATAGTCTTTGAGACAACCATCTCTCAAATATCCGTCAAATACGATAAATATTGCGCAACCATCTTTTAAATTTACGATTATTTAGCGAACATTAATTAAATATCTTACAAAGAGGACGATAGTTGATGAATGTTTGGAAAAGGTACCTCATTAAAATTCGCGGAGTAATTTTTATGGAATAGAAAAAAAACCATCAAATATATTTTAATTTATTTTAGAATTGAAACAGTATCTTCGAATATGTACAACGCCTTGAGACTTCTTCGCGGAAGAACCAAGTCCGACCGGGATACTGTCATAAAAGTAAACTCTGAAAATAAATAATTTTCCATCACGTGTTGATAATTTCAATTCCAGGAAATTTTATATTCACTTTTACCATTAAAATGTAATATTTGAGTTGACACTTTTTTACACCATTGGATTTACTTAATTGTTGTGGATAAATCGAGCGTAAAGAAAAAGTACGCCATTTTCATAGTAGTAAAATGTAAAAATAACGACAGTTTTGTTGCAAATGTCCAAGAACTCAGGATGTTTGCTATCAGTCAACTGTAAATATGTCAATTTTCATTGCTGTTGTGACAAACATCTCGTAACAGTTTGCATATATGTCATATTTAAAAAATATTAGTAGTTTTGCTGCAACTTTATTGAAACTTTTGGGATGTTTGAATATTTGCTACAATGAATAAATAAATAGATAGTTGCAGCAAGACTTTCAAAAACATCTTGTTTTCTTAGTGTGGAATTATGAATAGTGTGCTGACACCTTGCACAGAAAAAATATTGTACGTATATATAACAATTGATATTTATAGAAAAAAACGTATTCCAATTAAAAATATGAATGTATTTACTAATTATTTAATTGTATTCACACATTTTTATTATTAATATTAATAGGTATAAGTTTGTAAGTTAATATGGTAACTTATAACCAAAATTCGTAACTTTTTGTCAGCTTGGTAACTTGGTAAAATTTTAATCATTTTGATAACTTTTCGATAGAAAAATAATACATAAAATATTTTAAAAATATATTAATGTTTAATTTTCGTATTCTTATTGAATCGAAAAATTAGAGAAATTTCATAGTTATTATTTGAAATGAAAATAGGAGTACTCGGAGAAAATTGTTTAGTGATTATTTATAAATAAGACGTTCATAAAATATATTTTTTCTAATTTTCTTATTTATGAGTTGTATTCATAAAATTATATATATTTTACTACAAGAAATTGCAAATTTCATGCATAAAAAACTGAAAATCACTTTGTTATGAATAGGATTCATAAATTTTTATTTTATTAATAATCATTACAGGCGAATTTATGAATATTTACATATCACTTGTGTTTCGTAGTGCATATTAATTTTCATAATGTGCAATTCACACCAGTTGTGAAAAACCACGTCGTAGCTGCAGTGTGTGATAAAAGTGAAAAATGTGTCATTTGTAAATAAATGTGAAATTTAACAGACATATAATTTGATGTAATGTATTTTTTCATTGTTTTTTTTTAAAGCTACTTTAAAGTTCCTATCTGATTGACTTATTATATTTTCAAATTCAGTATTTTTCACTTTGTTCAGCACAATTTGGATTTGTTTTTCTATCCCGCTACGGCTATTTGGCACAATGTATGACATTTTAATTATAAATAATAAATCATAAAATGTATTCCAAAACCTATTACAATTATTCATGACTTATGAATATATTATACATAAGACATGAGTAAACATACGCGTAATATTATTCAATTAATCATATCAGGGCACGTTTTTTTTGATTTTGCCATAAAATGCCATTTTTACCATTTTTTCAATTATTTTGTAAATTTGCCAATATTGATATACTTTGCCTAAAAATGCCTTTTTTACACTCTGGCAAACCTTTTTTAAATATTATTTTCAATTTTCTGGTTGTATTAAAAATATATATGACGTCCTTTTCTTGTGTACTTATTTTAGTATGTTCTTAATTTTGTGAATGAAATTAACGAAATAAATATTAGACCATGTAAAAGAGATATCTATGATTGTCAACAAAAATAGTTCATTGAAAAATTGTATGTTTTTTTTTTTACATTTTTTGAATATTTTTGGGCCATTTTTTGTCATTTTTTGTCATTTTTTGCAATTTTTTGCAATTTTTGACTATTTTGTGCCATTTTTACTGTTTTTTTGTGACATTTTGCCTGCCATTTTTAACTATATTTTGTGCCAAAAAAAACTTGCCCTAATCATAATAATTAATTTTTATTATAATCATATCTTCAGAATAAAAACCGAAACATTATGATGACTTATTCTTGGCTGGATATCATGAATAATTTTTGCGAAATTTATGCGAGTATATATGATTTATGAGAACATTTCTCTCCGTGTAGAAAATATATAACAGAGGCAGTGTCGCCATATGAAATTACAACAAGAATTCTTATTTTATCACAGCAAATTCTCATAAATTACCAAAAAACCTTAATAATTACACCAAGAAAAAAACATGATAAATTAATAGTATTTTAATGGAAAAACAGTAATTTATACCAGGACTAGGAACCGAAATTCTATTCTCTGCGGTTCGAGTTCCGGTTACATAAAAAAATAATAAAATGGTGAAGCGAACTGTCAAAATTTCATTTTCGAATTTGCATCTTACTCGACTTGCGAAAATTTGTCTTTTCTTTTGTTAGCAAGCGAGTGAGAGGACACACGAAAGTGTGAGTTGAATTTATTTTACTTTATATTCTCATTATTTTATATTTAATTTCAATTAGGAAATAAAACACACGTTGAGTAGTAATTCCAACTTTTCGTGTTATTATTTGGAACTCTCAGCTGCAACAGTTGTTATTATCGATGTAAATGATACCTTATTCCATTGTGAATTGTCCCAATGGGTAACTTTATCTAATTTAGGAATATTTGATATGTTTACTTATGTATAGGAACAAATATACGGGGCATTCCACGTCAATTCGGCGAGGTTTGACCCTGACCCCCTCCGATTTGCTTTATATTTTAATATGTTTTTATTATTGGTCAATGAAGTTTATATTTAAGTTTTCAGTTATCGCACCCCCTTTGCAAACTCTAAAAACACGATTTTTGTTGTTTTGCACCACAGCATCCAAAAACTGCATTTTTAAAATTCTGAAAAAATTTACATAAATTCTTGACATTGAACAAAGATCATTCCACTTAGATGTGGAGTGGTAAGAAATTTTATTCTATTTTTTTCTTAACTTTGAAAATCTTGTTTTTTACTATATTAATCGCCATAATTTCGGATTGGTTTGAGATACATCAATAAAAACTGGTATATACTCATATGTCTTAAGTACAAACCGTGTTACAAAAAACGGGCGGTTATTGTCAACTGCCACGCCTAGCTGCCATATAACATTTATAGTAAACACGATATAACTCTTAAGATATAAGAGGCATTTTATTAAAATTTTGTCCAACATCATATAATATAAAAACAAAACTTTTTACTAAAAATTGTTGTGATCGGCTTACATTGACGTCTACCTGCCAAAAAACATGACATATAAAGTGCTACAATATGTATTTAATTTGGTCTCTATGAAAAGAGGAAGAGCAGGGTATACTATATGTCTATAATGGTCATCATCATATCTCGCATAGTACCGGAGTTATGACCAATGATATGTCGAATTTATATGGTAGGTATGCGTTGCAGTTGACCGATCACAATTTAATTATTGATCCTTACAAAAAATTAAAACATCAAAAATTTCATCTAGATATCTCATATAGAAACGGAGTTATGGCTGATAAAATATGACAGGTAGTCGTGGCACTTCACTGAACTAGACCATACAAGCAAAATTTCATAACTTCAACTCATATAAAACCAATGATTTAGCACTTTATATGTACAATTTATATGACAGGTAGGCGTGGTAGTTGGTCGTTCGCAACAATTTTCAGTGGTCCATTTTTTTTTATATTACATGATGTTGGACAAAATTTCAATAACATACCTCTAATATCTACCTCTAATATCTAAAATTGAAAAAAATTGAAGAAAAATTCTTACCACTCCAAATTAAAGTGGAATGATCTTTGTTCAATGTCCAGAACAAAGATGCTGTGGTGCAAAACAACAAAAATCGTGTTTTTAGAGTTTGCAAAGGGTGCGATAGAAAACTGAAAAATTAAATATAAACTTCATTGACCAATAATAACAACATATTAAAATATGAAGCAAATCGGAGGGGGTCAGAATCAAACCTCGGCGAATTGACGTGGAATGCCCCATACAAAATTTGAATACCTTAAGTCAAACTTATACATATGACCAAAATTCCAAAAAGAAGCCAAAACGCGGATTCAAATAAGTTGATCATGAACCGATCAATTAACTACTTTACTATTATGTACATTCAATTGATTAACATCGCTTTAGTAATTTTTATACATTTTTTTTTCAAATTATCAAATCTTTGAAACCCCACCACTGAAAAGCTAAAATTTCCCAATATATTTTTAAATTGTTTCATCTAATTTTATTTTCTTATTTTTTTTTTTTGGGGCTCCATGAATGAAGAAACTTTTTGTAAAATTATATGGGAATTGACCATTTATAAAGTCGCATACTTTCATAGTCGTGTATTCTCGCCGGAGCACGGAAACTATATTTGGAAAATTAGTGAATGAAATATTTGTCAAAAATACAAAACATATTTTGTATGATAATCAATATGTATAAAGATGATGGCAAAAATTTGAACAGCTCAACATTTTTTAAAATTCCATTTCCTACATATGTAATTTAATTAATATTTGTTTTCAAATTAATTATCCAAATTCATTCAATTACACTGTACGCACATTTGACAACAATTTTCGACATCAGAAATGAAAGTTACATATTCTTATGGTTTTGCACATTCTAAGAACAATGGCGTTTTCAGTTTTTTTTCCTACACGCCCAGTTTCAAGGATACTTGAGAAAAACAAAAACTACGTTTTAAATGATTCTATAGGTTTTTAAGCGTTGATTTTAATGTCAGACTTATTTTTATTTTATTTAAAACATGCATAACAGAACACACATTATATGTATATATCAATTTTCAAAATTCCTTTAACAGGACATGATATGATGCAAAAAGGACTCATCAGGACATCATGACGTTTACGATTTTTTTTTTGAATAAAACAGGATTGAAATATATGAGATTTGCTAATTATAATGTAAATCTCAGTTCCCAGTTGGATTTGTACGCAGCGTCTTTCTCTGCTGCAGTGGCCGCGCGACACTCTTGGTCATACCACTGATTCCTCAGGGGGCGTTGGAATCCAAGCACTCTTCGGCAGCCGTACGCATAGAGCAGGAGATATGGTTCCACTGCGTGTTATATCATCGAGAGGAGGAGTGCTTTGTCTAAGCAGGTGTGAGAGTCGAGTGGAAAAGGCTTGCGTTGTCTGTTGTGATTGCAGCTTTCCGACGTCTAGCTTTCTCTGCGTTTGGTTCCGTACGTTCTTCGCAGCGCTTAAGCGCGTGCGGACTTTGGCTGCTACAAGGTTATGATCCGAGTCCATATTGGCACCTCGCATAGTGCGTACGTCCATCACGCTCGAAGCGTGCCTTCCGTCAATCACAACGTGATCAATTTGGTTTCTCGTTTTTTGATCGGGCGACAACCATGTGGCCTTGTGGATATCGAAATGTTCGAATCTAGTGCTATTAACTACCATGTTTCGTGCTGCGGCGAAGTCGATTAGCCTCGTTCCGTTATCGGAAGTGTTGGCATGGAGCCTAAATTTTCCGATTGTTGGACAATAGATGGCTTCTCTTCCCACCTTGGCGTTAAAATCGCCTAGCACGATTTTGATATCGTGGCGGGGGCAGAAACTGGGAACTGATTTGTTTCTCAGTTGGGTCTTTTTTTTTAGCCCAAAAATTAGTCCTTTTTGCATCATATCTCAGGTCCTGTAAAAGGAATTTTGAAAATTGTTATGTTCATATAAATTGTGTTCTGTTATGCATGTTTTGAATAAATAAGTCTGACATTATAATCAACGCTTACGAACCTATAGAATCCTCAATAACGTGGTTTTTCGTTTTTCTCAAATATCCTTGAAACTGGACGTGTAAGGAAAAAACTGAAAACGCCATGTTCTTAGAAAGTCCAAATCCATAAGGATATGTAACTTTCATTTCTGGTGGTAAAATGGGTGCGTACAGTGTTATTAATTTTTTGACATATTAATTTATGATCTAATTTATTTAGTAATGGTTCCAGTTCCGGTTCCTATTCTGCTTTTCTGTGTGGGATGCGTCCCATTAATTCATTAATATTGAAACTGTTGATACAATATGTTGTTGTACCATACATTTTAAAATGTACTATTTTAATTACAATAAGCTAAACTTATAAATATTTATTAATACGTATTATTAATTTTATGGTATAGTCGAATTACATTTTCCTAATAATTTATTTAAAAAAAATGAATTTTATTTGTTTTATTGTATATTTGATGTTGGCTTCAATTTCCAATTATTGATACTTGAGTGTGCAATTATTTTTGAGTCCGATAATACATAGAAGTTCGATGTATTATTTATTTTCTGTAATAAATAAAAAATTTTAAATATAATGCATTGACATTAAATACATTGAGTTCTTACCAATATCGATTATTACAAAAAATGCATGCGACCATTTTGAGCAAACACGCACAATGACGTACGAACACACATGTTTTCATTCGTTTGTTTTTATGCCACGTTTATTATTATAGGAAAAAACCATTAAAACAATAATATTTATTCTATTAAAAATAATAATGTTAAAATATATAAATTAATGGTACTGAATTTTTCGAATACTTGCAAATTAATTAGAAAACTTTTGAATTAATATGAAAAAACTATTAATATTTTTGCTTTTAAGTAATTATGTTACATGCAATTAATTTAACTTATATGCTATGGGGCGATTATCACAAGGCAATGTGTGCGTTGGGTTTGGGTACCAACACTAGAAAAACCTATGTGCCCAATTAAAAAACAACAGAAGCCTCGGATAACGACCCACAACACGCAAACGTTTTAAGGATTTATGGATATGCACCTGGAATGTCCAGACCAATTATAGGGAAGGTGCCTTTATCCAGATGGTAGATGTCTCAAATATATAAGGCTGACATCACCGCTATCTTAAAAATGCGATGGAGGGGACAGGGCTGCTAGAAACAAGCGTCCTGTGATATACACTACAGTTGCCATGCGGAGAGACACGAATTTGTATGTGGATTTGTAGTCGGCAAGAGACTTCGCCACCTTGTCTCTAGGTTCACGCCCGTGGACGAAAGGCTGGCAACAATCCGCATCAAGGCTAAAGATTTCCACATCAGCCTAATTTGTGCACACGCTCCGATGAACGAAAAAAATTACGAGACAAAATAGCGCTTCTATGAGCGCCTAGACAACGCATCCGAGCGTTGCAAACGCCACGAAAATCGTGCTAGGAGATTTTAACCTCAAGGTGGGCAGAGAACGCATCTGTTGTCCCACAATCGGAAATTTTAGCCTCCATACCAACACTTCCGATAACGGAACGAGGCTAATCGACTTCGCCGCAGCACGAAACATAGTAGTTAGAAGCATTAGATTCGAACATCACGATATCCACAACACGAAACCGAACGCATAGAAAGCTAGACGTCGGAAAGCTGCAATTACAGGAGACAACACAAGCCTTTTTCAATCGAATTTTACACCTAGATAAAGTGGAACATTATGTCCGCAGTGGAACATTATCTCCTGCTCTATGGGACATTCCATTTTAAATCAACGAAAAATAATGAATTTAAGCATCATCCTCTTTGCAATAAAATTTTGTATGAGTGTTCTCTCATATTAAACTGAGAAATATGCAAAATTTTAAACCTCTACCTTTTATGGTTCCCGAATTATGGCGGCATAAAAAGTGAAAAAAAAACATGATTTACATTTGGGAATTCACATTCACATTTTTGTTAATAACTCATGAACCGAATGGAGTATACCAATGAAATTTGGCAGACAAGTCAAAAAAATAAATAAGAATTTATTTTTATTATTTTAAAAATATGGGTTTTTGAGATATAGCTTCCCAAAATCTATATCATGTGATATTGGCCTTTGACTTTAGGAAACAAAGATGTATTCACATTTCGTATTAAAGGGCATCTTAATACCTTTCAAACGATACCGATACTGATATATACGCAATTAAGTTAACTTGATTACATATTTTTATTTATAACTCAGGAACCAATACGAATACACTTATAAAATTTAACACAAATGTATGAAGAAGATAAGAAATAACATATATTTTTTTGAAACTTTTAATAATATGGGTTTTTGAGAAATTTTATTCTAAAATTCAGATCATGTGATAATGACATTCAATCTTTGGATACATAAATAAAATTATATCCCATGTTAAAGACCATCTTTATACCTTTCAAGTGATACCTAAATTGACCTTGTTCGTATACTAGGTTTTTAAGATATTTCGGGAACCATATTAGCTAAAGATCCAAAATTTATAAATTGCCTTAGTTTAATATGGTACAGCATATGTACCAAATTTGTATTATTTCCGAGGGGTAGGGGAAATCCGTTCGTTAATTTAAAATGGAATATACCCTATGCGAAAGGCTGCCGATCCAAGCACCTGGATTCCAATGCCCTCTGAAGAGTCAGTGGTATGACCAAGAGTGTAATTTACGCGAATCACGCGATATTATTGTGATTGAATCTTAACTTACTTTCGTGATTGTGAGTGAGTGTGAGTAGACCAACAAAAAAAGACCGTGAGAGTGCGTGAGAACAATTTTTGCGTGAGTCGATTATTTCATATGATAAAAATCTCACTTTTAAATTTTTGACGAACTACTAAATAGTTTTACGGTGATCATAATTTCGAAAGCAAAAAGAAAAACATATACATTCACATAAATATACACTAAGAAAACCACGTGAACGTGGAATGCATTTTTAATTATTTTGATATACCAATTTTTGTAAAACGTTTAGTTAATTAATTTATTTAAATATTTCATTAATTTAATAGAATACATATTTGATTACGTAGAACGTAAACACAATGTTTACGAACACGCCCGCTAGACCCACTCGTTGCAGTGATACTCGCTGCAATGAGTTTTGTCGTTTTTATGTGAAAGATCGACACTCGTTACGTCTATCTAAAACCGAGCGCTCGATTGACCCACCCGTCTCCGCGACATAGATATTTAAAGTTAAATTAAACATTATAAATCCGTCATCGCGACAATAATAATACCCAGCAAGACATGCCTTACCGAAACTCGAACACAAAGACAATAAATACATCCCTGCAGGATCAATAATTGATATATGACCCGTAATTTTACTAGTAATGAAAACTAATATTTTTTGCGCGTCGGTTTGCCACCATTTTTTATTTGTAGGTTATTTATTACGTTTGCAACAGTAGCCGCTACAGCAGGAGTTGAAAAAAGATGTTACTTAAATTATAAACAATTGATAAACACTAAAAGAAAGTATATTGAAAAGAGTATTTGTATATATTGCTTATTTATCTATTCATATTATAGATATCATCAAAGTGGAAGGGTCATCTGCATTAAACAAATGCATGGAAGTAAGCAAAACAAAGGCAAACAATAGACAATTTTGTAATGCAAACATGTTGAATGTAATGCGCATTATATTCAACGCAATAAAAATGAAAACTATAGAATTTTGAGTTTTTTGGTTTTAACCAGTTAGTTTACTATTAATTTAACCGCCCCTAACCTCAAAATTAAAACAGTTTCTGTTACGTAAAATATTTCGTAAATTTACAAGTAATTTAATCGTCACTTATTACCAAAAGAACAGTGATAAACATATATTCAATTGTATCTCATTAAAAATTCAAACGCACACAAAAGTTTCGGTCAATTTTATCCCGACGCTCTTAACAATGTTATAGAAACTTTTACTGAAACTTTCAGTTTTGATACTAGTAATATTACTGCTCATATGACCAGTAGTGTTCTTGCTGGGTAACAACCCGTCAACGCAACAACCCGGTCCGCGCGACATTTAATAATACAAATAAACCCAAATTGAACATATTCATCAATCAACACATTCACTGTTGTAATGTTTTAGTGTTAAATTTTTGTTATCATTTAATTAATTAAAGAACACTTTTTACTTTTAGAGTTAAAAAAGAACACTTTTATTATTTTAACACTTTTATTAACTTTACGACCTCCACTTGAGGCTGACTAAACTACAATCTTTTAAATTGCAACGAAAGGTATTAACAATAACTTCGTTGCAAGCTTTTCTTAAATCCTATTTTCACTATGTTCTAGTGAGTTTTCACTTTCACTCAATTTTGGTGTACGTGATTTTTGAAGAAAGTCCGACTTGCAGTTTTTGGCTGACACCAATTGCGAAATATCAGAATTGCAAACGCTGTTTTGCCTATTTTAACATAGACCCAAAA
Source organism: Dryomyza anilis (assembly GCA_951804985.1). NCBI lineage: Eukaryota > Metazoa > Arthropoda > Insecta > Diptera > Dryomyzidae > Dryomyza > Dryomyza anilis. The sequence continues at coordinate 39,311,428 of OX638130.1, read as the reverse complement.
TTATGCAATGGAATATTGTATTGCAAGCCCCTTGAAAGAGGTGTGGTCTAAGTAAAGCTTTAGCGCTTTGCCAAATTATTGCAAGCTTCTGGTAACTGTGCAAGCTAACCTGAAAGAGGTTGGGACAATGCTATGAACATGTTGCTGTACAACATGAGTTCAACATGATATGAAAAACATGATGCGCTCAACATGTGTACAGCAACATCCAGAACTCAATGAATAGTGAAGAACCATAAAGAAAAGAAAAATGTGTGAGCTAATTCACAACATTCCTCCCCCCTCATGGAAAAAAATATTATTAATATTAAGAATAATAATATTTTTTTACAGATATCTTACGAATATTTTTGAATATATAGAAATAATGTTTTCTTCTGCAACTGATTTAACTTATATGTGTTTTGCATGTGTATTGAGTGTGTCTGTTGATTCTGAATTGATTTTATATTTGGTTTGGAGAGGTGTAAAAAATTATATGAGTGACTTTTATATGCCCTACTGTTGGACCAGATTCTCCTCTTGTTCTTCTGTGTGCTGGGACGGACTTGCCATGTTCATCTTCAATGGTTCGTTGTATGTGTGCGTTGGGTCTGTGGGGTTCGATGGTTCTTGTGGGATTTGCAAACGGTGCTCTCTCCAGTGGGTGTCGTCATGGTAATTGACTCGGTTGTCGATATGTTCGAGATGAGTGTTTTAATTTTTTTTCTCTGCGATCTTGTCAAACAAATTTTTGAATCATGAATCATGTCGCGTTATGTAGGATATTTTAGATTTCCGAATTGTTGATATCAGAAAACCTCGTGGTTCGATATTGCATCATTTCTTCTTTGTGTATGATTGAAGACATAATAATGCGATTTCTCTTTTTCTTTTTTATTATATTTTCCAAGGTCCATTTTACATCTAGTATCTGGAAATTTTGGCAATTTTCAAGGTCCATTTTGCATCTTGTAATTGGCAATTGTAAAAATTCAATCATTGCAACCTACTTGTATTTGGAATAACAACAAGTTTGCATTTAGTGTGTACTGCTTCGTTTTCCAATATGCCGCCACTCTGCTTCGTTTCTTCATTTTTCTTTATTCGTATCTGCTGGGCCTCTGCTTCACTACTTCTGCTTGTTGATAACACCAAGAGCTCCTTCCACATGTCCCCATTAAAGTCCCAAGACCCCAACGATTATCTACGCGTTCTGAGTCAGTATCCAGCGCTGTTGGTCACTCTAAATAACAATTTTTGTGCACTCGGATATTTTAAATTTACATGAATATTTTACAAACAAATAATTTAATTTTGTTTTTAAACACTTCCAAATGTGTGGTGTGGTACTAACTTATATAAACTTAATATAATTTTCGTTAATTATATAATGGTTTATGTACATTCGTCACAAGAAAAAGATCGACTCAATCCCCCTTCAATGCGCAAAATTTTGTTATTTCATATAATTTTTTTTACATAGAATATATTGTACAATGAAATCGGCCGATATTGCTGCAATTTCACGTTCGATATTCGTACGAAGTTCATCAATCGTCGCTGGCTTGTTGGCATAGACCATAGACTTGACATAGCCCCACAGGAAATAGTCTAACGGCGTCAAATCGCACGACCGGGGCGGCCAATCGACTGAACCATTTCGTGAGATAACACGTTCTCCAAACTTGGTTTCCAATAAATTGATTGTGGCATTCGCTGTGTGGCGCCGTCCTGTTGGAACCACATGCCCTCCAAGTACATATCATCCAATTGGGGCCAAAAATATACATTGATCGGTAGCGATTCCCATTCACAGTAACGTGCCGGTCTTGATCATCACGGAAGAAGTAAGGCCCAATGACGCCGCCGGCCCATAAACCGCACCAACCCGTAATTTTTTCGAGATGCAATGATGACTCATGGAGTACGTGTGGATTGCTGTCTGACAAATAATGCATATTTTGTTTATTGACGAAGCCATTCAGCCAGAAATGAGCCTCATCGCTGAAGATGATTTGTCGATGAAATCCGAATCATTTTCAAGTTGTTGCTCAGCCCAATTCACGAACATACGACGCTTCTGGAGGTCAAGCGGCTTCAGTTCTTGCGTCAATTTGTAAGGATGTAGGCCAAGATCTTTTCGCAAAATTCGCCACAAGGACGTCACAGAGATGCCCAACGCTTGAGAACGACGTGTGAGAGGCACATTGGGGCTTTCTTCAACTGAATCCTCAGCGGCAGCAATATTCTTGACACTACGGGCACTTCTTTGTCTCACTGGCACGGGAACATTTTGTACTGTGCCTGTGGATTCAAATTTGTTCACTAGACGCTCAATTGTTGATCTACTAGAACGATTATGAAGACCATAAATTGGATGTAGCGCTCTTAACGTTGAGGCCACTGACTCCGAATTTCGGTAGTAAATTTAAAAAATTTCGACTATTTGTTGGCTCGTATATATTTCCATCATGAAATGGCAAACCTTACTGAAGAGAAATGTCAAAAGAGCATCGTTTGCTGTCCCTGTCGCTCTACTTTTGTAGCGTCCCTGTTGAAAAACCCTTTAATTGGAGTTGCGGTTTATTTTTAAACATGTTTAATATGTTATTATATTATTTTCGTGTACTTATATAAGTTATATTATATGATATTTATTTATTATATGATATATATTCAGCTAGTGGACGATGACTTCGTTCCAATGACCCATTAGCCTGTATGTATTTTTTGTCAAGCAATTCACGCAGTAGTGTAAATTCTTCACTATATTTATTTTCTCAAACATGTTCTTGTACTTGAACCTGGAGCAAGTCGCTAAGCGATGATCCCAATGACATATTCATATTATAGATATCATCAAAGTGGAAGGGTCATCTGCATTAAACAAATGCATGGAAGTAAGCAAAACAAAGGCAAACAATAGACAATTTTGTAATGCAAACATGTTGAATGTAATGCGCATTATATTCAACGCAATAAAAATGAAAACTATAGAATTTTGAGTTTTTTGGTTTTAACCAGTTAGTTTACTATTAATTTAACCGTCCCTAACCTCAAAATTAAAACAGTTTCTGTTACGTAAAATATTTCGTAAATTTACAAGTAATTTAATCGTCACTTATTACCAAAAGAACAGTGATAAACATATATTCAATTGTATCTCATTAAAAATTCAAACGCACACAAAAGTTTCGGTCAATTTTATCCCGACGCTCTTAACAATGTTATAGAAACTTTTACTGAAACTTTCAGTTTTGATACTAGTAATATTACTGCTCATATGACCAGTAGTGTTCTTGCTGGGTAACAACCCGTCAACGCAACAACCCGGTCCGCGCGACATTTAATAATACAAATAAACCCAAATTGAACATATTCATCAATCAACACATTCACTGTTGTAATGTTTTAGTGTTAAATTTTTGTTATCATTTAATTAATTAAAGAACACTTTTTACTTTTAGAGTTAAAAAAGAACACTTTTATTATTTTAACACTTTTATTAACTTTACGACCTCCACTTGAGGCTGACTAAACTACAATCTTTTAAATTGCAACGAAAGGTATTAACAATAACTTCGTTGCAAGCTTTTCTTAAATCCTATTTTCACTATGTTCTAGTGAGTTTTCACTTTCACTCAATTTTGGTGTACGTGATTTTTGAAGAAAGTCCGACTTGCAGTTTTTGGCTGACACCAATTGCGAAATATCAGAATTGCAAACGCTGTTTTGCCTATTTTAACATAGACCCAAAATTATGCAATGGAATATTGTATTGCAAGCCCCTTGAAAGAGGTGTGGTCTAAGTAAAGCTTTAGCGCTTTGCCAAATTATTGCAAGCTTCTGGTAACTGTGCAAGCTAACCTGAAAGAGGTTGGGACAATGCTATGAACATGTTGCTGTACAACATGAGTTCAACATGATATGAAAAACATGATGCGCTCAACATGTGTACAGCAACATCCAGAACTCAATGAATAGTGAAGAACCATAAAGAAAAGAAAAATGTGTGAGCTAATTCACAACATTCCTCACCCCTCATGGAAAAAAATATTATTAATATTAAGAATAATAATATTTTTTTACAGATATCTTACGAATATTTTTGAATATATAGAAATAATGTTTTCTTCTGCAACTGATTTAACTTATATGTGTTTTGCATGTGTATTGAGTGTGTCTGTTGATTCTGAATTGATTTTATATTTGGTTTGGAGAGGTGTAAAAAATTATATGAGTGACTTTTATATGCCCTACTGTTGGACCAGATTCTCCTCTTGTTCTTCTGTGTGCTGGGACGGACTTGCCTTGTTCATCTTCAATGGTTCGTTGTATGTGTGCGTTGGGTCTGTGGGGTTCGATGGTTCTTGTGGGATTTGCAAACGGTGCTCTCTCCAGTGGGTGTCGTCATGGTAATTGACTCGGTTGTCGATATGTTCGAGATGAGTGTTTTAATTTTTTTTCTCTGCGATCTTGTCAAACAAATTTTTGAATCATGAATCATGTCGCGTTATGTAGGATATTTTAGATTTCCGAATTGTTGATATCAGAAAACCTCGTGGTTCGATATTGCATCATTTCTTCTTTGTGTATGATTGAAGACATAATAATGCGATTTCTCTTTTTCTTTTTTATTATATTTTCCAAGGTCCATTTTACATCTAGTATCTGGAAATTTTGGCAATTTTCAAGGTCCATTTTGCATCTTGTAATTGGCAATTGTAAAAATTCAATCATTGCAACCTACTTGTATTTGGAATAACAACAAGTTTGCATTTAGTGTGTACTGCTTCGTTTTCCAATATGCCGCCACTCTGCTTCGTTTCTTCATTTTTCTTTATTCGTATCTGCTGGGCCTCTGCTTCACTACTTCTGCTTGTTGATAACACCAAGAGCTCCTTCCACATGTCCCCATTAAAGTCCCAAGACCCCAACGATTATCTACGCGTTCTGAGTCAGTATCCAGCGCTGTTGGTCACTCTAAATAACAATTTTTGTGCACTCGGATATTTTAAATTTACATGAATATTTTACAAACAAATAATTTAATTTTGTTTTTAAACACTTCCAAATGTGTGGTGTGGTACTAACTTATATAAACTTAATATAATTTTCGTTAATTATATAATGGTTTATGTACATTCGTCACAAGAAAAAGATCGACTCAATCCCCCTTCAATGCGCAAAATTTTGTTATTTCATATAATTTTTTTTACATAGAATATATTGTACAATGAAATCGGCCGATATTGCTGCAATTTCACGTTCGATATTCGTACGAAGTTCATCAATCGTCGCTGGCTTGTTGGCATAGACCATAGACTTGACATAGCCCCACAGGAAATAGTCTAACGGCGTCAAATCGCACGACCGGGGCGGCCAATCGACTGGACCATTTCGTGAGATAACACGTTCTCCAAACTTGGTTTCCAATAAATTGATTGTGGCATTCGCTGTGTGGCGCCGTCCTGTTGGAACCACATGCCCTCCAAGTACATATCATCCAATTGGGGCCAAAAATATACATTGATCGGTAGCGATTCCCATTCACAGTAACGTGCCGGTCTTGATCATCACGGAAGAAGTAAGGCCCAATGACGCCGCCGGCCCATAAACCGCACCAACCCGTAATTTTTTCGAGATGCAATGATGACTCATGGAGTACGTGTGGATTGCTGTCTGACAAATAATGCATATTTTGTTTATTGACGAAGCCATTCAGCCAGAAATGAGCCTCATCGCTGAAGATGATTTTTCGATGAAATCCGAATCATTTTCAAGTTGTTGCTCAGCCCAATTCACGAACATACGACGCTTCTGGAGGTCAAGCGGCTTCAGTTCTTGCGTCAATTTGTAAGGATGTAGGCCAAGATCTTTTCGCAAAATTCGCCACAAGGACGTCACAGAGATGCCCAACGCTTGAGAACGACGTGTGAGAGGCACATTGGGGCTTTCTTCAACTGAATCCTCAGCGGCAGCAATATTCTTGACACTACGGGCACTTCTTTGTCTCACTGGCACGGGAACATTTTGTACTGTGCCTGTGGATTCAAATTTGTTCACTAGACGCTCAATTGTTGATCTACTAGAACGATTATGAAGACCATAAATTGGATGTAGCGCTCTTAACGTTGAGGCCACTGACTCCGAATTTCGGTAGTAAATTTAAAAAATTTCGACTATTTGTTGGCTCGTATATATTTCCATCATGAAATGGCAAACCTTACTGAAGAGAAATGTCAAAAGAGCATCGTTTGCTGTCCCTGTCGCTCTACTTTTGTAGCGTCCCTGTTGAAAAACCCTTTAATTGGAGTTGCGGTTTATTTTTAAACATGTTTAATATGTTATTATATTATTTTCGTGTACTTATATAAGTTATATTATATGATATTTATTTATTATATGATATATATTCAGCTAGTGGACGATGACTTCGTTCCAATGACCCATTAGCCTGTATGTATTTTTTGTCAAGCAATTCACGCAGTAGTGTAAATTCTTCACTATATTTATTTTCTCAAACATGTTCTTGTACTTGAACCTGGAGCAAGTCGCTAAGCGATGATCCCAATGACAAAGTCCACTTGCCATAGGAAGGATTGAGTCGATATTATCCTCCATGACTCGGGTAGTTGGTTCGTTCGTTTGTTCGAGCTATTCGAGTAGCTCGTTTGTTCGAGTAGCTCGATGGCTCGTTCGTTGTTCGAGTAGCTCGATCGTTGTTCGATCTTCGAGTAGCTTGTTCGTTCGTTTGTTCGATTGACGATTGTTCATTTGATCGCTTGTTAATTTGTCTGTCCGTTCGTTTGCTTGATGTGGGAGTTGGTCGGAAGTGGTTGAAAAAATGTAGGTGGACAAAAGTGGGTGGGTGGGCAAAAGTGGGCGGAAAGTGATAAAAAGACCGAACAAATTTTTATTGCAGAAATCGGTAGCAGAAATCGGTAGGGTGTTATATGAAACTTTTTAATTCCTAATAATTTACATGTATCCGAAAATAGTTTGGAAACGAAATTCGATCCAATGTCTGCTAACAATACTTTGGGTATATTGTGGCGTGTAACTATTTCGTTGAAGAATGCTTTTGCTACGGTGTTGGCTTCCGCATCGGGTATAGCCACACAGCACATAAATTTAGAAAAATCGTCCTGAAACGTTAAGATGTATTTATTCCCTGAAATGGTTTCAGGCAGAATACCTACCATGTCCATGTACACTTTGTCAAAGGGTCTGACTGGCGTATCAGTTAGAACCATTGGCATCTTCGTCAGCCTTGAACTCTTGTTTACCTGGCATTTTGAACAATTTTTCACATAATCCTTTATTTGTTTCTGCATAGCCTTCCATCGGCACTGTTGCCAAATACTTAAAAATGTTTTTACGCCACCTTGGTGACCACCTAACGGTGAATCGTGAAAATCCTTAATTACCGTCTCTATGTCCCGAGGTTCAGTTAGAATTATTATATTGTCCTTTTTCTTTGTTATCAAATCGTCAGAATCGCATTCTGACTGTTTCTTATCGTCTTCCTTGTCTCTTTTCCTTGTCTCTTTTCATGTCTCTTTTCATGAACGTGTTTGTACTACAACTACCTTTTCAGTATTACTTGGTATGCCGCTAAGGGCGTTCGCGTTTAAATTACTTTTTCCTGGTTTGTAATGAATTTCAAAACCATATTCCGATAATTTGTGTCGGAAACGCGCAAGACGTGATGTCTGGTCTTTTAAGTTTGCTATACCCTTTAGGGGCTGATGATCTGTATAAATTTTAAATGGTCTTCCCAAAAGATATGCCCTAAAATTTTTTGTTGCCCATACAATTGCCAAAATTCTTTCTCTATAGTAGAGTAGCGTGTTTCCGCCTCGTTAAGAGACCTACTGGCAAACGCGATCGGACGGTCGCTTCCAACTTCCCCTTGCGAAAGAACCGCGACAATTGCTTCTTTACTGGCGTCTGTCGTGAGCAAAAAGGGTTCGTTAAACTCCGGATATGTGTGTGGACATAATGGGTATGGGTGGTGACATAATTGCCTCTTTAAGTTTTAAAAACGAATTTTGACAATTGTCATTCCATATGAACTTAGCGTCCTTTTTAAGCAAACAGCTTATTTTTAATGATAGTTTCGCCATACCTCCTATAAATTTTCTGTAATAATTTATTAAGTCTAAAAATGCTTGAACTTCCTTCCTATTTTTCGGAATTGGAATATTTTTTACACACTCTACTTTGGCTGGGTCTGGTAAGGCACCTAACTCAGAACACTTATGTCCTAAATATATAACGTCGCAAAAACTGACATTTCTCTGTATTTAATTTCAAATTATGTTCTCTCAGCTTTTGCAAAACTTTGCATTGATTGATTGATTGAAGGAGGGGGAAAAACCCCTCTGTGCATCGCACAGAGTACACCTAGGCCATAAAGTAGGCCCGTTGTGACCCCTCGGAACATGAGTCGTCTGTAATATGTTGTAGCTGTTATGCTACTCAGTGGAGTTTAGAAATTCCGTGGATTTGACAAATTTTCATAGTACTTTCCAGTCCAAGCTTCCCAGTTTTTCAATGATGAAATAAGCGGACCTCCGAAGTGGATGAATCTAAGTCTGGCAAATGCCGGGCAGTGACACAAGTAGTGTTCAAGCGTCTCTGTCTCTTCCTCACAGGCCTTGCAGAAGTAAGAGTCGACTCTTTCCAATTTGAAAAGATGACCTCTTAGCTCATTATGCCCCGTGAGGATGCCTGTGTATTGTTTTAACTCTTTTTTATTAAGCGTTAGAATTTTGTTTGTTTTGGATTTGTTCGGGGGGCCCATAGCCATTTAGTTGCTTGGCCCTCGCTCGATTCTTCCCATGATTTTTTGTGAAGTCGATAAGCCCATGAGCTCATCTCGTTTTTTAGAAATTGGAAAGGTCTGCCGGTTATGACTGAGATTGTGTCCATTTCTGATCCATTTCTCGCCAATTCGTCGGCTATTTCGTTCCCCTCAATGTTACAGTGTCCTGGGACCCAGATAATGTCCACAGTGTTAACAAGTAAGAGATCAGCAAGGGCCTCTTTACATTGTAGAACCACTCTGGATTTCACCTTGTCCGTGGATAAAGCTCTAATGGCAGCTTGGCTGTCTGAGAAAATTTTAATACACTTGTCTACACAGTGAGTGCTTTGTATAAATTTAGACCCTTCTGTTATAGCCACTACTTCCGACTGAAAGACGGTGTTGTGGTCATGCAGACGAAGGCTTTCTTTTGCAGAAAAGGCTTCACAGAAAAAGCCCGCTCCAGTGTGACCGTTTAATTTTGATCCGTCAGTGTAGAGGTGGATCCCCGGATTGCTAGACAATACTTGGCCGTTGTCCCATTCCTCCCTAGTCGGGAAAGCGAACTTTGCGGCGGTATGATTGGTTTCCTCCGGGATGCGGTCGCAGTTCCAATTACCTGTAGAAACAGTATTAGGAATTGAGTTAATTATGGTTTGGTGATTGGTTATTGTCTCGGAATTGAGCCATCCCCCAATGATGTTTAGTCGAGCCGCTGCGACCGCGGCCTCATACTTAACTTGAATTTGTCTTGGGCGTATGTTTAGAATAGTCTCAATAGCTTTGGTCGAAGTGGTAGACATCGCACCTGAAATGCCGAGACAACACGCCCGTTGCACTTTCTCAAGTGTTTTGATGTTACATTTTGTCCCAAAGCTGTCCACCATACAAGTGACGCATATGTGAGTATTGGTCGTACAACGCTGGTGAAAATCCAGTGGGTCATCTTTGGTCGAAGTCCCCATGTAGGACCAATACATCTTCTGCAGGTTGCCCAAACCCTAACAGCTTTTGTGGCTCTGCTAGCTATTTGTGCCTTCCAGTTAAGTTTAGAATCCAGGATAACTCCAAGATACTTGACCTGTAAGTGCCAGTATCTCTCCGTTTACCTGTGGAAGAGGATAGCTAGGTAGCTTCCTTTTCCTAGTAAAGAGACAGATTTCACTTTTTTGAGGGTTTATATTTAATCCCCTAGGTGATGACCATTCAGCCGAGATATCCAAGGCTTCTTGGATTCGTCTAGAAGGGAGAAGAGGATGTGTCCCCGAGGCAAGGATGGCGATGTCGTCTGCGTAGCAGACAGCATGTAAACCAGCCTCGGTTAGTTTTCTTAGGAGACTGTTTATGGTGACGACCCAGAGTAGCGGTGAGAGAATGCCATCCTGGGGGGTACCGCGAAACACCCTTCCCCTTAGGGTAATATTGCCCTGCTGACAAGTGATGGATCTGTTGCACAACATATGACGTACCCAGTGTAAAATAGCCGGGTTTACGTCAAAGGAGGCAAGGGACGAGATCAGTGTGTCAGTGTGAATTAGGGATGTCAATCCCGGGATCCCGGGATCCCGGGATTTGAGTCAAATCAGTCCCGAAAAACTCATCCCGGGATCATCGTTAAATCCCGGGATTTTCGGGATTACAAAAAACGCTAGTAGATCAATTTTTAATAGTTTATTCAAAAGTCTTTCAATGTTTGTGTACACATTTTGTGAAAAAGTAAATCTAACATTTATTCAAGGTTTGAAACCTAAACGAATAACGGTTTCGATTTCGGTTTTTTCCGCGTTTTGGTTTCGGTTTTAGGTATACCGGTTCCAAGTTACGGTTTCGGTTTTGATTTCGGTTTTTGTATAAAATTTCTTTTAATTCCATATTTTTCAAATAAATTAACATTGCACTATGGGACATAAGCTAAGTCTAGCTCGCCGAAAATTGTACAAGAAAACATTTTTATTTTGGGAATTCAAATTTTTATTAAATGACATTAAACATGCCTTGTACTTAAGATCTTCTATATAAAATAAAATATGTTTTCCTGTTTCTTTTTATGCTTTTTTAAAAACCGTTTTAAACTGGTTTATTTCTGATTTTCGTATAACGGTTTCGATTTATTTCTGATTTTCGTATAACGGTTTCGATTACGGTTTCGGTTTTAAATAGATATCGGTTTTAAACGGATATCGGTTTCGGTTTCGGCTACGGTTTCAATCCATGGATTTAATGGACTAAAATCTTAAAACACTGACGTAAATAATAATAAATTACATGCTTTTTGACTTTGAACAAATTCACACATTTTTAAAAATTACGTCACTTTCGACTAATAACACTGTTCGGCAATCATTTTCTCATATCATGCCTATATAATTTTAATGTACTGATTCGAACTGCGTTTTTAGTTTTTTCCGTATACGTAATGTTTTGGAGAAAAATGCAATTTATTATTTTTGCATTTTTCACTGCATTTAAAAACAAACTTTTTTTCATAAAAAGACAGCCATTGAATAAAAATTAAAATAGTTATTGCCCATGAACAAGTCAACTTCGTCGTTTGAGATTTGGTTGCAATAACCGGTTAAATCACATACAACTTAAATAATTTTGAAATTAAAAGTTCAAATATTTCAAAATTTGTAAAACTATTTATTTTTTTTTAATTATATTTTTTTTTATAAAATATTGTTTTCCACAAAAAACCAATATCCCAATAACAAATTTTGTTGTTCATTCAAAATTTTTAATTTTCTTATATTTGTACTAAAAAATAAATTTTAAATAAAAAGTATTAAAAAAATGTTTGATGATCAACTGGGGTTTATATATCGCGGATTTAGTATACCATGTATATTTGAATACCCAACCTGAAAACAGATGCATTTGAATATATGACTTTTGTTTGACTTAAGCATTATAATTGTTTATTATTTAAACACAGATATGGTTATTTTATGTCTATGCTATTATTTTTTTTAATCCCGGGACTAATCCCGGGACTAATCCCGGGATCCCGGGATTCAAATTTTTTAGTCCCGAAATTTCGGGATTGAAAAATAGTCCGGGATTGACATCCCTAGTGTGAATGTTATTAAAAGCACCCTCAACATCTATGAAGGCTGCTAGAGTGAGTCCTTTTATGTCCATAGACCTTTCAATTTTGTTAACTACCTCATGTAAGGCGGTTTCAACGGATCGCCCCTTTATGTATGCATGTTGCTTAAACTTCAGCTGCTCATAAGGGATTTTTTCCTTAACCATGGTGTCGCATATGCGTTCCATTGTTTTCAGTAGGAAGGACATTAGACTTATGGGTCTATATGCCTTAGGGGTTGAGTAGGTTTCTTTACCCGGCTTAGGTATGAAAACTACTCTTGATTCTTGCCATGTGAGGGGGGTATAGCTCTGATTAAGGCATGCCTCATAAAGCCTAGATAGACGGATGCCCAGGAGATCCACGGTCCGTTGTAGTAGGGCTGGGAAAACTCCATCTTGCCCTGGGGCTTTATACGGCTGGAAGCTATGAATTGCCTTCCCCACCATATCGGTGGTGATGGCTAAGTTGTGGGAGTATTGAGAAGTTTCCCATAGCCTCGTCTCATCTGAGTTGACGAAACAGTTTGGGAAGTGCTCCTCCATTAGAATCTTTAAAGAGTCCTCAGAGTTACCTGGGTTTTCGAGAGGAATTTCTTAATTCTTGCGGTTTTTGTAACACAATCAACTTGTGCACAGAAGAGTCGCCATGACCCTCTTTTTGCGGAGCGCATATTCTTTTTGTATACACTGAGTTTTTGGTAGTAGAGATCCCAATGCTCTGTAGTATTTAATCTTTTAGCTTTATTGAAAAGTCTCCGAGTATCCGTTCTTAGGTTTTTCAAAGCCCCTGTCATCCAGGGTTTTTCCTTGAAAGACTCTCGGGTGCGAAGAGGGCAAGCCTCTTCGAATGCTCGTATAAGGCTATTTGTTATGGTTTTGACCTCCCCGTCAATGTTATATATAGAACTTAAAGGGGGTGCGGGAGATACGTCTAAAGCATTCTTTAAAAGTCTTCTGAATAGAGCCCACTTAGTTTTCGATTTGTTGCGAAACATAGGTGGGGGAATGGATAGTTTAAAACAGACGTATCTATGATCCGAGAAGGAATGTCTGCTAGAGACATGCCAGTCTTGGACCATATCAAGTATGTTTTTAGAGCAAAGAGTTATGTCATAGCCTATGCACGTGTTCTGCTAAATTATTTCCATAAACCACTATGTCATCTAAATAAACAGTGTATTGACTGTTGCAATACACTGTAAACCTGTTAGTATGTGGTTCATTATCCTTTGAAAAGTGGCAGGTGCTCCCGTTAAACCGAATGGCATTCTGTTAAATTCGAAATGACCAAGACCTGTACTGAAAGCAGTTTTTTCTTTGTCACTATCTTCAACTAGAACCTGATGGTAACCACTTGCTAAATCTAGTGTTGAAAAATACCGACTATGACCTAATTGGTCATGGTGACGTCATTTAATTTTCGGTAATCTATAACCAGTCTCCATTTCTTATTGCCATCTTTATCGCCCTTTTTAGATATCAATAATTATGGGAAATTCCAAGGCGACATGCTTGGTAAAATAATTCCATCGTCTAACATCTTTGATACTTGTCTATTAATCTCATTTCTCTGCATATGAGGAAGTTTATACTGTTTCTGATTTATTGGTGGCTGATTCCATTGTGTGGGTATTTCATGTTTTAATATCGGAGTGAATGTTAATTCATCCCCTTCCAAATGAAAAACGTCATGATATGATAAGCAAATATTTTGCAAAGATGCAACTTCTTCTTTATTTAATGATTGATCGATATTTACATTCCCTAATAATCTATCAATTCTATTTTATATATTAACCGAGTTTATTATATTTATTGTAGAACTCGCCTTTGTTGTTTCTTTATATGTGTTAAAATTTGAAAATTGTGGCTTGAAATTGCTATCAATGGTTACCTCCTTATCGGTGGCATTTAAAATTGATGCATATACTCTATTTCTTCTAATGTTTGTTAAACTCTCTCCCAAATATACTCCTGGCTGAATTTCCTGTTTGTGCAACAAAACTATTGGAATTATTGTTCTTAACGGCAGTGATACAACCATGGCTGTTCTGGGCTGTACCCTGATTTGTTGATTAAAATTAATATTTTCTATGTCTTGAAATGACTTAAATGGAAACTTAACAAGGTGATTTTTGCCTTCATCAAAAAATGTAATTTTTTTATTTAACGCATTTATTATAGATCTGTTCCAGAGATTTTCACGCCCGACTATTCCATCTGCTGGTACCCCTTGTGCAAGTGACACAACGTGTAGCGTTAAACTCAGGTTTTCTATGTTTGTGTGCTGAATCTTAGTGGAGCCCAAGGTTCTAACACATCCACCGAAAGCACCACTCAGATCTTTCTGAATATTTTTATTAAAATTCGGCAAATGTGCCATCCTATTTTCTTTAATCAGGCTGGCCTCAGCTCCAGAATCCACTAACAGAGTAAGTTTTCCATTTTTTGCTGCCTCGCAAGGTACTTCAATGAACACATCACTTGTATCGGATATCTTGAAACACTCTCCATGCCGGTTAAATATTTTATGATGCATGCCTAATTGTGAAGTTAATTTTATTTTTCTCGCCATAAATTTACTCTTAAAATTATTAGCAATTGAAGACAATTTAATTTTACAAATCGTGAATTTATTAAACATTTCTGACGATAAAACGCACATAACGCTAATAATAAAAAGAAATGTTGAAATTACTCCATTTCTAATTATACTCGCCCCTGAACGAAATGTATCCGCAGTCTTGCCAGACGTTTGATCTACAATTCCCAGATGTTAGGGCAGTTAATTACGACTTCCTTTCTATTTGATTTACTTTTGATTTTATTATTCTTGGTTTTAATATTTTTAACTTCCTTTCTTTACTTTATTTGTTTTTTTTTATAATTTGTTTATTTTTAATTTCCTTAATTCCTATATTCTGTTCATTATTCGTGTCAAGTTGTGTATTATTATTTAGTTCATTATATGTTTTTGTTGGAATATTTCTATATTCATTAATATGTATTTTTACTTTTTGTTCTACATTTTCTACGTTAATAATATTCGCTGTTTTATTTTGTTGTAGTGTGCTATTTGGAACTTCTACAACTACTGGCCTTACTACACTATTTGCTAAGGGTCCCCAGTTTAGTGGCCTTGACTGCGCCCCTGGTAGTTCCCTGCGGAGTGCTATTATTGTACCATGCATCATATTTGAGTTTGGCATAACAATTCATAATAACATGTCCGTCCTTTCTGCACCAAGTGCAATATTTAGCGGGCCTGTTTGCAAAATTCCCATTATTTCCTTGAAAAACTTGTGTATCGCGTTTAACACGACAATTCCCATTGACGTGTCCCCCTCTATGGCACCAATCGCATCTCAATCCTGGAGCACTCCCGCCTTGGTTCTGGATACCACCTTGACCATTTACCTGAGGTACGGGTGGCTGATTTCCTTGGGGAGCAGTATGTCCTGGAACAACATTCAGACCCAAACGATCTGCACAATGTTCATGTCCATAAGTACGACAGTGTTTCTCCGTGTATGACATTCATCCCTCAGATGTCCCTTCTTCTTGCAAAAAGAACATGTAGGTATAGGCTGCTTCATACCTACATATTGTGTTTTCTCTTCCGTCTCCTTTTTTTCATTGCCTTGGCAACCTGATGCATTACGATTATTTGTCATGAAGGCCGATGAGGGCTCTTTGAAATGGACTCCAAATTTTTCAATGCCCGTTAACTCTGCTGACTCCCTTTGTATCGTCGCATGGTCCAATGCCTCTTCCACCAGTTTCTCCAGTGTTGTTTGCTTACTGCTCAGCATGAGCATAAGTGTAATCCCGAAGTCCTAACTTAAATGAGCTTTTAACTAAATTATTGAATTCATTAACGAACACGTCGTCTTCTGTATCATTATATTTATGTTTAATCGTGGTTAATGATGCCGACTGCAGGTTAACCAAACGCCTCGAGAAAAATCTAATACTTTCCCCCGGATACTGAGATGCCTTTCTAATGTCATATTGAATGGTATCTACTGACCTACATTCCAAGTACGTATTCCTTAACAGATTGTATAAATCATCTATTGTGTCAAACTCCTTTGAACTTACTAAGTCAAAAGCATCTCCCTGTAAACGAACTCTAACGCCTTTAATAAACTCCTTCATTTGTTCAGGCTACAGTTCTGCCCTCACCACTTCACATCCTTCAATAAAACGGTGAAGATCCGTCCTCAGCGATGATGAGTCTGCACCTGCAAAATCTGGCACCGCATTTTTAACGAATTTCGCGACTTCGCCTAATCCCATGTTGCCCTGTGTTGTGATGTCTTCACTTTCTATGGTATCCTTGTGGTATAAGCGCTCGAGTGCTGTCTTAACCTCCTCGTTCAAATATCTAATACGCGCGTTCAACTCCTGTATTTTGTTGTTCGCTTCCCCCAACGTCGCGTACTCCTCCCTTGCCTAGCATCTGACAGAATTATTTATTGATTCCTCAGAAATATTCTTTTCTTTCAATAAATTTCTTAATTTTTCTGTTTTCCTCTTCTATTTTACCTGTTTCTTCTAACTCAACTGTACGTTTTAAACAGTAATCGTTTAAACGTTTTCTCAACACGTCAACTAACTTTTCTAATTCACAATTTTCTGCTAAAACCGATTTAATTTTTAAATTCTGGAAATTTAATAACTCTTCTACTATTTTATCTGCCTCCTCTAATTTAGATGAATGCAGAATTCTAGATATATTATCTTTTAATAACGCTGTACTATCTTTATTTAGTATTGTTGGTACAAATTGCGACCATAATTTTTCAACAAATCTGTACAATTCGCTAGATTGCTTTTGAATATACGCATTTAATTCATTATCATTTGCCATTAAATATTTTCAATCAATTTAAAACGTTATCTTTATCTTTTAATCAAAAAAAAATAAATTTCATCAAGTTGTAATTGAAAATTTCAATGAAACAAAAATGTTACCCAAACAACAACGAAATTTTGGCATTCATGAAGTATAACTATAAACTAAAATTTATATTGAAGTATTTTTTTTTTTCAAATCTGTTTTCTATAACATTGGAAAAATAAAAATAATTTTATTTTTCTAAATAAAAGAAAATAAAAAAAAATAAAAAAATGTTGTGTATATTCGGTTACTCAAGATTGTAAAAAAAATTTTAACATACAATGATTTTTTAATATACATTTTTTTTGTTATTTTTAAAATCATAACAGTAATCAGTGCTATTTGTTATACACTGGAGGGTCCGTTGTTTGGAATCTCAGTGTTATTTCAATTATTATATTGTCCTTTTTCTTTTCAGACAATTTGTAAAATTTCGATTTTTTAATAAAAATATGATTAAATTAAAATTTATGTAATCGCTGTTACTATGTAATTATTTTCATAGTACAGAAGACGTTTAAGAGAAATGTAAAGTGGATTTTTTTATCGCATTTTCTTTTCATTTAATTTGATATAAAAATTAATTCTATTTATCAACAGCCATCCATGCTGCGAAAAACTGATACGTTTTGAAAATAAATATTTGTTTGATTTTATAGTGTTATCGTTTTATATTTAATGAAAATTATAATTTGCATACTAATAGTATGAATTATTTTATTATACACTAGAGGGTCCGGAGTTCGGATTCGCAGTGTGTATTTTCTTTTATATATTTGATTTTTATATTTTTTATATTATTTAGAATGTTTAAACATTTTTTATTCATAACTTTAAAAAAACTCTCCCTATCTCTATAAAAAACCAAAATATAATTAGATCTTGTTTTCAAAGCTGCCTTTTTTTTAATTAAAAAACTTAAAATTTTAATCACTTACCATTTTGGTTACTTTTCCTTCTCGATCTCCTTCCTTCGTCCTTCTTTGCACTCTCGGTCCTTGAGAGGTTGGTACCGACGTACCGGATGCGCCAAATGTTGTGATGTTTTAGTGTTGAATTTTTGTTATCATTTAATTAATTAAAGAACACTTTTTACTTTTAGAGTTAAAACAACACTTTTATTATTTTAACAGTTTTATTATCTTTACGACCTCCACTTGGGGCTGACTAAACTTCAATCTTTTAAATTGCAACGAAAGGTAATAATACCTTCGTTGCAAGCTTTTCTTAAATTATATTTTCACTATGTTCTAGTGAGTTTTCACTTTCACTCAATTTTGGTGTACGTGACTTTTGAAGAAAGTCCGACTTGCAGTTTTTGGTTGACACCAATTGCGAAATATCAGAATTGTTGAGCTTTAGCGCTTTGCCAAGTTATTGCAAGCTTCTGTTAACTGTGCAAGCTAACCTGAAAGAGGTGTGGTCTAAGTAAAGCTTTAGCACTCTGCCAAATTATTATCATTGTTGCCACCGTGAAGCGTTGGAACAATGCTATGAACATGTTGCTGTACAACATGAGTTCAACATGATATGAAAAACATGATGCGCTCAACATATGTACAGCAACATCAAAAACTGAATGAATAGCGAAGAACCATAAAGAAAAGAAAAATGTGTAATTCACAACATCACAACAACACCAAGTAAGGAAATTCTACAGAAGGAAGAAATTTATAAAAACACAACAATTACATCAACATTTTACACTAGACTTAATACATTCAATACATAAGGTTTGATATAGTTTTATTTTAAATCCGCCACGCCAACCCGTTCACCACCCGAATATTTGGTCCAAACGAGCCTTTAATAAAAAGGACAGCGTAAAGTTTTGGCAGCGGATTGACCCGACCCACAAAACATTTAAATTTTGGCACAATTTTGTAATATTGTATTTACCAGACCCACACACAAAAACAAAAAGTGATTAAATTTAGTTAATTTGGCGAAGTTTTTTTTTGCAAAAATTGTTGTTTTTTGCGACCCGAACTCAAACAAAAGAGTTACACGAATTACGAAACGATCGTTTCATTAAAATAATCGTGCTTCAAATAATTTTTAATCAAAACTAAAAATCACTGTTTTTACAAATGGTAATTATTATAAATTTGTTACATACTACAATATATTTTGCTATACAAGTTTGCCAAAATTCATGTTTTATTTGTTTTCAGCAAGCAACTGGCTGCTGCACTCGGTTGGTTTTATTTGTTTTATTTGCTCATAAAACAAATAGACATAAACACTAATATACTCACAGAAAGAGCGCTGCTGTTAAGTGTATACAGGGTTGCCACGTTGTGCACTAAAATAGTGTTTTAGTGGGATTTTATAAATTACCCGTGGGAACCAAAAAAATTGTCCAATATTTTTTGGAAATTGACTATTGAGCAATATTTAACCCTTTTAAACCCACATTAACCCTTTCAACCCTTAACCCTTTTATTTGCGACCCGGTTTACCACTAAATAAATTTTTAAAGTTAACCCATTTTGACCTAAAGATAAATTTTTCAAATTTTGTTGAAGTTTATCTAAAAACGAATTGATTTAATACGTTTTTATCGTTCTTTCATTGTGAACAAATCATTTTGATTGCTGTTAACCCATACACACCTAAACATACAAATTATTTATATATTTTTTATAAGTTTTCAGATTTATTTTTTGAAAAACTATTGCGACCCGTGATAATCTTTTAGATTAAGCCATCCAGACCCAATATTTATTATTGAAATATTTGAGATTGTCTCAAATTAGTTGAATATTTTTAAACCATACACAATAATAACAAATATGGCGGCTATGACAGCATTTTTTCAATTTAAAAACGATATTATTGAATTTGAGCAAAGTATTTGCGAGACCCCTACCCAAAATTTAATACCTCATGCCTTGGAGTTTCATCAGAAGCAGCTTACATTTCTGTGGGATAATTTCCAAGCTTCGTATCATTCTGTACGAAGTGAAGCCGACAATCCCGATGTGGACAGAAAGAAGCTGAAGGATAAATATTCCAAAGCGAACAAAGCGTACAACGCGGACATACGCTGTATTGCTTCAATTTCAGAAATAATGGAGACATTCAAACACCCGGTAGAAACTCCCAAGGCAAGAGAAGAAACGACCCCGATACAATTCGAACCCTATATAACTTTACCCCCATGTGACATGGATATTTTCATGGTGATTATGCTGCATGGCCCACTTTCAGAGAACTGTTTTCGGCTATGTACATTAACAATTCCCGATTAAGTGATGTAGAAAAATACCTTAATCAAAAGACCCGAGGCGTAGCAAATGATATTTTAAAATGCTCCGCTCACCAATGCTGGATTTTCATTTGCTTGGTCTAATCTCGTGGAGCAATGCGAGAATAAGCGGATGCAAATAAATGCGCAATTAAATACTCTTTTTTAATTTGCAAACAGTGACATTTGAGTCAGGTTGTTCCATTAGGAAGCTACAAAGAACTATAAATGACTGCATTATGATCTTTCAAAATTTGCAAATTGACACAAAGAGCTGGGATCAAATATCAAATATCTAATACGCGCGTTCAACTCCTGTATTTTGTTGTTCGCTTCCCCCAACGTCGCGTACTCCTCCCTTGCCTAGCATCTGACAGAATTATTTATTGATTCCTCAGAAATATTCTTTTCTTTCAATAAATTTCTTAATTTTTCTGTTTTCCTCTTCTATTTTACCTGTTTCTTCTAACTCAACTGTACGTTTTAAACAGTAATCGTTTAAACGTTTTCTCAACACGTCAACTAACTTTTCTAATTCACAATTTTCTGCTAAAACCGATTTAATTTTTAAATTCTGGAAATTTAATAACTCTTCTACTATTTTATCTGCCTCCTCTAATTTAGATGAATGCAGAATTCTAGATATATTATCTTTTAATAACGCTGTACTATCTTTATTTAGTATTGTTGGTACAAATTGCGACCATAATTTTTCAACAAATCTGTACAATTCGCTAGATTGCTTTTGAATATACGCATTTAATTCATTATCATTTGCCATTAAATATTTTCAATCAATTTAAAACGTTATCTTTATCTTTTAATCAAAAAAAATAAATTTCATCAAGTTGTAATTGAAAATTTCAATGAAACAAAAATGTTACCCAAACAACAACGAAATTTTGGCATTCATGAAGTATAACTATAAACTAAAATTTATATTGAAGTATTTTTTTTTTTCAAATCTGTTTTCTATAACATTGGAAAAATAAAAATAATTTTATTTTTCTAAATAAAAGAAAATAAAAAAAAAAAAAAAAATGTTGTGTATATTCGGTTACTCAAGATTGTAAAAAAAATTTTAACATACAATGATTTTTTAATATACATTTTTTTTGTTATTTTTAAAATCATAACAGTAATCAGTGCTATTTGTTATACACTGGAGGGTCCGTTGTTTGGAATCTCAGTGTTATTTCAATTATTATATTGTCCTTTTTCTTTTCAGACAATTTGTAAAATTTCGATTTTTTAATAAAAATATGATTAAATTAAAATTTATGTAATCGCTGTTACTATGTAATTATTTTCATAGTACAGAAGACGTTTAAGAGAAATGTAAAGTGGATTTTTTTATCGCATTTTCTTTTCATTTAATTTGATATAAAAATTAATTCTATTTATCAACAGCCATCCATGCTGCGAAAAACTGATACGTTTTGAAAATAAATATTTGTTTGATTTTATAGTGTTATCGTTTTATATTTAATGAAAATTATAATTTGCATACTAATAGTATGAATTATTTTATTATACACTAGAGGGTCCGGAGTTCGGATTCGCAGTGTGTATTTTCTTTTATATATTTGATTTTTATATTTTTTATATTATTTAGAATGTTTAAACATTTTTTATTCATAACTTTAAAAAAACTCTCCCTATCTCTATAAAAAACCAAAATATAATTAGATCTTGTTTTCAAAGCTGCCTTTTTTTTAATTAAAAAACTTAAAATTTTAATCACTTACCATTTTGGTTACTTTTCCTTCTCGATCTCCTTCCTTCGTCCTTCTTTGCACTCTCGGTCCTTGAGAGGTTGGTACCGACGTACCGGATGCGCCAAATGTTGTGATGTTTTAGTGTTGAATTTTTGTTATCATTTAATTAATTAAAGAACACTTTTTACTTTTAGAGTTAAAACAACACTTTTATTATTTTAACAGTTTTATTATCTTTACGACCTCCACTTGGGGCTGACTAAACTTCAATCTTTTAAATTGCAACGAAAGGTAATAATACCTTCGTTGCAAGCTTTTCTTAAATTATATTTTCACTATGTTCTAGTGAGTTTTCACTTTCACTCAATTTTGGTGTACGTGACTTTTGAAGAAAGTCCGACTTGCAGTTTTTGGTTAACACCAATTGCGAAATATCAGAATTGTTGAGCTTTAGCGCTTTGCCAAGTTATTGCAAGCTTCTGTTAACTGTGCAAGCTAACCTGAAAGAGGTGTGGTCTAAGTAAAGCTTTAGCACTCTGCCAAATTATTATCATTGTTGCCACCGTGAAGCGTTGGAACAATGCTATGAACATGTTGCTGTACAACATGAGTTCAACATGATATGAAAAACATGATGCGCTCAACATATGTACAGCAACATCAAAAACTGAATGAATAGCGAAGAACCATAAAGAAAAGAAAAATGTGTAATTCACAACATCACAACAACACCAAGTAAGGAAATTCTACAGAAGGAAGAAATTTATAAAAACACAACAATTACATCAACATTTTACACTAGACTTAATACATTCAATACATAAGGTTTGATCCGCCACGCCAACCCGTTCACCACCCGAATATTTGGTCCAAACGAGCCTTTAATAAAAAGGACAGCGTAAAGTTTTGGCAGCGGATTGACCCGACCCACAAAACATTTAAATTTTGGCACAATTTTGTAATATTGTATTTACCAGACCCACACACAAAAACAAAAAGTGATTAAATTTAGTTAATTTGGCGAAGTTTTTTTTTGCAAAAATTGTTGTTTTTTGCGACCCGAACTCAAACAAAAGAGTTACACGAATTACGAAACGATCGTTTCATTAAAATAATCGTGCTTCAAATAATTTTTAATCAAAACTAAAAATCACTGTTTTTACAAATGGTAATTATTATAAATTTGTTACATACTACAATATATTTTGCTATACAAGTTTGCCAAAATTCATGTTTTATTTGTTTTCAGCAAGCAACTGGCTGCTGCACTCGGTTGGTTTTATTTGTTTTATTTGCTCATAAAACAAATAGACATAAACACTAATATACTCACAGAAAGAGCGCTGCTGTTAAGTGTATACAGGGTTGCCACGTTGTGCACTAAAATAGTGTTTTAGTGGGATTTTATAAATTACCCGTGGGAACCAAAAAAATTGTCCAATATTTTTTGGAAATTGACTATTGAGCAATATTTAACCCTTTTAAACCCACATTAACCCTTTCAACCCTTAACCCTTTTATTTGCGACCCGGTTTACCACTAAATAAATTTTTAAAGTTAACCCATTTTGACCTAAAGATAAATTTTTCAAATTTTGTTGAAGTTTATCTAAAAACGAATTGATTTAATACGTTTTTATCGTTCTTTCATTGTGAACAAATCATTTTGATTGCTGTTAACCCATACACACCTAAACATACAAATTATTTATATATTTTTTATAAGTTTTCAGATTTATTTTTTGAAAAACTATTGCGACCCGTGATAATCTTTTAGATTAAGCCATCCAGACCCAATATTTATTATTGAAATATTTGAGATTGTCTCAAATTAGTTGAATATTTTTAAACCATACACAATAATAACAAATATGGCGGCTATGACAGCATTTTTTCAATTTAAAAACGATATTATTGAATTTGAGCAAAGTATTTGCGAGACCCCTACCCAAAACTTAATACCTCATGCCTTGGAGTTTCATCAGAAGCAGCTTACATTTCTGTGGGATAATTTCCAAGCTTCGTATCATTCTGTACGAAGTGAAGCCGGCAATCCCGATGTGGACAGAAAGAAGCTGAAGGATAAATATTCCAAAGCGAACAAAGCGTACAACGCGGACATACGCTGTATTGCTTCAATTTCAGAAATAATGGAGACATTCAAACACCCGGTAGAAACTCCCAAGGCAAGAGAAGAAACGACCCCGATACAATTCGAACCCTATATAACTTTACCCCCATGTGACATGGATATTTTCATGGTGATTATGCTGCATGGCCCACTTTCAGAGAACTGTTTTCGGCTATGTACATTAACAATTCCCGATTAAGTGATGTAGAAAAATACCTTAATCAAAAGACCCGAGGCGTAGCAAATGATATTTTAAAATGCTCCGCTCACCAATGCTGGATTTTCATTTGCTTGGTCTAATCTCGTGGAGCAATGCGAGAATAAGCGGATGCAAATAAATGCGCAATTAAATACTCTTTTTTAATTTGCAAACAGTGACATTTGAGTCAGGTTGTTCCATTAGGAAGCTACAAAGAACTATAAATGACTGCATTATGATCTTTCAAAATTTGCAAATTGACACAAAGAGCTGGGATCCAATCCTGGTATACTTGTGCTCGACCCATCTCCCCAAGAATACCTTAGAGAACTTTGAGAAATCACTAACGAACATCTCAGTTGTTCCATCATGGACAACTTTAAACGTGTTTCAGACCCGAAGATATAGGACACTCGAAGCTGTTGATGACATGAAGCCATCGACTTCTAGTCACAGCCGAGATGTTGCTGGACCCGAATCACACATAATACAGATCCAAGAGCCACATTTGCAAAGCCAACCGAATGGGAATTTGAAGAGAACCTTTGCCGATTATGCAAAGCCCAGCACACTCTCCTCTAGTGCCCGAGGTTCATAGCCATGAAAGTGGATGAAAGACTCGATGTCGTGAGAAAAGTAGGATTTTGTTACAATTGCTTAGCAATCACTCACGGCATTAAAAATTGTATAAGTGAGTGTAAGTGTCAGACATGTGGAAAAAGGCATCATTCACTTCTATATCTGAACTGAAACCCGGAGTCAGAATTAAATAAAAGACCCAGTACAAGTGCAGCTGCTCTGACCCAAGCATTTACGATTCAAATACAGTCCACTGACCCTAGACCCACAGAAGGAAATAACGAAAAATCACATACTGCTGGAAAGAGAATGATTCTAAGTACAGCAATGGTGAACGTTGAACACAGAGAGAGCCAATTCGTTGCGCGTGCCTTGATTGATCCAGGATCTGAGGCCACATTTGTGACAGAAGAATTGAGTAAGCGTTTAGGGCTTCCAACCCGTGCAGTTAATGCTAAAGTGAGTGGTCTTAACCAAACGATTTCTGCACACCCATCAGAATCTTGTAAGTTGACACTGAGTTCTCCAACTGACCCGAACTTTAAAGTTCAAACGCATGCACTTGTATTTAAGACCCTAACGAATGATTTGCCTACCTATGCAATCGACCCGACCCTTTGCAGTAATTTGATCTATATCCACAAATTATCCGAGGTAGTGTCCTGCACAATGTGTTAGAATCACTGTTAACGCAGGAGAATAAATTTGGATGGATTGTGTCAGGACCCATTCCTGACAGCACACCGAGACCCAACAATATTGTACCAATGTGTGACAAAGTAATTCTTGATGAGACCCAATCCACCAACAGGAGAATTCAAAAAAACGATGTCAGTGTTGAAGAACGCGCTGAGCAAACAAGATTTCGACCCATCGCTACCCGCTCTTATTGTTATAGACGACAATATGGACCCTCTACCCGTCCAATGGCATGCGAACTTTGCCACCAGGATCATCGCTTAGCGACTTGCTCCAGGTTCAAGGAGAAGAACCTGAATGAAAAAAAAAACATAGTGAAGAATTTCCACAATTGCGTGAATTGCTTGGCACGATCTCATAGCACAGAAAATTGCACCGGCAACAACACATGTGTCGTGGGTCATGAGAGAAACCACACGAGTCAGCACCCATTTAACAGACATGAATTGAAGCAATTCACACGGCCACTGACCCATTGTAGCCCCCGATTAAATAACTAATCAGACCCACCTTTTGAGCCGAAAATAAACATGTCGATGTTGGCTAATTTAGTCGACTTTATCGCATGTTCTTGGCTGACCCACAGTATTAATTATGCTGGACCCCAAAGACCCTATATTTTTCAGTTACTGCAAGGCGGGCAGAATGTTTACGTAGAACGTAAACACAATATTTACGAACACGCCCGCCAGGCCCACTCGTTGCAGTGATACTCGCTGCAATGAGTTTTGACGTTTTTATGTGAAAGATCGACACTCGTTACGTCTATTTAAAACCGAGCGCACGATCGACCCACCCGTCTCCGCGACATAGATATTTAAAGTTAAATTAAACATTATAAACCCGTCATCGCGACAATAATAATAACAACGCGACAACCCGGTCCGCGCGACATATTTAAAAATCAACACAATCACAACAACACCAAGGAAGGAAATTCTACAGAAGGAATAAATTTATAAAAACACAACAATTACATCAACATTACACACAAGACCCAATACATTCAACACATAAGGTTTGATATAGTTTTATTTTAAATCCGCCACGCCAACCCGTTCACCACCCGAGCAATAATAAATGTGACATAAAAAACATAAAAAGGAATAAAGACATGTTCGTTTTGTACGTCATTCTACGTGTTTTCTCAAAATGGTCGCATGTTTTTTTTGTAATAATCGACATTATTAAACAATATTGGTAAGGACTCAGTGTATTTAATATAATTACATTATATTTTACATTTTTTTATTTATTACAGAAAATAAATAATACATCGTACTTTTATTATGGCAACGAGCCTAAAAATAAATGCAGATTTCCAATTTATGCAGTATTTCAATTAAATATTACAAACTAAAGCCAATATCAAATGTGCTATAACTTTGCACAGAAGCAGTGTTGCCAGGCGTACGATAATTATTGTTATGTACGATAATTTTGAGTCTCGGTACTACTCAAATTTTTGGTGTACGATAGTACAATAATTTGCGATAACTTTAACATTGAAATACGAAAATTTCAGTTTCAAAGTTACATTTTTAATCGATGATCTCAATTTTTTTACCAAATGATAAGAGAATGTAAATGTATCAATTAATATTTCAACTTTAAAATTACATCAATTACTTTTTATAATATTAATCAACAATTCGAAATTTAAGTTTTTCATAAAAATGTATTTAATTTTCGTTCAGCAACGATGATATGTTCTATGATTTTTTAAAATTGAAAGTGTATTTTTAAAACAAAAGAATTTCAAACATATTAAGTACATATATCTATTAAATTTATTTGAATTGCCAACTTTATTTTGAATCAATAGCTATATTTTTAGATTTACCCCCGATCATGTATTTCGCTGTGACAACGATATCGACTACTACTACTGTACTATCCAAAATAATAATTTGTTTGCTTGGTAGGGTAAAAAACGATAATTTCAACACTGGCGAAAGCTGCGAATTCTTGTGGCTTTAACATTTTTTGCACAAGGTAAGAAATATTATAATGGAACAACATTTTCCGTGCATTTATGATATATAATTTTCTCAACGGTCAGTTGGACAAGATTTTGTGCTTAACGTATCACAGACTAGCGAGCAGTGTGCCCAAATGCTCTTAAATCGGGTGAAATTCAGTGTTGTCGGAACCACTCCACCGATTTTAAAATTTTAAAAAGTGTTGTATAGAGAGAACTTGAGAGAATTTAAGTTTTGAAATTGGAGTTTGTATCTTTAATAGTTATGGAGATAAAAATCAGTAAAATTTAAAATTTGTTCATGACAAATCTTTCAAAAATTGTAAAAAAATCCCAAAGTTATCCGATTTGTAAAATTTTCTTTATGGAAAGCTTACATTGAGATCTTTAAAAAATGTGCTTACATGAGAAAATATCTTGTTTAGTTTAAAACATATAGACTTGAACATGATTTTTTTTTTAATTTTTGAAGACTTTACTTTACATATTTTTACATAGATTGTTCGTTTTATCATGAAATCAAAAAATTTGTATGGGAAAAATTAACACATAAATTATAAACTGAAAATCGTTTTAAAATATCTCAAGTGGTTTAGTAAACATAAAATTGTAAATTCGAAAATTTTTTTATTTTCCATTTTTTCATTTTTTTTTTTGGAAAATTTGACTTTTACGGAAATCTCCGTAAGTATTTTTTTTTCTTCAGTAACATGTACTTTTGTTATATTTATTTTATAGATAACATTACTGAAAATCTTTTAAATGATAAAACTTATCCCAAATATATATAACCAATCTGGCAACACTGGTCAAAGTTCAAGTTTTTTTATTTTTTTTTTTACTTTGACCCCCTGCAGAAAAGTTTTCAAAGTCGAAAGTCAAATTTTAAGTAAGCAGTTTTAAGAAAGACTAATTTGTACCCTTACTTATTTTTTTCCCAGCGAAGTATATGTGTAGGGCAGCATTTTTTCCAAAAATACTCATTTTTTGAAGGGACTTAGATTAAAACCGGTATATCTCACTTTATAATAAATATATTCCTATAAATGTTTTAATTAAGCATAAGTACATATTAGGTAAAAGTGAGAATATATACATTTTACAGGTAGATATAACGGTTTTATGACAAGTCCTTTTAAAAAATTAAAATTTTCTGGAATAATGTAGTCCTGCATATATAGTTCGACGGGCAAAAAATAAGTTAGGTTAAAAAATGTTTAGAACTAATTTATCTTTAAAATTGCATACATAAATTTTTACGTTGAGCTTTGAAAACTTTTCTGCAGGTGTGCAAAATCAAAATAAAATTAAAAAATACTAAATTTTGATGAAACATGGTGTTCATTAATATGTCATTTTGCACACATATGTAAAGTAAATATATAAGTGTTTGGCATCATTGAAAAGAAGAGATTTCAAGGAATCTATGTGGCTAATAAAAAGATTATCTGTATATAATTTGTGAACAATTTTTTTTGAAAAAGAAGAAAAGTAAAAAAAAAATTTAGAAAAAAAAGTAAAAATTTGATTAAATATATCTAAATAAGTATTAACACTATCATCATGAAACTTTTACCTAATATACAAGAGTTTTATGTACTTATGCTTAATTAAATAATTTTTAGGAATATATTTATTATAAAGTGAGATATACCGGTTTTAATCTAAGGCCCTTCAAAAAATGAGTATTTTTGGAAAAAAATGCTGCCCTGCACATATACTTCGCTGTGCAAAAAATAAGTAGGGGTCAAAAATTCGTACAAATAACTCGTTTTTAAAACTGGGGTCAAAGTAAAACAAAAATAAAAAAAATTGAACTTTGACCAGTGTTGCCATATTGGTTAAATATATTTTGGATAAGTTTTATCATTTAAAATATTCTCAGGAATGTTATCTATCAAAAAAATATAACAAAAATACATGTTACTGAAGAAAAAGAAATACTTACGGAGATTTCCGTAAAAGTCAAAGTTTCCAAAAAAAAAAATTAAAAAATGGAAAATAAAATTTGACTTTACAATTTTATATTTACTAAACCACTTAAGATATTTTAAAACGGTTTTCGGTTTAATTGTTTATAAATGTCACATACATGATTTCATGATAAAACGTACAATCTATGTAAAAATATGTAAAGTAAAGTCTTCAAAAATTAAAAAAATCACGTTCAAGTCTATATCTACTAAACTAAACAAGATATTTTCTCATGTAAGCACATTTTTTAAATATCTTAATGTAAGCTTTCCATAAACAAAAGAATTTTACAAATCGGATAACTTTTACAATTTTTGAAAGATTTTTCATGAAAAAATGTTCAACTTTACTGATTTGTATCTCCATAACTATTAAAGATACAAACTACAATTTCAAAACTTAAGTTCTCTCAAGTTCTCTCTGTACAACACTTTACACGATTTAAGAGCGTTTGGGCACACTGTGTAGCGTTAGTCGATGTGTTAAGGAAGTTTCAGACACATTAGATCGGCACTTACTATCTAAGTATGTTAAATTTGTATCAACTCGTCAAGAAATTTTATCGACTAAAGAAAAGTAAGTACTGAAATACAAATGGTTCTAAGACAAATTTATGCCTTTTTACAGATTCTATCAAGTTTGTATCAGTTTGGTTTCGCTGGAGTATTAGGAGCAATTGAAGGGTCGCACGTTAAAAATAAAGCGCCGCATAAGGATATTGAACATTTATATCTTTGCAGAAAAGGAGGTCACTCTATAAACGTGCAAGTGGTATGAAAATGTTTTTATACTGTACTTAAGCTTATATACTTAAGCTTTTATACTGTACACAGCAAATGGCACACAAATTGGTATCGATTTTAAATATTGTTTTGTTTCCGATTGTTAATGAAATTGTTTCCGATTTTAATGGAAGCGGAACTAAGCTTTAAAACATAATTAAGTCGTTTACCACTTTATTAAAAAATCCTTTAGATTTTAAACGCCGTGCACTGCGTTAACAATTAATTGTTTTTGTTTTACGATCTACGACAAAAACCATTAATTGATAACGCAGTGCACGGCGTTTAAAATCTAAAGGATTTTTTAATAAAGTGGTAAACGATTTAATTATGTTTTAAAGCTTAGTTCCGCTTCCATTAAAATCGGAAACAATTTCATTCAAGGATTTTTTATATTTTTTAAAAATAATAAAAAAAAACATTTTTTATACAAAGTGCAGCCTACGTATTTGATTCTGTGGAAACTCTGCAGCCTATACGCAGTAAATTGCTGCACGCAACAACAACTTTGGCAAAATCTTGAGTTGATGCAATTTTTGCTTTTGGTTCTTTCTTCAATGCACATAATTCTTATTGTGTTTATTGGAGAAGGAAAACTTAAGCGACTTGAAATGCAGAATCTGCAGAGAAAGATCGCTGATGAAGGGGCTTGGCTGCCTCTGAAACAGCTGTACGATCTGCCACTCAATGCATTTTGCCAATTATTTGTTGTTTTATTTGTTGGTACAAAACACCCAATTTGTACCGACTGGACTTTGAGCACACGGACGTAATTTCAGGTTTACCTTGGGGAGGGGCAAACATTTTTAAAAATTAAAATCCAAAATTATATATAAGTGTTAATATTTTATTATATGTATAATACACATTTATTTGTATAATGCGAGTTAAAGCTTTAAACGACCAAAGCCATTTATAACTGAATCAATCAAGATTTTAAAATCTTCATGTAGGCACACCTGGGGCAGATTCTGGATCTACGTGATAATGATACTTATCACTTACCTTTTCACTGAACATATCCATTTTTTTCACATCATAGAGATCGAAGTGCGATACTTGTTGATATGGTTAAAATTTTATTATTAGTTATATATAATTTATATCATTATTAAAAGCTTCTTAATCCAAAACAAATAATACTGTAAATAAGAATATATTTTAGTAAAATTTAATAATGTTTTAATTATTATTTATGTAATGAGTTTTTGAAAAACTTTTAAAAACTGTCGGCTTTGTTTTCATTTTCGCAAACTTTTGACAATAGTTATCACTTCACAGCACAATGAGAATCGTAAATGTGAGATGAATTCACAAAAAAAAATTTCACTTCACGATAACGCAGATCCAGAATCGACCCCCAGAATCAGATTAATAAGTAAAAATAATAGCTGAAAAAAGCAGATGATGGAATTGTGTACATGTGTGTACATGGACATACATTTTTATTTTTTTAAATTCTTTGAAACTATATCAATAACTTAGTTAATCATTTTTTAGCTAATTATAACACTGTAAGAAAAATTGAACTTCAAAGCTGCACACATCTACAAATCCAATGTATTCTTAAAGTACGCTAACAAATAAATGCACGTGTTTTCACAGTTTTTCTTAATCAAATCGTTAATTGGTTTTACATCCATTTTAAATGTAAGTGCATATCATATTTTAATATTATTCACTCTTTCGGTCGAATATTTAAAAAATGTTGATGTACTTCATAGGCTTTTATTTGTATTTTAAAGACGCAAGTATCATCAAATTTTAATTTAATAAATTTGAATTTATTTTTAATATATCTCATGGTAACATTACAAGTGGGAATAAAACCTTTAAATGAATTTATGTTGAGAAACCGTTTTCATACTCAAAGAGATCTCTCACGGAGATAAATGTTCTCATAAATCATGTATTATACGCATAAATTTTGAAAAAAATGAATAATTATATCCAGCCAAGAATAGGTAATAATAAAGATTTGGTATATATGATTATAGTAAAAATCAATTATTATGATTAATTGTCTAAAATTATGTTTACTCATGCTTTATGTATAATATGTGATGAGTGTTTGGAATAGATTCCGGAACACATTTTATGATTTATTATTCATAAATCATGATTAAAATTTCATAGATATAATAAATATAATACGTCAATGGGAAAGGAGCATTTAGAAGAAAAGGAACATCAAAAAAAAATCAGTGGGAAAATCACTTCAACTTATTTGTTTGTATGAATTAATATTTATTTTCAAATGACACATTTTTCACTTTATTCACTCACTTATATGTTCTATGGTGGTTTTTCACAACTGGCGTCAATTGCGAATTAAAAAAATGAACACGCAATATGAAACACAAGTTATGAATAAATATTCATAATTTCGCCTGTTATGTTTAATACAAAAATTTTGTAAAAATTTATTAATCCTATTCATAATAAATTCATTGTGATTTACAGTTTTTTATGCTTGAACTTGCAATTTTTTTAGTATTATACATAATTCATGAACATTCATAAACAGTAAATTAGAAAAGTGATATGCATTGTATTTCAATTGCAAACAAAAATTGTAAACAAATGAATTGCAAATCTATAGTTTTTTCTTCTTCTATATTTGAGTTCCAAAATCTTAACTTTAGGATCAAACTCACGGTTGCCACTCTTGGTAACTTACAACCAAAATTGGTAACTTTTTGGCGCTTGGTAACTTTTTAATCATTTTGGTAACTTTTCGATATTACAATAATAAATGATTTATTTTTAATATATATAAATGTTTAATTTTCGTATTCTTATTGAATCGAAAATTTTCGTTGTTATTATATGAAATGAAAATAGGAGTAGATAAATATACAATATATAAATATATTTTTTAAATGAATGACGCCAGAGGCGCGATTCTGTAACTTATTAACAACAATTGTGGCATGCAGAAGTGATCGTCATGAAAAAATGTAAATTTGAACGATCGTTATAAATAGATAACGATATCGACTTTTGTCGTTAATAAGTTACAGAATCGCGGGAGCCGAAAGTATTACGCCAGTGTTGAAATTATCGTTTTTTATCGTACGAAGCAATCAAATTATTGTTGGGTAGTACAATCATAAAATGTAAAAAAAACAACCTTATACCCCTCAAGTATCTTTTTATTATTGTGTGATTACGATTCATTTCAAGTTCCCTTTGTCTAAAATTCCTATAACGTATTTCAAACGTTTCGTTCGTTTCAGTCTTTGAATATTTCATTCAATATTTTTTTCAATTTTTATACCCTACAGAGTGAAAGGGTGTATTAATTTTGTTTTACCATTAATTTATTATAAACAAATAAAAAATCATACTTTGTCGAATGATTTAAGTGCTGACAACATACGTACTCAACGTTTCGTTTGAGTACGTATTGGAAAAAATGAGCAAAAACGTGCGCATGAAGGATTTCAAATCTCACGTCTACATTAATATAAATAGATATCTGAAAATTAGAGATTCTTAAAGAGAAATCCTTGCGAAATCGAGTGGTATACTCATTTTTTTTTTATTATTGGTACCATGCACCGATACTCTTCATTTAAAAAGTATCTTTGTTCAATATTTTGTAAAATATTTATGATGCATAGAAATTAAAGTTTACTCATTTATTTTAATATAAAACTTGGTCAATAGCTTTGTACATGTATACAAAATATAAGTTGACTTTTTTTCGAAATTCCAAACTTCAAAAATTAATATGTTTTAAGAAAACTACACTTTTCTTTTTGATGTAATTTCGAAAGCTGTTATTTAGGCCAATAAAGTCTTAAAATTGTTATTGTCTATTTATTGTCTACAGAATTTAACGTAGTATTTCATTCTGGTTTTAATTATTTTTTTCTAAATCAGTTTATAATTATTAAATTATTATAAAGTTTCGGATAATTTCGGAGAAAACGCCAATTTTCATTAGGCTCAAATTTTTTTCAAAATTAGTTCAATTATTTCTAAATACACTACTGGAATTTTTAGAGGTGTTCCTCCATATAAGATAAACACTTTTTTTTTTTTAATTTTGTATCAATGATAAAGTTTTTAACGTGGGATTAACATACAGACTTTTTGTGAGCGCTTTACATATTATTCAAAATTACGTTTGTCTATTTCTAATATATGTGTGAAATCAATTTTATTTTAATTATTGCTCCAAATTTCTTTATAGATTTATTATAACAAATTTTTTAGTAACAATAAAAACATTACTTTTTCAATTTAAATCACTTTTAATTCAGTAA
The DNA here is from genome assembly GCA_951804985.1 of Dryomyza anilis. Classification (NCBI taxonomy): domain Eukaryota; kingdom Metazoa; phylum Arthropoda; class Insecta; order Diptera; family Dryomyzidae; genus Dryomyza; species Dryomyza anilis. The sequence goes on along the minus strand of OX638130.1, from coordinate 39,277,055 downwards.
CAAATAGTAACATATGTATATTTTATATTTCTATGTACATATGTATTCGACATTAAAACGGCAATTAGATGCAGCAAAGTTTATTACCATTGTTTTCACAAAGTATCCAGTAATTCACAAAAAAAAATTATCATTACTTGGTGTGACTTATAAAAGTTTCATTCCACTGAACAAAAGAAAAATATTTTATAATAATAAAAAAAAAAACACTTTCATTCAATAAAAAATGTATTTAAAAATAATGGTACTTTTTGGTGGCTTTTTTGGGAAATTCTGGTAGACAAAATTCATTTCGAGTGGCAACCGTGATCATACTCTGTACGAAACAAACACTCAGTACACTTATTAGATTAATTTAGTATATGTTTAATTGGTGCATATTGCGTAATTTGATAGATAGAAATCTTTTTTTTTCATTTTCAATATATTTGTCCTTTTTTTTACCAGGGAACGAAAATATTAGTTAATAGCTGTTGCAAATATGCACCGTATGACTTATATCTTTTCAAATGTTAAAAATCGTGAATTTGTTCAAAACAGCAGTTTTTCGCGTTGCACAGTCTCATTATTATTTGAAATAGATCCGTGTATGTTAGGGTATAAGTTTTTTGAAATGTAACATCAAATCACAAATCAGTGCCGCGTTTAAAAGTATTGAAATGCAAACATTTTATTAACATTTTGAAAATTGTGCAAAATTTGGATATATTGTCTTCCATTTTTTTTTTATAGAAAATAATGTTTTTAAAGAATTTTAAACATTGACGAATAAATGATCAAATTCACAAATGTGTACCTTAAGTCTTGGTAAGCTGAAATTACAAATAATAAAAATGTCTCATGGTAAAAAAACATTAATAAAATTAAATCGCCACAAGAAATTTACATTAAATTAACAAAAATAGAAAATCAAAATAGTTTACTATATAGCAAGTAAACAGAGAATGTGTAGTTTTACAAACGCAAAGTAAAAATCGCTACGAGTTTTTTCTATTTTTAAATATTGTAATTTTTGTAATTATAAAACCGTACGACAAAATTCCACTTTATGCTGCACACATGAAAAAAGAAAATCGTATATATTCTAAAGTAATACACCTGTTTCCCAATTTTTCTAGATCAATTCGTTGGATTCACTTCACAGCTCAGAAATCACTGCGTATGAATATAAATTTTAATTGATTTTTAAAATATCTCTTAGTATCATTTCAAATGGGAATAAAACCTTTAAATGAATTGGTATTGGAAAACCGTTTTCATATCCATACGCAGGGAGATTTCAGCTACAAAATATGTACCGCCAAAAATTATTTTTTTATTAACAAAGTATGAAATTCATTTGCATTTCAAATGCAAATAAAAAAACGTAAACGAATGGATCTAAAAAACTTGGTACACACAAATTCTTAGAATAATCCATAGTTTAACGTACAGGTCAATTTATTCATTGTCGGACGGTGTAATAAATTGTTTTCAATTAATTACTATTGACTATAATATTGGTTATCGTAGCTGTAGACATGTAATGAACAATTGAGAAATTTTATAATAAGTAATAAAACTCGAAGTTACTTTTTATTTTATATTTTAGTAATTGAATTAAAAATAAAAATTCAAATGTAGGGGGGGGGGGGGAAGCTGCCCCCCCCCTGCCCTACTCAATTTACGTCCCTGCTTGAGCACGTTAAGACAATATCTTAAAAGTATCAAAAGAGGTCGAAAACAAAAACTTTAAATAAAATTAATTTTATTAATAAAAATAGGTGTTTATAAATACTAATTTATAAATATAAATAACTATAAATTAATTGCACTTTCCTTCTTAAACTATCCGGCCTAATTTTAAATTGATTTTCTTTCAAATATCTTGCATTACTATGCGGTTTTGTGAATTATCCATTTTAAATATAAATATTAAGTAAAGTAAAAAACTTTTGTTTTGGATTTAACAATATATTTGGTAACATATTTTGAAATAAATTATTTATACAATATAATGAATACTAAAAAATAATGAGTTAGAAAACAAGAAACTGAAGACAATATTAAATTAGTATATAGGAAAATAGTAAAAAGTTTATTATTCTGTCTTTACACAAATCAATTCTTATTATTATTTTCAATTTCATTCATATTTTCAATATTAAAGTTTAATTTTTATGTTTTAAATTTTTTAAATATTTATTAAATATTATGTTCGTGCAATTTTGAATTTTGATTAATGTTGTTATTAATATTTTTAGTTTAATTAATATTTTAATTTGAATTTAAGTAATTATTTTATTTAAAATTTAATTTATAATTATACCCTACACCTATGAGGTACAGGGTATATTAACTTTGTGCATATATTGTAACGTTCCTTAGGAGGCGTGTCCGGTATGGAAAAGTATATATATTCTTGATCAGCATCACTACCCGAGTCCGTTTAGCCATGTCCGTCTGTCTGTCTGTCTGTCTGTCTGTCTGTATGTCTGTCCGTCTTGCTGTCCGAATACAGAATAACTTGAGAAATACTGATCAGAATGCGATAAAATTATATATTAGCCAAAAGTAGGAACTGAGTATGAAAATGAGCCAAATCGGTCAACGGACACGCCCACCTCCCATACAAGTCACTTTTATATAACTCTTTAGGAACTAATAACCCGAAAAGTATTCCAGATAAAGGTATACAATTTAAAACGTATTGTTATAATTCACCTAAAAATATGTGGTCCAAAAATGGGCGTGATCCGCCCACTTTTTTTTATTATTTCCCGGGTTTTCATAGTGAAAATTTGATTCGTAAATTATTAAAATCAAATCTATGAAATATTAGCCTTTCAAAATTTTAAATATAGGCGTGGTCCGCCCAATTATATTTTTTAATTTTTTAATTTATGGGGATAATTTATGGGGATATAAGACTTAAATTTCTGATTTTTGAATAATGTAAAAATATTTATGAAAGCATTTGAAAGCTTTTTTTTATATGTCTACTTTTGTATAAAAAATATGTAATTTTTGTTTTATGTTTTTGACAAATAATCAGGAAAAACATCTTGATACACAAGATGATAGTTCTCTCAATTCCCAATAATATAAAACTAACACTCTGCATGTGGAGTATATATTGAAAGAGTTATGACAGTTTTAATGTAACCCATGTTTATTTTTTAAAAAGCACTTGTTTTCATTTTTTGACTACAAGCCTACAGAAGGATTTTTCACTAGGGTGTATCATTTTTTGTTTGTTCTCCAGGTTCTCATAAATTACACTGTTCTACAAGGATTTTAATCTGGAATGAAACATACAAATTCTGGTTGATTTCCGTCTCCTGATTCTTGATGCGTACTCAGAATTAACCCTATACGTCGAGATTTTGCACAAAATCGAGTTGCAAAAAAGGCCGTTTTTGGTACTTTATATCGCAAGTTATCGCACGATTTCGACATGTTTCAGTTGCAAACTTTATCACAAAATAAAATATGCACCTTGCCCTACGGATAATTGTCTAAAAAAAATCTGTGTCCAGATATTAGTTTTTTGCAAAAAATCAAAAAGAAATTTGTGTTACCAAAAAAGTGTGTCGAGAGAGTAATTAATCACAATTCTCTAAGCTCTCTTAAAAAACATTTTAATATTAGTTCGCAATGTGTTTCGTAAAAAATGTTTTAAACTTTATCTTACTGTAATTTTTCGGAATATTTTTTAAAATTTGTTTATGAAATATTTGATTAAAATGGAGGGAATTGCACGCAGCGACATACAATGTCATAGTTATAAAATGTAGTGGTGCTAGATGCAAAATCGAACAAAATTCTTAGCTTCTGAACAACGAAATAAATTTGGTTTACTTGTATCTGTGATTGGAATCAGTCGCGTGTATGTATGGTAAAAATAATAACGCACCTGTGGAAAACCAATTGTAGGTAATTATAAATTTTATATAATATACTATCTATTATAATATATTAACTAAACATGGAAGACATAACACACGCAATTGAAGATCAACGTAACGCGATTCAGCATATACAACGATTGTTACGCCATTTTGAAGGCAACCGCGGAAAAGACACGAGGTTCTGTTCAGGGATTACTCGAAAAAATTGAGTCTTATTTTCGAACGTTTAAGGACAACCATGAACAATTATTTGATCACGTTCGTGACAACTCCTTAAATATCGCCGACGAGCCTTACTTTCAAGATGACGTTTTTTTACCAATTTTACGAGACTTTTCTTTCATTCAAAAGAAAGCTGTTAGACTTGTTAACGGAGCTGAATGCTCCGGAACTCCAACATTGCACTCGAGTACATTTAGTGCATCTAACAGCCATAATGAAAGTATTTCCACTTGAGCACCAAGCTCTCACAAAAGTACAAAAATATTTATTTCTTAAGAGTTCTTGTTCAGACACACCTTTAGATATTGTCAACGAATATCCAGCTGCTGATGCTAGCTATGAACTAGCATGGTCTGCTTTGAACCTTAGATATCACAATAAAAGAAAAATAGTTGATACGTTGTTAAAGAAATTGTGTTCTATATCTAACTCAAACGGGTCATGTGAAAGTATAAAACGAATTTTAAATACAATACGAAATTGTATTGCTCTATTGAATACGATGGGTGTAGATTCAAAAAATTGGGAACCAATCTTGATTTATTTGACTGTAAATAAATTGGATACCCAAACTCGCAGAGAATGGGATCAATCATTAAACGCTTCTACCGAAATCCCAACAATATCTAAATTATTTACATTTCTCGAAACTACTTTTCGAACTCTTGAGTCAATTGCTGATACAGTTTCGTCAAACTACAACATTATTTCTGCTGCTCCTAAGCCGAGTAAGCCATTTACAAATCATCAAAAACCACACCGTCGAAACGTCCACATAACTACTACCAACACTGATGCGAACTGCCCATGCTGCGAAAAACACCACCTGTTGTATAAATGTTTTAAATTTGCTTCATTACCATCGGCTGCCAAGCGCGATTTAATATTTACGAAGAAGATTTGTCGCAGTTGTCTTAACGTAGGATACTTCTACAACGATTGCCGTTTAAATTCTCATTGTCAGATCTGCCAAAAATCTCATCATATTATAGTGCACAATGAGTTTTCAAATTCAATTAGTAATGCTCGAACAACTGTAAACGCTACAGCTCTTGAATTTGTATCACAATCACATATTACTCAGCCTATGATCGGCTCAACGTCGAATTTAGCATGCAACGTAAACACGCTTAATACCCCCCAAGTACTTTTGGCTACAGCGCGAGTAATTGTAAAAACATTAAATGGGGACTTCTTTCTAAGAACACTTCTTGATCAAGCCGCGCAGGCAACCTTTATTACTGAAGATGCGGTTCAAACACTACAACTTAAGAAATTGAATTCATTTGCAAAAATAAATGGAATTGGAGGAAAATCACCATTTGTTACTCGCAAATATGTTAATTTGATTTTAGCCTCCACTAAGTAAAATAATTTCAAAATGGAATGCAGTGCTCTTGTGCTTCCCTCTCTAACATATTATCAAACATTGACTCTCAATAAAAGCACTCTCTCTTCACTAGCGAACATTTCAGTCTGACATTTAAGTCGGAACTTTATTCTCTTCCATTGCCACTATTTGGTCATACTGACTATAGCGCTTTTCGCTGTCTCAAACAAATGGAATTCAAATTTAGTCGCAGTCCTACGTTTGCAGACCAATATCGTAAATTTATGTATGAATACGAAAAATTAGGTCATATGAAATTGATAGGTGCATATGCAAATAAACTCGAATCCAATTGTTATTTTTTACCTCATCATGGCGTGTTACGGAAGAGTAGTACAACAACCAAATTTCGAGTTGTGTTTGACGGAAGCAACAGGAGACCACCTCAACCATCTTTAAACGATGAATTATCGCCTGGTCCGGCACTTCAGAACGACCTGCCAACTATACTAACGAGGTGGCGAAGATTTCATGTTGGATTTCGTGCTGACTTAGAAAAAATGTTTCGCCAAATTAATGTCACTGGTAATCAGCGGAAATTCCAACAAATTCTTTGGCGACATTCAAGTGACGAAGACATTTCTATTTACAAGCTCGGAACGGTTACATACGGAACATCAGCGGCTCCCTATCTCTCAATCAGGGTGCTTCAACAGCTTGCAAATGATGAAAAGACAACCTTCCCAGAAGCTTGTAAAGTGCTATACTGACACTTACGTCGATGACGTTATATCCGGCGCTGACACATTTGTCGAGGCATTACAATTACAAACTCAATTTTGTGTGTTGTTAAACTCAGGCGGTTTTATTTTATGGACCACAAACTCCACGAAACTATTGGAAGCCATACCTCCGGAGTACAGAGAATAGTCGAAAATGTACGAAACAAATGATCAGAACATAGTGAAAGCATTAGGTCTCGAATGGGATAAAGTAGTGATACCTTCTCATTTAAGATTAATTTTGAATCGTGTCGAAGTATTACAAAAAGTAGCGTACTGTCTGACTCCGCAAAATTATATGATCCTTTAGGCTAGTTAGCCCCAACTACTATTAAGGCAAAAATTATGTTTCAGAAATTGTGGCTAACGGGCGTTGACTGGCATGACCCTTAGCCAGAAAATCTTAGGGATGAGTGGAGGAATTATTGCTGTAATCTAAAAAATCTAGAATCCATCAGAATTCCACGTTGAATTGGCAGCTTCAAGCTGAGTTGCATAGAAATCCATGTGGCTGAAATACCGCGATATTCAAACGCTAATCAGTGTCGATACATATCAACATACGACAACCCTGCAGACTGCGCATCGCGCGGTATTTCATCGACCGAACTAGTAAATCATGCACTCTGGTGGACTGGTCCCACCTGTTTGTCAAAATCTTGTGAGACGTGGGCACAACAACCATCTTTAAACTTTAATACTAATCTCGAAACACGAAAATCAAAAATTACCATACATAAAACAACTACTAATATTATTGAATACCCAGATTTACTAACTAAATTTTCTTCGCTCAATAAACTCGTGGCCGTTACAGCGTATGTGCTGCGATTTATACACAACTCATCGAACCGGTTACGACAAATAAAAGGAGGAAATTTTGAAAGAGAAAATGGATTCCTGAAAACCAGACATTTAAAAAACGCTCGTCAACACCTTATAAAACTATCAGATTTCGTTTCGGAGATAACTGAGCTGATGAAATCTAACAGCATTAGCCCAAATAGCAAAATCTCACGGTTGTGTCCGTTTATCGACAAAGTTGGCATTCTTCGAGTGGGCGGCCGTATACAACAATCGGACTAAAACTACTGTTTAAAACATCCAATTTTCTTTCAAAACAAAATCCTTTATCACTTCTCCTTTTTACAGATGCTCATCATCTAACTCTACATGGGGGACTGCTACAAATGCAATCATACGTATCGCGCGAATATTGGATTATTTCGGCGCGAAATCTTGCAAAACGCATTCAGCGTCAGTGTATGACTTGCTTCAAATACACTGCAAAGGCTGCACAGCAGATGATGGGCAATCTTCCTGCCGTACGACTGCAGCCTTCTTGGCCATTAAAACATAGTAGCGTCGACTACGCAGGTCCTATTAGCATTAAACAATCGACTGCTCGACACACTATGACGACAAAAGGATACATTTGTTTATTTATTTGTATGGTGACCAAATCAGTGCATTTAGAGGCTGCAACTATCTTATCAACGGAGTCGTTCCTTGCTGCTTTCAGACGTTTCAAATCGCGACGAGGATTATGTACTGACTTGTATTCAGACAGCGGTACAAATTTTATAGGTGCAAACAAGGAGCTACAGATACTGAATTATAGTAGTATATCAACACTACCAGAAGATCTCATAGCGGTCCTAGCAAAGACTGGAACTCAATGGCACTTTATACCTCCGGCATCACCAAACTTCGGTGGCCTCTGGGAGGCGGGAGTCAAATCCACTAGAATCGTCTTCTAACGTATGAGGAATTGAGTACATTGTTGGCGCAAATTGAGAGCTGCATAAATTCAAGGCCACTGTGTCCGCTATCGACGGATCCGTCAGATTGAAACGCTCTCACTCCATCGCATTTTCTGATAGGTTAGCCAACACTATGTGTACCCGAAGAAAATCTACTTGACAGCAACGTTGATCATCTAAGCCTCTGGAAGGTGATAGCGCGATTGAAGCAACAGTTCTGGAAGAGTTGAGCTGGCGAATTTTTGTGCCGTGTGCAGTCAAGACCAAAGTGGCTAAAAATACATAGGAATGGTGGGCGATTTAGTTCTTATATATATGGTGATCATATATATAAGAACAAGGTTATTAATCACCTTGTATCTTATTTTTATATTCACCATTCTCTCTCTTGCTCATTGCGCAATGTTTTTTATGCTTATTGTGTTTGCTAATGCTTATTATGTTTAACGCAAATTAAACTAAAAATTCCTGATATAGCATCCTTTAACCTTTTTTGCATACATATTATGTACTTAGGGTGTGTGCGAATTCGACTAAATTGCTAACTAAACTAAATTTTGTCGGTAATGCAGTGTTTACTTATCAATTTAGCAAATTTTCGAGCAAACTAAATTGATCTTAATTGGAAGACAACAAACAGACATATGATAATTGAATTATTAGAGACTTTAACAATTACCGGTTACCGAATGGCGGTCGAATAAAAACTTGTACAATTTAGTTTAGTCAGTAATTTAGTCGAACTCGCACACACCCTTAATAATACCGTTTACTGTGTTACATTTTTTGGCGAAATATAACAACGATTGCCACTTAACTTTTCTGCCTTGCTGCGCAATGATCATTGAGCTTTGAAATAAAATATAAATCAAATATTAAACTTAAACTTGTTTTAAATAAATTTGGAAAACAAATAATTCTCCTACATTGATTTTTTTTGATCTTTTGGATCTTCTTGAACTTCCTGTTCTTTTTAATCATTTTGATCTCTTCGCACTTTTCGATATTTTTGATCTTTTCGATCTTTTTGATCTTTTCGATCTTTTTGATCTTTTCGATCTTTTTGATATTTTAGATTTTTAGATCTTTTAGATCTTTAAGATCTTTTCGATCTTTTCGATCTTTTTGATCTTTTTGATCTTTTTGATCTTTTAGATCTTTTAGATCTTTTAGATCTTTTAGATCTTTTAGATCTTTTCGATCTTTTCGATCTTTCTGATCTTTTCGATCTTTTTGATCTTTTCGATCTTTTTGATCTTTTAGACTTTTTAGATCTTTTAGATCTTTTAGATCTTTTAGATCTTTTAGATCTTTTAGATCTTTTAGATCTTTTGGATCTTTAGATCTTTTAGATCTTTTATATCTTTTAGATCTTTTAGATCTTTTAGATCTTTTAGATCTTTTTTATTTTTCGATCTTTTCGATAATTTTGATCTTTTTGATCATTGCGATTTTATTTATCTAAAAAAAAAATGTATTCGTACAAAAAATTTTTCGAACATAATTTGTTCTTTTGAACAATTTTTTTTTTAAAACAATTTTTTTGTCCGAATATTTTTTTCGGATAATTTTTTTACTGTTTTTTTTTAAATAAAGTTTTTACAACAATTTTTATCGAATTATTTCACAAAACACATTTTTATTGGTAAAAAAATAGAATGAACAAATTCATCAATATGACAATTCAAATTCATTGTTTTGAATATTTTGTTCATATACATAATGAATACATTCATTAACATGTAATTTAATGAACAGTGGTATCAATATAATGAATCTCGTAGTTGGTGGAAAAATTCATAATATTTATGAATAAATTCATCATTTTGAATAATATTTTTTTTCTGTGTCACCGCTACCCAGGAGATTCGATGGACGGGACAGGGCTGCTCAAAACAAGCGTCCTGTTATATTTACTACAGCTGCCATGGGGAGAGACACGCATTTGGATGTGGATTTGTGGTCGGCAAGAGACTCCGCCACCTTGTCTCTAGGTTCAGCCTAAATTGTGCACACGCTCCGACGAACGAGAAAGATGACGAGACAAAATAGCGCTTCTACGAGCGCCTAGACAACGCATACGAGCACAGTCCCCGCCACGATATCAAAATCGTGCTATGCGACTTTAACGCCAAGGTGGGCAGAGAAGCCATATATTGTCCCACAATCGGAAATTTTAGCCTACATGCCAACACTTCCGATAACGGAACGAGGCTAATTGACTTCGCCGCAACATTAAACAAGTAGTTAGTAGCACTAGATTCGAACATTTCGATATCCACAAGGCCACATGGTTGTCGCATGGTAAAAAAACTCGAAACCAAATTGACCACGTTGTGATTGACGGAAGGCACACTTCAAGCGTGATGGAAGTAAGCACTATCCGAGGTGCCATTATGGACTCTGATCATTACCTTGGAACAGCCACGCTTAAACGCTGCGAAGAACGTACGGAACCAAACGCAGAGAAAGCTAGACGTCGGAAAGCTGCAATCACAACAGACAACGCAAGCCTTTTCCACTCGACTCTCACACCTGCTTAGACAAAGCACTCCTCCTCTCGATGATGAGCACGAAGTGGAACCATGTCTCCTGCTCTATGCGTTCGGCTGCTGAAGAGGTGCATGGATTCCAACGCCCCCTGAGGAATCAGTGGTACGACCAAGAGTGTCGCGCGGCCAATGCAGAGAAAGACGCTGCGTACCAATCCACCCTGCAGTCAGTAGCTGCGAAGGAGCGATACAAAGAGAAGGGAAGAGAGACGTCTTTTCAGGCGTAAAAAAAGCGAGGCAGAAAGACGTGAGTGTGAGGAGATTGAGATGCATGGAGACAGGAATGAGGCTCGAAAATTCTTCGAGAAAATAAGACGCCTAGCAGATGGTTCAAAATCCGGAGCCTCCTCTTGTAAAGATGAAAACGGGAATCTATTCACAGATATTTTTTTTTTTTTTACAAATTAACCAACGCTCAGGGGATGCCCCCTATTCATGCAATGCACAGAGTTGATCGTAAGAAGGGATGATAGGTTAAATGGAGGGGGGAAAGATGGAGTAGTGTCGGTGAATGTTTTTTTTGAACTTGCCAATATCAAAAATGTCGGGAAAAACAGACGCAGGGAGATTGTTCCACAAACGTATCGTGCGACTGAAGAACGAATTCTCTCGGTAATGCGTGGTTCTATTGAGAGCCGAGTGAACTACGAAGGGGTGGGCTTGGTTCGATGCCCGAGTAGAACGAGAGGACACACGACCTGGTGGAATCAGGCCATGTATCTCCCTCGAACACTTACCATTGTAATACCTATAAAACAGGCTTACACACCCAACGGTCCTTCGGTGCTCAAGAGAACCAATAGACGATGAAATATTTTCATCCCCTATTAAATATATTGCACGTTGTTGGATTCGATCCAGGAACTACAAAGAAGATTTTAAAGCACCTGCCCATATGTGCGAATTTTATTCCATCTTAGGCCGAATATAGGTGGTGTAGACAGTGCGCAAGTCAGCAGGAGTGAAGTATGTCTTACACTGTTTTAAAAAACCGAGGCACTTGGCCGCCTCTTTCGACAAGTCAAATATATGATCATTCCAACGGAGATCACATTGAATTGATATGCCCAGAACGTCAAGAGCAGCTGACTCTGCAATATCCACAGCACCCATATTAAGGGGAGGTAGGGTTGAATCCATTCTTTTGTGAGATAACAGACAACATTGGGTCTTGCGTGCATTAAAATCAACCCTATTTGCAAGACCCCACTCGGAGATTGATTTAAGGTCATTATTGAGTGTGTCATTCATAGTGCGTCTTTTACTCTCAATCTCCAAAGAGGTTGGGCGCTTTTTGAACGACTATGAATGACAAATGTTGCTATCATCTGCGAAGGAATGGATTGGGTTCTGGGTCAATGACAGAAGGTCATTGATAAATACCAGAAATAGGGACGGGGATAGGACGGAACCCTGCGGAACTCCAGAATTCATGAAATGTTGTTCCGAAAGAACACCATCCATCGCAACTTGTATTGAACGACCCTGGAGAAAACTTGATATCCATCGAGTAAAAGATTCACCGACACCATATGCAATTAGTTTTGAAACGAGGGCTTTATGCCTTGCACTCCCCGAAAAGGTGAACACAATTATTCCACTTTTCGGAGAGGACCGCCATCAAGTCACCTGTGGATCTGGTCCTACGGAAACCGTATTGTCGGTCACTGAGCAATTCGTTGTGCTTATGATAGTTCACAAAGTGGAAGTTAATTACGCTCTCCATTACCTTGGAGAGTGCAGAGCATATTGCAATGGGTCGGTAATTGGCAGGGTTCGTGGCCTCGCCCTTTTTCGGAACTGGCTGGACATTGGCAACCTTCCAACAAGATGGAAAAACTCTTGTCGTGTAGGAGATGTTGAAAAGGTTACGCAACGGACAAGCCAGCGTTGACGCGCACTTCTTCAAAACATGGGCAGATATGCCATCTGTCCCAGAGCCTTTGTTAATGTTGAGGTTTGCTAAAACCTTTTTAACTGCCCGAGTTCGAAAATGTATCTCCGGCATTGCAGAAGAAACAAAATCGACGACAGGCAGTGGTTGATTACTATCTGGGAGCGTTGAATTATTTGCAAATAATTCTGCCAAGAGATTAGCTTTATCAACCGGGTCAGTGAAGGTCTGGCCATTCATACTAAGAGTTGGAGTAGACGATGTCGTCTGATTCTTCACCCTTTTTACAAAAGACCAGAAATTTTTACTACCCCTGTGATAGAGTAGGACCTTTTTGTGCGCATTTTGTTCGTGAAGAAACTTTTGGCGCGAGATCACGGCATTACAGCGATTCCTAGCCTGTATACGAAGTCTTTCAGTATCAGCATTCTTGTTAGAACGCCAAGTCTGAAAGGCTTCCTCTTTCGACCTGACTGCAATCCTGCAAGTCTCATTAAACCAAGAGTAGTCCTTAGGTTTAATGCTATTTTTTTTTAAGAAGGTATGAAGGACCGCATACCTAATAAAATAATATTTTGTACCATTAAAGCCGCAGCATTTATGTCTCTGTCAGCGAAACACAATTTCCAATTAAAGTTGCGAAAAAAATCATTTAACGCAACCCAATTTGCTTTTTCGTAAAGAAAAACATTCTTCTTCGTGGCTTTAATCGAAGAGGCGCGTGAACTAGAATACGAAAACTCAGCGGAAACAGTACAGTGGTCGGAATTACCAAGAGGTGCAAGGACTTTTACATCATATTTTTCATGATGTGAAGTCAGAAAAAGGTCTAGGACTTTTGGGCTTTGCCCGCCGACGCGTGGAATATACGTCGGCTCCTTCACCATTTGAGTGAGTTGGTTGCTTTCGGCAAAAAGCTCAACTTAACAACCCTCCTGTGTTGATAGACCCGAGTGGCTCAACCAAGTGGCGTTGTGCACATTAAAATCACCGGCAACAACAATTTCACTGCCTGGAAATTGCTCCAATATATTTGAGATCGAATCAGATAAGGCATCCAGCTTATTACAGGTGGAAACCCTATCTAGATTCGGACTCCTATAAAGAAAGCACAAGTGCATGATCTGTGTTTGAATTTTGAAATTAACCCAAATAGTATTAAATTCGCTATCCGACACACTATGATGCTGCTGTAGTTGATACGCAACGTCACTTCGAATAAAATGAGCAAGGTCCCTATGGGCAGAGAATAATGGCAATAGGTGATAACCAGGTATATAAAAATTCAGTGGATCTACACCCGCATTAACCTGGGTTTCACCTAGTGCCATTATTTGTGGCCTATGGATGGACACATACGCATATACCGAGAAAAAGTTCGCCCTTAGCCCACGAATGTTGCAAAAATCTAACGACGTTGAGACTCCGCCACCCGACCATGACGAGGTCAGAACAGCCATCGCTCGGCTGAAAAACAACAAAGCCGCAGGTACTGATGGCGAAAATAGTTAGAGCTGCCGAACACCGTCAAAGCGACACTATCCTCAACAAAAGTGTCATGCTGCTCGCATATAACGACGATATTGATATCATCGGCAGGAGCACACGAGCAGTCAGCGCAGCATTCTCCAGATTGGAGAAAGAGTCGCGTCGAATGGGTCTATCGGTGAACGAGGACTAGACGAAGTTTCTTGTGTCAACAATCTAAAAAGAGTCCGTGCGTCTTGGACAAAAAGCTGATTTTGACACCCACAAGTTCGACATTGTGAAGGACTTCGTCTATCTGGGATCCAGCATAAACAGCAATAACGACGTCAGCCTGGAAATCAAACGAAGAGTATCTCTTGCCAACAGGTGCTTCTTTGGGTTCAGTAGGCAATTGAGAATTAGAGCCGGACAAAAATAACGCTATACAAGTCACTCATCATGCTCGTCCTACTTTATGGTGCAGTAACATGGACGTTGGCCTCCACCGATGAGAGAGTACTAGGAGCGTTCGAGAGAAAGATTCTACATAAAATCATTGGCCCTATCTGCTTTGCTAACGAGTATCGAATCAGAATGAACCACGAACTGTATGAGTTATTCAACGATATTGACATAGGCAAGCGCATCAAGATCCAGCGGCTTTGCTGGCTAGGTCATGTCGAACGAATGGATGAAAACATTCCAGCCAAGAAGGTGCTTGAATCGAAACTAGAAGGTGGACAGCGTAGAAGAAGTTGTCCAAACTCGTGGCGGTATAGTGTTAAATTGACACTTTAACAGGTGATAGAGTCGTTGCCACCTGCTTAGTCGGAGGAAGGGGCGGTTGAGTGGAAAATGCCTATTTCCTAATCAAATGATTTGTTGCGTACTTAAATTGCGGACCCAAAATAAATTAATTGGAGTCCTCACACGATTCTTGCGAATCTTACAGATATAGTAACAAAGTGTTATACATATATATATATATATATATATATATATATATATATATATATATATATATATATATATATCTTTCTCCCGTTCGAAAAACTGGGTTCAGTACGCGGGACATTAAAAATTATTGACACAAATATTATATTATAACTAAAAACAATTTAAAAACACTAACATTAAAATAGGGGGGTAATGAAAAATAAAGGTAAAATAAAAAAAAAACTGTCGCACGAAATATGATGTGCACGGGCCCAAAGGCTGTTTGTGTAACAGTAACAACGCGGGGCAGACTAACTGCGCTCAAAAGACATAACACGATTAACAACACAACAATAATGAAAAAAAAGGAATACTTCCTTTCGATGCTTACTTGGTCCGGCCTGGGTATCTTCCAATTTCGGCACCAATGGCCACAGAAGTAATGGATCCACGTCTGATCCGGTCACAAAGTCGTAACACCAATTAAAAATATCCACCCAAAATCTCTGTTCAGATCACGATCTGAATACTTTTTCTGTCTTCTCCGAACTGTCTTTCGACTCACCGCTTAAAAACTGGCGGCAAACGTATTTTTTCACACAGTCACAATAACAAATTAGTGGACTTTGTTCAGCCATATTCCCCAGACACATCTTCCTTTTTCTCGGAAGATTTTATTCATATATGGGTGTTTTGGTCACACCTATTTAATAAAATATGTTATACGGCTTTCTAGCATATTTATGCAGTATTTTGAATAAAACAAAAAACAAAAAAAATAAGTGTCTGTATTGGAAACGACGTCATGCCAGTCCACTTTGGGACACCAGTGTTGCAAACTATGGCCCGACTCAGCGCAGATCCCCACAAGTGGTTTGGGCCCCGGGGACCAGAATAAAATCTAGGAATAATTATAACCCCAATAATCAAACAATATCACGATGAGACGTCCGTATGCCACTGCAAAACATGAAAGTACACAATTTTATTGCGTTTTATAACGCAAAACCCCACCCTCAGCTCCACAAAAATTGCATGGTCTCAGCATTCGAATTTCAAAAGAAAAGATGAGATCAAAATTTGTTAGGGTCGTGACTGTCAGCGTAGTGCGGATTCAGGTTTCGCACATTCCACGTCCCCATCTCGTTAGCCTTCCCATCGTCCAATACATAGTTCCAAAGAGACACCTGCTTTTTAATTCTAAACGGACCCATGAATTTTGGAACTAATTTCGCAGCATAATAGTTGGCGGCTCCAGATAGAACAAAGTTGCGTCTCCATACGAGTTCGTTGGGAACGTACTGAATATATCTATGTCGTACATTATAGACTTTATCCATTTTAGTGCTCGCTGCCTTTAATTTAATGTTTGCCTAATATCATTTCAGAGAATTGTTATTTGTTCGGCCCTCTCATCACTAGTAACCGTTTCTACATCAAAATCATTCCTTCGTCTATAATCCCTGTCTTCTCGAATTGCCATATTCCTTCCGAAATTCACATAATACGGCGAGACCCCTAAAACATCGTGACAAGCTGTGCGTATGCAGCACGCTACCTTTGCTAGGTGAGAGTCCCAAGTTCTGTGATTCTCAGAAATATATGCACGTAGAGTAGTCTTAATAATACTCCATATGAAGAACAAAGAACTCGTAGTTCTTTGCTTCGAAATTGGGGCCCATTATCGCTCACAATGGACCGCGGGACGCCAAATAGTAAGAAGACATTTTCTCTAATTCTCTAATTATACTTTTAGCTGTTGCCGCAACGGAAACAAGAGAGGAAATTTCGTAAAGTAGTCCACCAAGGTTAGTATATAACTACAGTCATGAACTGATTTTACCAAAGGACCCACCAAATCAACGCATATCAGCTCCCAAGGTTCTAAATCCTTGGTTCTTTCCATCATGCAAACAGCAGGCCTCTCATTCACTGGCTTCACACTTTGAAAAACTTGACAATATTTCACATACCTAGTTATATCTGATTTCATCTTCGGCCAATAAAATTTTCTGATATCGAAGTGTATGTCTTTCTTACCCCCATGTGACCATGCGACGAATCATCGTGACATTCACGAAGAGCTCCTTTCCGTTCCTCCCTAGATAATACTCTCTTCCACTGATATGTACTGTCTAATGCACCTTGAGCTTTTGATTTTATATTCTTGTATAAAGCGCAGTTTCTTAGTCGCCACGCGGCATATTTAATTGGATCATTTTCTACCATTTGACACATTGTTTCAAACCAAGAATCTGACGAGACATTGGCAATCTCTCCAATGACTGGGACACTTCTTGACAGCATGTCCGGCACCACATGATCCTTTCCCTTTCGGTGTTTTATATCGAAGTCATATTGTTGTAGTTTTTAGGACCACCTCGCGAGTCTTCCATAAGGGTCCTTTGAATTATTGAGCCACACCAACGAATAATGGTCAGTAATGACTGTGAAATTCACGCCCTCTATATATGCCTTAACTTCTCTACGGCCCATAAGACAGCTAAGCACTCCTTTTCGAGTTGTGTCAATGCTGCCATGAGGTACGGACGTGTCGTCTTCATGTCTTTTAAATGTGTTCCGTCCGTCGCTGTTAAGTCTAATTGTCGCGTAAAATTGTGTTAAGTGTGCGCGCCCAACATAAAATAACAATAAAAACAAAACTGAAATAAAACACAAATTAAATTAAATAAATTAAAACAAAATTACATTTTAATAAACACCAACCAAATAAATAGAACAATAAAATAACAAACAACAACAACACAATAGAACCGTTTTCGAGCTGCCTGCTGAGTTGCTGCACTCAACTTTTTTTTTTTTGCAATTGCCAACGAAAAGGGCTTTTCTATGCTCTTTGCTGCACTTGCACAGGTTTGTTTCGTATCCCTTCCCTCCCTCGCGTTGGTAGTATGTATGTCTGTTTTGAAGTTCCCAGGAGGAAAAATGTCGCAAAAATTTCGAATAGATTTTTGCAACATTCGTGGGCTGAGAACGAATTTCTTCTCTATATATGCGTATGTGGCCATCAATAGGCCACAAATAATGGCACTTGGTGAGACCCAGGTTAGCGAGGATGCAGATCCACTGGATTTTCAAATACCTGGGTATCTCTTAGTGCCATTATTTTCTGCCCATAGGGGTCTCGCTCTTTTCATTCGGAGTGACGTTGTGTATCAACTGCAGCAACAACATCGTGTGCCGGATAGCGAATTTAATACAATTTGGGTTAAATTCAAAATCCAAACACACATCATGCACTTGTGCTTAACCCCCACGTGGTGGTTACCTTGACGTGGTGTGGGGGCTTAAGTTACAATGACTCAATAAGGCTAAGCTGACAGAAACTTTTTAAAGTTTCTGGTGTGGTCACCCTTGTCAGACAGGCTTGTGATGAGTAATGAACTAAATACTACCATAGTCTTTTTTATTGGTGGGGTGGCAGACTCTAAAGAAACCCCTACACCATCGCGATGGGTCAACATAAAGATTTAACTACTCCAGGTGGTACCCACAAAAGTGGCAATCCACCCGCTTCGGCGGCTGAGGCAAGGATTCTGGAGGCCTCAATCCACGCAACCAACCCTGGTACGATGAACCTCTCTGCTCCTGTAGCAGGGGGTTCATCGTGCCCCTCCATCTCCCAAATTTATGAGACAGCTAGGAATCTAGAGGAGGATAACGACAACGCAGCGGTTCCCATACAAGTAGAGGAAAGTGTCGGTTCGGCTATGCCTACGACTAATCCTCCACTGTATGGCTGCTCGACAGTGTTGTTTCCTCTCAGGGCTCCTTTCTGTCACGTATTTGGAAACATGGGTCGATCGAAGGAAAGTCGTGTCTTACAAGCATCTAATCATAGAGAGACCGACGCCCAACTGGAAGCTAAACTTCCATTGGAGACCGGACCCGGATCTCTGAATACAGAGGTCAGGTTGTCCGATGCCCAGGTGAGTAGGAGAAGGAAGAATAAAGCGAAAGATCGCAAAGAGGCTGAAAAGGCTAAAGGCGACGCTGGAGCTTTCTCTTCCCCAGCTACCACAGCAAAACGCGATACATCGGTGGAGGTTACTCCGACTGAAGCCGGACCATCCGCTGCTGCTGTTGTGGCTGCCAATGCACCAGAGAAGCGCAATGGCAAGTAGTTTAAAACCTTCACTGCTACTGCGAAACCCCGTAACTCCCAGAACTCGACAGTATACAGTGATATTGCTTCCACAAGCAAGAGCACTGGTGCTTCATGTTCCGGGTCGGCTGCGGATGAACTGCCTTCAACATCCACTGGCAGAGGTAGGCTAGCAGTATCATATCGTGATGCTGCTCGCAAAGCTCTTCCGGTTGCGATTATTGGCAAATTGGGGAAGGAGCAAAAGATGAATGATGCAGAAGTAAAACACTGCACCGATCATCTTTGGCGGCTAGTCAGCACCGGCGGTGTCAGTGCAAACGCAAAAGGCTATGAGACGAGTGATGGCATCATGAAGGTGCTATGCTCGTCTCAAGCCAATTTCGATTGGATTGCCACAGCCGTTGCTAAAATCCCCCCCTTGGGCAAATTGCGCTTCGCTGTTTTCAGCGGAGACGAACCCAAACGCAGGCGAGCAATATGCTGGATACCTGGTCCTATCATGAAAACAGCTGAAGTGTTTGCCTGTCTACGTGCTCAGAACCAGGGCATCGAAACGAACGGATGGAAAATCTATAGCCATAAACCAGAGCGAGGTCCGGAGGACAAGGAAGGCTCAACCCTGGTTGTTGGCTTAGACCAGAAGTCGTTAGATGTCATGCTCTCTAAGTACGACAACCATCTAAACTTATTCTTTGGACGGATCAAATTACGAATCAATTCCAAATGAATAGGCATATGATGAGAAACGAGTTAATTATCCTGTAATGATATTTACTCAGATCAATCTGCAACATTCTAAAGCTGCTACCGCTTTACTAGGTAAGTGGCTCTCCATGTTGCATACATTACCTCACATCACAGCTATTCAAGAACCATGGGTGTATAACAAACGCATCTGTGGTCTTTGTGAACTACGTGGTGAAACCATACTATACGATGAGCAAGCCGCAAGGCCTAGAAGCTGTCTTATAGTATCGAAACACTTTGCTGTCACCAAGTTAACCCAATTCTGTGGGCAAGACCTGGTGGCAGACAAAGTGAGCTATGAAAGCGATAGTGGATGGAAACATCTGATTGTCGCCTCAGGCTACTTCCCCTATGACTCACTACTGCCTCCTCCGCCAAAGGCAATTGTTGAGCTCATAGAGTACTGTGATCTTAAGGAGACCGGCCTTATTATTTGCTGTGACGCTAATGCTCAACACACTGTGTGGGGCAGCAGTAAATGCAACGCACGAGGTACCAGACTCCTTGACTTCATCATGACCTGCAATCTGAACATTCACAACACTGGTAATAAACCCACTTTTGTGACTGCTAGAAGACAGGAAGTGATTGACCTTACTTTGTCTAACTGTAGACTTAGACAGTCAATCTTTAACTGGAAGGTTCTTAAAGAAGATTCTTTATCGGACCACAGGTATATCGAGTTTCATACTGACCGAGAGGTGCTGCCCTCCATCACGGTAAGAAACCCTAGAAAAACGAACTGAACGCTTCAGACATGAACTTGAGAATTCCCTCAATATTCCTGTCAGAATTCGTACCAAAGAAAGTATTGAGACGTCCGTTCAAGTTATGAACGATGTCATAAATTCTAGTTTTGTACGAACATGTCCGGTACGAAAAACGTTATCTAGACCTCCCGTTCCTTGGTGGAACGCTTGTCTTGAAACCTTGCGCAAGGATTCCAGATAGCTTCTAAATAGGGCCCTAAGGAGCAACTTAAACTCTGACTGGTTTCTTTAGCGAGCGAAGCAGAAAGAGTATAAGAAACGAATTCGTAAGTCGAAAAGTGTTTCCTATAAAGACTTCTGCAATAGCATCGAATCCTGCAGTGAGACTAGCAGATTGGTCAAGTTTCTTAAAAGAGACCGAACTGCTCGAATGGACTCACTGCGGAGACCTGATGGCTCGTATACTGAGTCTAAAACAGAGGCACTCAGTGTCCTAGTTGAGACTCACTTTCCGCGAAATCAAATCCACATAGGGCCACTTTGTAATCCCAGCACTGGGGACTGCAATAACAACTCTATTGTGACAAAACATGACTGGCAGGTTGCCAGATTGATTGTGTACGATGAAGCTATCCAATACGCAGTGGCCTCTTTTGATGGCTTCAAGTCACCTGGACCGGATGGCATCTACCCAGTCATGTTACAGGAAGGTATAACCCAATTGCTACCATGCCTAAAGAAGATCTTTAGAGCAAGTCTCGCATGGGCAAACATTCCGACATCCTGGCGTTTAGTTAAAGTAGCCTTCATTCCTAAAGTTGGAAGAGAAGATTATTCCATAGCCAAGAGCTTCAGACCCATTAGTATGATGTCCTTCATACTAAAGTGTTTAGAAAGACTAGTTGAGCTGCACATCAGAAAAACATCGCTGTCAAGGTACCCACTATCATCAAGACAACATGCCTACCAACGTGGAAAATCCTGTGAAACAGCATTGCAACATCAGGTTGGCCGGCTCGAGCATGCTTTTCAGAGGAAGATGTACGTGATGGGCATATTTGTTGACATCGAGGGTGCTTTTGAATTTTGATGGAATGTGTGACGCAGCTAGAAGGCATGGAATAGATGAAACATTGGTCAAATGGTTAAGGTCAATGCTAATGTTAGGTCTGTGTTAAAACACAGAACTCATTGAACCGAATTGACAGCTGGTGTACTGCAAACGGACTTTCCGTCAACCCTCACAAAACAGGGATTGTTCTCTTTACTAGGAAAATAATAATGACAGGATTATCTCTACCAGTACTTAAGGGTGTCACTATTCCTCTGTCTAATGAAGTAAAGTATCTGGGCTTAACTCTAGATAGTAAACTACGTTGGACAAAACATGTTGAAAATAAAATTTCGCGAGCATTGAATGCCTTCTGGCAATGCAGAGGAATTTTTGGGAAGACATGGGGACTATCGCCGAGCAAAACCTTATGGATTTACACGGCAATGATGAGACCGATGATATCATATGCATCGGTAGTCTGGTGGAACAAGCTGTCGCGAAAATGCGTGACAACTAGTCTTGCCAAGATTCAGAGAACCGTGTGTCTGGGTGTTACGGGTGCATTTCCCACTACACCTAGTCCAGCACTGAATGCAATTTTAAACCTACCACCACTTGACATCTTCATCAGAGGCGAAGCCATGAAAGGCTGCTGGAGACTAAAACGAGGTGGTTTCTGGTTTAATGTTCCCTGGAATATCTCTGACATTGCACTTGACACTCCATTGGATACCTGTCTACTGGAGATGCCCTCAGATGCAATGATAACACAAATATTACCAAGACGAAATTTTGAGGTCTGCCAACCTGACATTCAAGACTGGCTAACGCCTGACTGTGAGCCAGGTAGAGGGTCACACCGCATTTTCACAGACGGCTCCAGAACCGATCAGGGATCTGGTGCTGGAGTGTTTGTGGAACCGGATGACCGCAGACTTCACTTCGCCTTAGGCGACAATGCCTCGGTATTTCAAGCCGAAGTCTATGCTATACTTATGGCTATGAACTACATTGCGGATAATAGATGGCAGAACAGGGCTATATCAGTTTGCAGCGATAGTAAGGCTGCTCTTATGGCTTTGAACATCCAGGTTATCACATCCAAAATTGTACGTCAATGCAGATCACGTCTCAATTGTGTTGGTAAATACAATACACTGAAACTGATTTGGGTGCCGGGCCATAAAGGAGTTTCGGGCAATGAAACATCTGACGAACTAGTACGTGCTGGATCTGAGGATAATCCATTTGGACCAGAACCTGTGCTTGGACTACCTGCATCTACGGGAAAATTCGTCATCAGCTCTTGGGTCCGCTCCGCACATAAGAGCAGATGGCTGAATGAGACGAAATGCAGATTCTCCAAGCTCATGACACCGACGATAACCAAAAGATCGGCCTCGTTTCTACTTTCCTTAAGTAGAAAAGAGTGCAGAAAACTGACGGGACTTCTAACGGGACACAACGCATGTGAAAAACACATGAACGCAATCGGCCTGGCCGAAAGCGCCTTATGTTCTGCCTGCTACGAAGAAACTGGCACCACAGAGCACTATCTCTGTGACTGTCCAGCATTCTCTAGAATTAGAAGGCAGATCTTTGGCACAGACGTGATGAGAGAGGATCAGCTTCACTCTCTATCACACAATAGTCTTCTTAGATTCAATAATGAATCTAAGAAGTATCATTAAAAACCAGGGAACTGGGTCACAGCACAATGGATATAACCCTGTCTGAGTGCTGTGGCTCTATTTTTTATCCCACATTAAAAAAAAAAAATGCACTTGTGCGTTCTTTATAGGAGTCCGAATCTAGATAGGGTTTCCACCTGTTATAAGCTGGATGCCTTATCTGATTCGATCTCAAATATATTGGAGCAATTTCCAGGCAGTGAAATTGTTGTTGCCGGCGATTTTAATGTGCACAACGCCACTTGGTTGAGCCACTCGGGTCTATCAACACAGGAGGGTTGTTATGTTGAGCTTTTTTCCGAGTGCAACCAACTCACTCAAATGGTGAAGGAGCCGACGTATATTCCACGCGTCGGCGGGCAAAGCCCAAAAGTCCTAGACCTTTTTCTGACTTCACATCATGAAAAATATGATGTAAAAGTCCTTGCACCTCTTGGTAATTCCGACCACTGTACTGTTTCCGCTGAGTTTTCGTATTCTAGTTCACGAGCCTCTTCGATTAAAGCCCCGAAGAGGAATGTATGGCTTTACGAAAAAGCAAATTGGGTTGCGTTAAATGATTTCTTTCTCAACTTTAATTGGAAATTGTGTTTCGCTGACAGAGACATAAATGCTGCGGCTTTAATGGTACAAAATATTATTTTATTAGGTATGCGGTCCTTCATACCTTCTAAAAAAATTAGCATTAAACCTAAGGACTACTCTTGGTTTAATGAGACTTGCAGGATTGCAGTCAGGTCGAAAGAGGAAGCCTTTCAGACTTGGCGTTCTAACAAGAATGCTGATACTGAAAGACTTTGTATACAGGCAAGGAATCGCTGTTATGCCGTGATCTCGCGCCAAAAGTTTCTTCACGAACAAAATGCGCGCAAAAAGGTCCTACTCTATCACAGGGGTAGTAAAAATGTCTGGTCATTTGTAAAAAGGGTGAAGAATCAGACGACATCGTCTACTCCAACTCTTAGTATGAATGGCCAGACCTTCACTAACGCGGTTGATAAAGCTAATCTCTTGGCAGAATTATTTGTAAATAATTCAACGCTCCCAGATAGTAATCAACCACTGCCTGTCGTCGATTTTGCTTCTTCTGCAATGCCGGAGATTCATTTTCGAACTCGGGCAGTTAAAAATGTTTTAGCAAACCTCAACATTAACAAAGCTTTTGGGCCAGATGGCATATCTGCCCATGTGTTGAAGAAGTGCGCGTCAACGCTGACTTGTCCGTTGCGTCATCTTTTCAACATCTCCGACACGACAAGAGCTTTTCCATCTTGTTGGAAGGTTGCCAATGTCCAGCCAGTCCCGAAAAAGGGCGAGGCTACGAACCTTGCCAATTACCGACCCATTGCAATATGGTCTGCACTCTCCAAGGTAATGGAGAGCGTAATTAACTTCCACCTTGTGAACTATCTTGAGCGAAACGAATTACTTAGTGACCGACAAAATGGTTTCCGTAGGACCATATCCACAGGTGACTTGATGGCGGTCCTCTCCGAAAAGTGGAATAATTGTGTTCACCTTTTCGGGGTAGGTGAGGTTGTTGCTCTGGATATTTCCAAGGCTTTTGATAGAGTGTGGCATAAAGCCCTCGTATCAAAACTAATTGCAAATTGTGTCGGTAATTCTATTACTCGATGGATATCGAGTTTTCTCCAGGGTCGTTCAATACGAGTTGCGATGGATGGTGTTTTTTCGGAACAACATTCCATCAATTCAGGAGTCCCGCAGGGTTCCGACCTATTCCCGTCTCTATTTTTGGTTTTTATCAATGACCTTCTCGTCATTGACCCAGAACCCAATCCTTTCCTTCGCAGATGACAGTAACATTTGTCATTCATATTCGTTCAACAAGCGCCCCAACTCTTTGGAGATTTAGAGTAAAAGACGCACTATGAATGACACACTCAACAATGACCTTAAATCAATCTCCGAGTGGGGTCTTGCAAATAGAGTTGATTTTAATGCACGCAAGACCCAATGTTGTCTGTTATCTCACAAAAGAATGGATTCACCCCTCCCTCCCCGCAATATGGGTGCTGTGGATATTGCGCAGTCAGCTTCTCTTGACGTTCTGGGCATATTAATTCAATGTGATCTCCGTTGGAATGACCACATATTTGATGTGTCGAAAGAAGCGGCCAAGTGCCTCGGTTTTCTGAAACGGTGTAAGACATACATCACTCCAGCTGACTTACGCACTGTCTACACTACCTATATTCGGTCCAAGATGGAATACAACTCGCGCATATGTGCAGGGGCTTCTAAATCTTCTTTGGGGTTCCTGGACCGAATCCAATAACGTGCAATATATTTAATAGGGGATGAAAATATTTCATCGTCTATTGGTTCTCTTGAGCACCGAAGGACCGTTGGGTGTGTAAGCCTGTTCTATAGGTATTACAATGGTAAGTGTTCGAGGGAGATACATGGCCTGATTCCTCTAGGTCGTGTGTTCTCTCGTTCTACTCGGGCATCGAACCAAGCCCACCCCTTCGTAGTCCACCCGGCTCTCAACAGAACCACGCATTATAGAGAGAATTCGTTCTTCAGTCGCACGATTCGTTTGTGGAACAATCTCCATGCGTCTGTTTTTCCCGACATTTTTGATTTTGGCAAATTCAAAACAAATATTCACCGACACTACCTTATCTTTCCTCCCTTCCTCTAACCCTAATCCTTTCCTACGATCAACACTGTGCTTTGCACAAAAAGGGGGCATTCCCTGAGTGTTGGTTAATCTGTAAAAAAAAAAAAAACTCATTTGCTTTTAGAAAACTACTTTCGCATTTTGGTGACCAAGAAAAATTGTTGTCCTTTTTAAGGAGATCAGTCAAGGGTTTTACGAGGTCAGCGAATCTGTGAACTAACCTGCGATACCATGACAATGTGCCCACGTTTTTAACATTTCTCGGCGCCACGATTTTAACATTTAACATTGCCTCAACCTTTTCGGGGTCCACATGCAGACCATGCCGATCAACAACATAACAAAGGTACTGTAGGGAAGGAAGGCAAAAATTACATTTTTCCCTATTCAATCTAAGTCCAGCAGAAGAAATTCTTTGAATGACCTCTTTGAAAACATCAACATGTTTTTCAAAAGAATTGGTGACAATAACTATGTCATCCAAATAGACAAAAACGTGTGGCTCAAGGTCAGCACCGATGACGATATTAATAAACCGCTGCCACGTCGCGGGAGTCCATATGGCATACGCTTAAACTGAAACAGTCCTCTTCCCGGAACTGTAAATGCGGTGAACGCTCGCGACTTTTCCTCAACTGGAATTTGCCAATATGCAGACTTAATATCTAGACTGGATAAATATTGCTCATCCTTTAATTTATCAAGCGTAGCTGAGATGTAATGAAGGGGGTAACTGTCTCGCTCAGTGTTTTTATTAAGTGCCATCTGTCTTCCTGATCATAACCACCGGTGATGCCCACGGGCTATGAGCTTCGATAACATCCCTTCTCAGCATCTCTTCGATCTCCTGATCTATTCGTGTTTGAATTGCGGGAGACACAGGGTAATACCTTTGTTTAATAGGCTGGGCTGCACATTCGGTGTGGGTCGGATCCTATGCTCTACCAAGTGCGTACACCCCAGCCCTTTAGGCATAACTTTAAACGCGTCTGTTACCAGCTGATCTAGCACAATCGTTTTTCTGGAGGTCAACTCGGATCTCGCAGTTACCATAGCGACTGGCGACACTTCCGAATCAATAGTAAAGCTCCATTGATTCTTAGATAGGTCCGGGACAATACCCGATTTCGCCCAAAAGTCAACCCCTGAAATCAGTTGATGTGGTATATCCGTAATTACGAGGCACTCTATGAGGACCGACTTGCCCTCGACCACAATTGGTAGCAATACGACGCCACATACCGCGTTCTGTTCTCCGTCGGCAAGCGAAATTTTCGTAATCGATGATCCAATTAGTTGAAGTCCCCATGATTTTAAAATATCCAAGCCTGGTTTACCTAATATAGTCCTAGATGTGCCCGAGTCAAGTAAACCCTTCATAAACACTCCAAAAATCATAGCACCTAAATATGGCCAACTTATTCCCTAAAAGTATGAAGCTTAAACAAACATTATCAAGACAATGACACACATGTTCCCTATACAACTGGTTGTTCGCAGGTAACTGGCCTAGTCCTGGCGAACTTCCGGCCCTGCTCCGCCGGCAGTTCGCATAGCATTTCCCGACAAAAAGGAATTACGACCTTAATCTCCTACACTTTGTTGTCGTCCTGACCCGGATGCTCTCGGCAGATCCTCTCCACCAAATCGTTGATCCAACCGACCTATTCTGGCTGTGCACCGCCGACAGTCACGTTTCATAACGCCTACTCTTCCGCACCCATACCATCTGATTCCATTCGGACAATTCGCAGACACGTGACCAAACACACCCCTCATCACCTCAACATATACGCCTATGGACTCATTTCCTCCCTGAGTCCTTCTCCTAATTTCATCGAGCAATATCTCATCATAATTAGAGGGCAAAAACTCAGCCTTCATCTCTCCCACTAAATCTCGCCAGCTCGATACCGTTTTCCGCACTGCTCGAAACCAAAGCAATGCTTTTCCAGAAAACTATTCGACGGCACTACGAAACAGTTTATCCTCTCTCACTCCTCTGGCCTCACATAACTCTTCTACACATTCTAGGAAGGAGTTCAGAAACATCTCATTTTTTCTCCAGAAAATTTCACATCCCACCTGTCTATTTTTTCAACCTTACCTGCACTACTAAACGAATCAAACCCATCCACGGCATGTTTGGGTTTTTCTCAACCGCGAATTCTTTTCGCAGTGGCCTGCGCCTAGCTGAGTCATCATTCGCCTCACCCCTTGTAATTCATGATGATCTTGAATCGGTAATTAAGAACTCTGCGTCCTCCATCAGGCCTACTGACTCGTTAAGATCTGCAAGCAAAAGCATAATCCGGTTCCTTAGGTGCATCTGTACCTCCACATCTTCCTTCGTGGTCGGCTTCGACCGGTTCATTCGCTCAAGAACCCATTCTATCTTCGTGAGTGCTTTTAGATAATCTGGAGATTTCGAATCTTTGGGAGCTGTTTCAATGATCTTAACAACTTCGGTCATTTTGGCTACAACCGCTTCCTTATCCACCATGAACTCAAAAGAAGAATCTAAAAAAAATGCAACTGAACCCCGGCGTTTCAGCTGCCGGGAGGCTCTAAGTGCCTTTCGCATTGCATAAACGTTTGAGACTGGTAACCCTCGAGACTCCATCTCGTAAGCAAGTTCTTCCTGATTTAACCTATTTATTTCCGTTTTAAAGAAAAAATATGAATCGCAATATAAAAACAATAAATTCCCCCAAAATACTATACAATTATTAAACCTCAAATAAAGAGCAAAACAAAAAAAATGTAATGCATAAATAGAAAACAATATGAATTTAGAAATATTATATAAGAGGCGCGATACAATATACAAAAAAGTAGATAAAGTAAATTGATTTAGTAAAATTGCACGATTTATTAATCACACGATATATTAATCGCACGATATATTAATCGCATGATATGTTAATCACACGATATATTAACGAATTGTATCGAAAAAAAAATAAAAAATAGCAAATGTAACAGGTTATTAAATCTTCCTTTTGCGAGATTATTCGCAAACAAAAATAAAAAAAAATATGAATGAACTCAAAGTATGGAAAATATTAGACTTTTGCGACTAATGTTTATGGCAAATAATATATGCTTAGAAAATCTTGTTATGGCTATTTGATTTGTTCGAAAAGCTTTTGTACTCCGCCCAAGAACATTTAAGAAATAAACCAGAACGAACTCACCGCTCCAAAGATAGCGAAGGATCACCTACTGCTTGTGGTGATGTAATACAATTCCCACTGCTCTACACACACTGCATACGCGCCACGCAATTTACACGCAATTTTTGCAGGAACAATGTTGATTCCTTAGACTCACGATTTACTTTTTGTCGTTTTAACTATCCACACGCGAATTACAAAAAACTGACATTTAAGCAGCATTAATAGGCATTAACTCAAAATATAATACGGGCCCCACGTTGGGCGCCAGTTTATCGCCAAAACTTGTGGCGGTATAGTGTCAAATTGACACTTTAACACGTGATAGAGGGACGGGTTCAGAGGTTGAGTGGAAAAATTCCTATTTACTAATCAAATGATTTGTTGCGTACTTGAATTGCAGACCCAAAATGAATTAATTGGAGTTCTCACACGATTCTTGCGAATCTCACAGATATAGTAACAAAGTGTTATATATATCTTTCACCCATTCGAAAAACTAAGATCAGTACGCGGGACATTAAAAATTATTGACACAAATTGTTCGGCTGGCGAACGAAGTAATGGCAATTGGCGGATTGGGAAACACGAATTGAAATATTGGGTCGAGTGGGTCGCGGCAAATACAATATAATAAATGCAAAGATTTTACGTTAAGTTTCAGTATTTGATGCTAAGTGGTTTTTGTGTTTGTTGATGATGTTGGGTGATGTTGAAATTCCTTTGTTGTGTAGAATTCCTCCTGTTGTTGTTGGGTTTGTGTTGATTGTTGAATGTTTATTATTAGTTTGTTTTAATTGTCGCGGGACCGAATGGCGCGTTGACGGGTTTTTGGGTTTGTTTGTTTATTTGTCGCGGTGACGGGTCAACAATATAAATATGTTTTAAAACTTTAACTTTAAATGTCGCGGAGACGGGTAGGTTTTCGTAGTGTTCGGTTTTAAGAAAACGTAACGAGTGAAGTTACATGCGGCGATCGTTGACAGAGCCGACGGTCGATCGGTTCGCCGCAGTAATCGATAAATAATTGATTGTGTGGATAAGACGGACGGAGATGTTCAAACATATCGAGTTTATTTTTGTATGTAAACATTCTTCCCGCCTTGCAGTGTCTGACTATACTTAATTCCATTTTTTAAATTCATTTTGTTTTTTATTATTAGGGTCTTAGGGTCTAGCGTTTATATTAAGGACAAATCCTTGGGTCATGGGGCTCAGAGACTACATGGATCAGAGAGTGTCCAGCCGTACGCAGTGCTCTGAGCCACTGCGTATCCACTTTCGCAGTTATAAACTCCTGGATTAAGTATTCGAGGGTAAACATCCGCACCCAACTCTAGCATCACTGGGTCGGAAGCCGTAACTTGTGGATCGGCGAGAATCATGTGCGTGAATCGGCTTAAAATAGCTTCATCAACGTCACAGTCGTACGGTGCATTAATGTCGCATCTAAATGGGTCGTCAAACCGAGAACCCACTACCACCTTGCAGATCGTCAAAGTGTCCAGACGGCTCGTACTCAGTTTTAACTGATGCACGAGCTCTTGAGCGATGATAGTGACGCTCCTCGTCGGGTTTATCAAAGCTCGTACAATTTGCGAATTTTTGCCGTGGTACACTTTGACAGTGGGTATGAGGGTCTGCCTTAAAAACTTGCTAGGGTTAGCAATGGGTCCTTGGTTTGTGGAATTGCCTGGGTTATCAGCGGGTCGCTTGTTGCTCGCATTGCTTGCGTTCGCAACGGGTCTTTTGAGTCCTGTACTGCTTGGTTTCCGGTCGCCTTGATTGAGTCGCGAATGTCCATTTAAGCTTGTGTGGTGCCTTTCTTGGCATATCGCACACCTCTCCTTGCTGGTGCAGTTATCAATAAGATGCGACCGGGCCACACAGTTAATGCAGTAATGATACTGCATCACCACATCATACTTCTTCACCAGGTTCTTCTCCCTGAACCTGAAGCAGGTGGACACGCCACATGTTGGGTCGAGGGTTTAGTGTGTCGTCCAGTTGAATCGGTAAGACGGCTAGAGTGGGTGGAGTTAAGTCGGGAAGACTTTTTGTTGCGCCAGCTGGTGTTGTTGTTGCGGTTGCCCTCGGTGCGACTGCCACTGCTCGTGCTGGCATTGTTGTCGTTGGTGTTGTTGCACCTGCTATCGCGCTTGTTGTTTGGGGCCATGGCTATTGAAAAATAAGGGTGGGTCAAATTGTATTAAATCAAGAGGATTTTCGCATAAGGGTCGTGAATTGAGGCAACCTTCAAATCGTGCAAGCAAAGTCAAAATCTCTTCGAACGTAAATCTTTGACTTGCAGAGATCTTTTTTAAATGTGCCTTGAAACTTTTAACGCCGGCTTCCCAGAGTCC
The DNA here is from genome assembly GCA_951804985.1 of Dryomyza anilis. NCBI lineage: Eukaryota > Metazoa > Arthropoda > Insecta > Diptera > Dryomyzidae > Dryomyza > Dryomyza anilis. The sequence goes on along the minus strand of OX638130.1, from coordinate 39,245,702 downwards.
ACCCATGTGTGGAGCTCCGGGTGGATACAAATGCCAGGTTAGTTCTTGATGACTGTGGGTCGCTACTACTTGGCTCTGCAGTGTCTTTATAAAATCATGCCGAACTGTCTTCAGCATTTGTGCTGCTCCGACAAAATTAGTTCCGTTGTCGGAGTAAATGGCGGCAGGACATCCGCGCCTCGAAAAAAATCGGGAAAAAGCCGCTAAAAAGGCTTGGCTCGTAAGATCACTGGCTGGTTCAAGATGAACCGCTTTTGTTGCAAAGCAAACAAACACGCACACATAGCCTTTTGTAATCAAACAGGCTCGCCCGGTGTAATTTTTGATTTCAAAGGGTCCTGCGAAATCTACACCTGTGTTTGTGAATGGGCGCGTGAGTGTGGTGCGCTCTGGACGCAATACTGCCATTATTTGTGTTTGTTGTTTCTTTTTGTGTAAAACACAAATTTTACAATTATTGATCGTAGTTTTGATCAGGGTCTTGAGCTTAATAATCCAAAATTCAGCTCGTAGTAGCCTCAAAACTAATTGGTTACCACCGTGTAGGGTCACAATATGGGGCTTATGGGTCAAGAATTTAGCAAGTCTGCAATGATACGCTAAAATTATTGGGTGGCGTTTATTATATGTAAGGGTCGGTGACTTTACTAATCTCAGTCAGTAGTGAACTTTTGGACGAAATTTGGGTTTTATTCGTCAAAGCCATATATTCATCAGAAAATCACATTTTCTGACTCACTACTATGAGTCTTTCTTTTAACATCTTAATTTCCTCGGGTACTATTTCAATAGTTTCAGTGGGTCATCTACGTACGTCGAGATGGTAAAGAATTTCTCACGAATCTTAGAACGTATGCTAAGACTCTTAATGCTTTTGGAAGTGTGAAAAATCGTTCCAACACATTCTCTTGGGTCGTGATCGCAAATGTCTTAATTGGTTTAAGATCAAGGGTCGTGTCGATCGGTTCAGTGGACATTGGCCAATCATCTCTTACGCACCTTAGCCAACTTGGACCGTTCCACCAGAGTTCATGTTCAGCCAGTTCTAGCGCAGAACAACCGCGGCTTGCTACGTCCACCGGGTTTTCGTGTGAATCGACATGTTGCCAATTTTCAACACCAACGCTTTCTGTAATGGTCGAAATACGGTTGGCTACAAACATGAGTACAACATGATATAAAAACATGATGCGATCAACATATGTACAGCAACATCCAAAACTGAATGAATAGTGAAGAAACATAAAGAAAAGAAAAATTTATGCGCTAATTCACAACATTCCTCCCCCCTTATGAAAAAAAAAATATTATTATGTTATTGTTATTATGTATTATGTTATTTTATCTTAAGTTATCTATAAAAATATGTTTGAATAATTAAATGGGTTTCAATAATAATAATGATAATAATATTTTTTTTTTAGATAGATTTCTTCTTTTATATATATATATATATATATATATATATATATATATATATATATATATATATATATATATATATATATATATATATATATATATATATATATATATATATATATATATATATATATATATATATATATATTTATTTCTTCTTTTTTTTATATATTGTTATTATTTGTTTTTTTTTTATTATTGTTATTTTTTTTGTTGTATATATATATATTTTTTTGTGTTTTGTCTATTTTTTTTTTAATATCTTTTGTTTTATACTTGTGAAATATTTGTTCATACTTATAATGATAATCTAACCGATTTAATACTTGTAATTGGATGATAATTATTATATATTTATATAAATATATATAAAGAATTTAAAAATAAAAAAAAAATTTAATCAGATTAAAAAAAATATGTACATATATAATTAATTCAACAATTTTGGAGAAGATTTAAAATAATAAATATATGTATATACAATATATTTAATGTACAATATATTCTATATACATATATAATTATATAAAAAAAATATTTAAATGATTTGAATTTTCGTAAATTATATAATGGTTTATGTACATTAGTCACAAGTAAAGGATTGATCTTAAGATATTTAAATTACTTGAATTAAAGTATGGTACATTGGTTGAACTATTACTATTTAGTGTGGTATTAGTTTATCTAAACTTAGTGTCATGTAAAGTATAGTGGTTTATGTATGCAATAACATTAAAATTAAATGTTGTTTGTAAGTGTTTAACTTATTTGAAACACAGTTATTTAGTGTATCACTAGCACTAGTAATGTTAGTGTATTATGTCCTTAGACCAATGGCTATGATCGTCGTCTTTTATGCGGAGGGACTCAATGCGGCGGACTCAATCCCCCTTCAATGCGCAAAATTAAAAAAAAAAATTATTTCATATAATTTTTTTTTTTTCTTATTTAAATTTTTTTTTATATAATTATATATGTATATAGAATATATTGTACATTAAATATATTGTACATACATATATTTATTATTTTAAATCTTCTCAAAAACCTGTTGAATTAATTATTTATGTATTTTTTGTAAATCTGATTAAATTTAGTTTTTAATATCTGTTATTTATATATTTTTTTCTTTTAAGTGCTTGCTTTTAGAAAACTACTTTCGCATTTTGGTGACCAAGAAAAATTGTTGTCCTTTTTAAGGAGATCAGTCAAGAGTTTTACGAGGTCAGCGATTCTGTGAACTAACCTGCGATACCATGACAATGTGCCCACGTTTTTAACATTTCTCGGCGCCACGATTTTAACATTTAACATTGCCTCAACCTTTTCGGGGTCCACATGCAGACCATGCCGATCAACAACATAACAAAGGTACTGTAGGGAAGGAAGGCAAAAATTACATTTTTCCCTATTCAATCTAAGTCCAGCAGAAGAAATTCTTTGAATGACCTCTTTGAAAACATCAACATGTTTTTCAAAAGAATTGGTGACAATAACTATGTCATCCAAATAGACAAAAACGTGTGGCTCAAGGTCAGCACCGATGACGATATTAATAAGTCCATATGGCAGTCCATATGGCATACGCTTAAACTAAAACAGTCCTCTTCCCGGAACTGTAAATGCGGTGAACGCTCGCGACTTTTCCTCAACTGGAATTTGCCAATATGCAGACTTAATATCTAGACTGGATAAATATTGCTCATCCTTTAATTTATCAAGCGTAGCTGAGATGTAATGAAGGGGGTAACTGTCTCGCTCAGTGTTTTTATTAAGTGCCATCTGTCTTCCTGATCATAACCACCGGTGATGCCCACGGGCTATGAGATGCTTCGATAACATCCCTTCTCAGCATCTCTTCGATCTCCTGATCTATTCGTGTTTGAATTGCGGGAGACACAGTTTAATAGGCTGGGCTGCACATTCGGTGTGGGTCGGATCCTATGCTCTACCAAGTGCGTACACCCCAGCCCTTTAGGCATAACTTTAAACGCGTCTGTTACCAGCTGATCTAGCACAATCGTTTTTCTGGAGGTCAACTCGGATCTCGCAGTTACCATAGCGACTGGCGACACTTCCGAATCAATAGTAAAGCTCCATTGATTCTTAGATAGGTCCGGGACAATACCCGATTTCGCCCAAAAGTCAACCCCTGAAATCAGTTGATGTGGTATATCCGTAATTACGAGGCACTCTATGAGGACCGACTTGCCCTCGACCACAATTGGTAGCAATACGACGCCGCATACCGCGTTCTGTTCTCCGTCGGCAAGCGAAATTTTCGTAATCGATGATCCAATTAGTTGAAGTCCCCATGATTTTAAAATATCCAAGCCTGGTTTACCTAATATAGTCCTAGATGTGCCCGAGTCAAGTAAACCCTTCATAAACACTCCAAAAATCATAGCACCTAAATATGGCCAACTTATTCCCTAAAAGTGTGAAGCTTAAACTAACATTATCAAGACAATGACACACATGTTCCCTATACAACTGGTTGTTCGCAGGTAACTGGCCTAGTCCTGGCGAACTTCCGGCCCTGCTCCGCCGGCAGTTCGCATAGCATTTCCCGACAAAAAGGAATTACGACCTTAATCTCCCACACTTTGTTGTCGTCCTGACCCGGATGCTCTCGGCAGATCCTCTCCACCAAATCGTTGATCCAACCGACCTATTCTGGCTGTGCACCGCCGACAGTCACGTTTCATAACACCTACTCTTCCACACCCATACCATCTGATTCCTAGATTCTAGGAAGGAGTTCAGAAACATCTCATTTTTTCTCCAGAAAATTTCACATCCCACCTGTCTATTTTTTCAACCTTACCTGCACTACTAAACGAATCAAACCCATCCACGGCATGTTGGGTTCTGCGCCTAGCTGGGTCATCATTCGCCTCACCCCTGGTAATTCATGATGATCTTGAATCGGTAATTAAGAACTCTGCGTCCTCCATCAGGCCTACTGACTCGTTAAGATCTGCAAGCAAAAGCATAATCCGGTTCCTTAGGTGCATCTGTACCTCCACATCTTCCTTCGTGGTCGGCTTCGACCGGTTCATTCGCTCAAGAACCCATTCTATCTTCGTGAGTGCTTTTAGATAATCTGGAGATTTCGAATCTTTGGGAGCTGTTTCAATGATCTTAACAACTTCGGTCATTTTGGCTACAACCGCTTCCTTATCCACCATGAACTCAAAAGAAGAATCTAAAAAAATTCAACAGAACCCCGGCGTTTGAGCTGCCGGGAGGCTCTAAGTGCCTTTCGCATTGCATAAACGTTTGAGACTGGTAACCCTCGAGACTCCATCTCGTAAGCAAGTTCTTCCTGATTTAACCTATTTATTTCCGTTTTAAAGAAAAAATATGAATCGCAATATAAAAACAATAAATTCCCCCAAAATACTATACAATTATTAAACCTCAAATAAAGAGCAAAACAAAAAAAATTTAATGCATAAATAGAAAACAATATGAATTTAGAAATATTATATAAGAGGCGCGATACAATATACAAAAAAGTAGATAAAGTAAATTGATTTAGTAAAATTGCACGATTTATTAATCACACGATATATTAATCGCACGATATATTAATCGCATGATATGTTAATCACACGATATATTAACGAATTGTATCGAAAAAAAAATAAAAAATAGCAAATGTAACAGGTTATTAAATCTCCCTTTTGCGAGATTATTCGCAAACAAAAATAAAAAAAAATATGAATGAACTCAAAGTATGGAAAATATTAGACTTTTGCGACTAATGTTTATGGCAAATAATATATGCTTAGAAAATCTTGTTATGGCTATTTGATTTGTTCGAAAAGCTCTTGTACTCCGCCCAAGAACATTTAAGAAATAAACCAGAACGAACTCACCGCTCCAAAGATAGCGAAGGATCACCTACTACTTGTGGTGATGTAATACAATTCCCACTGCTCTACACACACTGCATACGCGCCACGAAATTTACACGCAATTTTTGCAGGAACAATGTTGATTCCTTAGACTCACGATTTACTTTTTGTCGCATTAACTCAAAATATAATACGGGCCCCACGTTGGGCGCCAGTTTATCGCCAAAAATTTTCGCAGCAAATGGCAGAATAAACTCGTGGCGGTATAGTGTCAAATTGACACTTTAACACGTGATAGAGGCGTTGCCACCTGCTCAGTCGGAGGAAGGGACGGGTTCAGAGGTTGAGTGGAAAATGCCTATTTACTAATCAAATGATTTGTTGCGTACTTGAATTGCAGACCCAAAATGAATTAATTGGAGTTCTCACACGATTCTTGCGAATCTCACAGATATAGTAACAAAGTGTTATATATATCTTTCACCCGTTCGAAAAACTAAGATCAGTACGCGGGACATTAAAAATTATTGACACAAATTGTTCGGCTGGCGAACGAAGTAATGGCAATTGGCGGATTGGGAAACACGAATTGAAATATGTAAATTTCAATTGTCGATTGGGTCGAGTGGGTCGCGGCAAATACAATATAATAAATGCAAAGATTTTACGTTAAGTTTCAGTATTTGATGCTAAGTGGTTTTTGTGTTTGTTGATGATGTTGGGTGATGTTGAAATTCCTTTGTTGTGTAGAATTTCTCCTGTTGTTGTTGGGTTTGTGTTGATTGTTGAATGTTTATTATTAGTTTGTTTTAATTGTCGCGGGACCGAATGGCGCGTTGACGGGTTTTTGGGTTTGTTTGTTTATTTGTCGCGGTGACGGGTCAACAATATAAATATGTTTTAAAACTTTAACTTTAAATGTCGCGGAGACGGGTAGGTTTTCGTAGTGTTCGGTTTTAAGAAAACGTAACGAGTGAAGTTACATGCGGCGATCGTTGACAGAGCCGACGGTCGATCGGTTCGCCGCAGTAATCGATAAATAATTGATTGTGTGGATAAGACGGACGGAGATGTTCAAACATATCGAGTTTATTTTTGTATGTAAACATTCTTCCCGCCTTGCAGTGTCTGACTATACTTAATTCCATTTTTTAAATTCATTTTGTTTTTTATTATTAGGGTCTTAGGGTCTAGCGTTTATATTAAGGACAAATCCTTGGGTCATGGGGCTCAGAGACTACATGGATCAGAGAGTGTCCAGCCGTACGCAGTGCTCTGAGCCACTGCGTATCCAGTTATAAACTCCTGGATTAAGTATTCGAGGGTAAACATCCGCACCCAACTCTAGCATCACTGGGTCGGAAGCCGTAACTTGTGGATCGGCGAGAATCATGTGCGTGAATCGGCTTAAAATAGCTTCATCAACGTCACAGTCGTACGGTGCATTAATGTCGCATCTAAATGGGTCGTCAAACCGAGAACCCACTACCACCTTGCAGATCGTCAAAGTGTCCAGACGGCTCGTACTCAGTTTTAACTGATGCACGAGCTCTTGAGCGATGATAGTGACGCTCCTCGTCGGGTTTATCAAAGCTCGTACAATTTGCGAATTTTTGCCGTGGTACACTTTGACAGTGGGTATGAGGGTCTGCCTTAAAAACTTGCTAGGGTTAGCAATGGGTCCTTGGTTTGTGGAATTGCCTGGGTTATCAGCGGGTCGCTTGTTGCTCGCATTGCTTGCGTTCGCAACGGGTCTTTTGAGTCCTGTACTGCTTGGGTTCCGGTCGCCTTGATTGAGTCGCGAATGTCCATTTAAGCTTGTGTGGTGCCTTTCTTGGCATATCGCACACCTCTCCTTGCTGGTGCAGTTATCAATAAGATGCGACCGGGCCACACAGTTAATGCAGTAATGATACTGCATCACCACATCATACTTCTTCACCAGGTTCTTCTCCCTGAACCTGAAGCAGGTGGACACGCCACATGTTGGGTCGAGGGTTGAGTGTGTCGTCCAGTTGAATCGGTAAGACGGCTAGAGTGGGTGGAGTTAAGTCGGGAAGACTTTTTGTTGCGCCAGCTGGTGTTGTTGTTGCGGTTGCCCTCGGTGCGACTGCCACTGCTCGTGCTGGCATTGTTGTCGTTGGTGTTGTTGCACCGCTTGTTGTTGGGGCGCTTGCTGTTGGTGCGCTTTTTATTGGCACCGCTGTGGTTGGGGCGCTTATTATTTACGCGCTTGGTGTATGCACCGCTGTTATTGGCACCGCTGCTAACGCGCTTGTTGTTTGGGGCCATGGCTATTGAAAAATAAGGGTGGGTCAAATTGTATTAAATCAAGAGGATTTTCGCATAAGGGTCGTGAATTGAGGCAACCTTCAAATCGTGCAAGCAAAGTCAAAATCTCTTCGAACGTAAATCTTTGACTTGCAGAGATCTTTTTTAAATGTGCCTTGAAACTTTTAACGCCGGCTTCCCAGAGTCCACCCATGTGTGGAGCTCCGGGTGGATACAAATGCCAGGTTAGTTCTTGATGACTGTGGGTCGCTACTACTTGGCTCTGCAGTGTCTTTATAAAATCATGCCGATCTGTCTTCAGCATTTGTGCTGCTCCGACAAAATTAGTTCCGTTGTCGGAGTAAATGGCGGCAGGACATCCGCGCCTCGAAAAAAATCGGGAAAAAGCCGCTAAAAAGGCTTGGCTCGTAAGATCACTGGCTGGTTCAAGATGAACCGCTTTTGTTGCAAAGCAAACAAACACGCACACATAGCCTTTTGTAATCAAACAGGCTCGCCCGGTGTAATTTTTGATTTCAAAGGGTCCTGCGAAATCTACACCTGTGTTTGTGAATGGGCGCGTGAGTGTGGTGCGCTCTGGACGCAATACTGCCATTACTTATGTTTGTTGTTTCTTTTTGTGTAAAACACAAATTTTACAATTATTGATCGTAGTTTTGATCAGGGTCTTGAGCTTAATAATCCAAAATTCAGCTCGTAGTAGCCTCAAAACTAATTGGTTACCACCGTGTAGGGTCACAATATGGGGCTTATGGGTCAAGAATTTAGCAAGTCTGCAATGATACGCTAAAATTATTGGGTGGCGTTTATTATATGTAAGGGTCGGTGACTTTGCTAATCTAGGGTCAGTAGTGAACTTTTGGACGAAATTTGGGTTTTATTCGTCAAAGCCATATATTCATCAGAAAATCACATTTTCTGACTCACTACTATGAGTCTTTCTTTTAACATCTTAATTTCCTCGGGTACTATTTCAATAGTTTCAGTGGGTCATCTAAGTACGTCGAGATGGTAAAGAATTTCTCACGAATCTTAGAACGTATGCTAAGACTCTTAATCCTTTTGGAAGTGTGAAAAATCGTTCCAACACATTCTCTTGGGTCGTGATCGCAAATGTCTTAATTGGTTTAAGATCAAGGGTCGTGTCGATCGGTTCAGTGGACATTGGCCAATCATCTCTTACGCACCTTAGCCAACTTGGACCGTTCCACCAGAGTTCATGTTCAGCCAGTTCTAGCGCAGAACAACCGCGGCTTGCTACGTCCACCGGGTTTTCGTGTGAATCGACATGTTGCCAATTTTCAACACCAACGCTTTCTGTAATGGTCGAAATACGGTTGGCTACAAACATGAGTACAACATGATATAAAAACATGATGCGATCAACATATGTACAGCAACATCCAAAACTGAATGAATAGTGAAGAACCATAAAGAAAAGAAAAATTTATGCGCTAATTCACAACATTCCTCCCCCCTTATGAAAAAAAAAATTATTATTAATATTAGGATTGATGATCATTTTTTACAAAATGTCTTAAATATATTGTTGAATATATAGAAATGATGTTTTCTTAGAGTTAATATTAAGATTAATAATGATAATATGTTTATTTTAATATGGTGATAATAAATATAATATGTTATTTTATCTTAAGTTATCTATAAAAATATGTTTGAATAATTAAATGGGTTTCAATAATAATAATGATCATAATATATTTTTTTTTTTAGATAGATTTCTTCTTTTATATATATATATATATATATATATATATATATATATTTTTTTTTCTTTTTTTTATATATTGTTATTATTTGTTTTTTTTTATTATTGTTATTTTTTTGTTGTATATATATATTTTTTTGTGTTTTGTCTATTTTTTTTTTAATATCTTTTGTTTTATACTTGTGAAATATTTGTTCATACTTATAATGATAATCTAACCGATTTAATACTTGTAATTGGATGATAATTATTATATATTTATATAAATATATATAAAGAATTTAAAAATAAAAAAAAAATTTAATCAGATTAAAAAAAATATGTACATATATAATTAATTCAACAATTTTTGAGAAGATTTAAAATAATAAATATATGTATATACAATATATTTAATGTACAATATATTCTATATACATATATAATTATATAAAAAAAATATTTAAATGATTTGAATTTTCGTAAATTATATAATGGTTTATGTACATTAGTCACAAGTAAAGGATTGATCTTAAGATATTTAAATTACTTGAATTAAAGTATGGTACATTGGTTGAACTATTACTATTTAGTGTGGTATTAGTTTATCTAAACTTAGTGTCATGTAAAGTATAGTGGTTTATGTATGCAATAACATTAAAATTAAATGTTGTTTGTAAGTGTTTAACTTATTTGAAACACAGTTATTTAGTGTATCACTAGCACTAGTAATGTTAGTGTATTATGTCCTTAGACCAATGGCTATGATCGTCGTCTTTTATGCGGAGGGACTCAATGCGGCGGACTCAATCCCCCTTCAATCCGCAAAATAAAAAAAAAAAAATTATTTCATATAATTTTTTTTTTATCTTATTTAAATTTTTTTTTATATAATTATATATGTATATAGAATATATTGTACATTAAATATATTGTACATACATATATTTATTATTTTAAATTTTCTCAAAAACCTGTTGAATTAATTATTTATGTATTTTTTTTAAATCTGATTAAATTTAGTTTTTAATATCTGTTATTTATATATTTTTTTCTTTTATTTTTTTTTCTATATTTTTTTTCTTCTCTTCTTATTTTCTTCACCTTTTTTTCTTTTCTTATTTTATTATTATTTTTTTTGTATATATAAATTTTTGTGTTTTGTATATATTTTTTTTTTAATATCTTTTGTTTTATACTTGTGAAATATTTGTTTATACTTATAATGATAATCTAACCGATTTAATACTAGTAATTGGATGATAATTATTATATATATATATATATATATATATATATATTAAATATATATTCTAATTATATTTATTTACATGCAGAGAAATTATAGGTACTTTTGTATATTAATATATATATATATATATATATATATATATATATATATATATATATATATATATATATATATATATATAATTCAATAAAATATATATATATAAAAATAATTCAATATATATATATTTATATATATATATATATATATATATATATTTATATATATATATATATATATATATATATATATTGAATTATTTTTATATATATATATTTTATTGAATTATATTTATATATATATATATATATATATATATATATATATATATATATATATATATTAAATATATATATATATATATATATATATATATATATATATATATATATATATATATATATTAATATACAAAAGTACCTATAATTTCTCTGCATGTAAATAAATATAATTAGAATTGCGATTTATTATCTAAACATGTTTAATATTTTATTATATTATTTTTGTGTACTTATATATATAAGTAACATTATATGAAACGTACTACTGGCATGACGGCAAAATTGAATTATATTTATTTGCATTGTTTATGGTATAAAAAAAATGCAAGATCTGCATTTATATGTCAGCTATTAACGCTTTCTTAGTATATGATATACATACGTTCGTACAAATTGCATATGTGCTTCAGCATGAAACACTTGACCCTTTTCAAGGTTTGTAGGCTTGCGCTATTAATATAGGTCAGTAATGCAATTGTTGGGTTTGCATTATCTGTATTGAATTCGCCAATTTTATGACTAACATTGATTTAATTTGAAATTAATGCAATTGGTTGCATGTGCTTAATTTATTTCTTTTCTCAATTTATGATGAACTAACTTTAAAATTATAAGTTCTTTTCCTAAAATAGTTATATATATATAGATATATATATATATATTTTTTATTTTTTTATTACTAAATTATTGTTTTTAATATGTCCTATGTTTTTTTTTATTATTTTTTATTATTATATTTTTTTGGTGTATATATACTTTATTTTTGTGTTTTGTATATATATATATATTTTTTTTAATATCTTTCGTTTTATACTTGTGATGATAATATTAATGATAATCTAACCGTTTTAACTAGTATTATTTCCACTAGTATTAATCAAGGTTGTAAATGAGCGGACTCAAGCTCATCGCTTAACTCATCGCTCAACTACGCTCAACATTTGAGCGATGGTTGATCGCTCAAATGTTGAGCGGACTCATCTGATGAGCGGACTCAACTTATGAGCGATGGACTAGCGCTCAAGGGTTGAGCGCGTTCATCTGATGAGCGGACTTAACAGCATGAGCTGACGTCAGATGAGCGAGCTCAACTAAAAAATAGACAAAATTTGAGCGCCGCTCAACTATTGTCGAAATTAAAATTTTTGATGACAAAGATTTGCACATCGACTACTTGACGCATATGGAATTTCACAAAGGTGCGTTTTTAAATGAAAGTGTTTCTACGGAAAGAAATACGCATCCAGGCGCATCAGTAGACTTTTTTTTTGGACAAGTTGGTTCCGTTGGGATTTGGCCAGAACTTATCTGCGTCATTGGACATTTTTTGGACAAATTGGTTCCTTTAGGATTTGGCCAGAATCTAACTGCGTCATTGAACATTTTTTTGGACAAAATGGTTCCTTTGGTATTTGACTAGAACCTAACTGCGTCATTGGACATTTTTTTGGACAAATTGTTTTCTTTGGGATTTGACCAGAACCTAACTGCGTCATTGGACATTTTTTTGTACAAATTGGTTCCTTTGGGATTTGACCAGAACCTAACTGCGTCATTGGACATTTTTTTGAACAAATTGGTTCCTTTGGGATTTGGCCAGAATCTAACTGCGTCATTGGACATTTTTTTTGGACAAATTGGTTCCTTTGGGATTGGCCAGAATCTAACTGCGTCATTGGACATTTTTTTGGACAAATTATTTCCTTTAGGATTTGGCCAGAACCTAACTGCGTCATTGGTCATATTTTGGTCAAATTGGTTCCTTTAGGATTTGGCCAGAATCTAACTGCGTCATTGGACATTTTTTTGGACAAATTAGTACCTTTGGGATTTGACCAAAACCTAACTGCGTCATTGGACATTTTTTTGGACAAATTGGTTCCTTTAGGATTTGGCCAGAACCTAACTGCGTCATTGGAAAATTTTTTGGACAAATTGGTTCCTTTAGGATTTAGCCAGAATCTAACTGCGTCATTGGACATTTTTTTGAACAAATTGGTTCCTTTAGGATTTGGCCAGAATCTAACTGCGTCATTGGACTTTTTTTTGACAAATTGGTCCAATGACTCAGTTAGGTTCTGGTCAAATCCCAAAGGAACCAATTTGTCCAAAAAAATGTCCAATGACGCAGTTAGGTTCTGGCCAAATCCTAAAGGAACCAATTTGTCCAAAAAAATGTCCAATGACGCAGTTAGATTCTGGCCAAACCCCAAAGGAACCAATTTGTCCAAAAAAATGTCCAATGACGCAGTTAAATTCTGGCCAAATCCCAAAGGAACCAATTTGTCCAAAAAAATGTCCAATGACGCAGTTAGGTTCTGGTCAAATCCCAAAGGAACCAATTTGTCCAAAAAAATGTCCAATGACGCAGTTAGGTTCTGGCCAAATCCTAAAGGAACCAATTTGTCCAAAAATATGTCCAATGACGCAGTTAGATTCTGGCCAAACCCCAAAGGAACCAATTTGTCCAAAAAAAATGTCCAATGACGCAGTTAGGTTCTGGTCAAATCCTAAAGGAACCAATTTGTCCAAAAAAATGTCCAATGACGCAGTTAGATTCTGGCCAAATCCTAAAGGAACCAATTTGTCCAAAAAATGTCCAATGACGCAGTTAGGTTCTGACCAAATCCTAAAGGAACCAATTTGTCCAAAAAAATGTCCAATGACGCAGTTAGATTCTGGACAAATCCCAAAGGAACCAACTTGTCCAAAAAAAAAGTCTACTGATGCGCCTGGATGCGTATTTCTTTCCGTAGAAACACTTTCATTTAAAAACGCACGTTTGTGAAATTCCATCAAGTAGTCGATGTGAAAATCTTTGTCATCAAAAATTTTAATTTCGACAATAGTTGAACGGCGCTCAAATTTTGTCTATTTTTTAGTTGAGTGCGCTCATCTGACGTCAGCTCATATGTTGAGTCCGCTCATCAGATGAGTCCGCTCAACATTTGAGCAATCGATCATCGCTCAACCCCCTTCGCTCAAGCTCATTTGAGCTTGCTCAAGTGTGTTGAGCGATTTGACCTTTTTTACAACCTTGTTATTAATTAACATTATTTATTTAAATAACAACTTAAAGAATAATCACTTATATCAACTGCTGAATCTATACAATTAAGTTTAACAATGTTCACTCACGAGACGCACTAGTTCACTATCAAATCACAACTGAAGGACAGTGCCTCAGATGCGCGGCCTTATATACTGCAGGCATCAGTTCGACACGTTTCGACAAGCTTCGACTTGTTTCGAGAACCTTCTACTCGTTTCGTGAATGACGCATGCTATTGGCATCTCATTCGCACTCATGTATTTTAATGTGCTGATCTTCCATCTCTTTCTCGCACATTGCATAGTGCGCTTAATTATCTTCCGTCTCTTTCTAACACATTGCTTAGTGCGCTGAATTGTCCTGCGTCTCATTTGTTATTGTTGATTGCTTGCACAGTGGAGCAAATGACCTCTTTTCGTAACACTGCCCTCCACCTAAAAACAGATGTTAATCCTCTCTCTATACGGCGCCAACCTTTCTAAATGTACCACTTTCATTTTTCTTCTAACGCCTGCAGTATTCTGAATCCGATACACGACATCGTTAATTCTTTTAATTATTTTGTATGGTCCTTCCCAGTGTTTTTGTAGCTTAGGGGATAAGGCTTTCTTCCTTTGTGGGTTATAGAGCAAAACAAGTTGTCCTTCCGTAAATCCCTCTGTATTTGTGCGTAAGTCGTATCTGGCCTTCATCTTATCACTCGCTAATTGTGTACGCTGTCTTACAAACTGATGCACTTCGTTAATTTCTTCACTTTTTCCGAAAACATAATTGTGTACAGGAATTCCAGCTGAAGGACTCGCACTAAACTTTAAATCCGCAGGTAATCTTAAGTCTGTTCCAAAAACCAATTTTAGATGGTGAAGCTGCTGTGGTATCATGAACCGCCGTTCGATAAGCCATGAGGAATAGTGGTATGTGTGTATCCCAATCTTTTTGATTTTTATCAACCATTTTTCTCTCCATAATGCCGTCTGATTGCGGTTGCAAAGGCGTTGTTCGTGTTTTGTGTATGTTGAGGACTTTGCATACTTCTTTAAAAACTGCAGACTCAAAATTTATTACTTGATCTGAATGCAATTCCAACGGTACTCCAAAACGGCTTACCCAGTTGTTAACTAATGCATCCGCAGCTATTGTGGCTTCTTGATTCGGCATGGGATACACTTCAGGCCTCTTGCTGAAATAGTCAATGACGACAAGGACATACTTATTACCCGCATCACTGATTGGAAACGGCCCGGCGACATCCATGGCAATACGATCGAATGGTGCTAACACGTTGTACTGATGCATCCTGCCGCGACTTCTGACTGTTGGTCCTTTTGCTGGTACACATTGCGGACAACTGCGAATCCAATCGGCGACTGACTCTTGGCATCCAATCCAATAAAAACGTTTCTTTACTTTCTCGACCGTTTTATTAATGCCCAAATGGAATGGAAGTGTGAAAAATCGTTCCAACACAATCTCTTGGGTCGTGATCGCAAATGAGTACAACATGATATAAAAACATGATGCGCTCAACATATGTACAGCAACATTCAAAACTGAATGAACAGTGAAGAACCATAAAGAAAAGAAAAATTTATGCGATAATTCACAACATTCCTCCCCCCTTATGAAAAAAAATTTTTTATTAATATTAGGATTAATGATCATTTTTTACAAAATGTCTTAAATATATTGTTGAATATATAGAAATAGAAATGATGTTTTCTTAGAGTTAATATTAAGATTAATAATGATAATATGTTTATTTTAATATTGTGATAATAAATATAATATGTTATTTTATCTTAAGTTATCTATAAAAATATGTTTGAATAATTAAATGGGTTTCAATAATAATAATGATAATAATATTTTTTTTTTAGATAGATTTCTTCTTTATATATATATATATATATATATATATATATATATATATATATATATATATATATATATATATATATATATATATATATATATATATATATATATATATATGTATATATATATATATTTCTTCTTTTTTTTATATTATGTTATTATTTGTTTTTTTTTTATTATTGTTATTTTTTTTTGTTGTATATATATATATTTTTGTGTTTTGTCTATTTTTTTTTTAATATCTTTTGTTTTATACTTGTGAAATATTTGTTCATACTTATAATGATAATCTAACCGATTTAATACTTGTAATTGGATGATAAATTTAAAAATAAAAAAAAAATTAATCAGATTAAAAAAAAATATGTACATATATAATTAATTCAACAATTTTTGAGAAGATTTAAAATAATAAATATATGTATGTACAATATATTTAATGTACAATATATTCTATATACATATATAATTATATAAAAAAAATATTTAAATGATTTGAATTTTCGTAAATTATATAATGGTTTATGTACATTAGTCACAAGTAAAGGATTGATCTTAAGATATTTAAATTACTTGAATTAAAGTATGGTACATTGGTTGAACTATTACTATTTAGTGTGGTATTAGTTTATCTAAACTTAGTGTCATGTAAAGTATAGTGGTTTATGTATGCAATAACATTAAAATTAAATGTTGTTTGTAAGTGTTTAACTTATTTGAAACACAGTTATTTAGTGTATCACTAGCACTAGTAATGTTAGTGTATTATGTCCTTAGACCAATGGCTATGATCGTCGTCTTTTATGCGGAGGGACTCAATGCGGCGGACTCAATCCCCCTTCAATGCGCAAAATAAAAAAAAAAAAAATTATTTCATATAATTTTTTTTTTTATCTTATTTAAATTTTTTTTTATATAATTATATATGTATATAGAATATATTGTACATTAAATATATTGTACATACATATATTTACTATTTTAAATCTTCTCAAAAACCTGTTGAATTAATTATTTATGTATTTTTTTTAAATCTGATTAAATTTAGTTTTTAATATCTGTTATTTATATATTTTTTTCTTTTATTTTTTTTTTCTATATTTTTTTTCTTCTCTTCTTATTTTCTTCACCTTTTTTTCTTTTCTTATTTTATTATTATTTTTTTTGTATATATAAATTTTTGTGTTTTGTATATATTTTTTTTTTAATATCTTTTGTTTTATACTTGTGAAATATTTGTTCATACTTATAATGATAATCTAACCGATTTAATACTTGTAATTGGATGATAATTATTATATATATATATATATATATATATATATATATATATATATATATATATATATATATATATATATATATATATATATATATATATATATATATATATATATTTATTAATATACAAAAGTACCTATAATTTCTCTGCATGTAAATAAATATAATTAGAATTGCGATTTATTATCTAAACATGTTTAATATTTTATTATATTATTTTTGTGTACTTATAAATATAAGTAACATTATATGAAACTTACTACTGGCATGACGGCAAAATTGAATTATATTTATTTGCATTGTTTATGGTATAAAAAAAATGCAAGATCTGGATTTATATGTCAGCTATTAACGCTTGCTTAGTATATGATATACATACGTTCGTACAAATTGCATATGTGCTTCAGCATGAAACAATTGGAATGACCCTTTTCAATATTTCAATTTTGCCGTCATGCCAGTAGTAAGTTTCATATAATGTTACTTATATTTATAAGTACACAAAAATAATATAATAAAATATTAAACATGTTTAGATAATAAATCGCAATTCTAATTATATTTGTTTACATGCAGAGAAATTATAGGTACTTTTTTAGTTGAGTGCGCTCATCTGACGTCAGCTCATATGTTGAGTCCGCTCATCAGATGAGTCCGCTCAACATTTGAGCGATCAATCATCGCTCAACCCCCTTCGCTCAAGCTCATTTGAGCTTGCTCAAGTGTGTTGAGCGATTTGAGCTTTTTTACAACCTTGGTATTAATTAACTTTATTTATTTAAATAACAACTTAAAGAATAATCACTTATATCAACTTCTGAATCTATACAATTAAGCTTAACAATGTTCACTCAGGAGACGCACTTGTTCACTATCAAATCACAACTGAAGTACAGTGCCTCAGATGCGCGGCCTTATATGGACTAGCGCTCAACCTTTGAGCGCTAGTCCATCGCTCATATGTTGAGTCCGCTCAACATTTGAGCGATCGACCTTCGCTCAACCCCCTTCACTCAAGCTCATTTCAGCTAGCTCAAATGAGCTTGAGTGTATAGCGATTTGACCTTTTTTAACAACCTTGTTATTAATTAACATTATTTATTTAAATAACAACTTAAAGAATAATCACTTATATCAACTGCTGAATCTATACAATTAAGCTTAACAATGTTCACTCACGAGACGCACTAGTTCACTATCAAATCACAACTGAAGTACAGTGCCTCAGATGCGCGGCCTTATATACTGCAGGCATCAGTTCGACACGTTTCGACAAGCTTCGACTTGTTTCGAGAACCTTCTACTCGTTTCGTGAATGACGCATGCTATTGGCATCTCATTCGCACTCATGTATTTTAATGTGCTGATCTTCCATCTCTTTCTCGCACATTGCATAGTGCGCTTAATTATCTTCTGTCTCTTTCTAACACATTGCTTAGTGCGCTGAATTGTCCTGCGTCTCATTTGTTATTGTTGATTGCTTGCACAGTGGAGCAAATGACCTCTTTTCGTAACACTGCCCTCCACCTAAAAACAGATGTTAATCCTCTCTCTATACGGCGCCAACCTTTCTAAATGTACCACTTTCATTTTTCTTCTAACGCCTGCAGTATTCTGAATCCGATACACGACATCGTTAATTCTTTTAATTATCTTGTATGGTCCTTCCCAGTGTTTTTGTAGCTTAGGGGATAAGGCTTTCTTCCTTTGTGGGTTATAGAGCAAAACAAGTTGTCCTTCCGTAAATCCCTCTGTATTTGTGCGTAAGTCGTATCTGGCCTTCATCTTATCACTCGCTAATTGTGTACGCTGTCTTACAAACTGATGCACTTCGTTAATTTCTTCACTTTTTCCGAAAACATAATTGTGTACAGGAATTCCAGCTGAAGGACTCGCACCAAACTTTAAATCCGCAGGTAATCTTAAGTCTGTTCCAAAAACCAATTTTAGATGGTGAAGCTGCTGTGGTATCATGAACCGCCGTTCGATAAGCCATGAGGAATAGTGGTATGTGTGTATCCCAATCTTTTTGATTTTTATCAACCATTTTTCTCTCCATAATGCCGTCTGATTGCGGTTGCAAAGGCGTTGTTCGTGTTTTGTGTATGTTGAGGACTTTGCATACTTCTTTAAAAACTGCAGACTCAAAATTTATTACTTGATCTGAATGCAATTCCAACGGTACTCCAAAACGGCTTACCCAGTTGTTAACTAATGCATCCGCAGCTATTGTGGCTTCTTGATTCGGCATGGGATACACTTCAGGCCTCTTGCTGAAATAGTCAATGACGACAAGGACATACTTATTACCCGCATCACTGATTGGAAACGGCCCGGCGACATCCATGGCAATACGATCGAATGGTGCTCACACGTTGTACTGATGCATCCTGCCGCGACTTCTGACTGTTGGTCCTTTTGCTGGTACACATTGCGGACAACTGCGAATCCAATCGGCGACTGACTCTTGGCATCCAATCCAATAAAAACGTTTCTTTACCTTCTCGACCGTTTTATTAATGCCCAAATGACCACGACTAGATCCACCATGGTATTCCGCTAATATCTCTTTTATTTTTGACTTGGGAACAACAATCAAACAACGAGGGGATGTGCCATGTTCATTTTCCCATACACGATATAAGCAACCTTCTTGTAGCTTTAAGCTCTGCAACTTTGCCCAGTAAGCTTTAGTTATTGGACTGTCCGCAGCTATATCTTCCCATGATGGTTTTTTTTGCTGTTCCTTGAACATCATGATTTTTGTGAGGTCATGATCACTCTTTTGATCACTTTGAATTTGTTCCGGAGTCCATTTTTCATCGGGCAAAACATTTAGCAAACGAATGTCAATTATGTTTTCTTTTCCTTCCGCTCTTGAACAATGTCTGCATTCTAGTTTACATGGGCGTCGTGACAGAGCATCTGCATTTCCATGATTTCCTCCTTTACGATGTTCGATTGAGAAATCGTAGCTCTGCAATCGTTCTATCCAACGCGCAATTTGGCTTTCCGGATCTTTGAACTGAAGTAACCATCGTAGTGCTGCGTGATCTGTCTGTACAGATACTTATGGAAATTTTTCACACTTTCAATTACAGCAAGAAGCTCCCTCCTGGTGACACAGTAATTTCGCTCGGGCTTGGACAATGTTTTACTGTAGTATGCGATCACTTTTTCCTGCCCATTGATTACTTGCGAGAGAACTCCGCCTATTCCGTATCCGCTTGCATCCGTATCAAGTATAAATTTCTCACCGGGAATTGGATACGCAAGAATTGGTGCCGAGCACAGTAGATCTTTTAATTTGAAAAATGCCCTTTCTTGATCATCACCCCATTGAAATGCGCGGTTCTTTCCCATTGAAATGCGGGGTCTTTCTTGTCAATTCGTGAAGACTGCTAGCAACATTGGCAAAACCTGAAACAAATCGCCTGTAGTATGTACATAGCCCCAAGAAACTTCGTAGGTCAGGTTTTGCGGTCTGGGCCACTCCTTTACTGAAACTATTTTATCTTCATCGGTATGCACTCCTTCCGTGGTAACTCGATGACCCAGATACTTGACTTCTTTCTTGAAAAGTGAGCATTTCTTTGGGCTAAGTTGTAGACCCGCACTTTTCAATCGAAGAAATACTTCCTCTAGATTTCTTAGATGTTCGTATATATCCTTGCCCATAACAATTATTTCATCAAGGTATACTAGGCATGTTTTCCAGTGTAAACCTTTTAATACGTGCTCCATTAACCGCTCGAATGTTGCTGGGGCATTGCATAGTCCAA
Source organism: Dryomyza anilis (assembly GCA_951804985.1). Classification (NCBI taxonomy): domain Eukaryota; kingdom Metazoa; phylum Arthropoda; class Insecta; order Diptera; family Dryomyzidae; genus Dryomyza; species Dryomyza anilis. The sequence goes on along the minus strand of OX638130.1, from coordinate 39,224,855 downwards.
ACGGCATTACCAAAAATTGCCATAGTCCATCTCCAGTACTGAATGCAGTCTTCTCTCGATCTTTCTTATCGATTTCTACTTGCCAATAACCGCTTTGCAAGTCCAACGTTGAAAACCACTTAGCATTAGATAGTGTATCCAAGGTGTCATCGATTCTGGGCAGTGGATAACTATCTTTCTTGGTGACAACGTTAAGTTTTCGGTAATCAACGCAGAACCGAGTACTACCGTCCTTCTTTTTCACCAATACTACTGGTGAACTCCATGGACTCTCAGATGGTTCCACCACGCCATTTGTGTGCATTTCTTCAACCAAATGAGATACTTCGTCTCTTTTCGCAAGTGGTACCCTTCTTGGTGCATGACGAATTGGGTTAGAATCACCAGTGTCTATTCGATGTTTTACAATGGCAGTTCTGCCATCCTTTTGGCCCTTTTCAGCAAATATACACCGATATTTGTCAATTAGCTGTTGCACTTGACTCTTTTCTTTGGCAGTCAAATCCTTCGTCCACCCATTTATAAACCTGTGAGTAGATTGTTTGTTTATTTGCGATGTCCCGTAGTCTCTTGATGAATTTGACTCACAATTTATAATCGCTGATGGCTCTTGAGTCTGGCCACTGTTCCCTTTTTAATTAATTTGGACGAGTTTTCCATGTTGAGAACTCTTGTTGGAACAACTTTGTCCTTTGTCGCTTCTACTAATGTTCTTCCTACAACAATATTACTTCTGCTCATTTGCTCATCATTCGCTTCTATAACCCAGAACTTGCTTATCCCACATTCTCCATTTAATTTCGCCCAAACAATTGCTTCTGAATTAGGTGGTATTTTTCTATTTTTGTGAGCGTTACCTTGTTTAATTTTCGGGCTCTGATCACAATCAATGTTTAGTTAGATCTCTGTGTTGGCATAACTCAAAATTTTTCTTGTTAGATCTAGTGTAAAACCGTTCCTTATCATGAAGTCCATGCCAAGTATTATTTCGTTTACTATTTCCGCAACTATAAAATCATGCTTAACTGTCGTAGTACCAATCGTGATTTCCTTGGTAATATTTACTCTGATAGGGGTCTCTTCGCCTGTAGCTGTTTGCAATCTTATTCCTATAAGTGGCTCTACTACGTCCTTAATAAGATTACTTCTTATTATAGAGTGTGAAGCTCCCGTATCCAATGTTACCATATATGCTGTACAATCAATAACTCCTTCGAAAGTTAAGCTATTTGGCTTTCGAGCAATTTGTGAAATGGAGATTCTGGGGCAATCGGTTATGGGAGTCAGATCGTGCCCCGTAGATATGACTCGTTTTAGTTTAAAGCTTGATTAAAATTTACGCTATTTTGGACATGATCCTGTCTTTCATCATGTTTGGGTTCATCTGCAGATTGATTTATTGAGCGCTTGCGTTTTTTACGACAGTCACGTGCCATATGCCCATATGTATCACAGTTGTAGCATTTACCTTTAAATTGGATGTCTCGGTTTCCAGTTGTGTGTTCGGTTTTAACGCCTGCTTTAACTGCTTCGCACACTAATTGAAATAAATCATCGTTCTCCACATCAATTCTACGCGCCTTTGGAGCCGATCGTCACAACGCATTTGCTGTCTCCTGTGTTATAGCGATGGTAACCGTTTCCGTAAATGTTACTTTGGGCGCAATCACTGTTGCACGTTTTGTCTCCTGATCGCGTATGCCATCAACAAACGCTTCGATTTTGCACTTTTCTATGAAATCACTTGCTGAATCTGAATACGACAAATGCGCAAGCCTCTCGACGTCCGCTGCATACGCCTGCAATGTTTCACCATTTCTTTGCATTCGGCCCTTTAGATCCATTCTGAAGATCTGCTTCATTTGATCACTGCCATATTTCCGTTGCAGTGCAGCCATAACATCTGTGTAACTGTTTCTATCGCTTTCTGGAACAGTCTGCAATACTTCGGCTGCGCCTCCTTTTAGCGCCTCGATAAGTGCGGCTACGCTGTCCTCATTGTTCCACCGATTACTTACAGCCGAGGTCTCAAATTGCAGATTGTAAATGTTGAACGCTGTAGCTCCATCGTAAATCGGTGACTTTAGTCTCGTACCACTAACAAAATACTGTGTGAGTCCATTTAACTGCAATATATCGAAGTCCTTTTGAATTTTCTGTAGCTTTTTGTCGATTCCATGATATTTCTCATCAACGTTATTTTCCAATCTTTGAATCTTATCGTCAACGCTCACTTCCATGTCATTTACATGTGCCTCAAGCACCTTTACTTTTTCATGGAGTGTATTAGAAACTTCCAGAAGTTGCTTCGAATGTTCCTGCATCTTTTCCTCCATTATTATTTGATGTTTGTTGGAATTCTCCAGAAGCTATGCTTTGAGCTGGTTGGAATTTTCTTGAAATTGTTTTGAATTTTTTTGAAGCTTCTGTTCAATTTTGTTGGCATTTTATTGAAACTGTTTGGAATTTTCTTGAGCCATTATCTGAAACTGTTTCTGCATAGCTCCGATCAACTGGCTCATATCAAAAACTTGGGTCTGTACTTTCTCCTTTGTGTCCAGATTTTTCGATGACGATGCTGCAGCTTCAATTTCAAATTCGTGCTCCGCGAGAAGAATGCCTTGGGCCTATAATTCTTCCATTAGGCGCTTCTGCAGCTCTACTTTCGTACCAGCAGTTGCAAGATTACGAATCGACAGCTCCTTCTTTAGCTGGTCGACTTTAAGTTGATCGAATTTAACCATTTTGTATCACAATCCCACTTCTGACACCAATGTTACGAAAATTCAGTCTACGGAAAACTGTTCTACGAGTTCACTATCAAATCACAACTGAAGTACAGTGCCTCAGATGCGCGGCCTTATATACTGCAGGCATCAGTTCGACACGTTTCGATAAGCTTCGACTTGTATCGAGAACCTTCTACTCGTTTCGTGAATGACGCATACTATTGGCATCTCATTTGCACTCATGTGTTTTAATGTGCGGATCTTCCACCTCTTTCTCGCACATTGCATAGTGCGCTGAATGATCTTCTGACTCTTTCTAACACATTGCTTAGTGCGCTGAATTGTCTTGCGTCTCATTTATTATTGTTGATTGCTTGCACAGTGAAGCAAATTACATCTTTTCGTAACAATATATATACATATATATACATATATATATACATATATATACATATATATATACATTTATATATATATATATATATATATATATATATATATATATATATATATATATATATATATATTGTTACGAAAAGATGTAATTTGCTTCACTGTGCAAGCAATCAACAATAATAAATGAGACGCAAGACAATTCCAGATTTCTCCTCTTGCTCTTCTGTGTGTTTGGTCGGATTTGCATTGCTCATCTTCAATGTTTCGTTGTATGTAGTGTGTTGGATCTGTTGGGCTGCGATGGTTCTTGTGAAATTTGCTAATGGTGTTATCTCCAGTAGACGTCGTCATGTTGATACGCTGGACTCTTAGTCGTTCAAGAGAGCTTTGGCCCCGTTGACTTGGTTGACGATTCGTTCGAGATGAGTGTTCTTTTCTGTGATCTTGTCAAACACTTTGAAAACATTTTGGTGCTCATGTCACTTTATGTAGCTTAAAGATTTCTGAATTGTTGATATCAGAAAACCGCTGGGCATCTGCTTCACTACTTCTTTGTGGAACATCGTGGTGCTCATGTCGTTTTATTTAGAATATTATAGATTTCTGAATTGTTGATATCAGAAAATCGTTACTGCATCGCTTCTTCTCTATGTGCGATGGAAGACATAATAATTTGACTTTTTATATATATTTTCAAGATCAATGTTGAATATTGTTTTCTGCATCTTATTTCTGGCAGTTGTAGTTTTATGATTAAAATTCGATCACTGCAATCTACTTGTGCTTGGTATAACAACAAGTTTGCTCCTAGCGCATCCTTCTACGTCTTCAAATATGCTGCCACTCTGCTTCATTTCTTCGCATTTCTTTACTTTATTTGAATCTGCTGGACCTCTGCTTCACTTCTTCTTCTTGTTGATAACACCCAGAGCTCCTTCCCATTAAATTCCCAAGACCCCAACGATTATCTATGCGTCTTCTGAGTATCCAGCGCTGTTGGTCATTCTAAATAACAATTTGTTGTGCACTCGGATATTTTAAATTTACATGAAGATTTTACAAACAAGTAATTTAATTTTGTTTTTAAACTCTTCCAAATGTGTGGTGTGGTACTAACTTATATAAACTTAATATAATTTTCGTAAAATTCGTCACAAGAAAAGGATTGATCTTAAGATATTTAAATTACTTGAATTAAAGTATGGTAAATTATTTGAACTATTACTACTTAGTGTGGTATTAGTTTATCTAAACTTAGTGTCATGTAAAGTATAGTTGTTTATGTATGCAATAACATTGAAATTAAATGTTGTTTGTAAGTGTTTAATTTATTTGAAACACAGTTATTTAGTGTAGCACTAGCACTAGTAATTTTAGTGTATTATGGCTTAGACCAATGGCTAAGATCGTCGTCTTTTATGCGGAGGGACTCAATGCGGCGGACTCAATCCCCCTTCAATGCGCAAAATTAAAAAAAAATATATTTCATATAATTTTTTTTTATTTTTTTTATCTCATTTAAATTTTTTTTTTATATAATTATATATGTATATAGAATATATTGTACATTAAATATATTGTATATACATATATTTATTATTTTAAATCTTCTCAAAAATTGTTGAATTAATTATATATGTATATACATTTTTTTTAATCTGATTAAATTTAGTTTTTTTTTAATTTATTTAATTTCGAATACAAATTTGTATATCTCTTTTTTAAAAATAAAATGTTAGAAAAACATTAAAATATTTTTTTTCCTTTTTTCTTTAATTTTAATTTCCTTTTTTTTCATTTTTTTTTTCTCTAAAAAAAATTAATAGTTAATATCTGTTATTTATATATTTTTTTTTCTTTTATTTTTTTTTCTGTATTTTTTTTCTTCTCTTCTTATTTTCTTCACCTTTTTTTCCATTCTAATTTTCTTCCTTTTTTTTCCTTCTGTTTAATTAAAATTTTCATACCTCCTTCTTTTTTTTCTTTTTCTTCTCTATAATTCAAATTTTCTCCTTTTTTTAACTTTAATTCCCTTTTTTTTTCATATATATATTTTTTTATTTCTTTTTTTTTTGTTATTCTTTAAAAATTTAATTGTTGATATTTTTTTTTTTGTCTTCTTTTTTTTCTTCTCTTTTTTTTCTTTTTAATAAAAATTTGTATCCCTCTTTTTTTGTTTATTTTTTTTTCATATTTTTCTTCTTTTTCGTCACTTCTTATTATATTTTTTTTTCACTTTTTTTTCTTTAAAATTTAAAAATTCTTTTAAAAAAAAAAAAATATTTAATACCTATATATATATTTTCTCAATTTTATTTATTCTAATATGTTTCCCCTTTTTTTTTCGATTCAATTATTAAAACTTTTTTTTTTAATTTTAACAGCACTAAATATTTAATGCATAAATCCCTATTTTTTTTAATTTTAAATTCTTTGTTTTTGTTTTCTTTTTAATATTTGTTAAAAATTAAATATTTAAATTTTAACTGTACTAAATATTTATATATCTCTCTTTTTTTTAAATTTGAACACTAACTGATATTTTTATACCCTACACTAAGAGTGAAAGGGTATATTCAGTTTGGTACGCCGTTTGTAACACCCAGAAGGAAGCATCTCCGGTATGGAAAAGTATATATATTCTTGATCAGCATGACCTCCTGAGTCGATTTAGCGATGTCCGTCTGTCCGTCTGTCTGTCTGTCTGTCCGTCTGTCCGTCTGTCCGTCTGTCTGTCTGTTGAAATCCCTACTTCTTTTAAAATTGAAGAGCTAGATAAATGAAACTTATAACTTTGATTACTAATATACCTACGCTGTATGTGCGAAAAAATTGGCGAGATCGGTTCATTGTGACCTATGATCCGACCACTTATGTTCAAATACCTCATATAAAATGTACATATAAAGATCAATTTTTATGTATACGTGCTTAGGTAAACTTTTTTGGTCAAATATATATTGACATCATGCTCAAGTACGTGATAATAATGTTTTCCGGCGAAAAGACTTGTGGTTCACAAAAAAAAAATAGAAATTCGGTACACCTACCCTAAATATGGGTATCAAATGAATGGAAATTCATTAGTGATTGAATGATTGTAGTTATTTTCAGGATTCGTATACCCTGGTCGTATACCACACATATGTGTAGGGTATTTATAGTCGGCTTAGACCGACTATAATTTTGATAATCCTAACTATCATAATTACACCTACTTTAAAATTTCCCAAGTGATCTAACCTTCCCAACTGGTTGTTCTTCTTTAAGTAATTTAAATTATTTTAAGTAAGGTCTTCCAATTCATTTAAAATTTATTTGTTATATTCAAACTTATTCAAATTGAATTATATTAATATACAAAAGCACCTATAATTTCTCTGCATGTAAATAAATATAATTAGAATTGCGATTTATTATCTAAAAATGTTTAATATTTTATTATATTATTTTTGTGTACTTAAAAATATAAGTCACATTATATGAAACTTTCTTCTGGAATGACGGTAAAATTGAATTTGAAGCAGTTATATTTTAATTATTAGTATTTCTAAGTTTTTGCATTAATTTTAATATTTTACTACTATTCTCAGTGGAGAATAGTAGCAGCATTGTATTATTTTAAACAACAACCCTGGTTGCGTATCTTTGCAAACTACTAAGAATGCAACCATGGGACGCTTATATGCTTGTTCTTGTTAGCTTCATTTTTGTATAAAAGAGCAACACCAGCTCATATATTTGTCATTCAACTCTGTGCATTCACACTGAACTTATCGTACAATATTGTTTTGGACATATTTTCAGTAGCGAAGCACGAATAAGTTCCCTATTCCTTGTCGAAGCCGTGAACTGATTTCAGCTATAGTCCAATATTGCTTTGGACATAGTTTTTTAGCAAACAGTAAAGACATTCCCAGTATTAGTTTAAATAAAATCGCTGTACCCACACACTTACAAATACATGACGTATTATTTAAGATCCCTGAGGTCTACATTGGCGCCCAACGTGGGGCCAGCGACACCATCGTTCAGCACAACAACACAAAGGCTGGAAGTGACAGTTCCGTCAGAGGCAGAGTCATCGACGTCAACTCGCACGTCGACAGAGGTATCGACATCAACAGTGACACCGGCAACGACGTCAACAGAGTCGTCGGCAGAGGCATCGACGTCAACAGAGTCGTCGGCAGAGGCATCAACGTCAACAGCGACGCAGGCAGAGACGCCGACAGAGGCATTGACGTCAACAGCGACGCAAGCAGAGACGCCGACAGAGGCATCGCCGTCAACAGTGACACCGGAAGCGACGTCAACAGAGTCGTCGGCAGAGGCATCGACGTCAACAGAGTCGTCGGCAGAGGCATCAACGTCAACAGCGAAGCCGGCAGAAACGTGAGCGGAGGCAGCGACGTAAACAGAGACGCAGACAGCGCCGTCGACAGAGCCACAATGGCATCGTTTTCACCAGAGCAGTTTCAGCAAATACTAGCTGCAATCGCCGGAAATCAAAAGGCTGGTTCTTTCACGCAGTGCACTGCGCGTTTTCGCGGTCAGCGTGATCCAGCTATGGTCGACGAGTTTGTGGCTGCCATCACCGTGTACAAAAATTTTGAGAAAATATCTGATGCTGATGCAATAAGAGGTATGCCATTGTTATTGGAGGATTATGCCGCAGTATGGTGGATTCCCGTGAAGAACTCTGTGCGTACATTTGAGAATGCCGTCGATCTCATACGGACCACATTTTCCCCACCTAATCCGGACTGGAAAATATACTTGAGCATATACGAGTTCAAACAACAGGCGAAAGAACCAACTGACAGCTTCATATGTAATAGCGGCAGCTTTTTTCGCAGCTGAAGGATAGCATCAACGAGAAAGTGCAGCTACACGTAGTATATGGCTTACTATGCATCCAGATTAGAGAACGAGTTCGACGCGAAGATTTCGCAACATTCGACGAACTAATCGCATCCAGCAGAGAAGCTGAACTGTTTTTTGCTGAATCAAAGCAACAAACAACAAAAAATTGTAGAACCAACTGATGCATCTGCGATGGTCCGTTGCTCATTTTGTCGAAGCCGTGAACTGATTTCAGCTATCGTCCCATATTGCTTTGGACATAGTTTTTCAGCAAACAGTAAAGACATTCCCAGTATTAGTTTAAATAAAATCGCTGAACCCACACACTTACAAATACATGACGTATTATTTAATATCCCTGAGGTCTACAAATTATATTTATTTGCATTTTTTATGGTATAAAAAAAAAACTGAAAGATCTGCATTTATATGTCAGCTATTAACGCTTGCTTATTGTATCATATACATACGTTCGTACAAATTGCGTATGTGCTTCAGCATGAAACACTTGGGGGAATGACCATTTTCAAGGCTTGATAGCTTGCGCTATTAATATAGGTCAGTAATGCAATTGTTGGGTTTGCATTATCTGTATTGAATTCGACAATTTTATGACTAACATTGATTTAATTTTAAATTAATGCAATTGGTTGCATGTGCTTAATTTATTTCTTTTCTCAATTGATGATGAACTACCTTTAAAATTATAAGTTCTTTTCCTAAAATAGTTATATATATATATATATATATATATATATATATATATATATATATATATATATATATATATATATATATATATATATATATATATATATATATATATATATATATATACATACATATATATATATATATATATATATATATATATGTTTTTTTATTTTTTTATTACTAAATTATTGTTTTTAATATGTCCTATGTTTTTTATTTTTTTATTATTATATTTTTTCTTTTGTTTGTTACTTACTGTTTTCCTAAACTATTTATTTCTTCCTCTAAATGACGAGTTATTTAATGTTTTATTTAATGATTACTCTATATCTTATGGTTAGATTTATTTTGTCTAACATAATGTTGCAATCTACGAGTTTAATTTTCAACGCATAACTAATTGGTTTTATATTTTTACTTTCATGGGTTCTATTTTAGGGTAATATTATAATATTTTAAGTTTTAACGGCATACACTATTTGTGATATGCCTTTAACAAATTATTGTGAATTTTCTTATCTTTGTTTTTGATCAATATCGTCGTGGTCACTTGTCGAATTCCCTCTACGGCCACGTAGGGTCCCTTCCAAATTGGAGAGAACTTATTCTTCCTAGTTTGGTTTTTCATTAAAACCATGTCGTGTGGTTTTAATTGTATAGGGTTGAGGTGCTTGCCGTATTGTTTTTTCGACACCTCCTTGGCCCTACATTGATTTTGCCTGACGATCTCGTGTGATCGCTGTATTTGGTACTTTAATACCTTATTGTAGTATTCTGCGTTATATGAAGGTGAACATTTACGCTTTAAATTCGAAGGCATGTCGAAGTCAAACCCGTACAAGGTGCGGAATGGTCTTTGACCCGTCGACGTATGCACCGTGTTATTATGAACATGTATTGCAGAATTTAACCATTGGTCCCAGTTTGACCCATCCTCTTAAGCAAAACTACGTAAATATTCAGCTAGTGGACGATGACTTCGTTCCAATGACCCATTAGCCTGTGGATGGTAGGGTGTTATATGTTTTTTTAATTCCTAACAATTTACTTACTTACTTACTTACTTAAATGGCCCATACAACCGTCGGTCGGTTTTGGCCGCTGAGATGAAGCCGTGCCAGTCGGATCTGCTTTGCGTTGCCAGGTTGTCCTCAACTTGGTCTTTCCAACGCAGATTTGGACGCCCTCTTCTACGCTGTCCACCTTCGAGTTTCGATTCAAGCAGTGTTTTCATCCATTTATTCGACATGACCTAGACAGCGAAGCCTCTGAATCTTGATGCGCTTGACTATGTCAATGTCGTCGAATAACTTATACAGCTCGTGGTTCATCCTGATTCGATACTCGTTAGCAAAGCAGATACGGAGAATCTTTCTCTCGAACACTCTCAGTACTCTCTCATCGGTGGAGGCCAGCGTCCATGTTTCTGCACCATAAAGTACGACGGGCATGATGAGTGACTTGTAGAGCGTTATTTTTGTCCGGCGAGAGAGGGCTCTGCTTCTCAATTGCCTACTGAGCCCAAAGTAGCACCTGTTGGCAAGAGTTATTCTCCGTTTGATCTCCAGGCTGATGTCGTTGTTGCTGTTTACGCTGGATCCAAGATAGACGAAGTCCTTCACAATGTCGAACTTGTGGGTATCAAAATCAACTTTTTGTCCAAGACGCACGGACTCTTTTTTGCTTGTTGACACAAGGAACATCGTCTTGTCCTCGTTCACCGCTAGACCCATTCGCCGCGACTCTTTCTCCAGTCTGGAGAATGCTGCGCTGACTGCTCGTGTGCTCCTGCCAATGATTTCAATATCAACGGTATATGCGAGCAGCATGACACTTTTGTTGAGGATAGTGCCGCTTTGACGGAGTTCGGCAGCTCGAACTATTTTCTCCATCAATAAGTTAAAAAAGTCGCACGATAGGGAATCAACCTGTCTGAAACCTCGTTCGTAATGAAATGGCTCGGAGAGGTCTTTTCCTATTCTCACTGAGCAACGTGTGTGTGCGTACGTCCATCACGCTCGAAGCGTGCCTTCCGTCAATCACAACGTGATCAATTTGGTTTCGAGTTTTTTGATCGCGCGACAACCATGTGGCCTTGTGGATATCGAAATGTTCGAATCTAGTGCTACTAACTACCATGTTTCGTGCTGCGGCGAAGTCGATTAGCCTCGTTCCGTTATCGGAAGTGTTGGCATGGAGGCTAAATTTTCCGATTGTGGGACCTTGGCGTTAAAATCGCCTAGCACGACTTTGATATCGTGGCGGGGGCAGCGCTCGTATGCGTTGTCTAGGCGCTCGTAGAAGCGCTCTTTTGTCTCGTCATCTTTCTCGTTCGTCGGAGCGTGTGCACAAATTAGGCCGATATGGAAATATTTAGCCTTGATGCGGATTTTTGCCAGCCTTTCGTTCACGGGCGTGAACCTAGAGACAAGGTGGCGGAGTCTCTTGCCGACCACAAATCCACATCCAAATTCGTGTCTCTCCGCATGGCAGCTGTAGTAGATATCACAGGACGCTTGTTTCGAACAGCCCTGTCCCGTCCATCGCATCTCCTGGATTGCGGTGATGTCAGCCTTATATTTTTCGAGGACATATGCCAGCTCTCTATACAGCTGGCATATGTCCTCGAAAAATATAAGGCTGACATCACCTCACCTTTCCTATAAAGGGTCCGGACATTCCAGGTGCATTTCCGTGAATCATGGTCCTTAAAACGTTTGCGTGGGTCGTCATCGTTGTAATCGGTCGTTATCCGAGGCTTCTTTTTTGTTTTCATTGGGCGCATAGGTTTTTTCCGTGATGGGAACCAAACCCAACGCACGAACCCTCACTCTGAAGGAGATGCTCGCCACTCACTTTAGCCGACTTCTACACCGGGCGGTGTAGAGCGCCGTTTCCAGGGACTTCCACCGAAGTGAAGGTGTCACCATTTGACAATTTGCCGATTCTGGTGACCAGTGAGTTGACTTGAGACGACACCGACAACAATTTACGTGTATCCGAAAATAGTTTGGAAACGAAGTTCGATCCATTGTCTGTTACCAATACTTTGGGTATATTGTGGCGTTAACTATTTCGTTGAAGAATGCTTTTGCTACGGTGTTGGCTTCCGCATCGGGTATAGCCACACATAACATAAATTTAGAAAAACGTTAAGATGTATTTATTCCCTGAAATGGTTTCAGGCAGAATACCCACTAGGTCCATGTTCACTTTGTAAAAGGGTCTGACTGAAGTATCAGTTAGAACCACTGGCATCTTCGTCAGCCTTGAACTTTTGTTTACCTGGCATTTTGAACAATTTTTCACATAATTCTTTATTTGCTTCTGCATACCCTTCCATCGGTACTGTTGTCGAATTCTTAAAAATGTTTTTACGCCCCCTTGGTGACCACCTAACGGTGAATCGTGAAAATCTTTAATTACCGTCTCTACTGGGAAATTTTGTACACACTCTACTTTGGCTGGGTCTGGTAGGGCACCTAACTCAGAACACTTAAGTCCTAAATATATAACCTCGCGTCGCAAAAACTGACATTTTTCTGTATTTAATTTCAAATTTTGTTCTCTCAGCTTTTGCAAACTTTTGCATAGCCTATGCTCGTGTTCTGCTAAATTATTTCCATAAACCACTATGTCATCTAAATAAACGAAACAGTCAATACCCTGTTAACCTGTTAGTATGTGGTTCATTATCCTTTGAAAAGTGGCAGGTGCCCCCGTTAGACCGAATGGCATTCTGTTAAATTCGAAATGACCAAGACCTGTACTGAAAGCAGTTTTTTCTTTGTCACTATCTTCAACTAGAACCTGATGGTAACCACTTGCTAAATCTAGTGTTGAAAAATACCGACAATGACCTAACTGGTCTAAAATCTCATCTATTCGTGGTATCGGAAATACCTGTTTGATGGTGACGTCATTTAATTTTCGGAAATCTATAATCAGTCTCCATTTCTTATTGCCATCTTTATCGCCATTTTTAGGTACCAATAATAATGGGGAATTCCAAGGCGACTTGCTTGGTGAAATAATTCCATCATCTAACATCTTTGATACTTATCTATTAATGAATCTTCTATGCATATGAAGAAGTTTATACTGTTTCTGATTTATTGGTGGCTGATTCCATTGTGTGGGTATTTCATGCTATAATATCGGAGTGAATGTTAATTCATCCCCTTCCAAATGAAAAACGTCATTATATGACAAGCAAATATTTTGCAAAAACGCAACTTCTTTATTCAATGATTCATCGATCTTTACATTCCCTAATAATCTATCAATTCTATTTTTATATTAACCGATTGTATTTATTGTAGAACTCGTCTTTGTTGCTTGTTTATATTTGTTAAAATTTGAAAATTGTGGCTTGAAATTGCTATCAATGGTTACCTCCTTATCGGTGGCATTTAAAATTGATGCATATACTCTATTTCTTCTAACGTTTGTTAAACTCTCTCCCAAATATACTCCTGGCTGAATTTCCTGTTTGTGCAACAAAACTATTGGAATTATTGTTCTTAACGGCAGTGATACATTCATGGCTGTTCTGGGCTGGACCCTTATTTTTTGATTAAAATTAATATTTTTTATGTCTTGCAATGATTTTAATGGAAATTTAACAAGGTGATTTTTGTCTTCATCAAAAAATGTAATGTTTTTATTTAACGCATTTATTATAGATCTGTTCCAGAGATTGTCACGCCCGACTATTCCATCTGCTGGTACCCCTTGTTCAAGTGACACAACGTGTAGCGTTAAACTCAGGTTTTCTATGTTTGTGTGCTAAATCATAGTGGAGCCTAAGGTTCTAACGCATCCACCAAAAGCACCACTCAGATCTTTCTAAATATTTTTATTAAAATTCGGCAAATGTGCCATCCTATTTTCTTTAATCAGGCTGGCCTCAGCTCCAGAATCCACTAACAGAGTAAGTTTTCCATTTTGTTGCTGCCTCGCAAGGTACTTCAATGAACACATCACTCGTATCGGATATCTTAAAACACTCTCCATGCCGGTTAAATATGTTACGATTCATGCCTAATTGTTAAGTTAATTTTATTTTTCTCGAAATAAATTTACTCTTAAAATTATTAGCAATTGAAGACAATTTAATTTTACAAATCGTGAATTTATTAAACATTTCTGACGATAAAACGCACATAGCGCTAATAATAAAAAGAAATATTGAAATTACTTTATTACAAATTATATTCGCCCCTGTAGAGAATGTATCCACATTCTTGCCAGACGTTTGATCTACAATTCCCAGATTTTCAGGGCAGTTAACTACGACTTTCTTTTTATTTGATTTACTTTTGATTTTATTATTCTTGATTTTAATACTTTTAACTTCGGATTTTATTGGTTTTACTTTCTTTACTTCATTTGCTTTCTTTATAATTTGTTTATTTTTATTTTCCTTAATTCCTATATTTTGTTAATTTTTCTCGTCAAGTTGTGTTTTATTATTTAGTTCATTATATGTTTTTGTTGGAAGATTTCTATCTTTATTAATATGTATCTTCACTTTTTGTTCTTTATTTTCTTGATTACTTATACTCTTTATTTCGCTTTTTTGTAGTGTTATACTACAAACTTCTACAAATTCCGGCCTAACTATATTACCTGTAGCTGATTCTATATTTTCTTCCGCATAACAATTAGTTATTGTATGCCCTTTTCTATTATACCATGAGCATTTCCTATTACTTGTATTATTTTTCATTTGATTATTATTATCACCTTGTTGTGTATAATTTGCAGGTGTATTCGTACGTTTCATTTTATTATTTCCACATTTCCAATTAAATTATAATTGTCCTGTTTCGACCATTATTATATAAAATTTTACAACAAGTGGTCCAAGTGCAGGGCGGTTTATTGAGCCAGACTAAGACAATAGTCAAGCCTGTCCAAAAGTACGTATTGTACTGGGTCATGTCTATTTTAGGTAGAATGGCATCAACAATTTTTGCGAGCAAAACAGCACCGCATAATTCGAGTCGTGGCAGTGAAACGGTTTTGACGGGTGCTACTTCGCTGCAGGAAGGGTCGTGACAACAGCACCGTTGGCACCATGTATGCGAGCATAGAGAGTTGCAGCATATGCCTTTTCTGAGGCGTCGCAAAATCCGTGAAATTTAGCGGAAACGTCGGGTGCGAAATTAGTCCATCTGGGGATCTCAATTCTGTTTATCGATGGATAATAATCGATAAACGATTGCCATCTACTTTGGGTCAACAGGTTAAGAATCGTCCCACTCAGTTTTGTCAAGCCACACCTGTTGCATAATTATTTTGGCGGCCACTATAATTGGCGCTAACCAACCAGCAGGGTCAAACAGCTTCGCAATAGAAGACAAAACTTCGCGTTTTGTGTATGCATCTTTTAGTTCGATGAGCGGGACTTGAAAAAAAAAATATCTTTTTTAGCATTCCATCGAATGCCTAGGGTCTTTGCATTACCTTGACATTGCTCAGATAAATTGATTAAATCTGTTAGCAGCAAGTGACCTTTTGGCAGAGTTTCTAATATTTCGGGTGTGTTCGCAATCCACTTGCGCAACGAAAATCCTGCTGATTTTAAAGCGGCGATTAGCTCATCTCGAGCATTAATAGCACTTTCAATCTCATGAGTGCCTGCCAGAACATCATCTACGTACATGCAGTTTCGTAGAATATACGAAGCCTGTGGGTGGGTCTCATGTACGTCTTGCGCTAATTGCTGTAGGGTCCGAATGGCAAGGTAAGGGGCACAGTTAACACCAAATGTAACTGTTTGCAACTCATAATCCTGAATGGGTTCTTCTAAGGATTTCCTAAACAAAATTCTTTGATATGGTGCGTGTGCAGGGTCGACGCAAATTTGACGATGCATTTTTTCAATGTATGCATTAAAGATAAATTTGACAAGACGCCATTTAATAATTTGCACAACTAAATCTTGTTGTAGAACGGGTCCAGTATGCAACACATCATTTAGGCTCTTTCCGTTGGCAGTATTGCTGGATTCATTAAATGCAACACGCAGCTTTGTTGTGACACGATCGGGTTTTATGACTGCATTATGTGGTAAACCAAATGTAGTAAATAGTAGTGGGTGGCTGTGCAAGATATAGCTGGCGAATGAGTCACTTTTCTTATATGACCAAGTTGCAAATATTCGCATATCGCTTGGTCATATTCTGCTTTAACAGCGGGTCTTTTGAGTAAGGACTTTTCATTTCTCAAATATTGCGCCATTGCAATATGTCTTGATAGTCCAAGATCAATGCAATTTGGGTCTTTAAATGTCAGGGTCACTACATAACGGCCTGAGGGTTCTCGGCGTAATGTCTGTATAAAATTGTTTCACAATTCATATCTGCATTTGAGAGGGTCGTGGATTTTGGTACTTCTTCAATTTGAAGTTGACGGCTGATCAGATTTAGTGAAGTTGTGAAGTTGACGGCTGATCAGATTTAGATGCAGCTGCACTTATGCTTCGGCGGTCTTTTGGGTCTGCTTTCGGGTCTAGCGATGCTAAATGTAAAAGCTAATGATGCTTTTTGCTACAAAAGCAACATTTATATCCGCTCTTACAGTCCCTGATGCTGTGAGATACTGCTAAACAATTAAAACAGCACTCATATCTTTTCACAGCATCGTGTCTATCCTCTACTTTCATGGATATGAATCTGGGGCACTCACGAAGAGTGTGCTTACCATTGCAAATTCTGCAAATGGCACCATCAACTTCCCATTTTGATGGCTTGGCATGGATGGGTCTTGGCTCAACAAATCGGGGTCTTGTCATTTTGGATGCAAATGGATTTTGTAAAACATTTGTGTGAAAAGAATTCACACGTTTGTCTCCCCAAGTTTTGGGTCCAGCATTACTGGAAATCGTGTGTTGACTAGTCTTCGTAGTCGAAGACTTAATTTCGCCAACAGATTCAAGGGTCTTGTATGTTTGGGTCAAAAACTTGTTCCAAATTCTCCATTCAGGAATTTCTGAACTATCTGCTAGAGATCTTTCAAATATCTTGGGGAGACGGGTCGAACACAGATAAACTAGAATTGGACTCCAGTTATCTGTGTCTATATCCAACATTTGCAGGGTCGTCACACAGTTGTTGATGGTCCGTTGTAACTTTTTAATAGAGCTGCCGGACTCAGACGTAACTGGTGGCAAATTCAAAAGGGTCTTCAGTTAAGCATTCACTTGCATTCTTTTATTCTCGTATTGTTCAACGAGATTACTCCATGCCTGTATAAAACCATCATTGGTAAGAGGAGCATTTTTAACAATGTCTCTTGCTTCGCCTCGGATCTTTTGATTAAGAAGGAAAAGTTTTTCCACATTGCTTAATCTGGCGTTATTGATGTAGATAGCAGAAAACATATCTCTAAAAGTGGGCCAGGTGACATAGTCACCATCAAATTATCCGTGTCACACGGGGGTAAATGAATAGAGGGTGCAAATCGAATTGGGGTCGTTTCTTCTCTTGCCTTAGGAGTTTCAATCGGTTGTTTTAGGGTCTCCATTATTTCTGTAGCCGCGGTAGCTCAGTGGTTAGTGCGTTGGACTGCGAGCCGAAAGGTCCCCGGTTCAAGCCTGGACTGGGGCTAACAACATCTTTTCATAGAAAAATTTGTCTATACCGCGCTACCTCTCGTCCGTAAATGGCAAACCTACGACAATAAAGCTCTCACCCGCCGTTCGGATTCGGCAATAAATTGTAGGTCCCACCACTTTGAGTACAAATATAACACGCACAACTGAAAATGGTAAGAGAGCTCGGCCGAAGTTCTATACAGGACTGTAGCGCCAAACTATTATTTATTATTATTATTATTATTATTTCTGAAAGGGAAGAGATACAGCGTATATATGCGTTGTATCCTTTCGTATATTTATCTTTCAGCTTCTTTCGGTCCACATCGGGACTGTCGGGTTCACTTCGTATAGTATTATATGAAGTTTGGAAATTATCCCACAGAAAAGTAAGCTGCTTCCGATGAAATTCTAAGGCATGAGGTACTAAATCTTGAGTAGGGGTCTCGCAAATAGTTTGCTCAAATTCAATAATGTCGTTTCCGAATTGAATAAATGCTGTCAGAGCCGCCATCTTTTTTAAATAACTTCAGAAATTCTCACAAATTTCAATAATAAAATGTTGGGTCTGGATGGCTTAATTTAAAAAATGTTTATTTTTTAAATTAATAACGAGCCGCAATACTTTTTCAAAAAATAAATTTGAAAAAATTCACAAAAAATTTATTAGCAAATTTTATGTGTGGGTCGATGTGATTTATCTTCAAAAATTATTTTGGATATTACCTGGTCGTATTTATTTTTTCAGGAAAAATCTAAAAATATTTAAAAACTTTTTATAAAAATAAATAAAATTATTTTTGGGTGTGTATGGGTTAACAGCAATTATTACCGTGTCGTTGGTATTGCAAAACTTAATTTTTTAGATAAAATTTCAACAAATTTTGAAAATTTTATCTTTGGGTCACAATGGGTTAACTTTAAAATTTTATTTAGTGGTAAACCGGGTAGCAAATAAAATTTTATAGCGTAGTTAATCTTTTTGGGTCGCAATGTGTTAAAAATCAAAAATATTTTTTATAAAAATTCGATATGAGAATTAATTTTGTAAAAAAAATTCTTAAACTTTATTTAAAAAATCACTTAAATGATTTTGGGTCGCTATGGGTTAAGCTTTAAAAAATATTTTTTATAAAAAACGGGTCAGCTAATTTTGTATAGTAGTTTTTCTATAAAAATTGTTAAATATCAATAAAAATTATTTTTTGGGTTTAAAAGGGTTAAAAAAGCTTAAATGTGGGTATAAACGGGTTAAATATTGCTCAATAGGCAATTTCCAAAAAATATGGGATACATTTTTTGGTTCCCACGGAGTAATTTATAAATTCCCACGAAAACACTATTTTAGTGAACAACGTGGCAACCCTGTACACACTTGACAGCAGCTCTCGTTGCTGTGAGTGCATAAGTGTGTATGTCTATTTGTTTTATGAGCAAATAAAACAAATAAACAAACGAGTACAGCGGCGAGTAGATAGCTGAAACAAATGAAACGAAAATATTTGGCGATTTTGTTAAATAAAATATATTGTAACAATTCAAAAATGTGAAAATAAATAAAATCAGTTGCTTTTGTTAAATTATATTTAACACTTTGGTGAACGTATATTTATTTTAAAACGTATCGTATCATACGATCGTTTTGTTCCGGTCGGGTCGGTTGACAAAAAAAATCGATTTTTTGTAAAAACAATTTCACTGTCGTTCCGCAATTATTTTATTTTGTTGTTAATTTTCACTTTTATTACGGGTCGGGTCGATTTTAATTAAATTAAAAACCATATATTTGTTTATTTGTCGCGGTGACGGGTCAACAATATAAATATGTTTTAAAACTTTAACTTTCAATGTCGCGGAGACGGATGGGTTTTCGTAGCGTTCGGTTTTAAGAAAACGTAACGAGTGAAGTTATATGCGGCGAACGCTGATAGAGCCGACGGTCGATCGGTTCGCCACAGTAATCGATAAATAATCGATTGTGTGGATATGATGGACGGAGATGTTCAAACATATCGAGTTTACGTTTGTACGTAAACACAAATATTATATTATAACTAAAAACAATTTAAAAACGTACTTACTTACTTAAATGGCCCTTACAACCGGGGGTCGGTTTTGGCCGCTGAGATAAAGCTGCGCCAGTCGCTTCTGCTTTGCGCGCGCTGACGCCAGTTAGAAATACCAAGCGTTGTCAGGTTGTCCTCAACTTGGTCTTTCCAACGCAGATTTGGACGACCTCTTCTACGCTGTCCACCTTCGAGCCTCGATTCAAGCACCTTCTTAGCTGGAGTGTTTTCATCCATTCGTTCGACATGGCCTAGCCAGCGAAGCCGCTGATGGCCTAGCCAGCAAAGCCGCTGATACGCTTGACTATGTCAATGTCGTAGAATACCTCGTACAGCTCATGGTTCATCCTGATTCGATACTCGTTAGCAAAGCAGATAGGGCCAAAGATTTTACGGAGAATCTTTCTCTCGAACGCTCCCAGTACTCTCTCATCGGTGGAGGCCAACGTCCACGTTTCTGCACCATAAAGTAGGACGGGCATGATGAGTGACTTGTAGAGCGTTATTTTTGTCCGGCGAGAGAGGGCTCTACTTTTCAATTGCCTACTGAGCCCAAAGTTGCACCTTTTGGCAAGAGTTATTCTCCGTTTAATCTCTAGGCTGACGTCGTTGTTGCATTTGATGCTGGATCCCAAATAGACGAAGTCCTTCACAATGTCGAAATTGTGGGTGTCAAAATCAGATTATTGTCCAAGACGCACGGACTCCTTTCTGCTTGTTGACACAAGGAACTTCGTCTTGTCCTTGTTCACCACTAGACCCATTCGACGCGACTCTTTCTCCAATCTGGAGAATGCTGCGCTGACTGCTCGTGTGCTCCTGCCAATGATATCAATATCATCGGTACATGCGAGCAACATGACACTTATGTTGAGGATAGTGCCGCTTTGACGGAGTTCGGCAGCTCGAACTATTTTCTCAATCAATAAATTAAAAAAGTCGAACGATAGGGAGTCACTCTGCCTGAAACCTCGCTCGGTATGAAATGGCTCGGAGAGGTCTTTTCCTATTCTCACTGAGCAACGTGTGTTGCTCAGGGTCATCCTGCAAAGCCTTATAAGTTTCGCAGGTATACCGAACTCAGACATTGCGGCGTATAATCGTTCCCTTATCGGAGTGTCGAAGGCGGCTTTATAGTATACTAATAGGTGGTAGGTGTCGATCTGTTTTTCTAGGGTCTTTTCCTGGATTAGGCGCAATGTGAAAATCTGGTCTATGGTGGACTTTCCAGGTCTGAAGCCGCACTGATAAGGTCCAATCAGTCTGTTGACGATGGGCTTCAGTCTTTCACATAATACGCTCGATAGAACCTTGTATGCGATATTGAGTAGGCTGATCCCACGGTAGTTGGCGCAGATAGTGGGATCCCCTTTCTTAAGGATTGGGCAGAGTACACTGAGGTTCCAGTCACTTGGCATCCTTTCATCCGACCATATTCTGCTTACGAGCTCGTGCATGCTCTCTATTAGCTCTTCGCCTCCGGTCTTAAACAATTCAGCAGGCAGGCCATCAGCACCTGCGGCGTTGTTGTTTTTCAGCCGAGCGATGGCTGTTCTGACCTCGTCATGGTCGGGTGGTGGAATATCAACGTCGTCATCAAGTACTGGGGTTGCCGGGTTTACTTCTCTATAGGTGGAATTGCTGTAATCATCACCGGTCAGCAGTTTAGAGAAGTGATCCCTCCATATCTTCAGTGTGCTCTGGATATATGTGACTAGATTTCCGTTTTCATCTTTACAAGAAGAGGCTCCGGATTTTGAACCTCCGGCTAGGCGTCTTATTTTCTCGAAGAATTTTGGAGCCTCATTCCTGTCCCCATGCATCTCAATCTCCTCACACTCACGTCTTTCTGCCTCGCTTTTTTTACGCCTGAAAAGACGTCTCTCTTCCCTTCTCTGCTCTTTGTAACGATCCTTCGCCGCTTCGCAGCGTCTTTACCACTGATTCCTCAGGGGGCGTTGGAATCCAAGCACCTCTTCGGCAGCCGTACGCATAGAGCAGGAGATATGATTCCACTGCGCGCTTATATCATCGAGAGGAGGAGTGCTTTGTCTAAGCAGGTGTGAGAGTCGAGTGGAAAAGGCTTGCGTTGTCTGTTGTGATTGCAGCTTTCCGACGTCTAGCTTTCTCTGCGTTTGGTTCCGTACGTTCTTCGCAGCGCTTAAGCTCGTGCGGACCTTGGCAGCTACAAGGTAATGATCCGAGTCCATATTGGCACCTCGGATAGTGCGTACGTCCGTCACGCTCGATGCGTGCCTTCCGTCAATCACAACGTGACCAATTTGGTTTCGCGTTTTTTGATCGCGCGACAACCATGTGGCCTTGTGGATATCGAAATGTTCGAATCTAGTGCTACTAACTACCATGTTTCGTGCTACGGCGAAGTCGATTAGCCTCGTTCCGTTATCGGAAGTGTTGGCATGGAGGCTAAATTTTCCGATTGTTGGACAATAGATGGCTTCTCTGCCCACCTTGGCGTTAAAAGCGCCTAGCACGATTTAGATATCGTGGCGGGGGGCAGCGCTCGTATGCGTTGTCTAGGCGCTCGTAGAAGCGCTCTTTTGTCTCGTCATCTTTCTCGTTCGTCGGAACGTGTGCACAAATTAGGCTGATATGGAAATATTTAGCCTTGATGCGGATTGTTGCCAGCCTTTCGTCCACGGGCATGAACCTAGAGACAAGGTGGCGAAGTCTCTTGCCGACTACAAATCCACATCCAAATTCATGTCTCTCCGCATGGCAGCTGTAGTAGATGTCACAGGACGCTTGTTTCGAGCAGCCCTGTTCCGTCCATCGCATTTCCTGCATAGCGCTGATGTCAGCCTTATATTTTTCGAGGACATCTTCCAGCTGGATAGAGGCACCTTCCCTATAAAGGAACATTCCAGATGCATATCCGTAAATCATGGTCCTTAAAACGTTTGCGTGGGTCGTCATCGTTGTAATCGGTCGTTATCCGAGGCTTCTTTTGTGTTTTCATTGGGTGCATAGGTTTTTTCAGTGCTGGGACACAAACCCAACGCACGAACCCTCTCTCTGAAGGAGATGTTCGCCACTCACTTAAGCCGACTTCTACACCGGGTGGTGTAGAGCGTCGTTTTCAGGGGCTTCCGCGCGGAGGACTTCCACAGGAGTGGAAGCGTCGCCATTTGACAATTTGTCAAATGGTGACCAGTGAGTTGACTTGATACGACACCGACAAGGATTGCTCTGGCTTCGCCATGTTGAAGCGCTCAGACACGTTGCCTTGTGATAATCGCCCCCATAGCCCCCTTTACAATTTAAAAACACTAACATTAAAAAAGGGGGTAATGAAAAATAAAGATAAAATAAAAAAAAAATTCTTTCGCACGAAATATGGTGTGCACGGGCCCCGAAGGTTGTTTGTGTAACAGTGGCAACGCGGAACAGACTAACTGTGCTCAAAAGACATAACACGATTAACAACACAAAAATAATGAAAAAAAAGAATACTTCCTTTCGATGATTATTTGGTCCGGCCTGGGTATCTTCCAATTTCGGCACTAATGGCTACAGATGTAATGGATCCACGTCTGATCCGGCCGCAAATTCGCAACACCAAACAAAAATATCCACCCAAATCCACTTTGACCACTTTGGGACACCAGTGTTGGAAACTATGGCCCGACTCAGCGCAGATCTCCACAAGTGGTTTGGGCCCCGGGTACCAGAATAAACACTACATTTTTTACAGACAAATCTAGGAATAATTATGGCCACAGTAATCAAACAATATCACGATGAGACGGGGACAGTCCGTATGCCATTGCAAAACATGAACGTACACAATTTTATTGCGTTTTATAACGCGACACGGTTGTAAGGGCCATTTAAGTAAGTAAGTAAGATCTTTTTTTTATGTTTTCTGTCTTTTTGATCTTTTCGATCTTTTTGATCAGAAATAGTAAGAACACTTATCTGATATTTTCGTTGTCGTAAAATCAAACCAAATTTAAGAATATTTAATAATAGAAATATTTCAATATTCCAAAACCCTATAAAAGGACAAAAATTCGTAAATGATAACACAGATAACACAGTTCTACAAGGATTTTAATATGGAATGAATATGAATTTGCCCACTACGATATTTGTGTTATCTGAAAGGTGTGTCGAGCGAGTAATTTATTACAATAGAAATTAAGAAAATTACATATTATTTCTGTTTGGGGGTTTCCTGTTTTGGATTCAAGACCTTTTATAATAGAATTCTTATTCCGGTCCCACATATACATTTTAAAAATGTTCCGATTAGTAATATATAACCGAAATCGGTTCCCATTTATTTTCCTCGTTATTAAACGATTTATGTATGTACCGTCGGCGTGCGAAAAAATATTTAAATATTAAATTTCTTTATTATTTACACATTATTTGTTACAAATTCAATAGCTTTTGCTAACTTCTTAATTTCAATTTGGAATTTTTACACTTTCAAATTTAAAAATATCGTTTCTATTAAAAATGTTCTCAATTTTGAATGAAAAATCACAATTTTATTTGAAATGTTTGTAATATTAATTGTAAAATTCCAATTTTATTTGAAAAAATCCCAATTTAAAATCAAATATCTCAATTACATTTGTATTTTTCTCAATTTAAAACATAATTCTGAACACAATAATACGTCACGAAATATATTTCCATACCATATATGTAGTATATAATTCCTAATTTCGTTTTTTTTTTTATGTCAAAATTTTCAAAAATTTCAGTTCAATCGCTCCAAAGCATTCGTTAACGGCTGCCGAATCAAATACACACCAGAAATTTCTTCATAATGCGTATGTTTTTGCAACTAGCCCCACTACAATATTTCAGTATAAAATTATATTTCGCTGAGTGTATCTCCCTGCCTTTTAATAAAACATTTCATAAAATTTAAAAAATATTTCGAAAAAATGTCTGTAACATAAAGTTTTAAACAAATTTTTAGAAAATTTAACAACAAAACATCGCGAACCTATTTTATGAAAAAAATAAGAGAGCTTGGAGAATTGTGATAATTTACGATCTACACACTTTTTTGGTAACAGAAATTTATTTTTGATTTTTTGCAAAAACTAATATCTGGACACATATTTTTTTTTCCAATTATCAGTAGGGCAAGGTTCATATTTTATAAGGTTTGCATCTGCAGCATGTGATGAAGTTTGTTTGCATCTGCAACATGTCGAAATCGTGCGATAAATTGCGATTAAAGTACCAAAAAGGGTCTTTTTCGCAACTTTGATTCAATTTTTCCGGTGGAATCAACAACCTTTTATTTGCCAAAAGATCTCTATTTTGAAATTTCAAAGGGGTCGCACGGTAAACCAAATAATTACATTTTTGAACAAAACTCCATTTTTTATTTTTAAATTTTCAATTTTTTTTACTGTTACATACATAAAAGACCCACTAAGAATAATCTGTAACTATTTTTCTTATAACATTAACAGATTAAGAGATATGAATATGAAAATATATGGAAATACATGAGCATAACTAAAATATCCTTGCATATCCTCTCAAATCCTTAAAACTGTATTTTGGCTTTTACAAAATACACATTCTGAAAAAAATTAGCTTTCGATTTGCTCCGGTTTACAAGAAAATTGTTGTGAAATACTACCATTTTCGTTAGAAATTTACTTATTCGATTTAAAGCGTTTAGTGTAATAATTTTATATCAATTAGACCTACAGATATCCTTCACACGCGCTAACTTTTTTCTAATCACAATTAATGAGGTGAAAAATGACAAATAAAAAAAAAATCATTGCAATATCTTTCCCAGATTAGGAAAAATTACGTGTCAAAAATTACCTTTTTTATTCTAATTTCATTAATTTGTGCGTTTTTTGTAAATTTATTCCAAGGACTGTAAGCGATATTCCCTGTTCGCATTATCTTTTCTCTAATCACAATCAATGTGGTAAAATATAAAAAATATATCATTTCGATATCGTACCCGGATTAGGAGAATTTACATGCAAAAATTGCCATTTTTTATACATTTGTTCTTCTTTTTGTAAATTTATACCAAGGACTGCAAGAGATATCCTTCATTCTCACTAACTTTTTTCTAATCACAATCAATGTGGTAAAAAATGAAAAATATATCATCCCGATATCGTTCCCGGATTAGGAGAAATTCACTTGACAAAATTTTTCATACATTTGTTCCTTCTTGTAAATTTATTCCAAGGACTGCAAGCGATATCCTTCGTTCGCACTAACTTTTTTCTAATCATAATCAATGTGATAAAAAATCAAAAAATATGATCCCGATATCTTTCCCGGAATAGAAAAAATTACATGGCAAAAAAAAAAACAGTTTTATTCTAATTTTTTTGAAAATTTATTTCAAGGACTGCAAACGATATCCTTCGTTCACACTAACTTTTTTTTAATCACGATCAATGTGGTAAAAAATATTACCCTGATATCGTTCCCGGATTAGGAGAAATTACATGGCAAAAATTACCATTTTATTTCCAAATTTCATACATATGTACCTTTTTTGTAAATTTATTTTAAAAAAAATTTTATTTCATTAACACAAACTTATTTCAGATCACTATCAATGTGGTCAAAAATAAAAAATAAATCATACCGATATAGGCTCCAGATATTAAAAAATCACATGTCAAAAATTTCCACAAAATTCTCGAAGTTAAATTATTTATACATAACTTTTGTGAATCAATAGAAGACATTTTGTAACGCATAACTATACCCCGATATTTTTTTATTAAGTAAAAAAACTCAACGATTTTGTTCAAAATGGAGTTAAAAAGGGGGTCGCGACAACAAACAGGTTGGGAACCACTGGTTTAGACGATAGTCTTACTTTAGCAAAAACGATAGCGTTTTGTGACTATCGTTTCAACGACGATCGTTTTTAAGTTACGTGATGAGAGCACAGGATTCGATAATATTATGAACCAGTTTATTTTCTGTGTAGGTTTATTGGACCATGAAAATAGTTACATATTAATCGCGAGATTATTACCTTTCATTTCAGTACCTACATGTTCATATAGGTAGGTGTATGAGTTTTCGATTTAACTAGGGTACTGTCCGACCGCTTCCTAATTTAGTCTGGGACCCAAACAGAGCGGATAGTTTGAAGTAAAAAATATTTCACTTCATACCATTTTTTTTTTGTTTAAAAGATTTTTAGATTTTTTGATTTTCCATCTCAAAAATAATGCATACGTGAATAATCACGATACACATTAATTTACGATGAATTGTACTAAATCTACTACAATTAGCTAAACATTAAAAGGCCCCTTCCGGCACTTTGAATATATCTTAATTTTTATCTAAAATGAATGTTCTAACATAGTTTCCGTAAGAACAAAAATCCTCCTCTTCGCTGTTAGCATTGAATGCATAAGGTTTGTTTCTCCTAATTCCTAAATAAAACATAAGAATTTGAATTCCGAAAATATTATATATCTTTACTTTTCCTGGTTCTCCTATAATAACGAGTATTTTCTAAAAATAAGAAAATATTCCATCTACGATGATTTACTTCTGACAAGCTTAAGTTTTTGCATTTTCATAGTCCTTACCCGAACCGGATACCAAATTTCAACAAATCAAGATCTCTTATCAATCAGAAGTCAACAATATCAAATATCAAGATCTCTCAGCAACGATCATCAGGAGAGCATAAATAATTCAGCAGGTGCGTGTTCATGTATATTTTTAGTATAATTAAACAGTGCAAGTGCGTGGTCGAGCTCCCAAATAGGGAAAATTATTTAAAATAAGTGTATATTAATAAAAAGAAGTTCAGTAGAACAGAAAATATGAATTAAATAAAAAAAATCAAATACAGACAAGAAAGGCTAATTTAAAAATTTTACTAATTAAATATTTTTTAGTGTTTCGAAAACTACATTTGGTAATAGTTGTGGTTAAATAAAAACATGAGATAGTGTAAAACAAAAAATAAAAAAAAACTGAAAAATTTAAGTGAAACAAAAATTAAATAGTGTAGTGTATAACTCATAAATTTACAAATATAATAGTGAAGTATACGAAATTTATCGTTTTCTATACAAAAGTGGAAAATTTTACACACCCATATACGGTAAAGGCAGAGGTCATTTCAAAGGCAAATCAGAAGCCAATCCACGAGACCAAGTAGGAATACATAACCCAAGCAGGAATACATTTTTTTTGAAATATTTTTTTCCATACACATATTTTTTGCTATATATATGACTATTTATAAATTTGAAAAGTTAGATTCGAAAATTGAACCATTTTATTTTAGTTCAAATTTATCCACTTTTTATTTGTTTCAAGAACAAATATATTTCAATAAATTTTTTATTAATCTGATAAATTACGAAGGTTAACCAATTTATTTGATTAAAAACACTTTTTTATGTTCTAATAAATTTTGATAAAGTTTCAAAATTAAACAGTATTTGTATTTCTATTCCAATTAGTTTTTTTTGCAAATTCATTCGCGGTAGCTCAGTGGTTAGTGCGTTGGACTGCGAGCCCGGTTCAAGCCTGGACTGGGGCTAACAACATCTTTTCATAGAAACATTTTTCTAAACCGCGCTACCTCTCGGCAGTAAATGGCATACCTACGAGAGTAAAACATTGCCTATGAAAAGCTCTCACCCGCCGTTCGGATTCGGCAATAAACTGTAGGTCCCACCACTTTGAGTACAAATATAACACGCACAGCTCAAAATGGTGAGAGAGCTCGGCCTAAGTTCTTATAGGACTGTTGTGCCAAATTATTATATTATTATCACAAATCTGCAAAAGAAATTGTAATTGAAAACAATTGAAAATTTATTTTCGTTAAAACATAATTTCCTTTTTGAAACAAAATTTAAAAAAAAAAATATTATTTGCTAATGTTAAAAAAAAGAAGCATGCAATTTGTTGATAAAAAAAGTGATTTATTGTCATTTGCATATTCATCAAAATTGAATGGTTTTGTAAAAAAATGTAATTAGTTGCTACTTAATGAAATTCACTTCGAAAAGTTAGGTAGTTTAATACAAATGACTACATTGTAATTCATTTTTATTTGCAAAGTTCCTCATTTTTGTTTTATTTTAAAAGTGAGTTTTAACTTATTAAGAAAATTTATTTTGTTATAAGAATTCTATGTTGCACTTAATGAGGTTTTAGGACATATTCAAGTTAGTGCATCAAACGCAACATAATTTCGTTGCGGTTCTAAGAGCAATCAATCCAAGATCAGTGCAACACGTTCGATCGAACCTCTTAACTATATATATATATAGATATATATATATATATATCTTTATATATATATATATATATATATATATATATATATATATATATATAGTATATATGTATAGTTAAGAGCTATATATATATATATATTTATATATATATATATATATATATATATATATATATATATATATATATATATATATATTTATATATAAATATATATATAAATATATATATATATGTAGATATATATATATATATATATATATATATATATATATATATAAATATATATATATATATATATATATATATATATATATATATATATATATATATATATATATATATATATAATATATAACCAAGATCAGTGCAACACGTTCGATCGAAGCTCTTAACTATACATATATACTATATATATATATATATATATATATATATATATATATATATATATATATAAAGATATATATATATATTTATATATATATATAAATATATATAGTTAAGAGGTCCGATCGAACGTGTTGCACTGATCTTGGTTTGATCGCTCTTAGAACCGCAACGAAATTATGTTGTGTTTGATGCACTAACTTGAATATGTCCTAAAACCTCATTAAGTGCAACATAGTATTTTTATAACAAACTAAATTTTCTTAATAAGTTAAAACTCACTTTTGAAATAAAACAAAAATGTGAAACTTTGCAAATAAAATTGAATTACAATGTAGGCATTTGTATTAAAATAACTAACTTTTCGAAGTGAATTTCATTAAGTAGCAACTAATTAGAATTTTTCACAAAACCATTCAATTTTGATGAATATTCAAATAACAATAAATCACTTTTTTATCAACAAAATGCATGCTCTTTTTTTTTGAACATTCGCAAAAAATATTTGTTTTTTAAAAAATTTGTTTACAAAAGGAAATTATGTTTTAACAAAAATAAATTTTCAATTGTTTTCAATTACAATTTTTTTTGCAGATTTATGAATTTGCAAAAAAAAACTAATGGGAATAGAAATACAAATACTGTTTAATTTTGAAACTTTATCAAAATTTATTAGAACATAAAAAAATGTTTTTAATCAAATAAATTGGTTAACCTTCGTAATTTATCAGATTAATAAAAAATTAATTGAAATATATTTGTTATTGAAACAAATAAAAAGTGGATAAATTTGAACTAAAATAAAATGGTTCAATTTTCGAAATTAACTTTACAAATTTATAAATATTCATATATATAGCAAACAATATGTGTATGGAAAAAAATATTTCAAAAAAAAAATGTATTCTTGCTTGGGTTATGTATTCCTACTTGGTCTCGTGGATTGGCTTCTGATTTGCCTTTGAAATGACCTCTGCCTTTACCGTATATGGGTGTATAAAATTTTCCACTTTTGTATAGAAAACGATAAATTTCGTATACTTCACTATTATATTTGTAAATTTATGAATTATACACTACACTATTAAATTTTTTTTCACTTGAATTTTTCAGTTTTTTTTTATTTTTTGTTTTACACTATCTCATATTTTTATTTAACCACGGTAGCTCAGTGGTTAGTGCGTTGGACTGCGAGCCGAAAGGTCCCCGGTTCAAGCCTGGACTGGGGCTAACAACATCTTTTCATAGAAACATTTTTCTATACCGCGCTACCTCTCGTCAGTAAATGGCAAACCTACGAGAGTAAAACTATTGCCTATGAAAAGCTCTCACCCGCCGTTCGGATTCGGCAATAAACTGTAGGTCCCACCAATTTGAGTACAAATATAACACGCACAGCTCAAAATGGTGAGAGAGCTCGGCCGAAGTTCTATACAGGACTGTAGCGCCAAACTATTATTATTATTATTACCAAATTTAGTTTTCGAAACACAAAAAAAATATTTAATTAGTAAAATTTTAAATTAGCCTTTCTTGTCTGTATTTGCTTTTTTATTTTATTCATAGTTTCTGTTCTACTGAACTTCTTTTTATTAATTAACACTTAATTTAAATAATTTGCCCACTGTTTAATTATACTAAAAATATACATGAACACGCACCTGCTGAATTATATGATGCTCGTCTTGCTGTATTATGCTCTCCTGATGATCGATGCTGAGAGATC
Source organism: Dryomyza anilis (assembly GCA_951804985.1). Taxonomy (NCBI): domain Eukaryota; kingdom Metazoa; phylum Arthropoda; class Insecta; order Diptera; family Dryomyzidae; genus Dryomyza; species Dryomyza anilis. The sequence continues at coordinate 39,194,108 of OX638130.1, read as the reverse complement.
TTGATATTTGATATTGTTGACTTCTGATTGATGAGAGATCTTGATGCGTGGCTTATTTCTGGAGCTGAATTAGATTCCTCTTAATCTAATTAATTCCTCTTCCCAGTGATTTTAGAAATATGTTGAAATTTGGTATCCGGTTCCGATAAGGACTATGAAAATGCAAAAACTTAAGCTTGTCAGAAGTAAATCATCGTTAATGGAATATTTTCTTATTTTAATAAAATACTCGTTATAATAGGAGAACCAGGAAAAGTAAAGAAATATAATATTTTCGGAATTCAAATTCTTATGTTTTATTTAGGAATTAGGAGAAACAAACCTTATGCATTCAATGCTAACAGCGAATAGAAAGATTTTTGTTCTTACGGAAACTAAGTTAGAACAATCATTTTAGATAAAAATTAAGATATATTCAAAGTGCCGGAAGGGGCCTTTTAATGTTTAGCTAATTGTAGTAGATTTAGTATAATTCATCGTAAATTAATGTGTATCGTGATTCTTACTTACTTACTTACTTAAATGGCCCTTACAACCGTGGGTCGGTTTTGGCCGCTGAGATGAAGCCGCGCCAGTCGGATCTGCTTTGCGCGCGCTGACGCCAGTTAGAAATACCAAGCGTTGCCAGGTTGTCCTCAGCTTGGTCTTTCCAACGCAGATTTGGACGCCCTCTTCTACGCTGTCCACCTTCGAGTTTCGATTCAAGCACCTTCTTGGCTGGAGTGTTTTCATCCATTCGTTCGACATGACCTAGCCAGCGAAGCCGCTGGATCTTGATGCGCTTGACTATGTCAATGTCGTCGAATAACTCATATAGCTCGTGGTTCATCCTGATTCGATACTCGTTAGCAAAGCAGATAGGGCCAAAGATTTTACGGAGAATCTTTCTCTCGAACGCTCCCAGTACTCTCTCATCGGTGGTGGCCAGCGTCCATGTTTCTGCACCATAAAGTAGGACGGGCATGATGAGTGACTTGTAGAGCGTTATTTTTGTCCGGCGAGAGAGGGCTCTGCTTCTCAATTGCCTACTGAGCCCAAAGTAGCACCTGTTGGCAAGAGTTATTCTCCGTTTGATCTCCAGGCTGACGTCGTTGTTGCTGTTTACGCTGGATCCCAGATAGACGAAGTCCTTCACAATGTCGAACTTGTGGGTGTCAAAATCAGCTTTTTGTCCAAGACGCACGGACTCTTTTTTGCTTGTTGACACAAGGAACTTCGTCTTGTCCTCGTTCACCGCTAGACCCATTCGACGCGACTCTTTCTCCAATCTGGAGAATGCTGCGCTGACTGCTCGTGTGCTCCTGCCAATGATATCAATATCGTCGGCATATGCGAGCAGCATGACACTTTTGTTGAGGATAGTGCCGCTTTGACGGAGTTCGGCAGCTCGAACTATTTTCTCCATCAATAAGTTAAAAAAGTCGCACGATAGGGAGTCACCCTGTCTGAAACCTCGTTCGGTATGAAATGGCTCGGAGAGGTCTTTTCCTATTCTCACTGAGCAACGTGTGTTGCTCAGGGTCATCCTGCAAAGTCTTATAAGTTTCGCAGGTATACCGAACTCAGACATTGCGGCGTATAATCGTTCCCTTATCGGAGTGTCGAAGGCGGCTTTATAGTCGACTAATAGGTGGTAGGTGTCGATCTGTTTTTCTAGGGTCTTTTCCTGGATTAGGCGCAATGTGAAAATCTGGTCTATGGTGGACTTTCCAGGTCTGAAGCCGCACTGATAAGGTCCAATCAGTCTGTTGACGATGGGCTTCAGTCTTTCACATAATACGCTCGATAGAACCTTGTATGCGATATTGAGTAGGCTGATCCCACGGTAGTTGGCGCAGATAGTGGGATCCCCTTTCTTAAGGATTGGGCAGAGTACACTGAGGTTCCAGTCACTTGGCATGCTTTCATCCGACCATATTCTGCTTACGAGCTCGTGCATGCTCTCTATTAGCTCTTCGCCTCCGGTCTTAAACAATTCAGCAGGCAGGCCATCAGCACCTGCGGCTTTGTTGTTTTTCAGCCGAGCAATGGCTGTTCTGACCTCGTCATGGTCGGGTGGCGGAATCTCAACGTCGTCATCAAGTACTGGGGTTGCCGGGTTTGCTTCTCTATCGGTGGAATTGAGGTCATCATCACCGGTCAGCAGTTTAGAGAAGTGATCCCTCCATATTTTCAGTGTGCTCTGGATATCTGTCACTAGATTTCCGTTCTCATCTTTACAGGAAGAGGCTCCGGATTTCGAACCTCCGGCTAGGCGTCTTATTTTCTCGAAGAATTTTCGAGCCTCATTCCTGTCCCCATGCATCTCAATCTCCTCACACTCACGTCTTTCTGCCTCGCTTTTTTTTCGCCTGAAAAGACGTCTCTCTTCCCTCCTCTTCTCTTTGTATCGCTCCTTCGCAGCTCGCGTAGCTACTGACTGCAGGGTGGATTTGTACGCAGCGTCTTCCTCTGCAGTGGCCGCGCGACACTCTTGGTCATACCACTGATTCCTCAGGGGGCGTTGGAATCCAAGCACCTCTTCGGCAGCCGTACGCATAGAGCAGGAGATATGATTCCACTGCGCGCTTATATCATCGAGAGGAGGAGTGCTTTGTCTAAGCAGGTGTGAGAGTCGAGTGGAAAAGGCTTGCGTTGTCTGTTGTGATTGTAGCTTTCCGACGTCTAGCTTTCTCTGCGTTTGGTTCCGTACGTTCTTCGCAGCGCTTAAGCGTGTGCGGACCTTGGCTGCTACAAGGTAATGATCCGAGTCCATATTGGCACCTCGGATAGTGCGTACGTCCATCACGCTTGAAGAGTGCCTTCCGTCAATCACAACGTGATCAATTTGATTTCGAGTTTTTTGATCGGGCGACAACCATGTGGCCTTGTGGATATCGAAATGTTCGAATCTAGTGCTACTAACTACCATGTTTCGTGCTGCGGCGAAGTCGATTAGTCTCGTTCCGTTATCGGAAGTGTTGGCATGGAGGCTAAATTTTCCGATTGTGGGACAATAGATGGCTTCTCTGCCCACCTTGGCGTTAAAATCGCCTAGCACGATTTTGATATCGTGGCGGGGGCAGCGCTCGTATGCGTTGTCTAGGCGCTCGTAGAAGCGCTCTTTTGTCTCGTCATCTTTCTCGTTCGTCGGAGCGTGTGCACAAATTAGGCTGATATGGAAATATTTAGCCTTGATGCGGATTGTTGCCAGCCTTTCGTCCACGGGCGTGAACCTAGAGACAAGGTGGCGGAGTCTCTTGCCGACCACAAATCCACATCCAAATTCGTGTCTCTCCGCATGGCAGCTGTAGTAGATATCACAGGACGCTTGTTTCGAACAGCCCTGTCCCGTCCATCGCATCTCCTGGATAGCGGTGATGTCAGCCTTATATTTTTCGAGGACATCTGCCAGCTGGATAGAGGCACCTTCCCTATAAAGGGTCCGGACATTCCAGGTGCATATCCGTAAATCATGGTCCTTAAAACGTTTGCGTGGGTCGTCATCGTTGTAATCGGTCGTTATCCGAGGCTTCTTTTTTGTTTTCATTGGGCGCATAGGTTTTTTCCGTGGTGGGACCCAAACCCAACGCACGGACCCTCACTCGTGATTCTTCACGTATGCATAATTTTTGAGATGGAAAATCAAAAAATCTCAAAATCTTTTAAGATATCGATGGTATGTTTCATTTCTTCAGTGGTACCATATAAAAGTTTATTTTTTTATTGTTGCTTATTGTTAGCATCGTCATAGATTCAGATACGTTGTTTGATGCAACAAAGAACATTTTTGTGTTAAAAGTAATTTAACTGACGTTTTCAGATGTCAAGTTTGATGCAACATTTAACAATTGGTGTTTGAATGTTATTTCAATGCATTTTTTTAATATATTTTGATTGATTCAACCTGCTCTAATTTAATTGGTTTTTTTGTGACAACTTTAATTTTTATACGCTTATAACAAAATTTGTATTTTCACCGCGTTTTATTAAGAAAAAATAATATTTATATATATATATATATATATATATATATATATATATATATATATATATATATATATATATATATATATATATCTATAGATTTATATTATATATATATATATTTTTTTTTTTGTTAAAAGTATATATATTGTTAAAAGTATGTAAAGTATATACATCTATATATATAAATTTTCTAATTTAAATTAATCAATTTTGATTTAAAGCATTTTGATTAATTTTTTGTTTTATTATTTTTAAAATTTTTAGAATTTGTAATTTTTTTGTCATTTTTTTTTCATTGCTAAAATTTTTAATTTAATTTTTACTGTTTGCGTAAGTGATTTACAATTTTTACAGAAAATATCCTAATATTTATATACAAGTTTAAAGTTTCATAAATTCGCTAAACATTATAAACATTTTCTAAACATCTAAAATAATTACAATTTGTACAATTGCTTTTATTTGAAAAGTATTTTAATTTGTTTTATTGGAGGGGTGAATAATTGCTGAGGGCTGTATTCTTTAAAAAAATCTTGCTTTTGAGCTTGGTTTAACCTTTTGGACATATTTGTTTAATTTTTTGTCATTACTGTGTGTTATTTTAATTAAACACACACCTTCTTCTTCTTTTTCTTTTCGTTATATTTCGTGTCGTACATATTTTGTTTCGGTTTTTTTCAAGGATTGAAACCTAAACGAATAACGGTTTCGATTTCGGTTTCGGTTTTTTCCGCGTTTCGGTTACGGTTTCGGTTTTAAGTTTTTATAACGAAACGGTTTCGGTATACCGGTTCCATGTTACGGTTTCGGTTTTGATTTCGGTTTTTGTATAAATTTTCTTTATTTCCATATTTTTCAAATAATATTACATTTTTTATATGGTGCTAAATTATGATCAAATTATGATATTGGGGTAAAGTGGGAAACGTACTTTAAACAATGTTTGTTGTTATTTTAGTAAAAATATTGTGTTATATGAATTATTTAATTGATTACGCCAAGAAAAAAAAAATTAATTTAAAAATTCGTGACCACAAACCAATGAAAAGCAACATTTTGACTTCACCTGATATATGATCTGAATTGAAAAGAAGAAGAATTTTGTACAATTTTCATCCATAAAAGCCAAAGAAATTAAATTTCAACAATTCTGAGAACTGCAATATATGTAAACTAGTGATGATCATTTGCAAAAGCAAGTCAAGAAATGGTAATCTTAATCTTTTATATTTTAAATAAAGATCGAAGACAAATATCTTAAACTGCATATTAATTATGAAAACGAATAGAATTTCAACACTAATTGTATTAAAGTTACTTATTTTCCATATTTTCAATTTCTTCAACATATTACTAACAAAAAAAAAATCCAACAATATAAAAATTTGAATTATATATTAACAAGATATTTTAACAAGATATTTTAACTAATAAAAAATAATTGTATAAATCAAGTGATGTTGACGAGACAATTCAAAATCTCAAGGCCATAATAAAATAACCGAAAAGTCATCAAATACATTTTCAAAATGCTAAATATTTTTTACAAACATCTTTATGTACCTGTCAATTTTTAATTGATGATCTTCATTTTTTTACCACATGATAAGAAAATGTAAATCAATCAATTGATATTTCAACTTTAAAAATGCATCAATTACTTTTTATAATATTAATCAACAAACTCGAAAATTAAGTTTTTCATAAAAATGTATTTGGTGACTTTTCGTTCTACAAAGACGATATACAGTATACGATATACATATACAATAAATATAAGGAATATTTCGTATAAGCATATTTCTGTTTTCGTCACAGATTAAAAAATTCCGTATGCTACACGTACCGTATGTCAAGAGAACTCAAATATTATCTTGCAGAGTAACATTTTTCTTTGCGAACACCATGCGAACACAAACTCAAACGGTACAAAGCGAATACTAACAGAAAGAAGAGAATATAACAATAACTATTACGATTCGTATACACACACTTTCACAACGACAACTCTTCGTTGCTTTCCTGTATCATCGCATGGCAACAAACAGACGCATGACAACAAACAGACGCATGACAACGGACAGACGCACGGCACCACATTACATGTATGTATCTAGTACAGCTCTCTAGTTGGCAACAACAACGAGTTCTCTTTGTGATACAAGAAATTTCCCGCCAAAATTCTATCAAAAGCTTGGATGCTGCTTTATTCGAATTTTTGTTGTTGTTGCACTTTCAAACGAATCAGCGGATTTGTGAAAAAAGAAAAACACAAAAAGCAATATATCAGCTAAATATATCACAATGTGAAAATGTTCATATATTATTTTTTATTACTTCATGATTTTACAATAAACAAAAAAAAAACTATATATAAAAGTAAAACAAAAATAATAATGTCCATAAGCACAGTGCATATGCACAATCGATGTACGAACTTTCGTAGCGAAGAAAAGAGAAAAAAACATTGTTTTGTCTATTTTATCTTTTTGAAGCGACTTTTGAAGCACTTTTAAAGCTATATACCGCTTCGAAAGTGCTTCACAGGCCTTATTTTTAAGATGCTTATATTCTTTAGAATTCGACAAAAACAAAAAAAAACACACATCTTCATTAATGTTAACGTTCATAAATATTTTGCACGCTTTCTATTGTTACTTATTGTTCAATATTTAGTAATATCATGAATTCTTTTGTATATCATTATTACCTTAAAAACATAATAAATACAATAAAATCATAAAAAAATGCAAGTCTTCCTTTTCTTGCAGTCTTAGTCTTGCACTTGCTCTTGTTCTTTTTCTTGCAAAATCTCGATTTTGTTCTCGCTTTTGTTCTTGCAAAAAAAATGCAAGAACAAGATGCAAGAACAAGAAATTTTTAATCATCACAAATGTAAACAAATATCTGCCTTATACTTGAAATTTTTAAACTTGTCGAACTTGCACTTCATTTTTCGTATTTCCTTAAATAGTTACTGAGATGTTAATAATTTGCAACTTTTTGTTGTTGCTGGTGTTTTGTTGTTAATTCGATTAATGAAACAAAAAACAAATTTTAGACCAAATACCGTTGTTTTGGAAATATCGTTTCTCAAAAAACAACATGTAAATTTTTGTACAACCAAAAATGTATATATTGGGAACTCCAAATTTTAATTAATGAAATTTTACTTAAGATTTTCTATATAAAATAAAATGTGTTTTTCTGGTTTTTTTTGTATACTTTTTGAAAAACCGTTTTAAACCGGTATAAAACCGAAACCGTTTATATCGGTTTTGGATATCGGTTTATTTCTGATTTTCGTATAACGGTTTCGGTTTTAAAAATGAAACGGTTTTAAACGGATATCGGTTTCGGTTACGGTTTCAATCCTTGGTTTTTTTTATTCCGCATCACAATGTCATCTTTAGATGCATTTATTCGATAGTCCGACAGCTTAGTGGAGTTCGAGCCTGAATTCAATGAGGCTTCGACAACTGGCAGTTCAGTTCACTCATTGAACATTCACAAAGAAGAGATGAAAGCAATGAATGGATGGATGGAGCAACTTTAAATTAGTCTTTGAAGGATGCCTTCGTGATTTAGCTGAGGACAAAACCGATGATGAAGATAAATAACCAACAAGTGGATTTGGAGACACTCTAGGCTCGCAACCGTTTATCATACCACACTTATGTTAGATGCTTATCTAAAATAAGTGAACAAATCGAGCTCATGGCACAAAAACAGATCCAAATCCGCAGGCGAATCGCAACGATAGGCCCTCAGGATCTCATTCCCATTTACCACCATATGACACCGAAACATTTGCCGGTGATTATCTTTCTTGGCCAACATTCCGTGATATGTTTACGGCCATATATCTTACTAATTCCAAATTCAGTCCGGTAGAAAAATTATTTCATTTGAACCCGAATACCCGAGGTGTGGCTCGTAATATTGTAAAGCAATTCCCTTTAACCAACGATGGTCTTGTATTAGCTTGGAACAACTTAAAGAATCGTTTCGAAAATAAACGACTTCTAGTTAATAGTCAACTTCGAATACTTTTCAGTCTTCCATCCGTCTCATCCGAATCTGGAGATGCTATTAAAAAACTTCAGAGAGACATTAACAATTGTATATCTACTTTACAACTGTACAAAATTAATATTGAAAGCAGGGATTTTATTTTTATTTTCCTATGTTCAACGAGATCGCCAGAGGTGACTTTGGCACTTTAGGAACAATCGCTAAATTCTAAACCTGAAATTCCTAAGTGGAGTGAATTAGACTCTTTTCTTACTAGTCGGTATCAAACTTTGGAGACCGTTTCCGACCTTAAGGGTATTCCAGATTCCAGATCTCACTCTCAAAAATTAACCAATAATTCTTACACACAGAATAGAAATTTTCAAAAGAAAATAAACACTTATCCAACTAATATTACAATTTATCCATGCAAACTGTACCCTAAAGAACAACATACTATTAGGTAATGCTCACAGTTTCTACGTATGAATCCTGAGGAACGGATGTCGGTAGTTAAACAATATCGTTTATGTATAAATTGTTTTGCTGGCACTCATCCTGTTAGAGACTATAAGAGTACCCACAATTGTTATACATGTCATAAACGACACAATAAGTTATTGCACAATCCTAATTTCACTCCTATTTCCAATTTTCCTTCACCAGTTCCATCTAGAGCAAGAGCACATCCGGGTTTTCCATCAAATGCACAAGTTTCTTCTGCTATTTCAAACACAAATTCTTTCCAGATACAGTCCACTGCAGAATCGTTTTCAACTCAAAATATTCAATCCAATTTTGCATGCAATCTTCAAAGTGTGCTATTAGATACGAATAATGTTAATAAATGCCACCTGGGTATCAATTATACAGCGCGTGCATTAATTGATTCAGGTTCGGAAGAAACTTTTATTTCTCAAAGCCTTTTCCGACTCTTACGACTTCCATATAAAGAAACAACTGCTCAGGGTTTCCGGCTTAAATAACGCAATTTCTGCGCAAGTTTAGAAATGCTACTCATTCATATTGAGTTACCCTGTAGATCCAAAATTTCACATGGAAGCATCAGCTCTTATAGTTCCGCATCTAACTTAGAATCTACCTACAAGTCCTATATATCCATCACTATTAAAAAATATTCCTAACATCCAATTAGCAGATTCTAACTTTTTCCATAGCTCACACATTGATATTTTAATTGGTGGTGATTTATTCCCTGATAGATGGAATACGACGCAACATATGTGGTTCCTTGATAGTGCAAGAAACCATATTTGAATGGATCTTGACAGGTCCAATTCCTAAAGACAAAATTTCATCTTATTTTACCCGTGTGACCTACGCAGATGAGGTTACCCTAAATAAAAATATATCACGTTTCTGGGAGATAAAAGATCTCCCTCAAAAGCAATTTATGACGCAGGAGGATCGTTTTTGGGAAGACAACTACATGCGTACCGCAAGACGTTGCGCCGCCGGTCAATACATGGTATCTCTTCCGTTTAAAAGAGAATTAGCTGATTCAATTAAGCTTGGTCATTCTCGTGCTACTGCTAATGCACAATTTCTCAGGAATGAAAGGGCATACGTATCGGAGTTCAGCAAACAAATATACTGGCAACAGTATTGGCGAAGCTGGGTCAAACCAGCGGTGGCGTGATTGGCTAGAGTGGAATTTGCGCACGGCACTCTCCCGGAACATGTTGGATTTGAAACATACCTCCATATAATAGTTTAAGTTAGATTTTAAGTCAGTTGTTAGTTAGAGTTATAAGTTGGAAGACGTGTTACATAATAATGTTAATATTTAAATATAACTTCAGATTAAATAAAAGTATTTCTTAAAAGAAAAGACTTCTTTTAATTATTTCATGATAGTAAAAGTGTAACTTCAATGTTGGACATTTGGGTAGGACATCATGGGTAAGTATAAAAGGAACGTTGCGACATTTGGCTACACACCAAGGCAACCGACTTTTAGTTACAACATTTGGGGCAGACTGTTTTAAAACCGAACATCAACTACCAAGGGACGAGAAGGACTGGATGGAGATTAATATTAGAAGAAATAACTATTTTGGATCAGGGAAAATATTTTTTGTATTTGTGAGTATTTTGAAAGATAGTGGAAAAAATGTGAGCGGTAAAAAACAATTGAACATTTTGAAATAAATTGTGGAACAAAAAAAAACTTTTAATAAAACTGTGAAATAAAATTGTGAAAAGAATTACATAAATGATAAAATTTGATAAATCAGGAAATTAAATAAGTAAACTAAATGTTTTATAAAATTGATTAATTGATATATTGAAGAACATTTTTAAAATAATTGTGAAACAATATAGAATAGTTTGAGACATTTAATGATAATAATTAATAAAGATGTGAATTTAAATAAATTGAATAACATAAGAATTTTGATAGAACAATGTTTTCATAATGTTGCTAAATTAATTAAATAAGAAAACTGGAAAAATTAAAAAAAAATTAAATTGAATAAATAAATTAATTCAGTATTCATAAGCAATACTTTGATATGATTTTGGACTATAGATTAAAAAGTTTAAAAAATGAAACATAGAAATGAGATAAATAATGTAAAAAATTTTAATAGATAAATTAAATAATGGTTAAATGTTCATTTAATATGAAACTAGTAAAAACAAAATAAAAAATTTATATAAGAATGGTATAGTTAATTATATGATTAAGTAAATGGAAAAATAAGAAACACTAATATTAGTTACTGAAAATGTATTGAAACGCGTTCATTACATTGTTCCTTACTTTTCTGGGGCGGAATCTCCATTATTAGAAACAGAATTATATAAATTTATTGAATATTGTGAAACAGCAAAGCTTAAAATTAAAGAATCAGATAGTGAGGAATTTATTAAATGCTTTAGGTTACGTTTGGAAGGCGATGCCTATAAATTAGTGATATGAAAAAGTTTCAAAAAATAGAAGAATTTTACGAGTTGTTAAAAAATACGTACTTAAATGAAATTTCTTTAGATTCAGTACTAGAAAAGATTAAAAAGGCTTATCAAAATAGTGAAGAGAGTTTGAGAGCATTTGGAAGACGATTAGATGAGTTGCAATCCATGGCTTTGGAAATTGCAAGTTAAAAATACAGTAAAAAGATTAGTGAAGATGTCATATTCAGATTGAAATTACAGATCTCAGTGTTGATATCTTTTAAAGTAGGGGTGAAGGACCCAACGATAAAAGTTGTACTGTAAGTCAGAAACATTAGATATATTGTTGGAAGAAGCTTTAAATGTACAGGCTGTTATGCAGCGAAGTCCAAGATAGGAAGAGGATGAATATAATTATATTGAAAAAACTAAATTATGACACATACAGTCAAGCATAAAATCGGAAAATAAATTGCAACAAATAAATAATGAATGCAACTATAAAAGGAGTGTTCCAACATGTTCATTTTGTAGTAAATTGGGGCATACTAGGGACGATTGTATTATTGGGAAAAATATGCCTTTCTGCTACGAATGCGGAAATTATGGTCACGAATCTAATTGGAGATGTCCTAATAATAACATGGTCAATTGTATATTACCTTTGGTACATAATAATTGAAACACGGAAAATAATATGGTATACTCATGGAGAGATACGCAAGGGCATAAAATAGATAATTGGCACGCGAAAAGAAAATTTGAATCAGCAGGAAATAATAGTTATAATCAGGGAAACTCAGAAAGCTCAGTTTAGGCCAGAAACCTAGTGACCCCAGAATAATAATAGTAATATAGGGCCGAAAGATTTAGGAATTGTAGATCAGACGTCGGAGGAGACTGTGGCCAAATTTACTACTCCATTGAATTTTGATAGAACAGAGGAGACCACTGAATTAAAATATAAATTAAAGGAAGAAAAAGGTGATCGCATAATATGCAGTGGGCATGGAGATAGCTTGGATTTATCTAATGTAAGTGACGTTTTCATTGAAGTACCTTGCGAGGCATCTAAAAACGGCAGACTTATTTTACTAGTAGACTCAGGAGCTGATGCCAGTATAGTAAAAGAAAATGCAATGACAAATTTACCAGACTTTAACGAAAATATACAAAAGGATTCAAAAGGGAACTTTTGGTGGGTGTGTTAGAACATTAGATTCCACCAAAGTCCAACATAGGAACATAGGGCGCTTAAGTTTAATGCTACACGTAGTGTCACTTAAACAAGGCGTATCAGCTGATGGTATAATCGGACGTGACAATTTATGGAATCGATCTGAAATAAATGCGATAGACAAAACAATAACATTCTTTGTTAAACATAAAAACCATATTATAAAACACCCAATGAAATCACAGACAGAAATACAAAATATTTTTTACAATCAACAAATTAAAATTCAAGCGAGAACCACAAAGATAGTAACATTACGTTGAAAAACAAAAAATTCCAATAGTGTTAATACATAAACAAGAAATTTTTCCAGGAGTATATTTGGGCGAAAGCATATCGAATGTTAGCAAAAATAGAGTTTATGTTTCAGTTTTAAATGCTACGGAAAAAGAAATTATAAAAGACAGTACTTTTAAACCAAAATTTTCGAATTTTAATCAGTATAAAGAATCGGATACCAATAATTCTACAATAAATAGTATAAATTCAGTAAACATTACAAACAGAATTAATAAATTATAAGAAGAAATTAAAATTTATGAGACTTTAAATAAAGACGAAATCACATCTTTACAAAATATGTGTATTTCGTATCATGATGTGTTTCATTTAGACGGCGATGAATTAACATACACGCCAGCGCTTAAACATGAAATAGCAACACAGTGGAACCAGCCACCGATAAACCAAAAGCAATACAAATTGCCACAGAGTCATAGAGATGAAATCAACAGACAGGTTAATAAAATGTTGGATGACGGCATTATATCGCCAAGCATATCACCCTGGAATTCACCGATGTTGCTGGTTCCTAAAAAGAGCGGCAAGGACGGTAACAAATAGTGGAGGCTAGTAATAGATTTCCGTAAATTGAACGACGTGACAATAAAACAAGCATTTCCTCGAATAGACGAATTATTAGACCAATTAGGTCACAGTCGCTATTTTTCAACTTTAGACTTGGCAAGTGGTTATCATCAGGTACTAGTAGAAGAAAGAGATAAAGAAAAAACAGCTTTTAGTACAGGGCTGGGTCATTTCGAATTTAACAGAATGCCATTTGGCATTAACACATATTAACAGGTTTACAGGGTGTCGATTGCTTTGTTTATCTTGATGATATAGTGGTGTACGGAAAGAATTTAGCTGAACATGAGCTTAGGTTGAGTAGAGTATTGCAAGGAACATAGGGCGCTTAAGTTTAATGCTACACGTAGTGTCACTTAAACAAGGCGTATCAGCTGATGGTATAATCGGACGTGACAATTTATGGAATCGATCTGAAATAAATGCGATAGACAAAACAATAACATTCTTTGTTAAACATTAAAACCATATTATAAAACTACCAATGAAATCGCAGACAGAAATATAAAATATTTTTTACAATCAACAATTTAAAATTCAAGCGAGAACCGTAAAGATAGTATTATAACGTTTAAAAACAAAAATTCCAATAGTTTTAATACATAAACAAGAAATTTTTCCAGGAGTATATTTGGGCGAAAGCATATCGAATGTTAGCATAAATAGAGTTTATGTTTCAGTGTTAAATGCTACGGAAAAAAAAACTATAAAAGACAGTATTTTTAAACAAAAATTTTCGAATTTTAATCAGTATAAGGAATCGGATACCAATAATTCTACAATAAGTAGCATAAATTCAATAAACATTACAAAATGAATTAAAAAATTATTAGAGGAATAGAAAATTGATGAAACTTTAAATAAAGACGAAATTACATCTTTACAAAATCTGTGTTTTTCGTATCATGATGTGTTTCATTTATACGGCGATGAATTAACATACACGCCAGCGCTGAAACATGAAATAACAACACAGTGGAACCAGCCACCAATAAACCAAAAACAATACAAATTGCCACAGACTCATAGAGCTGAAATCAACAGACAGATTAATAAAATGTTGGATACGGCATTATATCGCCAAGTATATCACCCTGGAATTCACCGATGTTGCTGGTTCCTACAAGGAGCGGCAAGGATGGTAGCAAAAAGTGGAGGCTAGTATTAGATTTCCGTGAATTGAACGACGGGATAATAAAACAAGTTTTTCCGATTCCTCGAATAGACGAAATATTAGACCAATTAGGTCATAGTCGCTATTTTTCAACTTTAGACTTGGCAAGTGGTTATCATCAGGTACTAGTAGAAGAAAGAGATAAAGAAACACAGCATTTTTGGGAATAATTAATTATTACAGAAAGTTTATAAGCATTATGGGCAGCAAATTTCAATAACTAAGCCCCAAGCCAGTACACCGGTCGTAGATGAAACTATAACAGAACCAAATAATGAAGCAAATAATGCTCAATTATTAACTGACCCAGATGAGATTAAAATGGTAATACAGGATTTTCATGACTCAGCATTAGGAGGCCACTAGGGCGCAGTAAAAATATACTTTATAATCAGAAAACAATTTAAATGGAAAACAAATATAAGATTGCGTTAAAAATTCTTTAAAATGTCAAGTTTGTCATTGTTTAAAATAATGTCATTGTTTCAAATAAAAGTTCTAGACTTACAACAATGTCAATGGTTCAAACTGATACGCCAGACCATTTGATAAAGTATACATGGATCTGGAAGGAATTTTACTGGAAACTATATCAGGAAATAAATATATTCTAACTTTTCAAGATGATTTTTCAAAGTATATGTGTTGCGTAGCCATACCAGATGCAGAAGCAAACACAGTAGCAACAGCATTTTACTACGAAATCATAACACGTCATAATATACCTAGAGTATTAGTAACAGATAATCGTTCAAATTTCATTTCAAAATTGTTTTCAGATACATGTAGATTGTTAGGAATTAAAAAATTGCATATTCCGCCATATCATCCACAAGTTAATGGGTCTTTGGAAAGAAGCCATCGACCATTAGCGGAATAATTACGGAGTTTTGCAAAAGAAGATGGGTCGAACTGGGGCCAATGGTTAAATTCCGCAATGCATGTGCACAATAACACATTGCATATGTCCACTGGTCAAACACCTTTCCGTACTTTATAAGGATACGCTTCGATATGCCAACAAATCTTAATCGAAAATGATCACCCGTATATAATACCGATGATTACAACAAATTATTAAAATATCAAATTCAATGCACACACGAAATCGTGAGAGAGAATCAAGAAAAAGCAAAAGAGAAATCTAAAAAAATCTATGATAGCACATTACACGTAAAAATATTTAGCTTAGGCAATAAAATTTTGTTAAAGAATCGGAATAAAATGAATAAATTTTCACCCATTTGTGTAGGACCCTACGAGGTACTTTCGATAGTAAGTCCTGTACCGACAATGATTTCTATCAAAGGAAAAGGGAAAAAATTCTACAACAACTTATTAAAAGCATATAATTTTGAAGTAAATATAACGAAACAAACAGTTCATAATGATCATAACACATAATGTAGATCGTGCTAAAAGCATAATATTGCAAATAAAGTTAAAGAAATTACGCGTAAATAAGATTATTTTTTTAGGTATAGGTTTTTAAGATTAATGAAATAAATTAGTGCATGGAAAATAGCTATGTATCAGTTTCAAAGGTGACTAGCATTAAATCATGTACTAACAAATGTTTAATAGGGAAAATAGATAAAGGAGTAAAGCATTTTAAAAGATTATGAGTAAGAAAATATCAAAGGTTAATAACAGTTAGTGATGAAATAAGGTAATAAACATGATTACAGTCAACTGGGGTGACTTTGACCCGAAAAACTGTATATGTTGATTTTGTAATACTCATAATTCGCTATTTTCTAATGGAATTAATATTTCATTCTTTTATAAAATATTGTAAGTATGTCCTCTTTAAGCATCAGTAATCAAAATTTCATGGTGTAATAACAGTAATTATAAAAAAATAAAAATAAAAATGGTTCAAAGTCACCTCGCGGGTGAGGTGACTTTGGCCCAAACATGTTAATCACCAATTTTATCTATGTTTTTATAGAACTATAAGAAGACTATGATACTATATCATCATAAATGTTTTACTGAAAATCTAGATCATTTGAAAGTCATATATTTCGAATAATTTGTATGGTAGCAAGGATTAATATGAAAAAGATAAAAAACATTTTGTATTTTTCATTAGAACAAGGTTATTTAATGGAATTAATCAAGTAAATTAGTCAACTGATATGTAATATAATTACAAAAAATACATTCTGACTATTTTACACTTCTTTTTTAGTAAATGGATTATGTTGATGTATTTTTTTCAATATTTCTAGACAAATAATGGCCACTTCAAGTTTGTACCCGCCTTAGTCTTGCAATTAACTCAACTCCATTGTTTTCCATTTATATTGTTATGTCAATATCTGACATTAAATAAAAAAGTAACTAAAATTCAAATACGTTTATTTTAAAAATGGGAAAATGTAGTATATATTTGGAAAAGAATGGAACAAATAAACCTACAATTTCACATGAGTTATTTTAACATTGGGTATACACGTTCGAATTATTTGTGTGGGTTTTAACCGGGTCAAAGTCACCCCCATGTATAGTTTGGGGCGAATTTAACTCGGGCCAAAGTCACCCCAAAAACATTAATTTTAAGAACGATTAAATAAAATAAATAATTAAAAATATTAATGGACTAAAATGACAATACATATTTCGTTTATTAGCAAGAAACTATATTAATTTCTAACATAAACAATGTAACGTATTAATAGCATACGTATATTTTACATACTAAATTGATTTTGCTCATAAATAAAATAAATGCTTTTTAGCTAAATTTACAAAAATGTTAATATGTTGGAATTTGAGTGTTTAAAGTTAAGGAAATATCATTACGCAGATAGAAAATGCTTCAAAGAAAATTATTGTAAAAGAAATGCAATCTGTAAGTCACTGGGATGCTGAGAAAATTTGATTGCAAACATTATTTTTTGTTTAGCCAAAGTCACCTCTGAAAGTCTAAAGTCACCCCAGTTGACGGTATATTAGATGAACTATAAAATAGCAAACATAAAATTTAAATTATCACTACAATTGAGATAGCTCAGTACCTCAATGACATTGAACCAAACGATAGGAACCACTGCAGCATTGCAAATAAAATAAGATACGTTAATACAAATAAATAAAAAAAAGACGAAAATGAATATGAAAAATAATAATAAATGGATAGCATGTGCGAGACGGTGTGGAGAGGAGTCAAGGGAAAGTGCATAGTAGCCAAAATAGGTTGAAATATAATTGTTGAAATAAAAATTGAATTATATGAATATTAAAGCAGGTCTGGGGTTTCTGCTCCGTAGGTTGACTGAGCTTCTCAGCACCATTTATGATAATAAAACGATTGTAGTTCTTTTTAAGAATTGTTGAAGAAAATTTATTGACAATTGAAAATTAAATATGTTGATAACTGAAACAATTTCCGTCCGAAATAATATCGGGCTGGAATATTGTAAGTAAGTAAAGTTATTTTAAAACTGAACACAATTTGAAAAATATCAAGGCTTTTTATACAATTTTTAAAAGATTGTTAAATAAAAACCTACTTGAATTATAATTTGAACAAAATAATTAAGTGTATGAACATAAAGTGTATAACTAATAAATTGACAGAATACATCTTGTTTCATTCTCCCCCTTTGATGTAGAAGTCGTCCCGACGAAACATCAGATACTAAGCATACTTCTTTGGACGGCCACTTCGTCGAATCATGTTGAGTGGTCGCTGCTGAACGTAACCTGAGTTTCGATATGGAATAAGCGCAGATGCATGGTTCCCAAAGCAATGTTGAGATCATCTTCATCGGCAATGACTGGTTGAACCTCTCTTTTTGATGATAGTATATGGTCCATCTCGTTTCGGGATAAACTTTGAAGTAATGCCCTTTGTAGCATTGCTCAAGAAATGGGTGGTTACTAGTACCTTAGAACCAATCTCGAACTCTTCTTGGTTTCGTCGTTGTTAATTGCTGTATCTTTTGTTGTGATCTTGTTGTTTCTCTTCAGATTCTCTAACTGTTTTGAAAACTTCAGCTAAGATTTTTAAAAATGGTGTTATCTCTGCAATGAAATTTTCTGCTTCAATGACAGCTCTCAAGTCATGCTGAACATCGTCGACAGTGTTGTATGTTTATGTCCTTCTACTAGGACTTTAACTTCCTTGATCCTTTTTATACTTACTAAGTCTCTCTAAGTCGCTGTTTGTGTTTAACATGCATAATTCTTAACCCTAAAAATATGCTATTAAAAAGAATAATAGTTTTTTCTTTTTACATTGTTTTATGTGGTATAAATTACGTTAAGTACTATTAGTTACGAAGTTATGATCTTTACCTATATAATATTTAATGGATATTAGTAAATTAAGGTTTGTAATTTCCAGTTATATCTAATAAAAACCTGGTCCCGATGTTTTCGTTGCTGACTGCTGCTGTTCTGCGGCAGTAGTTCGATGCGTTGTTGTTGTTTCTGACGTATTGGCTTCTGTTTCATGTGACTTCGTTCGTTGACTTGCTATGGGTGTTTGGTTTCTGCGTTGTTGATTTCCGCAATGACCCGATTTTTTCGAGTGGCGATATCTTGTTGGGAAATGTATTTGACACCATTTCAAGGTTTTCCTTAGCCGCTTCTACATCTATTGTTGCTATTGGTGATTTATTTGTATTAAATTCATCGGCTTTTATTGTTGCTTTATTTTTAATTGTCGAGTAGTAATATATGTATAATACATATGCTGCTATTATTGTTAATATAAGCATTAATATACGTAAGACATACCGGTTTTCGTTATTTCATTTTGACGATTAAGAAATTCTTTGCGTTCCTGGTTTTCAGTTAATTGTAGTAATATTTCGTCGAAATTTGCTCCGGTCTTCTGCTTCTGATATGTAGTCATATGTTGTTTGGAATGCATTGGTTATTCCATTCTTCATTGATATTTGTGGGTATTGGGTAAATTCTACATAATGTGAACAACAAATCCTCAGGCAGTGGTGTCTTGATGTATTATTATGCCGTTTGTGTCTGGGAAAACTCGTACAGTTGATGCACTGTGCATTTCGAATGATTTTTGTATGAACCACTTCGCCTTTCCTCTTAACGTGAGGTTAGTCAGCATTTCATCTAACTCGTTCTGGTCTATAATTGTCATCTATGATTGCCATTTCCATCAGCTGTTGTCCTTGAATTTCGATTAGGTTTGCATTAATTGTACATTGAATTTCCAAGGTATCCATCATGAATAGTAAATGACTAACTTGTTGGTTTATTTTTTCATTTATGTATTTTTGTGTTCTTATTGTTATGTTTAACACATTTTGCAGATTTTCGACTTCCTTCAGAAGTCGAAATCTTGCAGATTTTCGACTTCTTGTACAATTAATTCAGTAAGAGTTCAGATATCTTGTTATAATTTGATGAAATCACCGTAATCCTTTCCATGATCCTTTTATGCTGGGTCCGTTTACATGGGTGCTCATTTGTTCGCACATTGTATTTGCCGTGATTATGTATTTGTTTGTCAGCTCCAGGAAATCGTTCAGTTGTAGCGGTTTAAACTCGGCTACTATCGTCCATTTATCATTGTAGAACAAAGCATCAGTTGTCTTCTCAAAAAGTAATCTTGTACAATTAATTGATGTCTGTCTGATGTTGACTGCTTCATTGGCAGCCAGCATCCGGACCAGTGTGACAATTATAATCATTATATTGGTTTCGCTCTTTATTGCCTATTGTAAACAGAAGAAATTCCATTTTTTACATAATTAAATGGAATCCTTAATCATTTTATATAGTTTTCTTATAAATATTTCTCATTTTACCCCTTAATACATATTGGCATAAGGCTTTGGCCATAATTGTACTTTAAATAGTTATAGTAGTTAATATATGTGTTAACATGTACTATATGATTTAGTTTGGAAACATATATTTAGATATGTTTCTGTATTGTTGTAATACAAATTGTTTTATATACAATCCCAGTAGTACATGGTTAAATGCTATTCATATTCAATAATACTTAGCTATTTACTCATGCACTAACTAAGAATTTTCTATGTATTAGGAAACAAGCGCTCGCGACTTCTTAGCATTACATAATAAAAATAAAATAACATATTAAGTTGTGAAACAATTTCGGTCAATTTATTAATTTTACACTTTATGTTTATACACTTAATTATTTTGTTCAAATTATAATACACGTAGATTTTTATTTAACAATCTTTTAAAAATTGTATAAAAAGCCTTGATATTTTTCAAATTGTGTTCAGTTTTAAAATAACTTTATCATACTTACAATATTCCAGTCCGATATTATTTCGGACGGAAATTGTTTTAGTTATCAACATATTTAATTTTCAATTGTCAATAAATTTTCTTCAACAATTCTTAAAAAGAACTACAATCGTTTTATTATTATAAATGGTGCTGAGAAGCCCAGTCAACCTACGCAGCAGAAACCCCAGACCTGCTTTATTGGCGCCCAACCTAGCGGCTAAGAATTTTGAAGAAATTACATCTGTGGAACACAATCGCTCTTCGGTGGATTCCTCCTCACTGGAAGTAGAACATTCATTATCAAGTGAACACGGACAAATCATGGCAAGTTTTTCGACGGAACAGTTCACACAAATTTTGGCGGCAATTGGCGGAAATAGCACTAAATCAGGTTCATACACAAGATGCTCGGCGCGGTTTCGAGGACAGCGCGATCTGACTGCAGTGGAAGAATTCATAGCTGCGATTTCTGTGTACAAAGATATAGAGCGCATATCTGACGACGATGCGGTGCGTGGCATGCCTCTGCTTTTGGAAGGCTACGCGGCAAGTTGGTGGATCGGTGTAAAAGAATCGGTGCGTACGTTCGAAGAGGCTGTGAAGCTTATACGGACCACCTTTTCGCCACCAAATCCAGACTGGAGAATCTTCCAAAGCATATTCGAGTATAAGCAGCAGATTCAAGAGCCGACAGACAGTTTCATATGCAAGAAACGCGTCCAGTTTTCGCAACTTATGAAACAAATTAACGAAACAATACAACTCAACATGATATACGGCCTTTTATCAATAAAGATTCGAGAGCGCGTTAGTCGTGAATCAGTAGAGACGTTCGAACAATTAATAGCGTCCTGCAGAGATGCAGAGTTATTTTTCCTTGAATCGAAAGAAGTATCGTCAACCAAATTTGGTGATAAAAGTGATGGCGATAAAAGCGCAAGGTGCTCCTTTTGTAGACTTCGTGGTCACTCTGCTGATGTTTGCTTTAAAAAGAAGAAAGAGCAACAGTCACAGTCATCTCAAGCGATTCAAAAGATACAACCCAAGCGAGGACCTATATTTTCTTGTTACGGTTGCGGTGAGCCAGGTGTATATCGATCCAACTGTCCAAAGTGCAGCACACACACTAAAGAAAGTCCTCAGCATTTGGCATTTAACACTGTGTCAACAACCATCGTTGGTAGATCGATACCAACAGTCCATATTACGATGTTAGGTTTAACGGGTGAAGCGTGTTTTGACAGCGGTGCAAAAACGAGCGTTGCTAGTGCGAATTTACGACGCATTTTGACAAGCAAGGGCTGCATTTTCCAGGACGTCAAAGCAGAAATAACTCTGGCAGATGTTACAACGACGACGCAAATGGTTATGTCAACAATATGCGACGTGACAGTTGGAAATCGAATCAGGAAGATCCGATTAATATCGCTTCCGAATGCGACAAAGAATCGCACTCTGATTGGCGCAGATTTTATGGAGCAAAGTGGTATCGTCTTAAATATGGCACAACGCTGCTGGTAGTTTGAAGACGAGCCAAAAAGAAAATTCGAGTTTACCAAGCCAATCGATATAAATACGTTTGCTATGGACATCGCTGGCGAACACATTGTTTCAACTGCACTGGAGTCACCTACTAGCAAGAGGTGCAATGAAATATCGCATTTCATAAAATTTATGGAAAATAAGGAAGCTCCGGAATCCGTTATCGATTCGTGTGAAGTGTGTCCCGAGGTAAATTACGGGCCAGCTTTCAAATCCCGTAAAGTAGATCGAGAAAGTATAAGAAACGCATATTCACCACATTCTGTGCAGGCTATTTTTCGTAACGCTATACCTGTAGGAACAGAAACGCCAACAAGAAATTCAAGATTATTTGCGCCACCAATTAAAATGAGAGAACCGGATGACGATGATGCATTTATTCCGTTATACTCAATTGAATTTGAGTTTTTAAAAGATTCCGATGGTCTTGGTTTATCTGAAGTACAAAAACTCCAAATGGAGGGAATTTTTCAAACCAATGCTTATGCTTTCACGGAACCTACGCGAGCGACGACAGCAACGTCCTCTATTACAGTGATGACAGCAACGTCCTCTATGGCAGCGACGACAGCAACGTCCTCTATGGTAGCGACGTCAACTACAAGAGTAACGTCCTCTACGGCAGCGACGACAGCAACGTCCTCCATGTCAGCGACGTCAACTACAAGAGTAACGTCCTCTACGGCAGCGACGACAGCAACGTCCTCTACGGCAGTGACGAGAGCAACGTCCTCTATGGTAGCGACGTCAACTACAAGAGTAACGTCCTCTACGGCAGCGACGACAGCAACGTCCTCCATGTCAGCGACGTCAACTACAAGAGTAACGTCCTATACGGCAGCGACGACAGCAACGTCCTCTACGGCAGCGACGACAGCAACGTCCTCTATGGTAGCGACGTCAACTACAAGAGTAACGTCCTCTACGGGAGCGACGACAGCAACGTCCTCCATGTCAGCGACGTCAACTACAAGAGTAACGTCCTCTACGGCAGCGACGACAGCAACGTCCTCTACGGCAGCGCCGACAGCCACGTTCTCTATGGCAGCGGCGACAACTACAGTATCATTACGTTTAAAAACAAAAATTCCAATAGTGTTAATACATAAACAAGAAATTTTTCCAGGAGTATATTTGGGCGAAAGCATATCGAATGTTAGCATAAATAGAGTTTATGTTTCAGTGTTAAATGCTACGGAAAAAGAAATTATAAAAGACAGTACTTTTAAACCAAAATTTTCGAATTTTAATCAGTATAAAGAATCGGATACCAATAATTCTACAATAAATAGCATAAATTCAGTAAACATTACAAAATGAATTAAAAAATTATTAGAGGTAATGAAAATTGATGAAACTTTAAATAAAGACGAAATTACATCTTTACAAAATCTGTGTTTTTCGTATCATGATGTGTTTCATTTAGACGGCGATGAATTAACATACACGCCAGCGCTGAAACATGAAATAACAACACATTGGAACCAGCCACCGATAAACCAAAAACAATACAAATTGCCACAGAGTCATAGAGATGAAATCAACAGACAGATTAATAAAATGTTGGATGACGGCATTATATCGCCAAGTATATCGCCCTGGAATTCACCGATGTTGCTGGTTCCTAAAAGGAGCGGCAAAGACGGTAACAAAAAGTGGAGGCTAGTATTAGATTTCCGTAAATTGAACGACGTGATAATAAAACAAGTTTTTCCGATTCCTCGAATAGACGAAATATTAGACCAATTAGACCACAGTCGCTATTTTTCAACTTTAGACTTGGCAAGTGGTTATCATCAGGTACTAGTAGAAGAAAGAGATAAAGAAAAAACAGCTTTTAGTACAGGACTGGGTCATTTCGAATTTAACAGAATGCCATTTGGCTTTACAGATGCACCAGCTAGCTTCCACAGAATAATGAACCACATATTAACAGGTTTACAGGGTATCGATTGCTTTGTTTATATTGATGATATAGTGGTGTACGGAAAGAATTTAGCTGAACATGAGCTTAGGCTGAGTAGAGTATTGCAGAAATTAAGGGAACACAATCTAAAATTAAATACAGAAAAATTACAGTTTTTGCGTCGCGAAGTTGTTTTTAGGACATACATGTTCGGAGCTAGGTGCCCTGCCAGATCCCTAATAAATAAAAGTTCAAGACTTACAAAAATGTCAATGGTTCAAACTGATACTCCAGACCATTTGATAAAGTATACATGGATCTGGTAGGAATTTTACTGGAAACTATATCAGGAAATAAATATATTCTAACTTTTCAAGATGATTTTTCAAAATATATGTGTTGCATAGCCATACCAGATGCAGAAGCAAACACAGTAGCAACAGCATTTTACTACGAAATCATAACACGTCATAATATACCTAGAGTATTAGTAACAGATAATGGTTCAAATTTCATTTCAAAATTGTTTTGAGATACATGTAGATTGTTTGGAATTAAAAAAATTGCATATTCCGCCATATCATCCACAAGTTAATGGGTCTTTGGAAAGAAGCCATCGACCATTAGCGGAATACTTACGGAGTTTTGCAAAAGAAGATGGGTCGAACTGGGACCAATGGTTAAATTCCGCAATGCATGTGCACAATAACACATTGCATATGTCCACTGGTCAAACACCTTTCCGTACTTTATAAGGATACGCTTCGATATGCCAACAAATCTTAATCGAAAATGCTCACCCCTATATAATACCGATGATTACAACAAATTATTAAAATATCAAATTCAATGCACACACGAAATCGTGAGAGAATCAAGAAAAAGCTAAAGAGAAATCTAAACAAATCAATGATAGCACATTACACGTAAAAATATTTAGCGTAGGCGATAAAATTTTGTTAAAGAATCGGAATAAAATGAATAAATTTTCACCCATTTGTGTAGGACCCTACGAGGTACTTTCGATAGTAAGTCCTGTACCGACAATGATTTCTATCAAAGGAAAAGGGAAAAAATTCTACAACAACTTATTAAAAGCATATAATTTTGAAGTAAATATAACGAAACAAACAGTTCATAATGATCATAACACATAATGTAGATCGTGCTAAAAGCATAATATTGCAAATAAAGTTAAAGAAATTACGCGTAAATAAAATTATTTTTTTAGGTATAGGTTTTTAAGATTAATAAAATAAATTAGTGCATGAAAAATAGCTATGTATCAGTTTCAAAGGTGACTAGCATTAAATCATGTACTAACAAATGTTTAATAGGGAAAATAGATAAAGGAGAAAAACATTTAAAAAGATTATGAGTAAGAAAGTATCAAAGGTTAATAACAGTTAGTGATGAAATAAGGTAATAAACATGATTATATTAGATGAACTGTAAAATAGCAAACATAAAATTTAAATTATCACTACAATTGAGATAGCTCAGTACCTCAATGACATTGAACCAAACGATAGGAACCACTGCAGCAATGCAAATAAAATAAGATACGTTAATACAAATAAATAAAAAAAAGAAGAGAATGAATATGAAAAATAATAATAAATGGATAGCATGTGCGAGACGGTGTGGAGAGAGTCAAGGGAAAGTGCATAGTAATATAATTGTTGAAATAAAAATTGAATTATATGAATATTAAAGCAGGTCTGGGGTTTCTGCTCCGTAGGTTGACTGAGCTTCTCAGCACCATTTATGATAATAATACGATTGTAGTTCTTTTTAAGAATTGTTGAAGAAAATTTATTGACAATTGAAAATTAAATATGTTGATAACTAAAACAATTTCCGTGCGAAATAATATAGGGCTGGAATATTGTTAGTAAGAAAAGTTATTTTAAAACTGAACACAATTTGAAAAATATCAAGGCTTATTATACAATTTTTAAAAGATTGTTAAATAAAAACCTACTTGAATTATAATTTGAACAAAATAATTAAGTGTATTAACATAGAGTGTATAATTAATAAATTGACAGAATACATCTTGGTTCATTCTCCCCCTCTGATGTAGAAGTCGTCCCGACGAAACATCAGATACTAAGCATACTTCTTTGGACGGCCACTTCGTCGAATCATGTTGAGTGGTCGTTGCTGAACGTCACCTGAGTTGCGATATGGAATAAGCGCAGATGCATGGTTCCCAAAGCAATGTTGAGATCATCTTCATCGGCAATGACTGGTTGAACCTCTCTTTTTGATGATAGTATATGGTCCATCTCGTTTCGCGATAAACTTTGAAGTAATGCCCTTTGTAGCATTGCTTAAGACATGGGTGGTTACTAGTACCTTAGAACCAATCTCGAACTCTTCTTGGTTTCGTCGTTGTTAATTGCTGTATCTTTTGTTGTGATCTTGTTGTTTCTCTTCAGATTCTCTGTTTTGAAAACTACAGCTAAGTTTTTTTAAAAATGGTGTTATCTCTGCAATGAAATTTTCTGCTTCAATGACAGCTCTCAAGTCATGCTGAACATCGTCGACAGTGTTGTATGTTAATGTCCTGCTACTAGGACTTTAACTTCCTTGATCCTTTTTATACTTACTAAGTCTCTCTAAGTCGCTGTTTGTGTTTAACATGCATTATTCTTAACCCTAAAAATATGCCATTAAGAAAAGTATACTGGTTTTGTTATGTTGTGGATCATAAGTACGCTGTAAGCTCTACAATTATGATACACAATAGTGGATCATATGTAAGCTGTAATTATGATACACAACATACCTCTCCCCTTATTGAAAAAAAAAAAATATTATTATTAAAAAGAATAATAGTTATTTTTTCTTTTGTATTATTTTAATTATTTCTGAAGAGAAAATTATTATTAAAAAGAATAATAGTTTTTTCTTTTTACATTGTTTCATGTGGTATAAATTACGTTAAGTTCTATTAGTTATGAAGTTTGATCTTTACTTATATAATATTTAATGGATATTAGTAAATTAAGGGTTGTAATTTCCAGTTATATATAATAAAAACCTGGTCCCGATGTTTTCGTTGCAGACTGCTGCTGTTCTGCGGTAGTAGTTCGATGCGTTGTTGTTGTTTCTGACGTATTGGCTTCTATTTCATGTGACTTCGTTCGTTGACTTGCTATGGGTGTTTGGTTTCTGCGTTTTTGATTTCCGCAATGGCCCGATTTTTTCGAGTGGCGATTTCTTGTTGGGAAAAAGTAATTCTTTGCGTTCCTGGTTTTCAGTTAATTGTAGTAATATTTCTTCGAAATCACGATACCCATCTCTTAATCTCTTATTTTGCTGTGGTCTGCCACCAAGATCGGTAACGGTGTTTATGTTATGTTTGAATACGGTAATGATGACCAATTGCCTTGTAGATTTTCTATCATAATTGTATGTGCTTCCTTTTTGTATGTTATATTCCTAATGCTTTGATATGTATACTCGTAGGGCAGTATCATTTCTTTGTTGTGTAGATTGCAAGTTTCATTTATGGACAACCAACCCAGGCCTGATAATGTCAACGTGGCTATATTTGACCCACAAACTGCTACGAAAGATGCTGGCGTATTGAATTTATACAACCATGTGTTTGGTGTCCATAGTTTAACTACTAGGCCTGAACTCCTTTTGATTGCAACATGTTCACAGGTATCTTTAATATCTGTTCTGTGTTGAATCAGCGCGACTTCGCATAGTGTGTTTCTAGTTGTTAGCATGATTCCTGGAAGTTTGCATAGTGTAATTTCTTTGTCCGTATGTTGGCTAACCAAAATGCATTTGCTGTGATCTTCATTCGTTAGACCTATGTATTTGCTCCAGTCTTCTGCTTCTGATATGTAGTCATATGTTGTTTTAACCAATGCATTCCATTCTTCATTGATATTTGTGGGTATTGGGTAAATTCTACATAATGTGAACAACAAATCATCAGGCAGTGGTGTCTTGATGTATTATTATGCCGTTTGTGTCTGGGAAAACTCGTACTGTTGATGCACGGTGCATTTCGAATGATTTTTGTATGAACCACTTCGCCTTTCCTCTTAACGTGAGGCTAGTCAGCATTTCATCTAACTTGCTCTGGTCTATAATTGTCGGGTGTAATCGTCCCTTGTATAGATCATCTATGATTGCCATTTCCATCAGCTGTTGTCCTTGAATTTCGATTAGGTTTGCATTAATTGTACATTGAATTTCCAAGGTATCCATCATGAATAGTAAATGACTAACTTGTTGGTTTATTTATTTATGTATTTTTGTGTTTTTATTGTTATGTTTAACACATTTTGCAGATGTTCGACTTCCTTCAAGGAATTCAGTAAGAGTTCAGCTATCTTGTTATAATTTGATGAAATCACCGTAATTTGTCTTTTCATAATTTCGTATGTTTTATGTTCATTATCTTCAATATTATTGAGATGTTTATAGATAGTCTCTGTTTCTATATTGTCCATCAGTCCAAAAGCCCCGTTGAGTCCTTCGCCAATGAAATTTAGTGATCTCTTTTGTCGGTTACTCTTTATTGTGCGCTTAATTATTTCTTCATTTTTCTGTAGTGTGGCTATTATTGCCGTGGTTTTCCGTGTTGCTGCTATACATGATGCTCAGTTGTTCGCACATTGTATTTGCCGTGATTATGTATTTGTTTGTCAGCTCCAGGAAATCGTTCATTGTAGAACAAAGCATCAGTTGTCTTCTCAAAGAGTAATCTTGTACAATTAATTGATGTCTGTGTGATGTTGACTGCTTCATTGGCAGCCAGCATCCGGACCAGTGTGACAATTATAATCATTATATTGGTTTCGCTCTTTATTGCCTGTTGTAAACAGAAGAAATTCCATTTTTTACATAATTAAATGGAATCCTTAATCATTTTATATAGTTTTCTTATAAATATTTCTCATTTTACCCCTTAATACATATTGGCATAAGGCTTTGGCCATAATTGTACTTTAAATAGTTATAGTAGTTAATATATGTGTTAACATGTACTATATGATTTAGTTTGGAAACATATATTTAGATATGTTTCTGTATTGTTGTAATACAAATTGTTTTATATAAAATCCCAGTAGTACATGGTTAAATGCTATTCATATTCAATAATACTTAGCTATTTACTCATGCACTAACTAAGAATTTTCTATGTATTAGGAAACAAGCGCTCGCGACTTCTTAGCATTACATAATAAAAATAAAATAACATATTAAGTTGTTAAATGTTTAATTTTGTACATCTCAGCTGTACATATTTATTTTCATTACCGTGTAATGATGAATTTAAACGTTTGTTAGTTTGCTATATTAATGCATATCTGCATTAATATATTTAGTTTCATGAATGAAAATTGTGTTAATGATAAAAAATATTAGGCACTTTTGTCGCTGCACTACCGTATCTCATTTCATTTCCAGTACGTTAGTGGCTTCTGCCTGTAAAGTGCTGAAGTGCATTTAATCGGTTGGCATATAAATATATCAAAGTCTTCTACATTAATATGAGCTGGGAGCATTGCGATCTATGTGCAATGAACATGTTTGTTTAAAATGCCAATGAGGTAGGTACTGACCTATCGCAATTTTAATGACAACGTAATTTTTATACCTTGCAAATTCGTACCGCAAATAATAATTTGATTTTGTTATTTGTTTATATTCAATTCTAGTCATCTTCAATTAATCTCTGCCTTTTGTATTTCGGCAATATTACATGAAATTTTTTGGATTTTATAAATTATTTAAAATTAATTTATTTAATATCTACATTAAAAAAAAAATTATAGTTTTTCTCTTTTCTTTATTTAATTTGTAGTTTCAAATTCGTTAGTACACAAAGCTATATCAGTCATTCTTAATATGTAATACTTAGCTATTCTGTCTTGCACTAACTATTTGACTTTATTTCAATGATGTTAAAAATTATTGGTTCTTGTTGCAGACAGTGTTTATTTAATTCTACATAACTATACTGTTGTATGCTTTTAACAAATTATTATGAAATTTTTTCGTTCACCCTTGATACAAATCTCAGTCGTTACAGGGCTTATTATTGAAAGTACCTCGTAGGGTCCCACCCAAACTGGGGAAAATTTATTTTTCCTATTTTGTTTTTTTAGTAAAATTTTATCGCCTACTTTGAATGTTATTGAGTCTAATGAGCTATCATACCTTTGCTTAGATTTTTCTTTGGCTCTTGCTTGATTTTGTCGTACGATTTCGTGTGTACGTTGAATTTGGTATTTTAATAGCTTGTTGCTATCATCGGTATTATATACTTGTGCGCATTTGCGTTTAAGATTGGTTGGCATTTCAAAATCGTAACCGTATAAAGTACGGAAAGGCGTTTGCCCGGTAGACATATGCATGATATTATTGTGTACATGCATTGCTGTATTTAACCACTGGTCCCAGTTTGACCCATCCTCTTTCGAAAAACTTCGTAAATACTCTGCTAATGGTCGATGGCTTCTTTCCAAAGATCCATTGGCCTTTGGATGATATGGCGTTATATGTAACTTTTTAATTCCTAACAATTTTCACGTGTCCGAAAATATATTTATTTCCAGACAAAGTTTCCGGTAAAATACCTACAAGATCCATGCATACTTTATCGAATGGTCGTACTGGCGTATCAGTTGGAACCATTGGCATTTTAGTAAGCCTAGAACTTTTATTTACTTGGCATTTCGGACAGTTCTTAACGTAATCTTTTATTTGTTTCTGCATACCTCTCCACATAAATTGTTTTCTAATTCTAAAAAATGTTTTCACCGCACCCTGGTGACCTCCTAATGCTGAGTCGTAAAAGTCTTTTATAACAGTTTTAATTTGAGTCAGTTATTAGTTGACTTGAATTTAATTCGTTATTTGTGTCTGTTGTTATTTCATCCAGTACAGGCGTACTCACTCGTTGTTTTCCTTTTGAAATATGATTATCTAAGTTATTCTGTGTGGTCTTAGATCGCGTTGTGACTGCAGTAATATCTGGTTCTGGATGTGGAATTCTACTTAATGCATCTGCGTTCAAATTCTGTTTACCTGGTTTATAAAATATTTCAAAATCATATTTTGATAATTTATGTCTGAATCGTGCTAACCTTGATGTCTGATCTTTGAGATTTGCTGTGCTACGTAATGGTTGATGATCTTCATATATTTGAAAATGTCGGCCTAGAAGATAAGCTCTAAAATTTTTCGTTGCCCAGACTATAGCTAAAAATTCCCTTTCAATGGTGGAGTAATTTTTTTTGACAATTTTGACAATCGTCTGTCCAAGTGAATTTAACATCATTTCTAAGTAACTTATTAATTGGTAATGATAATTTTGCCATATTGCTTATAAATTTTCTGTAATAATTAATTAATCCCAAAGACGCCTACACTACTCTTTTATTTCTTGGCACCGGAATATTTTCACACATTCAACCTTAGAGGGGTCTGGTAGAGCACCTAGTTCCGAACATTTATGTCCTAAATAGACAACTTCGCGACGCAAAAACTGACATTTTTCTGTATTTAATTTTATATTGTGTTCCCTTAATTTCTGCAATACTCTACTCAACCTAAGCTCATGTTCAGCTAAATTCTTTCCGTACACCACTATATCATCAAGATAAACAAAGCAATCGACACCCTGTAAACCTGTTAATATGTGTTCCTGTTAAGCCAAATGGCATTCTGTTAAATTCGAAATGACCCAGCCCTGTACTAAAAGCTGTTTTTTCTTTATCTCTTTCTTCTACTAGTACCTGATGATAACCACTTGCCAAGTCTAAAGTTGAAAAATAGCGACTGTGACCTAATTGGTCTAATAATTCGTCTATTCGAGGAAATGCTTGTTTTATTGTCACGTCGTTCAATTTACGGAAATCTATTACTAGCCTCCACTATTTGTTACCGTCCTTGCCGCTCTTTTTAGGAACCAGCAACATCGGTGAATTCCAGGGTGATATGCTTGGCGATATAATGCCGTCATCCAACATTTTATTAACCTGTCTGTTGATTTCATCTCTATGACTCTGTGGCAATTTGTATTGCTTTTGGTTTATCGGTGGCTGGTTCCACTGTGTTGCTATTTCATGTTTAAGCGCTGGCGTGTATGTTAATTCATCGCCGTCTAAATGAAACACATCATGATACGAAATACACATATTTTGTAAAGATGTGATTTCGTCTTTATTTAAAGTCTCATAAATTTTAATTTCTTCTTATAATTTATTAATTCTGTTTGTAATGTTTACTGAATTTATACTATTTATTGTAGAATTATTGGTATCCGATTCTTTATACTGATTAAAATTCGAAAATTTTGGTTTAAAAGTACTGTCTTTTATAATTTCTTTTTCCGTAGCATTTAAAACTGAAACATAAACTCTATTTTTGCTAACATTCGATATGCTTTTGCCCAAATATACTCCTGGAAAAATTTCTTGTTTATGTATTAACACTATTGGAATTTTTTGTTTTTCAACGTAATGATACTATCTTTGCGGTTCTCGCTTAAATTTTAATTTGTTGATTGTAAAAAATATTTTGTATTTCTGTCTGCGATTTCATTGGTACTTTTATAATATGGTTTTTATGTTTATCAAAGAATGTTATTGTTTTGTCTATTGCATTTATTACAGATCGATTCCATAAATTATCACGTCCGATTATTCCATCAGCTGTTACGCCTTGTTTAAGTGACACTACGTGTAGCATTAAACTTAAGCGCCCTATGTTCATATGTTGGACTTTGGTGGAACCTAATGTTCTAACACACCCTCCCTTTAAATCCTTTTGTATATTTTCGTTAAAGTCTGGTAAATTTGTCATTGCATTTTCTTTTACTATACTGGCATCAGCTCCTGAGTCCACTAGTAAAATAAGTCTGCCATTTTTAGCTGCCTCGCAAGGTACTTCAATGAAAACATCACTTACATTAGATAAATCCAAGCTATCTACATGCCCACTGCATATTATGCGAT
This sequence comes from Dryomyza anilis, assembly GCA_951804985.1. Taxonomy (NCBI): domain Eukaryota; kingdom Metazoa; phylum Arthropoda; class Insecta; order Diptera; family Dryomyzidae; genus Dryomyza; species Dryomyza anilis. Next base: position 39,161,232 of record OX638130.1, on the reverse strand, counting down.
CACCTTCTTCGTCCTTTAATTCATATTTTAATTCATTGGTCTCCTCTGTTCTATGGAAATGCAATGGAGTAGTAAATTTGATCACAGTCTTCTCCGACGTCTGATCTACAATTCCAAACTCTTTCGGTCCTATATTACTATTATTATTCACACATCTCCAATTAGATTCGTAACCATAAGTTCCACATTCGTAGCAGAAATGCATATTTCTTTTTAGTATGCCCCAATTTACTACAAAATAAACATGTTGGAACACTCCTTTTATAGTTGCTTTCATTATTTATTTGTTGCAATTTATTTTCCTATATAACGCTTGACTGTGTTTTTTCCATATAATTATATTCATCCTCTTCCTATCTTGGACTTCGCTGCATAACAGCCTGTACATTTAAAGCTTTTTCCAACAATGCATCTAATGTTTCTGACTTACTACCCAACAATACAACCTTTATAGTTGGATCCTTCACCCCTACTTTAAAAGATATCAACACTGAGCTCTATAATTCTAATCTGAATACGTCATCCTCACTTATCTTTTTACTGTATATTTTACTTGCATTTTCCAAAGCCATGGATTGCAACTCATCTAATCGTCTTCTAAATGCTCTCAAACTCTCTTCACTATTTTGATAAGCCTTTTTAATCTTTTCTAGTACTGAATCTAAAGAAATTTCATTTAAGTACGTATTTTTTAACAACTCGTAAAATTCTTCTATTTTTTGAAACTGTTTCGTCCTAACTAATTTATAGGCATCGCCTTCCATACGTAACCTAACGCATTTAATAAATTCCTCACTATCTGATTCTTTAATTTTAAGCTTTGCTGTTTCACAATATTCTATAAATTTATATAATTCTGTTTCTAATAATGGAGGTACCGCCCCAGAAAAGTAAGGAACAACGTAATGAACGCGTTTCAATACATTTTCAGTACCCATTATGTTTCTTATTTTTCCATTTACTTAATCATCTAATTAACTATACCTTTCTTAAATAAATTATTTATTTTCTTTTTACTAGTTTCATATTAAATCAACTTTTAACCATTATTTAATTTATCTATTAAATTTTTTACTACATTATTTATCACATTTTTATGTTTCATTATTTAAACTTTTTAATCCATATTTCAAAATCATGTCAACATATTATTTATGAATCCTAAATTAATTTATTTGTTCAATTTTTTTTTTTTTAATTTTCCAGTTTTGTTCTTTAATTAATTTCGAAACATTATAAAAACATTGCTGTATCAAAATTCTTATTTTATTCAATTTATTTAAATTTACAATTTTGTTAATCATTATCATTAAATGTCTCAAACTATTTTATATTGTTTCACAATTACTTTAAAAATGTTCTTCAATATATCAATTAATCAATTTTATAAAACATTTAGTTTACTAAAAAATACAAAAAATATTCTCCATGATCCAAAATAGTTATTTCTTCCAATATTAATATCCATCCAGTCCTTCTCGTCCCTTGGGAGTTGATGTATGGTCCGAAAACTGGCTGCGCCAAAATGTTGTATGTTAATGTCCTTCTACTAGGATTTTAACTTCCCTGATCCTTTTTATACTTACAAAGTCTGTTTTTTATGTGTTTATTATTTTATAAAACCGGAGTCTTTTTACTTTCAGACACTTTATTTCGTTTTTAAAGGTTTTTTACACTTATACTTATCACTAGTTTTTAGAACTGGATACTTCGGCTTACCGGAAACAATTGATTTTTATTCTATACTTAACTTCTGCATAACACCTCGTATTCTTTTAATTTCACAATAAATTGAGTACTTTCATCATGCTAAAATAACTTAGTCAGCATTACTAAGTGACTCATAAAATAAAATAACTAAGTCAGCATTTATTTGTATGATCAGAGTGACCTATTTAGTGTGGGCGTACATACTGGCTATGTTAAGTAGTGTGCGCCAAGACAATTAAATGCTGTTTGTGTTTAACATGCATAATTCTTAACCATAAAAATATGCCATTAAGAAAAGTATACTGGTTATGTTATGTTGTGGATCATAAGTACGCTGTAAGCTCTACAATTATGATACACAATGTAACCTGTAATTATGATACACAACAACAGTACGCAGTTCTCGCCCAAATGTGAGATATGCAGCTGAATGCTCTGTACTTTGACAATATGCAGTGTTCATAGCAATACGTATAGGTGAAAGTCTATCTGACCATGACTGGTGATCGTTGCCAACGAGGATTGCTAGCTGCGTCTTCAAGTCACGATTCTTTCTTTTCACCGGATTTGAATTTCTTGTTGGCGTTTCTGTTCCTACAGGTATAGTATTACGAAAAATAGCCTGCACAGAATGTGGTGAATATGCGTTTTTTATTACTTTCTCAATCTACTTTACGGGATTTGGCAGCTGGGCGGTATTTTACCTCGGGACACACTTCGCACGAATCGATAACGGATTCCGGAGCCTCCTTATTTACATAAATTTTATGAAATGCGACATTTCATTGCACCTCTTGTTAGTAGGTGACTCCAGTGCAGTTGACACAATGTGTTCGCCAGCGATGTCCATAGCAAACGTATTTATATCGATTGGCTTGGTGAACTCGAATTTCCTTTTTGGCTCGACATTGCCACTGTGCTCCATAAAATCTGCCAATGAGAGAGCGATTCTTTGTTAGATTTGGAAGAGATATTAATCGGATATTCCTGATTCGATTTCCAACTGTCACGTCGCATATTGTTGACATAACCATTTGCGTCGTCGTTGTACCATCTGCCAGAGTTATTTCTGCTTTAACGCCCTGGAAAATGCAGCCCTTGCTTTTCAAAATACGTCTTAAATTCGCACTAGCAACGCTCGTCAAAACACGCTTCACCCGTTAAACCGAACATCGTTTATGGACTGTTGGTATCGATCTACCAACGATGGTTGTTGATACAGTGTTAAATGCCAAATGCTGAGGACTTTCTTTAGTGTGTGTGCTGCACTTTGGACAGTTGGATCGACATACACCTGGCTCACCGCAACCGTAACAATAAAATATAGGTCCTCGCTTGGGTTGTATCTTTTGAATCGCTTGAGATGACTGTGACTGTTGCTCTTTCTTCTTTTTAAAGCAAACATCAGCAGTGTGACCACGAAGTCTACAAAAGGAGCACCTTGCGCTTTTATCGCCATCACTTTTATCACCAAATTTGGTTGACGATACTTCTTTCGATTCAAGGAAAAATAACTCTGCATCTCTGCAGGACGATATTAATTGTTCGAACGTTTCTACGGATTCACGACTAACGCGCTTCCGAATCTTTATTGATAAGAGGCCGTATATCATGTTGAGTTGTATTGTTTCGTTAATTTGTTCCTTAAGTTGCGCACACTGGACGCGTTTCTTGCATATGAAACTGTCTGTTGGCTCTTGAAACTGCTGCTTACACTCGAATATGCTTCTGAAGATTCTCCAGTCTGAATTTGGTGGCAAAAAGGTGGTCCGTATAAGCTTTACAGCTTATACGAACCATCGAACGTACGCACCGATTCTTTTACACCGATCCACCAACTTGCCGCGTAGCCTTCTAAAAGCAGAGGCATGCCACGCACCGCATCGTCGTCAGATATGCGTTCTATATCTTTGCACACAGAAATCGCAGCTATGAAACCGAAACCGCGCCGAGCATCTTGTGTACGAAACTGATTTAGCGCTATTTCGGCCAATTGCCTCCAAAATTTGTGTGAACTGTTCCGTCGAAAAACTTGCCATGATTCCGTGTGTCCGTGTTCACTGAGTCCGTGTTCACTTGATAATGAATGTTCTTCTTCCAGTGAGGAGGAATCCACCGAAGAGCGATTGTGTTCCACAGATGTAATTTCTTCAAAATTCCTAGCCTCTAGGTTGGGCGCCAATAAAGCAGGTCTGGGGTTTCTGCTGCGTAGGTTGACTGGGCTTCTTAGCAGCATTTATGATAACAAAACGATTGTAGTTCTTTTTAAGAATTGTTGAAAAAAAATTATTGACAATTGAAAATTAAATATGTTGATAACTGAAACAATTTCCGTCCGAAATAATATCGGACTGGAATATTGTAAGAAAGATAAAGTTATTTTAAAACTGAACACAAAAAATGTTCAGAAAAGCCTTGAAAAATATTAAGGCTTTTTATACAATTTTTAAAAGATTGTTAAATAAAAACCTACTTGAATTATAATTTGAACAAAATAATTAAGTATATGAGCATAAAGTGTAAAATTAACAAATTGACGGAATACATCTTGTTTCAATATGAATATAATTAAATTCGGAAATTAGTGCACGCATAAATAGCTAAGTATTACTTATTGAAAATGACTAGCATTGATTAGTGTGCTAATGAATTTGTATATATATTTGTATTTATGGAATAATTAGTTTATAATAATAAAGATTTTAGAAGTACAATAAAACATGTGGTAAAATAGTAATACACACACATATTTAAAATATACTCGTAATACAATATTCTGATATAAGATAACGTAAATAGAAATAAGTTAAAGAGGATGTTAAAAATAAATTATATATACAATTTAAAGATTTTATAATGTTAAGTAATAAGAGTATTTAATTAATGATCCTGGTTCTGGCAATGGATAAGATGTACACGAATAGACGGAGAAGTAATAAATAGACAAAGGGACACAGTTTAATGAAGAATAACAAAGTAAAGAAGTAGCACGTCAAATAAGATCGTTTGTTGGGAAAAGGTCTGAAATGGTAAAGTTATGTAATGACGTACGAAACAACATGTGAGAGTTATGCCGCGGACGACAACAATTGGACGTCAATCAGATGATTCAATATGAAAAAGAAGGAGCTACACTATAAATATGGATGTAGAAATTTGACATATATGCAAGGTTGCGACTATTGTACCATAATAAGACAACAACAGTTTAAATCCTTACATACATATAATTAAAAAATGTCAATATACACGATCAATTAACACGCTAATATTGAGTTGAGAGAGCTATTCCATATACACTTAATTAGCTGTGAATGCGAACCTGGACGAAAACAACAAGATTAAATGAAAACGACAACCTCAATGTATAATTAAAAGATGGTAATTCCTGATCGACAGAAGAACTCGCTAGAGGAAGACAAGTTATAATAAGATCCAGAAATATACGATTACAAAATTATCCATTTTAGTATCCGCTCTCAACAAATTACGTTTTACTTGGCAGAAATACTAAGCAACATTGAAGACGAAAAAAAAACGAAATTAATTAACATCGACGACGAAAATTTTTCAAGCAGTTAACATCAAGATGAAGGACCTCTGCTATTGTCCATTCTATTCAGCAAAAGGGAGAAGAAATCGAGAGTTGAAATGCAGCCAACATACTCGTGTATGTAACAGAACCAGCGATCGCAGAAGAGTATGTCATCTTAATGTTATTAAAATATTATAACTATGTAAAATTAAAGTTAATGTAGATTGAAGTTGAAATATAGTAAAATTATTGTAAAACGAAGAAAAATTAAAGTTATAATAAAGTAACGATAAATTAAAGTTAATAAAATAAACTAGACGAAAATTAAAAGAAAATGTAAGTTAAAGTAAACTGGACGAAAACAATAAAGTAGAATATAGTAAAAGTAAAAAATTTTAACAAACATTACAAATTTTCAACAATATAAATAAGAATAAAAAAAGAAAGAAAAGTCAGAGATATATTATTTAAAGTAAAGTAAAATAGTAAATTACTAAGCAAAAGAATATTCAACAAAAATAAATTTAAATATTTAAATTAAAATATCGCAAAATATTTCCAAGTTAAAGTAAACAAATCGTTGCAGAAAATTAAGCATAATGTCTGATTGTATAATTAAAAATAACAACATAACAACACAAAACGCAGCAAGTGCTAAGCGGTAACGTGATCAACTACTGTTTTGTCAACTGCAACGTTCTGTGCATTGTAACTGTTGTTTAGTAATTAGGTTATTAACCTTCACTATCAAATAATTTAGTATGTCGATGCCCATTTAAATAGTATTGATGAACATGTAAAAACTATTATTAAGTTTATTTATATATATTTTTTATAGTAGTAATGCTATTTTTCATTTTAATAATATTTTTTTTCTTAAAATAAGGGTGGAGGTATGTTGTAAGTCAACATAGTGTGTTTTGGTAAGTCACTATACGTTGATATTATAAACGTATCGTGACCTACTACAGCGATGACTACCTCATGCAGTTATCGTGATGTTGGTGTAAGGTGCAATGTAGGGCATACGTATCGGAGTTCAGCAAACAAATATACTGGCAACAGTATTGGCGAAGCTGAGTCAAACCAGCAGTGGCGTGATTGGCAAGAGTGGAATTAGTGCACGGCACTCTCCCGGAACATGTTAGATTTGAAACATACCTCAAGTTGGACGACGTGTTACATAATAATATAATAATACTAAAATAGAACTTTAGATTAAATAAAAGTATGTCTTAGAAGAAAAGACTTGTATTAATTATTTCATGATAGTAAAAGTGGAACTTCAACGTTGAACATTTGCTTAGGACATCATGGGTAAGTATAAAAGGAACGTAGTTCCTATTCCAATATTTTCTGGTTTTCCAACGCATTATTACATGGCTCACCACGCTATCATGGCTGAAAGTACTACTATCAAACTACGAGTAGTATTTAATGCGTCCAGTCCATAATCGAATGGATCAAGCCTTAATGATATCTTACATGCCGGTCCAATTTTACAATCCGACTTAATGGCTTTGGTCCTTATGTGGCGATTTTATCAATATGTTTTTAACGCGGGCATACAGAAGATTTATAGACAGATTTTGGTGAACCCAATGCATACTTCTTTTCAAAGAATTTTTTTTCGTGATGAGTTTCAGAAGGATATTCAAATTTTTGAATTAAAAAGTCACTTTTGGCGTCAACTGCACTCCTTATTTGGTAATCCGCCCTTTACATCAACAAGCTCATGATGTCAATAAAACTTATCCTCTTGCTAGTAACATTCTCCTTAACGAAATATATGTCGATGATGCTCTTGCTGGAGCTTACGATGTTGATACTGCGCTGCGAGCACGCAATCAGTTTATTGCTGCACTTAACTCAGCTGGATTTTCATTAAGAAAATGGATATCAAATTCACCTGGTCTTTTAAATGGAATTTCTCGTGAACATCTTTTAAACGAAGATTTTCTGAAGGTAGAAGACAGTAGTCTGCTCCTATTTCCATAATTCTCGGTGCAGATATTTATCCAAGAATCATTAATTTACCCAAAGCACCGTTTTTGGATGGACTTTGGCTGGGACCAATGTCATGTAATTTTTTTTAAATTAATATTTTTTAAACAGTACTTTTTTCATATTTTATTTAATTTTTTTAATGTTTGTTTGAATAGAACTATTATAGTATATTCTATTATAGTATAATATACTATTATACATGATACGCAGTAATTGCTTACATATATTTCAAATCAATATTTTTTAAATTAGTATAATAACATATCGTTATTATTTTTTATATATTTAATAATTAATTAAGGCGGTAGGCGATGTATACGTGAAGAATCCCGATACACATTAATTTACGATGAATTATACTAAATCTACTACAATAAGCTAAACATAAAACGCCACCTACCGGCACTTTGAATATATCTTAATTTTTATCTATAATGAATTTTCTAACTTAGTTTCCGTAAGAACAAAAATCTTCCTATCCGCTGTTAGCATTGAATGCATAAGGTTTGTTTCTCCGAATTCCTAAATAACACATAAGAATTTGAATTCCGAAAATATTCTATTTCTTCACATTTCCTGGTTCTCCTATTATAACGATAATTTTCTTAACATAAGGAAATATTCCAAGACGATTCCTTTTTCAAAAAGCATCAACGATGATTTACTTCCGACAAGCTTAAGTTTTCGCATTTTCAAATAATAATTAATTTTGATTTTAAATAAATATTTGTCTAAAATAAAAATTATAATTGACTTTTGAAAATATTTATCAAAAATAATTATTTTTTACTTTGATAAACATTAATCAAACATTTATTTATATTTCTAAAATATAGTTATAAAAAAACTATTATAACATTTAACAGTCTATAGTACTATAAAACCATAATTAAAAATGTTCATCGAATGTTATCAAATGGTACCCTTTGTTTTATAGTGTCATCATATCTTACATTGACTTCTTATATATAAATTTGATAATAATAATTGTTTTTGGTCTCTGATTTTAAGAAGGTATTCGGGCCATTCCACACCAAATCGACCAACGGTTGGAACTCACCTTCTTCGATTTCAATAAAATTTTACGCCCACTTATTTCAGAGATACAGTGGTTCAAACTTGCAAAAAATGGGAAAGAAATCACTTTTCTTTGGTTGTTCATATTTCAATATCTCTTAAAGTAGAAATGATAGAAATTCCGTTGATGGCTCGTTTTAAAGCTTAAAGAACAAGCTTTTATACCAACTAAGTTGGAACTTCTAAACTTGAACATGTGGACCGTGGTAATTATCCTTGCACTTCAAAATTGATGTTCTTAAAAAGGACCCTTTTCAAAATTCTGAAAAAAATCATATATTTTGCTTGTATTAATGTAAATGTGCATGCCAAATTTACAGATGGTATTTTGATCGCATCGTATTTTCAAAAATAATTTTCTAAATTTTAACATATTTTTTGTATTGAAAAAAAAAAAATTTTTTTTCATAAGTAAAATTTGCAATAATTTTTTAATGTATTTGTAACTCTGAATTCGAAAATAGCGTCAGTATCACCAAATTGTCTCTAGTTTTTAAGATATATAACACTTTTCGAAAATCGTAAAAACTATATCCCAAAATCAATATCTCAAAAATTAGGGTCAATATGATAAAACTGACTCCATTTTAGAAATCAGAGTTAGAAATAGATTCAAGAATTATTGCAACTTTTACTGTCGAAAAAAAAATGTTTTTTTCAATACAAAAAATAAATAAAAATTTAGAAAATTATTTTTTAAAATATGATGCCATCTTGAAATTTGGCATGAGCCTTTGTATTAAATCAACCAAATTACACGATTTTTTTCAGAATTTTAAAAAGGGTCCTTTTTAAGGACATCTATTTTGAAGTGCAATGATAATGACCATGGGCCAAATGTTTACGTGTAGAAGTTACAACTTATTTTTTCTAAAATCGTTCTATTAGCTTTAAAACGAGCCATCAGAGGAGTTTCTAGCATTTATAGTTAAATAAATATTGAAATATGAACCACCATACAAAAGTGATTTTTTGCCCTTTTTTTTGTAACTTTGAGCCACTGTATCTCTGGAAGTAGTTTACGAAAAAAAAATGGTCAGTACATATCTGGGTATCATTTATCAATTGCCTAAATTTTATTGAAATCGAAAAGGTAAAATCTCAAATTTGACTTTTTTTTGTCGATTTGGTGTGGAATGGCCCATACATATCTCAGTATCCTTTGGAAACAAAAATCAATTTGTGTATTATATTAAGGGTGATCAATACCGACATCTCATTTGTAAACTATATCAAATATACACAATGTATTTTCACTTTTCAAGTCAGCATATTTCGGAAACCATAAATTAAAAATATTTTTATTTGATTTTTTTTTAGTTTGACGTTTCACCAATTTTTTTTGTACCGTTTATTCAATAAGTAAAAGGTAATAGTTACTTAACCCATTATTAAATTAATTAAATACAGATTTTTTATTCAACAAATAAATTTTGTTTTAAAATCGACCCAGATAGCAAACGTGCGTCGCACAAAAAATCACGTCGTGCGGGCTCACATCGTGCGTGGTATATGCGAACAAAATGAACACACAACGTGCGGTCGCATGACATGAGTGCATTGTGAGAGCTGTGTGCGAGCACAAAAATATCACAAAAGCCGCATTAGTGCGGGCTCACGACATGAGTGCAATATGAGAGCAGTGTGCGAACACATACAAATCACAAAACTCGCATTCGTGCAGACGCACAACGTGATTGCGTAGTAAGATCATAGTGCGAGCACTCAAAAATAAAACTATTTTATATAAAATCAGGCGCACGACATGAGTGTGTAGTGCGCGCATAGCGCGAGCACACAAAAATCACAAAACTCGCATTCGTGCGGCTACTATATCACAAATTAAAAACGTAGATTTGTCAAAATTTCCTTGATTTTTCAAACAAAAAAAAATATTTAATAATAATAAATATAATTTCATATTGTTCGTTGTGCCTATTTATTTACATTAACCAGATTAAACAGATTACCCATTTTTTTGTAAGACTTTATCGGTCAAATAAATTTTGTATAAGTGGTGGCATTATTTATAAATAATTATTTTAGTTGATTAGTTTATAATGCCAACTTTTCAGGACCTGTGTACAATGGTTTATAAGAGAGGAAATTCATTTTATAATCGTTCTGTTTATATCACAATGTGGTTCCTATGTACCACGGTCTCACGCTACAACTGATACCATTTTGAAGACAGCATCAGCTCATACAATATCTGGCAAATCCAAACACTCGTGCAGCACCTGCATCGCCAACTGCAATTTATTATGTATGTATATTAGATCTCGTTACAAAACAAAAAAAAAAATGCGGTGAACTCTTAAAAACCTTCTTGGTTTATTTAATGGTAATTCCCAACATACTAGGTCGTTTGAAATATCGTTAAAAATTGCCTTGTTGAAAATATTTTCATAAATACATTGCAACTTTGGGCTTAAAAAATGAAATTTGTGCTCTGCATTAAATTTGCATATTCTTAGAACAATGATATTTGAAATAAATATATTTTAAAATAGTATGTCGATAAACGGTAGAGATATATGTTGGTAATCATCATAAAATAATTACACTACTCCACAAAACGAGAAAAATGTTTCAATGGTTCTTAAATCATACTTATTTTTACTGCATACTCAGTTTTAAAAGTTACTTATGATTATATAAAACATAGTACAAATTAACTACTGAAATAACTAAAATTTCTACCCGTTCTACTTTTTAAATATGCGTTTCTTGAAGTTATTTCTTATAACGTAACCTTTTTGAGATAAATATACCATCGTCAGTAACTTATCTGAACTAGTAAATTAGAAAAAGATACTATAATGTTGTACTTTTCAATGTGAATGTGTACTTTATTATAGATAATTATGAACTAATATCCTTTTTATAAAAAATCTTTAAAACAAGAAAAAAGTCTAAAGTATCCAATATTGGCAGAAAAGGGCATAAAATTTCAAACACAGTTATATTAGAGACATAATAAAAAAAAACTGAGTATGCATTAAAAATCAACACCCACGAATTATGTATGTAGCAATGAAGGGGTGTCCATAAGAAAATTCGTGTCGAATAGTGTAATTAGAGGTAAACCGTAAATAAATCTTGTTAAGATATTAAAGTCATTGAAATATATTAACAATAATTTTTTTTTAAAAATAATGTCAAAAAAATTTGTATTTTCTTCTTTTTGTCATTCTCTTTCAGCCGCACTCGTGTGAGCTATATGAGACTATTGCGAGTCTCATTTTATTGTGCCACAAATACGGCATACTATTTTTTCAGCATGCGTGTGGGCTAATGAGTCTCATATGCGCCTCGCACAAATTTTATCGCACTCGTGCAACTATATTGAGTCTGAAATGCGACGCACACTATTTTTTTCAGCACTCGTGCGAGCTTTATGAGGCTCATATGCGCCTCATACATTTTGCTCGCACTCATGCGACTATATAGAGGCGCATATGCATCTCATGCTACTGATTTTTAAAATGTTGTACGCACTCATGCGACTATATTGATGATCAAATGCCTCGCACTAGTGCGAGCGTATTGAGTCTCAATTGCGGACACACGATTGCTACTCTGTGCGTACACGCGTGCTACTTTTTTTTATCAGGCGTGCGCTCACAGTGCGGGTACAATGCGAGCATTTTGCTATCTGGGGATTTTATTGCATTTTCAGTCATATACTTTTGTTTAAAAAAATTGTATATGGACTTTTAGTTTTACAACCAAGATATACATTAGACAGATTCAAATTTGTATGAAAAAATCTATAACTACTTTTTCTTCGCTTCGCGTCGACTTTCTGAAAATAGGACTTCTAAAACTGAGAAGAAGCTTTTAAAACCCAAAAAAAATATCTTGTGATGTTGCGCGAAGAGCTTAAATGACATTTTAGAACTTTTCTTACTGAAATTATGGTTTTTTTATATTATAAATTTTTAGTTAACCGTTACAGTTTCTTGGCTTGCCAAACACGTAAAATGGAGTTTTTTTTACTTTAGTAATTTTAACGGTCGAAATTTTTCTAATTTTATTCTAACAAGTTTGGGATAACATTTTTGTACTATTGCACATACTATTATCTTTCAAATGATATGTCACATTTATATTTTTAAATACCCTTTTATTAGTACGTAGTATAATTCTACACTCCTGCACCTCTACACTCTCAACCCAAAAGTTGATGCATACCCCAAAGTATTCAAGAACATGTTTCGGATATTCCTCCCGAGAATTTAAAATCAAAATAAATAAAAAGTTGTTGGCACATTTTATTAAATATCACGGTTTAATCATTTTTTGGCGTTTTTTGATTTTTTTTTTAATAATAAGTTAAATGTAATTTTTTTTGCTTAAACTATTAAGTTTTTCCACAAAAAAAAAAACTTATAAAAGTTTTACATAATTTGTTCATGTTCATCATTTGCTATGGTTGATAATAAATAAATTGTTTTTTCACAATTAGTCCTTTAATGAGCATTATATCTTTAAGTTATCCTTTCATAGAATAATGTGAATAAAATTATTCTAACTTCTAAAGAATAGATATTACAATTCAAAATTCAATTTTTGTGAAAATTTAGTCAAAAATATTTTAAGATTTTAGTAAACCATAAATAATGAAGTTTAAACACATCTATATTATTATTGAACAACGTTTTCTAAAAGTAGACTTTATTAGTTACATTCTTGAATAAAAATCTAACCAGTGATGTCCAAGCTTATTTTTCAACGTGCCTTATTGAGGGAAAAAAAGTGCCTTTTACAACGAAAAAGTGCCTTATTAAAAAATAAATTAAATTAATCAAATTAATAAATTTGGTGCTTAATTTATTTTGTATTTTTTTGTTTGGTTGTATAAATATGTTAAAGGCATTTGAGAGGCATTAAGGCATAAGAGCCGTACATATGCAATTACTTTAGATAAATATATTTATAAATATGAATGTTAAATGAGCACACATTTATTCGATTATAAAAATATTATATTCTATAATTGAATCGATATCGTCTACATTCACTTTTTTTTAGTAAATCTTTACTGGGCTCCCATTCACTGCATATTCTCGGGGGTTATCAGGAATAATTTTTTCGATTGATGTTTTCTCCAGATAATCTTTCTTCATAAAATTTTTCAGAAGTGTTTTATAAACTTCACTTATTCTTGAAAGCAATGTATGTAGCTTTGGCTTTTCACTTTGAAAGTCAATAGTCAAACGATTAACGAGACCCGACACATAAGATAGGAAAAGATAGTATAACTTGTAAATGGGAGTTTTTAATGCATTAAGAATTGTAACTGAAGCTTGCAAGTTGTCTTCAGCCGCAGCTTCAGTAAAAAACATTATTAGAACATCCCATTGTGCCAGCATTCGATTCGCAACCGCTTCGACTGATAACCAACGCGTATTTGACAATTTCAACAAATTGTACTGTTTAATATTAGCAAGCGCTTGCAGCTGATTAAACTTGTTGAGGCGTTTAGAACTGTGGCAAAAATAGTGGTTAATGTCCCGCGTCAAATCTTCAATAGTTTTGGGAAGCCCACGAACTACTTCCGATGCGCACAAATTAAATGAGTGGCAAATCCTCTCATAACCGAAGCGTTTTCCGAAGCGAATCCAATCATATTCTGGACGGGATCAGGGGCGGATCCAGAAGTATGATTTGGGGGGGGCGATTGATTTTTTTGCGCCTTTTTTCCAATTTTTTCTAAAATGCGCCCCAAAAATTTATTTTGCACCCATTTTTATTATTTTCTCATCAAATACAGTGAATAATGAATTATACACAACTGTACTTCTTTAAACCAGCTTTTTTTTCTTTAAATCAACAGTTTTATTTCCTTAAACATGAAAAAATATAGGGTGCGGACGGATCTGTGATAGAAAAATCGAAATCAGGTGCACCTACATATTTGGTCATATAGGTACTCAAATGAGAGGTAATAATACCACATTTGTAATTATATGGTTATTTTTATGATCTAATAACCATAGCGATAAGGATTTGTAATTATGTAAAAAATAAAATTAAAATGAAATGCTGATTGTTGAGAAAAATATTTAATTATTTATCAAAATGACGAAGAAAATATTGAAATGAATAGGTAACGCTGAAACGCTTTTTTTAAATTTTCTAGAAGTGGCCCAACAGTTAATTATAATATTTCGTTGGGAAGTTATATGAAAGAAGCGCCGCAGACGAATTTTTTTTTATAAAATATAAAATTTTTTATTTTTTAAAATATAAATACAAAAGTGTATAATAGACTCCTGATTAAATTTCTGTTCGTTTGGGTACCCACACTTGTATCTAAAACTAAAAAGGGTCCTGAGGTTACTGTGGTTATCGGATCATGAACATAATAACATATTAATCGTGAGATCAATATCTTTCATTTCAGTACCTACATGTTCATATAGGTATGTGTATAAGGTTTCGATTTATCTGGGGTACCACAAGTCCGACCGCGACCCAATTTAGTCTGGGACCCAAACAGAGGGGATAGTAGTCCTATAATAAAAATAAGACCATAAATTAAAAATGTTCATCGAATGTTTTACATATAAATTTGAAAAAATTAATTATTTTTGGTCTCTGATTTTAGGAAGGTGTACATATCTCAGTACCCTTTGGAAACAAAATTCAATTTGTGTATTATATGATCAATACCGACATCTCGTTGGAAAACTACTTCAGATATACACAATGTATTTTTAATGATTATTTTCACTTAACAAGTTAGCATATTTCGAAAACCAAAAATATTTGAATTTTTTTAAGTATAACATTTGTACCATTTGTACCAAACTTAAATTTGATATTTAACCTAGTTTTTTGTACCATTTATTCACGAATTAAAAGATAATAGTTACTTCACCAATTATTAAATTAAATTACATTGGACATACTTAAAAACTATATTTTGTGAATATTTGCTTTTTTATTATGAAAAATACACCAACACATCTTAAACTGTGAATTGTCGAATTTTTATCGAATTTTTAAAAACGGTATTTGGACTTATAGTTGTACAACGAAGATATACAAAAAAATATGTATATATTTTTTAAAAACTATGACGCATTAGTAAAGACAATTTAAAGTCAAATTTAAATTCAAAATCATCTATTTGACAATTTATTCTACACAAAATTCTAAAAAAGTCGATTTTTTTTTAAGTCGAATTATTAAAGTTGTCTGCTTTTTGAAAATTTTGCGCCTTTTTCTATATTTTGCGCCCTTCTGTAGAGGCGCAAAAATGTTGTAAATTAGGCGCATTTGCAATTTTATGCTTTTTTGAACATTTTGCGCCTGTTTCTATATTTTGCGCCCTTCTGTAGAGGCGCAAAAATTTTGTAAATTAGACACATTTGCAATTTTATGTTTTTTTGGAAAATTTTGCGCCCTTCTATAGAGGCGCAAAAATTTTGTAAATTAGGCACATTTGCAATTTTATGCTTTTTGAACATTTTGCGCCTTTTTCTATATTTTGCGCCCTTCTGTAGAGGTGGAATATTGCAATTTTATGATTTTTTGCAAATTTTGTGCCATTCTCTATATTTTGCGCCCTTTTATAGAGGCGCAAAAATTTTGTAAATTAGGCGCATTTGCAACTTTATGCTTTTTTGAACATGTTGTGCCTTTTTCTATATTTTGCGCCCTTCTATAAAGGTGCAATTTTATGATTTTTTGCAAATTTTGTGCCATTCTCTATATTTTGCGCCCTTCTATAGAGGCGCAAAAATTTTGTAAATTAGGCGCATTTGCAACTTTATGCTTTTTTAAACATATTGTGCCTTTTCCTATATTTTGCGCCCTTCTATAAAAGTGGAAAATTTGCAATTTTATGATTTTTTGCAAATTTTGCTATAGTTTCTGCTCTTTTTAAAAAGCGCAAAATTTTGAAATTAGATGCATTTTTTCATGTTGCGTTTTTTTTTTTAATTTATTATAATAATTACAACTCACTTTGGTGTTAGTTCTTTTGTGGAAGCACGTCTCTCTGCTTTTGTTTTCGACGCATCCTCGCGACTCACTTTATTATGTGCTTTTATTGAAGACTTTGCACGTTTTGAAAGCTTCTTTTCAGTTTTAGAGGTCCTAGTTGTAGAAAGTCGACGCGGAGCGAAACATTTTAAGATTTATTGCATATTTTTATATACAATTTATAGTCAAATTTAAATGTAAGGGCATATTTTTGACCACTTATTCCATACAAATATT
This sequence comes from Dryomyza anilis, assembly GCA_951804985.1. Taxonomy (NCBI): domain Eukaryota; kingdom Metazoa; phylum Arthropoda; class Insecta; order Diptera; family Dryomyzidae; genus Dryomyza; species Dryomyza anilis. The sequence goes on along the minus strand of OX638130.1, from coordinate 39,144,668 downwards.
CTCAAAATAAGACGAATTTATTTTTAAAGTTGACTTAAAATTGTTTATGGTTACGCGTCTATAATGTTTAAATTTGATTTAATATTGATATTGGCAATCCACTTTACATCAACTAGCTCATGATGTTAATAAAACTTATCCTCTTGCTAGTAACATTCTCCTTAACGAAATGTATGTCGATGATGCTTTTGCTGGAGCTTACGATGTTGATACTGCTCTGCGAGCATGCAATCAGTTTATTGCTGCACTTAACTCAGCTGGATTTTCATTAAGAAAATGGATATCAAATTCACCTGGTCTTTTAGCTGGAATTCCTCGCGAACATCTTTTAAACGAAGATTTTTTGCAGTTAGAAGATAGTTGTACAGCAAAAACACTGGGTATCCGCTGGAATGCACGATCCCACTGTTTTTATTTTTCAACAACGCTACTTTCCATTCAGACAACTTTTACAAAACGTGAAGTTTTATCTCAGATATGGAAGTTGTTCGACCCCGCTGGCTGGCTTTCACCATGCATTGTGTTGCCTAAAATGCTAATGCAAAAAATATGGTTCGAACAAGTTGACTGGGATGAAAATTTATCTTCAGATTGCCTACAAACTTGGCTCTCCTTCCATGACAATTATCCACACAATAACAAAATTAGAATTCCACGATGGATTACTTATTCGTCTGAGCATAAAATCAAATTCCATGCATTTTGCGACGCTTCCGAAAGAGCGTACGCGGCCACTATTTATATTCGAGTAGATAACTCGTTCTCCATTTCCAGCCACTTACTGGCTGCTAAATCGAAAGTAGCGCCGGTTAAAACATTTACGTTGCCGATATGATGGAATCAGTTCTTTCAAAGTTAAACATTCCAAATTATGAGTAATTTTTTGGACTGATTCCACGATTGTATTGGCATGAATCGCAAAGCCACCATGTCAATGGACTACTAATGTTGACAATAGAGTTTCCAAAATTATCCATACTATAGGTCCTATAAGAGCAAGGTTGCCAACCGGAAAATCATACGAAAAATCACTAAACCACACAGAAATCACTCGTACGACTTTTTCAGGAAAAAGACTCATATTGAGAAAAATCACACAGTGCGATAAATCACACAAAAATCTCATATCGTGATAAATCACACGAAAATCACCCACATATATTAGAATATAAAATTCATAATAATAGTAGTAATTTTATTATTTGCAAATAGTTTTCTTCCTATTATTTCAATATTTTTCTTACCTATAGGTATGTAAAAAAATATTTAATTATAAGATAAAATATATACAAAATAAAATACATTTGTAATACATTATTTAATCATTTAATGCATCATTTTCTATCTATTTAATTTCTTCAAAGCACTTGCAATTTTCAGTTCGGTTTCTACTTGTAGAACTGTTTGCGAGAAAAAATTACATGTAATCGGATTTTCGATATTTTTATTATTTTATACAGAAATAAAAACATATACATCTTAGGACTATTTTTATATATAAATACAATATACAGGTACAACATGTTGTATACCTAAAAAATATTTATTTAATCGTCAAGATTTTTCAATGCGGAATATTCTAGTTCGTTGCGGAACGTTATCACGTTGATAATTTTCTAAAATATTTGGTCCTAATGAACTATCCAAGAGGTGAGATAGCTAAAAATGTGTTAAATTAGTGTCACCCTAATATTCATCATTTATATTAATTATACAATACTCAAATTAAATAAATAATAGAAAAAATAAACCAATATCACACCCTGTGAAAAATCACACAAAATCACACGGAATGAAAAATCATTCAAATATCTCACGAAATCACACGGAGTGAAAAATCACACAAAATCACTCGGTGTGAAAAATCTCACAAAAATCACACAAATCACGAATTCACGCAAATATCTCATGAGAGACCCAAATTCACTCGAGACTCACAAATCCCACATAGTGTAAAAAATCACTATTTGAAATTTATCTCCCAAAGTTGCCAACGATGTATACGAGTAATAGCATATGTAGTTTTTTTATCGCACTCATTTAAAGTACCGTTCGACTTTTAACAAAAATTCCAATCTTATATCGAGCTCAGAAGTAATCGATGTAATAAATCGACTTATAATATTATGTCAACAAGTATATTATCCAAACGAATATGACAGACTTGCCAAAAAAAGACAATATTTTGGCATCAAGTAGCCTTCTTAATCCATTTCTTGATGATACAGGTCGTATGCGAATTGGCGGTACACTTGTCACGTCGCCCACATTATCCTATGATGAGCGATATCCATTTATTCTTCCTTACAACTGTTAGCTTTATCGCACTCATAAAAATGATCGTTCGACTTTTAACAAAAATTTCAATCTTATATCGAGCTCAGAAGTAATCGATATAATAAATCGACTTATAATTTATGTCAAAAAGTATGTTATCCAAACGAATATGACAGTCTTGCCAAAAATACAATATTTTGGCATCAAGTAGCGTCGACCGCATTATCCTATGATGAGCGACATTCATTTATTCTTCCTTACAACTGTTTCATGTTTACTCTGTTTTACAAGAATTTTAATCTGGAATGAAACCTATCAATTCTGGTTAATTTCGGTCTACTGATTCTTGCGGAATTTTTTTTGGAATTTTGACAGCAAACACATTGCGAACTAATATTAAAATGTTTTTTAAGAGAGCTTATGGAATTGTGATAAATTACTCTCTTGACACAAGTTAAATGTTTTTGAATATATTTATTGAATGAACCTTATGGTTCAGTGTTGATCTTAAGACTGACTTACTTGCTAATTACAGACTTACAATCTAGTTTATAAATATAATAATAAATGTTCACATCATCATTTTTTGAGGAGAGCGTTAAGACAAAAAGATAGATATCCAAATTACAGTGTATTTTGACACCTGCATCGCAGTTTTTGGGAAACCCTTATCAACTGCGATGAGACACCATTATACACCGTAGCGTGGGAAACTATTTTGGCTGAGACGTAACTCACACTTTTTTGGTAACACAAATATCTTTCTGATTTTTTTCAAAAACTAATATCTGGACACAGTTTTTTTTTTGACAATTATTCGTAGGGCAAGGTTCATATGTGTTTGTGATAAAGTTTACATCTGCAACATGTCGAAATCGTACAATAACTTGCGATATAAAGTACAAAAATGGTCTTTTTTGCAACTTTGACTCGATTTTTTGCAAAATCTCGACGTATAGGGAAAATTCTGAGTACGCAGCAAGAACAGGAGACCGAAATCTACAAGAAATGACAAGTTTAATTTCTGTGGACGCCAACAACCCTCAATTTGTAGAACGGTGTAATCGTCAAAATCGAGCGATTTACACGCTCGGATACGTTTGCCTGTTGAGAATACACAGCTGTCCTCATGTCCTTTGAAAACAACTCCGAAGTGAATTGGCGACCATTATCCGATGTGATCACTTCCAGCACTCCGATTATGTGGAATATGTCATTATCCAAGTACTTCACCACTTCACTGGCCGTCGCATTTCGAATATGTTTTATGAAAACAAAATTAGAGAAATGATCAAAAACTGCAAATATATAACTGTTTCGATAACGTGGATACGGACCGATATAAAAACGCTGAAAAATTCGTTCGGAACTAATTCGTTCTCCCATTGGTGATCAGGATACTACATTCATCGAGTTCTTACATTTGCATATCATGCAATTTCTAATAAAATTCCCCACGTCCGACGTTATGCCTGGCCAAAAATAGTTGGCTCTCAGGCGATATAATCTTTTGTCAAGACCGCCATGTCCCGTTGACTCTGCGACAGTGAGTGCTCGATAAGCGTTTGTTTAAGACCCAGCGGTTCCCAAATTGTCCATATTAACTTCTCCATATTCTCTGCAGTCCTGAACACCGTTCTCTTAAACAGAACTCTGCAGGTCCGGCAATCTTTCTGCTTCATTTACTATTGTTTCCCTGAGTCTTACATAATTCTCCTTCTGAAATTCCGCAGAATGAAAATTAATTTTCAACGCAATGTACGCTCGACTGATTGCGTCCATATGTACTCGAACTATGGCATCTGGTACAATATTTTTAGAACCGTTTGAATGAACCACCGTAAAATCAAAACCTTGTAGCTTTATGCTCCACCGAGCGAAACGACCTGATCTTTTTGGCGCAAAAGCCATTTCATACTCATGTGATCGGTTATTATTGGAAGACCTTCAATATATGCACGGAATTTTTTAAAACTCAGTACTGCAGCTATGCAATCTAACTCTGTGATGGTATAATTTCGTTCAGCAGAGTTAATTTTCTGAGACATATACCCAATTGGCCGCTCTTTGCCGTCGCTGTCAAACTGGAAAAGTACACTACCAATACCGCTCGTCGAAATGTAAATAAAAATGTTTGGGGAAGTCTGGGTTAACAAGTATCTTCGGTGATATTAAATCAGTCTTTAATACATCGAACGTCTTTACTGCCTCGGTAGTCATCTGGAACTCTCTTCCCTTTTTTTTTAAACAATCGGTCATGGGCGCAGATATGCTGCCAACATTTGGTATGAACCTTTGTACCATCCTGTCAGACCGAGAAAACGGCTGATTTTGATACTGGTCGCTGTGACCAACAATAAATCCGAGATATCGAATTTCCTTCTGGCAAAACTTTTATTTGTCAAGATTTATGGTCCATCCCGTATTTGAAAGACATTCAGATACCTCGGCCAGATGCTACAGATGAGACTCAAAGTCCGGAAAACAAATCAGCAGGTCGTCGACGTATATGAAAACATTTACTCTTAATCTAAATGGAATTACTTTATCCATCAGCCTGCACGGTCTCTCGCTCACATTGCACAACCCAAAGGGCATAACCTTGAATTGGTACAATGGTCGACCAGGGACTGTAAAGGCCGTATTCTCTCTTGATTTACTCTCCAATGAAATATGCTAGAAGGCATTCTTCAAGCCTATTCCAGATATAAAATATGTTTCTCGGTGCCGACTCAGAATTTTCTTCAACATGCATTGAGTTTTCTCATATCAACGCAAAGTCACCTTTTTCCGAGTTTCTCGGTTTCATCGGATACATCAATAGCATGTTTCATAACATGAGTTCTACCCCAACCCATTTCTGCGTACGAAGAAAAAAGGTTTTTGACACGCTCTAGTCTAACTCTCTGATCAGAAGTCAACTTGACATCACCAGGATCCACAAAATTCAACTCGGAAACAATTGTGGGCGATAGCCAAAAGCACCATAAAAATCGACACCAAAATAGAGTTCATGCTGCAAAGTAGGAACCCGATACAGATCCTTCCCTACAATTTTTGTGTAAGGTCGTCGGTCTGTTGAGTTGCGAATAATTGTTGCCTCAATTGCTCTTTTCTCTATTTTTTTTTTCACACACTTCTTTCGAATTTTCTCAATTTTACGTCCGTTTCTCTCGGAATTAGTTTTTATTTTAACTGAGATAGTTAGATTAGTGTTATCAAAAATGTAAGAAGAAATGGTGTCCTTCAACGGCTGATGGTGGGCTGGAAAACTAAAACACGGAAATTCGTCCTAACGCATTCAGAAATACAATTCTTTAACTATTTTTAAAAACTATGGAGCATTGTTCTTCATTTGTAATATATTTTTTTACCGTGTTAACTTTTTAAGTTATATATAAAAGAAAATGTATAAATAATTTTGTTTACACCCTTCATTTTGTAGCTGGCATCTCTTTGAATAGCGTTTTTTACAATATCAATTCATTTAATGGTTTTAACGAGTTGATCGAGAAAAACTGGGTACCTAACACGATTATATTATTTTTTAAATTTATTTTTGTTTCGTTTTACGTTATAAGAGAGATATTAGGTATATATTTTTAAATGTATTTTTTGTTAAAAAATATAATAATAAATTTACAAACAAAATTATTTTTGAACTATGTAAAAAAATTGATAAAATAAAAAGTCGTAAAATAATTGTTTAAAAAAATAAATTGCTTGTATTGTATTGTTAATAAATAAGATTGTAAACAAAATCCAATAATTTTTAATTCGGAAAAATGTTTCTTCGACAAAAACAACGTAAATATTGTTGCAAACAAACGTTTTTCAACAAATTTTTGTAAAGAAAGTATACATTTTTTTGAAGTATATATTTTTTAATATATATATACATATAAATATATATATTTATATATATATATATATATATATATATATATATATATATATATATATATATATATATATATATATATATATATATATATATATATATATATATGTATACTTCAAAAAAATGTATACTTTCTTTACAAAAATTTGTTGAAAAACCTTTGTTTGCAACAATATTTACGTTATTTTTGTCGAAGAAACATTATTCCGAGTTCGTATCGCTAGATTGTGTACAAAATAAAAACACTCTTATGTTTGGTTTAAATTATAACAATTAACTTTATTAATTCACTTTAATAAACAACTTTACTAATAACAAATTCTAACCACTGCTGCATGTCCCCAATTTAACTTGACATTGATCACACGAGATGCACTCGACCACTATCCGATCACTACTTAAGTGCTGTACCTCTGATGCTCCCTTATGTACTGCATGCATCAGTTCGACACGTTTCGACAAGCTTCGACTTGTTTCGAGAACCTTCTACTCATTTCGTGAATGACGCATGCTAGTGGCATCTCATTCGCACTCATGTGTTTTAATGTGAAGATCTTCCCTCTTTTTCCCGCGCATTGCTTAGTACGCTGAATGATCTTCCCTCTCTCTAACACATTACTTAGTGCGCTGAATTGTCTTGCGTCTCATTTATTATTGTGATTACTTGCACAGTGGGGCAAATTACCTCTTTTCGTAGCACAGCCCTCCACCTAAATCTGTTCGTCCCGAACAGATGTTAATCCTCTCTCTCTCTATATACGGCACCAACCTTTCGAAATGTACTACTTTCATTTTTCGTCTGACGCCTGTAGTATTCTGAATCCAAAACACAATGTCATTTATCCTTTTAATTATCCTGTACGGTCCTTCCCGGTGTGTTTGTAGTTTTGGATTTATCAATTTCACTCGTGGCGTGCTACAAAGCATAACCACATCTCCTTCCTTAAATCCGTCAGAGTTTGCTCTCAAGTCGTATCTGGACTTTATCTTACTACTTGGAATTTGTATCCTCTGCCTTAAGAACTGATGCAATTCGTCTCGGTCTTCATTTTTCTTATTACGCAAAACACTTTTTGGAATGGGCTTTTGCCCATCCATTGCAGTACGTTCGCAATGTACTCCTACGTTGTATTGATTTATCTTACCGCAACTTCTGACTGGTTTTCTTTTTGCGGATACACATAGCTTACATCTGTGAATCCAATAGGCGACTGACTTCTGATATCCGACCCAATAGAAATGTTTTCTGACTTCTTTAATCGTTTTATTAATACTCAAGTGACATCCATTGGATCCACAATGGCATTTCAGTACTATCGCTTTTATTTTTGACTTGGGAACAACAGTTAAATTTCGTGCAGATCTGCCATTTTCAGTTTCCCAAACACGGTACAAACAACCATTTTGTAGCTTCAGGCTTTGCCACTGCGACCAATAAGCCCTGCTTATTGGACTGTTAGATGCTAACTCTTTCCATATGGCTTTCTTTGTTGTTCCTTGAACGTCCTAATTTTTGCGATGTCGGGGTCCTTCTTTTGATCATTTCGTATTTGCTCTAGAATCCATTGATCATCTGCCATGATATTTAACGAACGAATATGAATTATGTTCATCTTTTCTTTTTCCGTCGAGCATTCTCCGGATTCCATTTTACACACTCGTGCCGACACAGAGCCCGAATTGCCATGATCTTCCCTGGCATTATTTTGGCCATCCTCAGGTCTCTTTTCTGGTCGGTATCCTTTAGGTGGTTGCAGATTTACACATTTACGTCTTTCACGACAGTCACGTGCCATATGCCCATATTTTCCACAGTTATAACATTTACCTTTCAATTGGATGTTTCTGTTGGCAACATAATATTCGGATTTAACGCAGGCTTTGGACGCTCTACTTACTCCTTGACATACATTTTTTCTCTCATCATCTATCTCCTGCGTAAGCGCTGTGGTGACCGTTTCCATTAATATCACCTTTGGGTTAGTCATTGTTGCCTGTTTTGTCTCAGGATCCCGTATGCCATAAACGAATGCATTTATCTTGCACATTTCCAAGAAATCACAGGCTGAATCGGAATACACCAAATGTGCAAGTCTCTCAACATCCGCAGCATATTCCTGCAGCGATTCGCAATTATTTTGCCTTCGGAACTTCAGCTGTATTCTGTAAATAGGTGCCATGTGGTCACTGTCGTATTTTCGTTGCAATGCACCATGACCGCTGAATAACTATTTATGTCACTTTTTGGAACTGTCAGCAAAACTTCGGCTGCTCCTCCTTTAAGCGCCACGATAAGTGCGGCTACGCTGTCCTCATTATTCCATCGATTACTTACAGCCGTGGTCTCAAATTGCAGCTTGAAAATGTTGAACGCTGTGGTTCCATCGTAAATCGGCGATTTCAGCTTCGATCCACTAAGAACATGCTGTGTAGGTTCATTTAGCTGTAACGCACCGAAATCTTCTTGCATTTTCTGGAACTTTTTGTCGATGCCATTTTCCAATTTTTCAAATTTTCCTTTCATGTCATTTACATGTGCCTCAAGTTCGTTTACTTTGCCATGGAGTGTATTAGAAACTTCTAGAAGCTGCTTAGACTGTTCATGCATCTGTAACTCAATTTTTTCTTGATGTTGGTTGGAATTTTCTAGCAATTTCTCCACAAGTCGATTTGAATTTTCTAGAAGTTTCTATTCCATTTTGCTGAAATTTTCTTGAAATTTCTGTTCCATTCTGGTCGAATTTTCTTGGAGCTGTTTTGAATTTTCTAGAAGTTATTGTTCCATTTTGCTGGAATTTTCTTGAAATTGTTTTGAACTTTCCAGAAGCTGTTGTTGTATTGCTCCGAGCAACTGGCTCATATGAAAACTTTGGGACTGTACTTTTTGCTTCGTGTCCACATTTTTCGATGACGCAGTTGCAGCTTCTACTTCAAAGTCGTGCTCTGCGAGGTCAATGCCTTGGTTCTCTAATTCCTCCATTAGACGCTTTTGTAGCTCTACTTTCGTACCTACAGTTGGAAAATTATGAATCGCCAGCTCCTTCTTTAGCTGGTCGACTTTAAGTTGTTCGAATTTAACCATTTTGTATCACCCACTTCTGACACCAATCACCCACTTCTGACACTTCTGACACCAATGTTACGAAAATTCAGTCTACGGAAAACTGTTCTACGAGTTCGTATCGCTGGATTGTGTACAAAATAAAAACACTATTATGTTTGGTTTAAATTATAACAATTAACTTTATTAATTCACTTTAATAAACAACTTTACTTATAACAAATTCTAATAACTGCTGCATGTCCCCAATTTAACTTGACATTGATCACACGAGATGCACTCCACCACTTTCCGATCATTACTGAAGTGCTGTACCTCTGATGCGTCTCCATTATATACTGCATGCATCAGTTCGACACGTTTCGACAAGCTTCGACTTGTTTCGAGAACCTTCTACTCATTTCGTGAATGATGCATGCTAGTGGCATCTCATTCGCACTCATGTGTTTTAATGTGTAGATCTTCCCTCTCTTTCTCGCACATTGCTTAGTACGTTGAATGATCTTTCCTCTCTTTCTAACACATTGCTTAGTGCGCTGAATTGTCTTGCGTCTCATTTATTATTGTTGATTGCTTACACAGTGAGGCAAATTAGCTCTTTTCGTAACAATATATATATATATATATATATATATATATATATATATATATATATATATATATATATATATATATTTATATAGTTAAGAGGTTCGATCGAACGTGTTGCACTGATCTTGGTTTGATCGCTCATAGAACTGCCACGAAATTATGTTCTGTTTGATGCACTAACTTGAATATGTCCTAAAACCTCATTAAGTGCAACATAGTATTTTTATAACAAAATAAATTTTCTTAATAAGTTAAAACTCACTTTTGAAATAAAACAAAAATGTGAAACTTTGCAAATAAAAATTAATTACAATGTAGTCATTTGTATTAAACTAACTAACTTTTCGAAGTGAATTTCATTAAGTAGCAACTAATTAGAATTTTTCACAAAACCATTCAAAACCAACTTTTCAAATTTATAAATATTCTTATATATAGCAAACAATATGTGTATGGAAAAAAATATTTCAAAAAAAAAAATGTATTCCTGCTTGGGTTATGTATTCCTACTTGGTCTCGTGGATTGGCTTCTGATTTGCCTTTGAAATGACCTCTGCTTTTACCGTATATGGGTGTATAAAATTTTCCACTTTTGTATAGAAAACGATAAATTTCGTATACTTCACTATTATATTTGTAAATTTATGAATTATACACTACACTATTTAATTTTTTTTCACTTGAATTTTTCAGTTTTATTTTTTGTTTTACACTATCTCATATTTTTATTTAACCACAACTATTACCAAATTTAGTTTTCGAAACACAAAAAAAATATTTAAAAAATTTTTAAATTAGCCTTTCTTGTCTGTATTTGCTTTTTTTTATTTTATTCATAGTTTCTGATCTACTGAACTTCTTTTTATTTATTTACACTTAATTTAAATAATTTGCCTATTTGGGAGCTCGACCATGCACTTGCACTGTTTAATATACTAAAAATAAACATGAACACGCACCTGCTGAATTATATGATGCTCGTCTTGCTGTATTATGCTCTCCTGATGATCGATGCTGAGATCTTGATATTTGATATTGTTGACTTCTGATTGATGAGAGATCTTGATGCGTGGCTTATTTCTGGAGCTGAATTAGATTCCTTTTAATCTAATTAATTCCTCTTCCAGTGATTTTAGAAATTTGTTGAAATTTGGTATCCGGTTCGGATAAGGACTATGAAAATGCAAAAACTTAAGCTTGTCAGAAGTAAACCATCGTTGATGGAATATTTTCTTATTTCAATAAAATACTCGTTATAATAGGAGAACCTTTTCCTGGTAAAGAAATATAATATTTTCGGAATTCAAATTCTTATGTTTTATTTATAAATTAGGAGAAACAAACCTTATGCATTCAATGCTAACAGCGAATAGGAAGATTTTTGTTCTTACGGAAACTAAGTTAGAACAATCATTTTAGATAAAAATTAAGATATATTCAAAGTGCCGGAAGGGGCCTTTTAATGTTTAGCTAATTGTAGTAGATTTAGTTTAATTCATCGTAAATTAATGTGTATCGTGATTCTTCACGTATGCATTATTTTTGAGATGGAAAATCAAAAAATCACAAAATCTTTTAAGATATCATATCAATGATATGTTTCATTTCTTCAGTGGTACCTTATAAAAGTTTATTTTTTTATTGTTGCATCGTCATAGATTCAGATACATTAATTGATGTGTTGTGAATCATAAACGTTTTTATACCCTACACTAAGAGTGAAAGGGTATATTCAGTTTGGTACGCCGTTTGTAACACCCAGAAGAAAGCATCTCCGGTATGGAAAAGTATATATATTCTTGATCAGCATGACCTCCTGAGTCGATTTAGCGATGTCCGTCTGTCCGTCTGTCTGTCTGTCCGTCTGTCTGTCCGTCTGTCTGTCTGTCTGTTGAAATCCCTAAGACTTTTAAAATTGAAGAGCTAGATAAATGAAACTTATAACTTAGATTACTAATATACCTACGCTGTATGTGCGAAAAAATTGGCGAGATCGGTCCATGGTGACCTATGATCCGACCACTTATGTTCAAATACCACATATAAAATGTACATATAAAGATCAATTTTTATGTATACGTGCTTAGGTAAACTTTGTTGGTCAAATATATATTGACATCATGCTCAAATACATGATAATAATGTTTTCCGGCGAAAAGACTTGTGGTTCACAAAAAAAAAAATCGAAATTCGGTACACCTACCCATTTGTAAATATTGGTATCAAATGAATGGAAATTCTTCAGCGATTGAATGTTTGTAGTTATTTTCAGGATTCGTATACCCTGGTGACCTATATATCACTTTGAATGGTAACCACACATATGTGTAGGGTATTTATAGTCGGCTTAGACCGACTATAATTTTGATAATCCTAACTATCATAATTACACCTACTTTAAAATTTCCCATGTGATCTAACCTTCCCAACTGGTTTTTGTTGTATTTAAGAAAGCCTGCACATAACCAGTATGCACATAAAGTTCAAATCTAAAAGCACAATAACAGATACATGTTAACTTATCATAACGTCTACGACGTAACTGGAACAAGTACATAATGTTTATGAGTGCATACTTTCAGGAGATAAAATTAAGTCTAGCAAGTGTGCCGGCACACTTGCCGCGCTAGCAAGTGTGCCGTCTGTTTAAAAGCAACAACAAAAGCATTGATTGTAATTTAAGTCAAGACTAACGCAAGCATGGGAACCAATTAAGAATTTAGCACATTGGAATTTTCTCAGTTAATGATTTCACAATATTAGTAAATATCTGATGTGGGGTTCATGAGGTTTTTAGTAGTACGTAGATTTATGAATATGCTTGCTTGCATTTATGAGTTGTGTTTTAAGAAATAAGTATAAGCAAGGGGTTCGTGAGTCGCACGATACCGAGGTGGTGAGTAGAGGTTAAGTTTAGTTTTTAAGCATAAAATCATAATGCTTAAAAACTGCCTTAGAGTGCAGACGTGTTTTCAGTTTAAACTCAAGATTGTAAAAATACTTAAAAATAATTAATAAAAGTATAATGCAAGTCTAAAATATCCATGCGTTTTTATTTAATATTAAATGTTAGAAAAGAATTGTGGACTTCGAGGGAATATTGTCACTGACGGTTTCATTAATAAAGGAAAGTACAAAAAGACCCCTGGAGCCCGCAACAGATGCAACAAAGAATATTTTTTTGTTAAAAGAAATTTAAGTGACGTTTTCAGATGTCAAGTTTGATGAAACATTTAACAATTAGTGTTTGAATGTTATTTCAATGCATTTTTTTAATATATTTTGTTTGATTCAACCTGCTGTAATTGCATTGGTTTTTTTGTGACAACTTTTATTTTTTATACGTTTATAACAAGATTTGTATTTTCACCGCGTTTTATTAAGAAAGAATAATAATAAATAAAGTAAAAATAATATATATATATACAATATATATATATATATACACATAATATATATATATATATATAATATATATATATACACATATATATAATAAATAAAGTAAAAATAATATATATATATACACATATATATATATATATATATATATATATATATATATATATATATAATTAAAATAATATATATATATATATATATATATATATATATATATATATATATATATATATATATATATATATATATATATATATATATATATATATGTATATATATATATATATATATATATATATATATATATATCGGCGAGATCGGTCCATGGTGACCTATGATCCGACCACTTATGTTCAAATACCACATATAAAATGTACATATAAAGATCAATTTTTATGTATACGTGCTTAGGTAAACTTTGTTGGTCAAATATATATTGACATCATGCTCAAATACATGATAATAATGTTTTCCGGCGAAAAGACTTGTGGTTCACAAAAAAAAAAATCGAAATTCGGTACACCTACCCATTTGTAAATATTGGTATCAAATGAATGGAAATTCTTCAGCGATTGAATGTTTGTAGTTATTTTCAGGATTCGTATACCCTGGTGACCTATATATCACTTTGAATGGTAACCACACATATGTGTAGGGTATTTATAGTCGGCTTAGACCGACTATAATTTTGATAATCCTAACTATCATAATTACACCTACTTTAAAATTTCCCATGTGATCTAACCTTCCCAACTGGTTTTTGTTGTATTTAAGAAAGCCTGCACATAACCAGTATGCACATAAAGTTCAAATCTAAAAGCACAATAACAGATACATGTTAACTTATCATAACGTCTACGACGTAACTGGAACAAGTACATAATGTTTATGAGTGCATACTTTCAGGAGATAAAATTAAGTCTACTTAAAAGCAACGAAAAATACATTGGTTGCAATTTGATCCGAGACTCGCGCTAGCAAGTGTGCCGTCTGTTTAAAAGCAACAACAAAAGCATTGATTGTAATTTAAGTCAAGACTAACGCAAGCATGGGAACCAATTAAGAATTTAGCACATTGGAATTTTCTCAGTTAATGATTTCACAATATTAGTAAATATCTGATGTGGGGTTCATGAGGTTTTTAGTAGTACGTAGATTTATGAATATGCTTGCTTGCATTTATGAGTTGTGTTTTAAGAAATAAGTATAAGCAAGGGGTTCGTGAGTCGCACGATACCGAGGTGGTGAGTAGAGGTTAAGTTTAGTTTTTAAGCATAAAATCATAATGCTTAAAAACTGCCTTAGAGTGCAGACGTGTTTTCAGTTTAAACTCAAGATTGTAAAAATACTTAAAAATAATTAATAAAAGTATAATGCAAGTCTAAAATATCCATGCGTTTTTATTTAATATTAAATGTTAGAAAAGAATTGTGGACTTCGAGGGAATATTGTCACTGACGGTTTCATTAATAAAGGAAAGTACAAAAAGACCCCTGGAGCCCGCAACAGATGCAACAAAGAATATTTTTTTGTTAAAAGAAATTTAAGTGACGTTTTCAGATGTCAAGTTTGATGAAACATTTAACAATTAGTGTTTGAATGTTATTTCAATGCATTTTTTTAATATATTTTGTTTGATTCAACCTGCTGTAATTGCATTGGTTTTTTTGTGACAACTTTTATTTTTTATACGTTTATAACAAGATTTGTATTTTCACCGCGTTTTATTAAGAAAGAATAATAATAAATAAAGTAAAAATAATATATATATATACACATATATATATATATATATATATAATTAAAATAATATATATATATATATATATATATATATATATATATATGTATATATATATATATATATATATATATATATATATATATATATATATATATATATATATTATTTTAATTATATATATATATATATATATATATATATATATATATATATATATATATATATATATATATTTTTTTTTTTTGTTAAAAGTATATATATTGTTAAAAAAATACATATATTGTTAAATAGTTATTTCTTCTAATATTAATCTCCATCCAGTCCTTCTCGTCCCTTGGGAGTTGATGTTCGGTTTAAAAACCGTCTGCCACAAATGTTGTAACTAAAAGTCTGTTGCCTTGGCGTGTAGCCAAATGTCGCAACGTTCCTCTTATACTTACCCATGATGTCCTACCCAAATGTCCAACGTTGAAGTTACACTTTTACTATCATGAAATAATTAATACAAGTCTTTTCTTTTAAGAAATACTTTTATTTAATCTAAAGTTATATTTTAATATTAACATTATTATTTAACACGTCTTCCAACTTATAACTCTAACTAACAACTGACTTAAAATCTAACTTAAACTATTATATGGAGGTATGTTTCAAATCCAACATGTTCCGGGAGAGTGCCGTGCGCAAATTCCACTCTAGCCAATCACGCCACCGCTGGTTTGACCCAGCTTCGCCAATACTGTTGCCAGTATATTTGTTTGCTGAACTCCGATACGTATGCCCTTTCATTCCTGAGAAATTGTGCATTAGCAGTAGCACGAGAATGACCAAGCTTAATTGAATCAGCTAATTCTCTTTTAAACGGAAGAGATACCATGTATTGACCGGCGGCGCAACGTCTTGCGGTACGCATGTAGTTGTCTTCCCAAAAACGATCCTCCTGCGTCATAAATTGCTTTTGAGGGAGATCTTTTATCTCCCAGAAACGTGATATATTTTTATTTAGGGTAACCTCATCTGCGTAGGTCACACGGGTAAAATAAGATGAAATTTTGTCTTTAGGAATTGGACCTGTCAAGATCCATTCAAATATGGTTTCTTGCACTATCAAGGAACCACATATGTTGCGTCGTATTCCATCTATCAGGGAATAAATCACCACCAATTAAAATATCAATGTGTGAGCTATGGAAAAAGTTAGAATCTGCTAATTGGATGTTAGGAATATTTTTTAATAGTGATGGATATATAGGACTTGTAGGTAGATTCTAAGTTAGATGCGGAACTACAAGAGCCGATGCTTCCATGTGGAAATTTGGATCTACAGGGGAACTCAATATGAATGAGCAGCATTTCTAAACTTGCGCAGAAATTGCGTTATTTAAGCCGGAAACCCTGAGCAGTTGTTTCTTTATATGGAAGTCGTAAGAGTCGGAAAAGGCTTTGAGAAATAAAAGTTTCTTCCGAACCTGAATCAATTTGTGCACGCGCTGTGTAATTTATACCCAGGTGGCATATATTAACATTAGTCGTACCTAATAGCACACTTTGAAGATTGCATGCAAAATTGGATTGAATATTTTGAGTTGTAAACGGTTCTGCAGTGGACTGTATCTGGAAATATTTTGTGTTTGAAATAGTAGAAGAAACTTGTGCATTTTATGGAAAACCCGCTCTTGCTCTGCTCTAGATGGAACTGGTGAAGGAAAATTGGAAATAGGAGTGAAATTAGGATTGTGCAATAACTTATTGTGTCGTCTATGACATGTATAACAATTGTGGGTACTCTTATAGTCCCTAACAGGATGAGTGCCAGCAAAACAATTTATACATAAACGATATTGTTTAACTACCGACATCCGTTCCTCAGGATTCATACGTAGAAACTGTGAGCATTACCTAATAGTATGTTGTTCTTTAGGGTACAGTTTGCATGGATAAATTGTAATATTAGTTGGATAAGTGTTTATTTTCTTTTGAAAATTTCTATTCTGTGTGTAATAATTATTGGTTGATTTTTTAAAGTGAGATCTGGAATCTGGAATACCCTTAAGGTCGGAAACGGTCTCCAAAGTTTGATACCGACTAGTAAGAAAAGAGTCTAATTCACTCCACTTAGGAATTTCAGTTTTAGAATTTAGCGATTGTTCCTAAAGTGCCAAAATCACCTCTGGCGATCTCGTTGAACATAGAAAAATAAAAATAAAATCCCAGCTTTCAATATTAATTTTGTACAGTTGTAAAGTAGATATACAATTGTTAATGTCTCTCTGAAGTTTTTTAATAGCATCTCCAGATTCGGATGAGACGGATGGAAGACTGAAAAGTATTCGAAGTTGACTATTAACCAGAAGTCGTTTATTTTCAAAACGATTCTTTAAGTTTTTCCAAGCTAATACAAGGGAATTGCTTTACAATATTACGAGCCTCACCTCGGGTCTTCTGGTTCAAATGAAATAATTTTTCTACCGAACTGAATTTGGTAAGATATATGGCCGTAAACATATCGCGGAATGTTGGCCATGAAAGATAGTTACCGGCAAATGTTTCGGTGTCATATGGTGGTAAATGGGAATGAGAATGAGATCCCGAAGGCCTATCGTTGCGATTCGCCTGCGGATTTGGAGCTGTTTTCGCACCATGAGCTCGATTTTTTCACTTATTTTAGATAAGCATCTAACATGAACGGTAGCGAGTCTACAGTGTCTCCAAATCCACATGTTGTTTATTTTCTTCATCATCGGTTTTGTCCTCAGCTAAATCGCTCCATTGTAATTCTAAAACTGAAACTCCTAAGTGGAGTGAATTAGACTCTTTTCTTACTAGTCGGTATCAAACTTTGGAGACCGTTTCCGACCTTAAGGGTGTTCCAGATTCCAGATCTCACTTTAAAAAATCAACCAATAATTCTTACACACAGAATAGAAATTTTCAAAAGAAAATAAACACTTATCCAACTAATATTACAATTTATCCATGCAAACTGTACCCTAAAGAACAACATACTATTAGGTAATGCTCACAATTTCTACGTATGAATCCTGAGGAACGGATGTCGGTAGTTAAACAATATCGTTTATGTATAAATTGTTTTGCTGGCACTCATCCTGTTAGGGACTATAAGAGTACCCACAATTGTTATACATGTCATAGACGACACAATAAGTTATTGCACAATCCTAATTTCACTCCTATTTCCAATTTTCCTTCACCAGTTCCATCTAGAGCAAGAGCACATCCGGGTTTTCCATCAAATGCACAAGTTTATTCTGCTATTTCAGACACAAATTCTTTCCAGATACAGTCCACTGCAGAACCGTTTTCAACTTTTATTTCTCAAAGCCTTTTCCGACTCTTACGACTTCCATATAAAGAAACAACTGCTCAGGGTTTCCGGCTTAAATAACGCAATTTCTGCGCAAGTTTAGAAATGCTGCTCATTCATATTGAGTTCCCCTGTAGATCCAAATTTCCACATGGAAGCATCGGCTCTTGTAGTTCCGCATCTAACTTAGAATCTACCTACAAGTCCTATATATCCATCACTATTAAAAAATATTCCTAACATCCAATTAGCAGATTCTAACTTTTTCCATAGCTCACACATTGATATTTTAATTGGTGGTGATTTATTCCCTGATAGATGGAATACGACGCAACATATGTGGTTCCTTGATAGTGCAAGAAACCATATTTGAATGGATCTTGACAGGTCCAATTCCTAAAGACAAAATTTCATCTTTTTCTACCCGTGTGATCTACGCAGATGAGGTTACCCTAAATAAAAATATATCACGTTTCTGGGAGATAAAAGACCTCCCTCAAAAGCAATTTATGACGCAAGAGGATCGTTTTTGGGAAGACAACTACATGCGTACCGCAAGACGTTGCGCCGCCGGTCAATACATGGTATCTCTTCCGTTTAAAAGAGAATTAGCTGATACAATTAAGCTTGATTCTCGTGCTACTGCTAATGCACAATTTCTCAGGAATCAAAGGGCATACGTATCGGAGTTCAGCAAACAAATATACTGGCAACAGTATTGGCGAAGCTGGGTCAAACCAGCAGTGGCGTGATTGGCTAGAGTGGAATTTGCGCACGGCACTCTCCCGGAACATGTTAGATTTGAAACATACCTCCTTATAATAGTTTAAGTTAGATTTTAAGTCAGTTGTTAGTTAGAGTTATAAGTTGGAAGACGTGTTAAATAATAATGTTAATATTAAAATATAACTTTAGATTAAATAAAAGTATTTCTTAAAAGAAAAGACTTGTATTAATTATTTCATGATAGTAAAAGTGTAACTTCAACGTTGGACATTTGGGTAGGACATCATGGGTAAGTATAAAAGGAACGTTGCGACATTTGGCTACACGCCAAGGCAACAGACTTTTAGTTACAACATTTGTGGCAGACGGTTTTTAAACCGAACATCAACTCCCAAGGGACGAGAAGGACTGGATGGAGATTAATATTAGAAGAAATAACTATTTTGGATCAGGGAAAATATTTTTTGTATTTGTGAGTATTGTGAAAGATAGTGGAAAAAATGTGAGCGGTAAAAAATAAAAATTTGTGACATAAAACAAAGGAAATGTTGGAGAATTTGAATAAGCAAAACAAGCATGGAATTATGAAAATTGACATTTGAAAAAAGAAAAAACAATTGAACATTTTGAAATAAATTGTGGAACAAAAAAAACTTTTAATAAAACTGTGAAATAAAATTGTGAAATGTATTACATAAATGATTAAATTTGATAAATCAGGAAATAAAATAAGTAAACTAAATGTTTTATAAAATTGATTAATTGATATATTGAAGAACATTTTTAAAATAATTGTGAAACAATATAGAATAGTTTGAGACATTTAGTGATAATGATTAATAAAGATGTGAATTTAAATAAATTGAATAACATAAGAATTTTGATAGAACAATGTTTTCATAATGTTGCAAAATTAATTAAATAAGAAAACTGGAAAAATTAAAAAAAAATTAAATTGAATAAATAAATTAATTCAGTATTCATAAGCAATACTTTGATATGATTTTGGACTATAGATTCAAAAGTTTAAAAAATGAAACATAGAAATGAGATAAATAATGTAAAAAATTTTAATAGATAAATTAAATAATGGTTAAATGTTTATTTAATATGAAACTAGTAAAAACAAAATAAATAATTTATTTAAGAATGGTATAGTTTGTAAAAATTAAATTATATGATTAAGTAAATGGAAAAATAAGAAACACTAATAATGGGTACCGACAATGTATTGAAACGCGTTCATTACGTTGTTCCTTACTTTTCTGGGGCGGAATCTCCATTATTAGAAACAGAATTATATAAATTTATAGAATATTGTGAAACAGCAAAGCTTAAAATTAAAGAATCAGATAGTGAGGAATTTATTAAATGCGTTAGGTTACGTTTGGAAAGCGATGCCTATAAATTAGTGAGGACGAAACAGTTTCAAAAAATAGAAGAATTTTACGAGTTGTTAAAAAATACGTACTTAAATGAAATTTCTTTAGATTCAGTACTAGAAAAGATTAAAAAGGCTTATCAAAATAGTGAAGAGAGTTTGAGAGCATTTGGAAGACGATTAGATGAGTTGCAATCCATGGCTTTGGAAATTGCAAGTTAAACATACAGTAAAAAGATTAGTGAAGATGGCATATTCAGATTGAAATTACAGAGCTCAGTGTTGATCTCTTTTAAAGTAGGGGTGAAGGACCCAACGATAAAAGTTGTACTGTAAGTCAGAAACATTAGATACATTGTTGGAAGAAGCTTTAAATGTACAGGCTGTTATGCAGCGAAGTCCAAGGTCAGAAGAGGATGAATATAATTATATAGAAAAAACTAAATTATGACACACACAGTCAAGCATAAAATCGGAAAATAAATTGCAACAAATAAATAATGAATGCAACTATAAAAGGAGTGTTCCAACATGTTCATTTTGTAGTAAATTGGGGCATACTAGGGACGATTGTATTATTGGGAAAAATATGCCTTTCTGCTACGAATGCGGAAATTATGGTCATGAATCTAATTGGAGATGTCCTAATAATAACATGGTCAATTGTATATTACCTTTTGTACATAATGATAGTAAAAATAATAGAAACACGGAAAATAATATGGTATACTCATGGAGAGATACACAAGGGCATAAAATAGATAATTGCCACGCGAAAAGAAAATTTGAATCAGCAGGAAATAACAGTTATAATCAGGGAAACTCAGAAAGCTCAGTTTAGGCCAGAAAACTAGCGACCCCAGAATAATAATAGTAATATAGGGCCGAAAGATTTAGGAATTGTAGATCAGACGTCGGAGGAGACTGTGGCCAAATTTACTACTCCATTGAATTTTCATAGAACAGAGGAGACCAATGAATTAAAAAATAAATTAAAGGAAGAAGAAGGTGATCGCATAATATGCAGTGGGCATGGAGATAGCTTGGATTTATCTAATGTAAGTGACGTTTTCATTGAAGTACCTTGCGAGGCATCTAAAAATGGCAGACTTATTTTACTAGTAGACTCAGGAGCTGATGCCAGTATAGTAAAAGAAAATGCAATGATGAATGCAAATTTACCAGACTTTAACGAAAATATACAAAAGGATTCAATAGGGAACTTTTGGTGGGTGTGTTAGAACATTAGATTCCACCAAAGTCCAACATAGGAACATAGAGCGCTTAAGTTTAATGCACACGTAGTGTCACTTAAACAAGGCGTATCAGCTGATGGTATAATCGGACGTGAGAATGTATGGAATCGATCTGAAATAAATGCGATAAACAAAACAATAACATTCTTTGTTAAACATAAAAACCATATTATAAAACACCCAATGAAATCACAGACAGAAATACAAAATATTTTTTACAATCAACAAATTAAAATTCAAGCGAGAACCACAAAGATAGTATCATTACGTTTAAAAACAAAAATTCCAATAGTATTAATACATAAACAAGAAATTTTTCCAGGAGTATATTTGGGCGAAAGCATATCGAATGTTAGCAAAAATAGAGTTTAATTTTCAGTGTTAAATGCTACGGAAAAAGAAACTATAAAAGACAGTATTTTTAAACAAAAATTTTCGAATTTTAATCAGTATAAAGAATCGGATACCAATAATTCTACAATAAGTAGCATAAATTCAATAAACATTACAAAATGAATTAAAAAATTATTAGAGGAATTGAAAATTGATGAAACTTTAAATAAAGACGAAATTACATCTTTACAAAATCTGTGTTTTTCGTATCATGATGTGTTTCATTTATACGGCGATGAATTAACATACACGCCAGCGCTGAAACATGAAATAACAACACAGTGGAACCAGCCACCAATAAACCAAAAACAATACAAATTGCCACAGACTCATAGAGCTGAAATCAACAGACAGATTAATAAAATGTTGGATACGGCATTATATCGCCAAGTATATCACCCTGGAATTCACCGATGTTGCTGGTTCCTACAAGGAGCGGCAAGGATGGTAGCAAAAAGTGGAGGCTAGTATTAGATTTCCGTAAATTGAACGACGGGATAATAAAACAAGTTTTTCCGATTCCTCGAATAGACGAAATATTAGACCAATTAGGTCATAGTCGCTATTTTTCAACTTTAGACTTGGCAAGTGGTTATCATCAGGTACTAGTAGAAGAAAGAGATAAAGAAACACAGCATTTTTGGGAATAATTAATTATTACAGAAAGTTTATAAGCATTATGGGCAGCAAATTTCAATAACTAAGCCCCAAGCCAGTACACCGGTCGTAGATGAAACTATAACAGAACCAAATAATGAAGCAAATAATGCTCAATTATTAACTGACCCAGATGAGATTAAAATGGTAATAAAGGATTTTCATGACTCAGCATTAGGAGGCCACTAGGGCGCAGTAAAAATATACTTTATAATCAGAAAACAATTTAAATGGAAAACAAATATAAGATTGCGTTAAAAATTCTTTAAAATGTCAAGTTTGTCATTGTTTAAAATAATGTCATTGTTTCAAATAAAAGTTCTAGTCTTACAACAATGTCAATGGTTCAAACTGATACGCCAGACCATTTGATAAAGTATACATGGATCTGGAAGGAATTTTACTGGAAACTATATCAGGAAATAAATATATTCTAACTTTTCAAGATGATTTTTCAAAGTATATGTGTTGCGTAGCCATACCAGATGCAGAAGCAAACACAGTAGCAACAGCATTTTACTACGAAATCATAACACGTCATAATATACCTAGAGTATTAGTAACAGATAATCGTTCAAATTTCATTTCAAAATTGTTTTCAGATACATGTAGATTGTTAGGAATTAAAAAATTGCATATTCCGCCATATCATCCACAAGTTAATGGGTCTTTGGAAAGAAGCCATCGACCATTAGCGGAATAATTACGGAGTTTTGCAAAAGAAGATGGGTCGAACTGGGACCAATGGTTAAATTCCGCAATGCATGTGCACAATAACACATTGCATATGTCCACTGGTCAAACACCTTTCCGTACTTTATAAGGATACGCTTCGATATGCCAACAAATCTTAATCGAAAATGATCACCCGTATATAATACCGATGATTACAACAAATTATTAAAATATCAAATTCAATGCACACACGAAATCGTGAGAGAGAATCAAGAAAAAGCAAAAGAGAAATCTAAAAAAATCTATGATAGCACATTACACGTAAAAATATTTAGCGTAGGCAATAAAATTTTGTTAAAGAATCGGAATAAAATGAATAAATTTTCACCCATTTGTGTAGGACCCTACGAGGTACTTTCGATAGTAAGTCCTGTACCGACAATGATTTCTATCAAAGGAAAAGGGAAAAAATTCTACAACAACTTATTAAAAGCATATAATTTTGAAGTAAATATAACGAAACAAACAGTTCATAATGATCATAACACATAATGTAGATCGTGCTAAAAGCATAATATTGCAAATAAAGTTAAAGAAATTACGCGTAAATAAGATTATTTTTTTAGGTATAGGTTTTTAAGATTAATGAAATAAATTAGTGCATGGAAAATAGCTATGTATCAGTTTCAAAGGTGACTAGCATTAAATCATGTACTAACAAATGTTTAATAGGGAAAATAGATAAAGGAGTAAAGCATTTTAAAAGATTATGAGTAAGAAAATATCAAAGGTTAATAACAGTTAGTGATGAAATAAGGTAATAAACATGATTACAGTCAACTGGGGTGACTTTGACCCGAAAAACTGTATATGTTGATTTTGTAATACTCATAATTCGCTATTTTCTAATGGAATTAATATTTTATTCTTTTATAAAATATTGTATGTCCTCTTTAAGCATCAGTAATCAAAATTTCATGGTGTAATAACAGTAATTATAAAAAAATAAAAATAAAAATGGTTCAAAGTCACCTCGCGGGTGAGGTGACTTTGGCCCAAACATGTTAATCACCAATTTTATCTATGTTTTTATAGAACTATAAGAAGACTATGATACTATATCATCATAAATGTTTTACTGAAAATCTAGATCATTTGAAAGTCATATATTTCGAATAATTTGTATGGTAGCAAGGATTAATATGAAAAAGATAAAAAACATTTTGTATTTTTCATTAGAACAAGGTTATTTAATGGAATTAATCAAGTAAATTAGTCAACTGATATGTAATATAATTACAAAAAATACATTCTGACTTCTTTTTTAGTAAATGGATTATGTTGATGTATTTTTTCAATATTTCTAGACAAATAATGGCCACTTCAAGTTTGTACCCGCCTTAGTCTTGCAATTAACTCAACACCATTGTTTTCCATTTATATTGTTATGTAAATATCTGACATTAAATAAAAAAGTAACTAAAATTCAAATACGTTTATTTTAAAAATGGGAAAATGTAGTATATATATTCGGAAAAGAATGGAACAAATAAACCTACAATTTCACATGAGTTATTTTAACATTGGGTATACACGTTCGAATTATTTGTGTGGGTTTTAACCGGGTCAAAGTCACCCCCATGTATAGTTTGGGGCGAATTTAACTCGGGCCAAAGTCACCCCAAAAACATTATTTTAAGAACGATTAAATAAAATAAATAATTAAAAATATTAATGGACTAAAATGACAATACATATTTCGTTTATTAGCAAGAAACTATATTAATTTCTAACATAAACAATGTAACGTATTAATTGCATACGTATATTTTACATACTAAATTGATTTTGCTCATAAATAAAATAAATGCTTTTTAGCTAAATTTACAAAAATGTTAATATGTTGGAATTTGAGTGTTTAAAGTTAAGGAAATATCATTACGCAGATAGAAAATGCTTCAAAGAAAATTATTGTAAAAGAAATGCAATCTGTAAGTCACTTGGATGCTGAGAAAATTTGATTGCAAACATTATTTTTTGTTTAGCCAAAGTCACCTCTGAAAGTCTAAAGTCACCCCAGTTGACGGTATATTAGATGAACTATAAAATAGCAAACATAAAATTTAAATTATCACTACAATTGAGATAGCTCAGTACCTCAATGACATTGAACCAAACGATAGGAACCACTGCAGCATTGCAAATAAAATAAGATACGTTAATACAAATAAATAAAAAAAAGACGAAAATGAATATGAAAAATAATAATAAATGGATAGCATGTGCGAGACGGTGTGGAGAGGAGTCAAAGGAAAGTGCATAGTAGCCAAAATAGGTTGAAATATAATTGTTGAAATAAAAATTGAATTATATGAATATTAAAGCAGGTCTGGGGTTTCTGCTCCGTAGGTTGTCTGAGCTTCTCAGCACCATTTATGATAATAAAACGATTGTGGTTCTTTTTAAGAATTGTTGAAGAAAATTTATTGACAATTGAAAATTAAATATGTTGATAACTAAAACAAATTCCGTCCGAAATAATGTCGGGCTGGAATATTGTAAGTAAGAAAAGTTATTTTAAAACTGAACACAATTTGAAAAATATCAAGGCTTTTTATACAATTTTTAAAAGATTGTTAAATAAAAACCTACTTGAATTATAATTTGAACAAAATAATTAAGTGTATGAACATAAAGTGTATAACTAATAAATTGACAGAATACATCTTGTTTCATTCTCCCCCTTTGATGTAGAAGTCGTCCCGACGAAACATCAGATACTAAGCATACTTCTTTGGACGGCCACTTCGTCGAATCATGTTGAGTGGTCGCTGCTGAACGTAACCTGAGTTTCGATATGGAATAAGCGCAGATGCATGGTTCCCAAAACAATGTTGAGATCATCTTCATCGGCAATGACTGGTTGAACCTCTCTTTTTGATGATAGTATATGGTCCATCTCGTTTTGGGATAAACTTTGAAGTAATGCCCTTTGTAGCATTGCTCAAGAAATGGGTGGTTACTAGTACCTTAGAACCAATCTCGAACTCTTCTTGGTTTCGTCGTTGTTAATTGCTGTATCTTTTGTTGTGATCTTGTTGTTTCTCTTCAGATTCTCTAACTGTTTTGAAAACTTCAGCTAAGATTTTTAAAAATGGTGTTATCTCTGCAATGAAATTTTCTGCTTCAATGACAGCTCTCAAGTCATGCTGAACATCGTCGACAGTGTTGTATGTTTATGTCCTTCTACTAGGACTTTAACTTCCTTGATCCTTTTTATACTTACTAAGTCTCTCTAAGTCGCTGTTTGTGTTTAACATGCATAATTCTTAACCCTAAAAATATGCTATTAAAAAGAATAATAGTTTTTTCTTTTTACATTGTTTTATGTGGTATAAATTACGTTAAGTACTATTAGTTACGAAGTTATGATCTTTACCTATATAATATTTAATGGATATTAGTAAATTAAGGTTTGTAATTTCCAGTTATATCTAATAAAAACCTGGTCCCGATGTTTTCGTTGCTGACTGCTGATGTTCTGCGGTAGTAGTTCGATACGTTGTTGTTGTTTCTGACGTATTGGCTTCTGTTTCATGTGACTTCGTTCGTTGACTTGCTATGGGTGTTTGGTTTCTGCGTTGTTGATTTCCGCAATGACCCGATTTTTTCGAGTGGCGATATCTTGTTGGGAAATGTATTTGACACCATTTCAAGGTTTTCCTTAGCCGCTTCTACATCTATTGTTGCTATTGGTGATTTATTTGTATTAAATTCATCGGCTTTTATTGTTGCTTTATTTTTAATTGTCGAGTAGTAATATATGTATAATACATATGCTGCTATTATTGTTAATATAAGCATTAATATCCGTAAGACATACCGGTTTTCGTTATTTCATTTTGACGATTAAGTAATTCTTTGCGTTCCTGGTTTTCAGTTAATTGTAGTAATATTTCGTCGAAATTTGCTCCGGTCTTCTGCTTCTGATATGTAGTCATATGTTGTTTGGAATGCATTGGTTATTCCATTCTTCATTGATATTTGTGGGTATTGGGTAAATTCTACATAATGTGAACAACAAATCATCAGGCAGTGGTGTCTTGATGTATTATTATGCCGTTTGTGTCTGGGAAAACTCGTACTGTTGATGCACGGTGCATTTCGAATGATTTTTTTATGAACCACTTCGCCTTTCCTCTTAACGTGAGGTTAGTCAGCATTTCATCTAACTCGTTCTGGTCTATAATTGTCATCTATGATTGCCATTTCCATCAGCTGTTGTCCTTGAATTTCGATTAGGTTTGCATTAATTGTTCATTGAATTTCCAAGGTATCCATCATGAATAGTAAATGACTAACTTGTTGGTTTATTTTTTCATTTATGTATTTTTGTGTTCTTATTGTTATGTTTAACACATTTTGCAGATTTTCGACTTCCTTCAGAAGTCGAAATCTTGCAGATTTTCGACTTCTTGTACAATTAATTCAGTAAAAGTTCAGATATCTTGTTATAATTTGATGAAATCACCGTAATTTGTCTTTTCATAATTTCGTATGTTTTATGTTCATTATCTTCAATATTATTGAGATGTTTATAGATAGTCTCTCTTTCTATATTGTCCATCAGTCCAAAAGCCCAGTTGAGTCCTTCGCCAATGAAATTTAGTGATCTCTTTTGTCGGTTACTCTTTATTGTGCGCTTAATTATTTCTTCATTTTTCTGTAGTGTGGCTATTATTGCCGTGGTTTTCCGTGTTGCTGCTTTACATGATCCTTTTATGCTGGGTCCGTTTACATGGGTGCTCATTTGTTCGCACATTGTATTTGCCGTGATTATGTATTTGTTTGTCAGCTCCAGGAAATCGTTCAGTTGTAGCGGTTTAAACTCGGCTACTATCGTCCATTTATCATTGTAGAACAAAGCATCAGTTGTCTTCTCAAAGAGTAATCTTGTACAATTAATTGATGTCTGTCTGATGTTGACTGCTTCATTGGCAGCCAGCATCCGGACCAGTGTGACAATTATAATCATTATATTGGTTTCGCTCTTTATTGCCTATTGTAAACAGAAGAAATTCCATTTTTTACATAATTAAATGGAATCCTTAATCATTTTATATAGTTTTCTTATAAATATTTCTCATTTTACCCCTTAATACATATTGGCATAAGGCTTTGGCCATAATTGTACTTTAAATAGTTATAGTAGTTAATATATGTGTTAACATGTACTATATGATTTAGTTTGGAAACATATATTTAGATATGTTTCTGTATTGTTGTAATACAAATTGTTTTATATACAATCCCAGTAGTACATGGTTAAATGCTATTCATATTCAATAATACTTAGCTATTTACTCATGCACTAACTAATAATTTTCTATGTATTAGGAAACAAGCGCTCGCGACTTCTTAGCATTACATAATAAAAATAAAATAACATATTAAGTTGTGAAACAATTTCGGTCAATTTATTAATTTTACACTTTATGTTTATACACTTAATTATTTGGTTCAAATTATAATACAAGTAGGTTTTTATTTAACAATCTTTTAAAAATTGTATAAAAAGCCTTGATATTTTTCAAATTGTGTTCAGTTTTAAAATAACTTTATCATACTTACAATATTCCAGTCCGATATTATTTCGGACGGAAATTGTTTTAGTTATCAACATATTTAATTTTCAATTGTCAATAAATTTTCTTCAACAATTCTTAAAAAGAACTACAATCGTTTTATTATTATAAATGGTGCTGAGAAGCCCAGTCAACCTACGCAGCAGAAACCCCAGACCTGCTTTATTGGCGCCCAACCTAGCGGCTAAGAATTTTGAAGAAATTACATCTGTGGAACACAATCGCTCTTCGGTGGATTCCTCCTCACTGGAAGTAGAACATTCATTATCAAGTGAACACGGACAAATCATGGCAAGTTTTTCGACGGAACAGTTCACACAAATTTTGGCGGCAATTGGCGGAAATAGCGCTAAATCAGGTTCATACACAAGATGCTCGGCGCGGTTTCGAGGACAGCGCGATCTGACTGCAGTGGAAGAATTCATAGCTGCGATTTCTGTGTACAAAGATATAGAGCGCATATCTGACGACGATGCGGTGCGTGGCATGCCTCTGCTTTTGGAAGGCTACGCGGCAAGTTGGTGGATCGGTGTAAAAGAATCGGTGCGTACGTTCGAAGAGGCTGTAAAGCTTATACGGACCACCTTTTTGCCACCAAATCCAGACTGGAGAATCTTCCAAAGCATATTCGAGTATAAGCAGCAGATTCAAGAGCCGACAGACAGTTTCATATGCAAGAAACGCGTCCAGTTTTCGCAACTTACGGAACAAATTAACGAAACAATACAACTCAACATGATATACGGCCTTTTATCAATAAAGATTCGAGAGCGCGTTAGTCGTGAATCAGTAGAGACGTTCGAACAATTAATAGCGTCCTGCAGAGATGCAGAGTTATTTTTCCTTGAATCGAAAGAAGTATCGTCAACCAAATTTGGTGATAAAAGTGATGGCGATAAAAGCGCAAGGTGCTCCTTTTGTAGACTTCGTGGTCACTCTGCTGATGTTTGCTTTAAAAAGAAGAAAGAGCAACAGTCACAGTCATCTCAAGCGATTCAAAAGATACAACCCAAGCGAGGACCTATATTTTCTTGTTACGGTTGCGGTGAGCCAGGTGTATATCGATCCAACTGTCCAAAGTGCAGCACACACACTAAAGAAAGTCCTCAGCATTTGGCATTTAACACTGTGTCAACAACCATCGTTGGTAGATCGATACCAACAGTCCATATTACGATGTTCGGTTTAACGGGTGAAGCGTGTTTTGACAGCGGTGCAAAAACGAGCGTTGCTAGTGCGAATTTACGACGCATTTTGACAAGCAAGGGCTGCATTTTCCAGGACGTCAAAGCAGAAATAACTCTGGCAGATGTTACAACGACGACGCAAATGGTTATGTCAACAATATGCGACGTGACAGTTGGAAATCGAATCAGGAAGATCCGATTAATATCGCTTCCGAATGCGACAAAGAATCGCACTCTGATTGGCGCAGATTTTATGGAGCAAAGTGGTATCGTCTTAAATATGGCACAACGCTGCTGGTAGTTTGAAGACGAGCCAAAAAGAAAATTCGAGTTTACCAAGCCAATCGATATAAATACGTTTGCTATGGACATCGCTGGCGAACACATTGTTTCAACTGCACTGGAGTCACCTACTAGCAAGAGGTGCAATGAAATATCGCATTTCATAAAATTTATGGAAAATAAGGAAGCTCCGGAATCCGTTATCGATTCGTGTGAAGTGTGTCCCGAGGTAAATTACGGGCCAGCTTTCAAATCCCGTAAAGTAGATCGAGAAAGTATAAGAAACGCATATTCACCACATTCTGTGCAGGCTATTTTTCGTAACGCTATACCTGTAGGAACAGAAACGCCAACAAGAAATTCAAGATTATTTGCGCCACCAATTAAAATGAGAGAACCGGATGACGATGATGCATTTATTCCGTTATACTCAATTGAATTTGAGTTTTTAAAAGATTCCGATGGTCTTGGTTTATCTGAAGTACAAAAACTCCAAATGGAGGGAATTTTTCAAACCAATGCTTATGTTTTCACGGAACCTACGCGAGCGACGACAGCAACGTCCTCTATTACAGTGATGACAGCAACGTCCTCTATGGCAGCGACGACAGCAACGTCCTCTATGGTAGCGACGTCAACTACAAGAGTAACGTCCTCTACGGCAGCGACGACAGCAACGTCCTCCATGTCAGCGACGTCAACTACAAGAGTAACGTCCTCTACGGCAGCGACGACAGCAACGTCCTCTACGGCAGTGACGAGAGCAACGTCCTCTATGGTAGCGACGTCAACTACAAGAGTAACGTCCTCTACGGCAGCGATGACAGCAACGTTCTCCATGTCAGCGACGTCAACTACAAGAGTAACGTCCTATACGGCAGCGACGACAGCAACGTCCTCTACGGCAGCGACGACAGCAACGTCCTCTATGGTAGCGACGTCAACTACAAGAGTAACGTCCTCTACGGGAGCGACGACAGCAACGTCCTCCATGTCAGCGACGTCAACTACAAGAGTAACGTCCTCTACGGCAGCGACGACAGCAACGTCCTCTACGGCAGCGCCAATTACATCAAGAAATTTGGCGTTTATTGCGACACTAATTCTAAAGCAAGCTGAAGACAACATACCAATAATTCTCAAAACCGACGCCAGTAGTTACGCACTAGAAGAAGTTTTACTCCAGGAGGAGGGCCCTGATGAACATTCAATCGAATATGCTCGTAGACTTTTATCTTGCTCTGACTCAAAGTTCATCCCGAGGCGAGATGAGCGATATACTATCATGAAGGTTCAACAAGTTTCGTCATTGCCAATGAAGATGTCTTCAACGTGGCGTTGGGAACTTAGCATGCTTTTCTGCCCATATCGAAACTTAGGCGACGTTCAGCAACGATCATTCATGATGTCCGAAGAAATATGCTTAGTATCTGATGTTTCGTCGGGACGACTTCTACATCAGAGGGGGAGAATGAAACAATTTCGGTCAATTTATTAATTTTACACTTTATGTTTATACACTTAATTATTTTGTTCAAATTATAATAGAAGTAGGTTTTTATTTAACAATCTTTTAAAAATTGTATAAAAAGCTTTGATATTTTTCAAATTGTGTTCAGTTTTAAAATAACTTTATCATACTTACAATATTCCAGTCCGATATTATTTCGGACGGAAATTGTTTTAGTTATCAACATATTTAATTTTCAATTGTCAATAAATTTTCTTCAACAATTCTTAAAAAGAACTACAATCATTTTATTATTATAAATGGTGCTGAGAAGCCCAGTCAACCTACGCAGCAGAAACCCCAGACCTGCTTTAAATGTTTAATTTTGTACATCTCAGCTGTACATATTTATTTTCATTACCGTGTAATGATGAATTTAAACGTTTGTTAGTTTGCTATATTAATGCATATCTGAATTAATATATTTAGTTTCATGAATGAAAATTGTGTTAATGATAAAAAATATTAGGCACTTTTGTCGCTGCACTACCGTATATCATTTCATTTCCAGTACGTTAGTGGCTTCTGCCTGTAAAGTGCTGAAGTGCATTTAATCGGTTGGCATATAAATATATCCAAGTCTTCTACATTAATATGAGCTGGGAGCATTGCGATCTATGTGCAATGAACATGTTTGTTTAAAATGCCAATGAGGTAGGTACTGACCTATCGCAATTTTAATGACAACGTAATTTTTATACCTTGCAAATTCGTACCGCAAATAATAATTTGATTTTGTTATTTGTTTATATTCAATTCTAGTCATCTTCAATTAATCTCTGCCTTTTGTATTTCGGCAATATTACATGAAATTTTTTGGATTTTATAAATTATTTAAAATTAATTTATTTAATATCTACATTAAAAAAAAAATTATAGTTTTTCTCTTTTCTTTATTTAATTTGTAGTTTCAAATTCGTTAGTACACAAAGCTATATCAGTCATTCTTAATATGTAATACTTAGCTATTCTGTCTTGCACTAACTATTTGACTTTATTTCAATGATGTTAAAAATTATTGGTTCTTGTTGCAGACAGTGTTTATTTAATTCTACATAACTATACTGTTGTATGCTTTTAACAAATTATTATGAAATTTTTTCGTTCACCCTTGATACAAATCTCAGTCGTTACAGGGCTTATTATTGAAAGTACCTCGTAGGGTCCCACCCAAACTGGGGAAAATTTATTTTTCCTATTTTGTTTTTTTAGTAAAATTTTATCGCCTACTTTGAATGTTATTGAGTCTAATGAGCTATCATACCTTTGCTTAGATTTTTCTTTGGCTCTTGCTTGATTTTGTCGTACGATTTCGTGTGTACGTTGAATTTGGTATTTTAATAGCTTGTTGCTATCATCGGTATTATATACTTGTGCGCATTTGCGTTTAAGATTGGTTGGCATTTCAAAATCGTAACCGTATAAAGTACAGAAAGGCGTTTGCCCGGTAGACATATGCATTGTATTATTGTGTACATGCATTGCTGTATTTAACCACTGGTCCCAGTTTGACCCATCCTCTTTCGAAAAACTTCGTAAATACTCTGCTAATGGTCGATGGCTTCTTTCCAAAGATCCATTGGCCTTTGGATGATATGGCGTTATATGTAACTTTTTAATTCCTAACAATTTTCACGTGTCCGAAAATATATTTATTTCCAGATATATATTTATTTCCAGACAAAGTTTCCGGTAAAATACCTACAAGATCCATGCATACTTTATCGAATGGTCGTACTGGCGTATCAGTTGGAACCATTGGCATTTTAGTAAGCCTAGAACTTTTATTTACTTGGCATTTCGGACAGTTCTTAACGTTATCTTTTATTTGTTTCTGCATACCTCTCCACATAAATTGTTTTCTAATTCTATAAAATGTTTTCACCGCACCCTGGTGACCTCCTAATGCTGAGTCGTAAAAGTCTTTTATAACAGTTTTAATTTGAGTCAGTTATTAGTTGACTTGAATTTAATTCGTTATTTGTGTCTGTTGTTATTTCATCCAGTACAGGCGTACTCACTCGTTGTTTTCCTTTTGAAATATGATTATCTAAGTTATTCTGTGTGGTCTTAGATCGCGTTGTGACTGCAGTAATATCTGGTTCTGGATGTGGAATTCTACTTAATGCATCTGCGTTCAAATTCTGTTTACCTGGTTTATAAAATATTTCAAAATCATATTTTGATAATTTATGTCTGAATCGTGCTAACCTTGATGTCTGATCTTTGAGATTTGCTGTGCTACGTAATGGTTGATGATCTTCATATATTTGAAAATGTCGGCCTAGAAGATAAGCTCTAAAATTTTTCGTTGCCCAGACTATAGCTAAAAATTCCCTTTCAATGGTGGAGTAATTTTTTTTGACAATTTTGACAATCGTCTGTCCAAGTGAATTTAACATCATTTCTAAGTAACTTATTAATTGGTAATGATAATTTTGCCATATTGCTTATAAATTTTCTGTAATAATTAATTAATCCCAAAAACGCCTGCACTACTCTTTTATTTCTTGGCACCGGAATATTTTCACACATTCAACCTTAGAGGGGTCTGGTAGAGCACCTAGTTCCGAACATTTATGTCCTAAATAGACAACTTCGCGACGCAAAAACTGACATTTTTCTGTATTTAATTTTAGATTTTGTTCCCTTAATTTCTGCAATACTCTACTCAACCTAAGCTCATGTTCAGCTAAATTCTTTCCGTACACCACTATATCATCAAGATAAACAAAGCAATCGACACCCTGTAAACCTGTTAATATGTGCTCGTGTTAAGCCAAATGGCATTCTGTTAAATTCGAAATGACCCAGCCCTGTACTAAAAGCTGTTTTTTCTTTATCTCTTTCTTCTACTAGTACCTGATGATAACCACTTGCCAAGTCTAAAGTTGAAAAATAGCGACTGTGACCTAATTGGTCTAATATTTCGTCTATTCGAGGAAATGCTTGTTTTATTGTCACGTCGTTCAATTTACGGAAATCTATTACTAGCCTTCACTATTTGTTACCGTCCTTGCCGCTCTTTTTAGGAACCAGCAACATCGGTGAATTCCAGGGTGATATGCTTGGCGATATAATGCCGTCATCCAACATTTTATTAACCTGTCTGTTGATTTCATCTCTATGACTCTGCGGCAATTTGTATTGCTTTTGGTTCATCGGTGGCTGGTTCCACTGTTCTGCTATTTCATGTTTAAGCGCTGGCGTGTATGTTAATTCATCGCCGTCTAAATGAAACACATCATGATACGAAATACACATATTTTGTAAAGATGTGATTTCGTCTTTATTTAAAGTCTCATCAATTTTAATTTCTTCTTATAATTTATTAATTCTGTTTGTAATGTTTACTGAATTTATGCTATTTATTGTAGAATTATTGGTATCCGATTCTTTATACTGATTAAAATTCGAAAATTTTGGTTTAAAAGTACTGTCTTTTATAATTTCCTTTTCCGTAGCATTTAAAACTGAAACATAAACTCTATTTTTGCTAACATTCGATATGCTTTCGCCCAAATATACTCCTGGAAAAATTTCTTGTTTATGTATTAACACTATTGGAATTTTTGTATTTCAACGTAATGATACTATCTTTGTGGTTCTCGCTTGAATTTTAATTTGTTGATTGTAAAAAATATTTTGTATTTCTGTCTGTGATTTCATTGGTACTTTTATAATATGGTTTTTATGTTTATCAAAGAATGTTATTGTTTTGTCTATTGCATTTATTACAGATCGGTTCCATAAATTATCACGTCCGATTATTCCATCAGCTGTTACGCCTTGTTTAAGTGACACTACGTGTAGCATTAAACTTAAGCGCCCTATGTTCATATGTTGGACTTTGGTGGAACCTAATGTTCTAACACACCCTCCCTTTAAATCCTTTTGTATATTTTCGTTAAAGTCTGGTAAATTTGTCATTGCATTTTCTTTTACTATACTGGCATCAGCTCCTGAGTCCACTAGTAAAATAAGTCTGCCATTTTTAGCTGCCTCGCAAGGTACTTCAATGAAAACATCACTTACATTAGATAAATCCAAGCTATCTCCATGCCCACTGCAAATTATGCGAACACCTTCTTCGTCCTTTAATTCATATATTAATTCATTGGTCTCCTCTGTTCTATGGAAATGCAATGGAGTAGTAAATTTGATCACAGTCTCCTCCGACGTCTGATCTACAATTCCTAACTCTTTCGGCCCTATATTACTATTATTATTCACACATCTCCAATTAGATTCGTGACCATAAGTTCCACATTCGTAGCAGAAAGGCATATTTTTTCTAATAATACAATCATCCCTAGTATGCGCCAATTTACTACAAAATGAACATGTTGGAACACTCCTTTTATAGTTGCTTTCATTATTTATTTGTTGCAATTTATTTTCCGATATAACGCTTGACTGTGTTTTTTCCATGTAATTATATTCATCCTCTTCCTATCTTGGACTTCGCTGCATAACAGCCTGTACATTTAATGCTTTTTCCAACAATGCATCTAATGTTTCTGACTTACTACCCAACAATACAACCTTTATAGTTGGATCCTTCACCCCTACTTTAAAAGATATCAACACTGAGCTCTATAATTCTAATCTGAATACGTCATCCTCACTTATCTTTTTACTGTATATTTTACTTGCAATTTTCAAAGCCATGTATTGCAACTCATCTAATCGTCTTCTAAATGCTCTCAAACTCTCTTCACTATTTTGATAAGCCTTTTTAATCTTTTCTAGTACTGAATCTAAAGAAATTTCATTTAAGTACGTATTTTTTAACAACTCGTAAAATTCTTCTATTTTTTGAAACTGTTTCGTCCTCACTAATTTATAGGCATCGCCTTCCATACGTAACCTAACGCATTTAATAAATACCTCACTATCTGATTCTTTAATTTTAAGCTTTGCTGTTTCACAATATTCTATAAATTTATATAATTCTGTTTCTAATAATGGAGATTCCGCCCCAGAAAAGTAAGGAACAACGTAATGAACGCGTTTCAATACATTTTCAGTACCCATTATTAGTGTTTCTTATTTTTCCATTTACTTAATCATCTAATTAACTATACCTTTCTTAAATAAATTATTTATTTTCTTTTTACTAGTTTCATATTAAATCAACTTTTAACCATTATTTAATTTATCTATTAAATTTTTTACTACATTATTTATCACATTTTTATGTTTCATTATTTAAACTTTTTAATCCATATTTCAAAATCATTTCAACATATTACTTATTAATCCTAAATTAATTTATTTGTTCAATTTTTTTTTTTAATTTTCCAGTTTTGTTCTTTAATTAATTTCGCAACATTATAAAAACATTGCTGTATCAAAATTCTTATTTTATTCAATTTATTTAAATTTACAATTTTGTTAATCATTATCATTAAATGTCTCAAACTATTTTATATTGTTTCACAATTACTTTAAAAATGTTCTTCAATATATCAATTAATCAATTTTATAAAACATTTAGTTTACTTATTTAATTTCCTGATTTATCAAATATTATCATTTATGTAATTCATTTCACAGTTTTATTAAAAGTTTATTTTATTCCACAATTTATTTCAAAATGTTCAATTGTTTTTATTTTTATTTTTTCAAATGTCAATTTTCATAATTCCATTATTTTTTGCTTATTAAAATTCTCAAATATTTCTTTTGTTTTATATCACAAATTCACAATTTTATTTACCTCACATATTTTTTCATCCACTATTTTTCACAATACTCACAAATACAAAAAATATTCTCCATGATCCAAAATAGTTATTTCTTCCAATATTAATATCCATCCAGTCCTTCTCGTCCCTTGGGAGTTGATGTATGGTCCGAAAACTGGCTGCGCCAAAATGTTGTATGTTAATGTCCTTCTACTAGGACTTTAACTTCCTTGATCCTTTTTATACTTACAAAGTTTTTTTTTATGTGTTTATTATTTAATAAAACCGGAGTCTTTTTACTTTCAGACACTTTATTTCGTTTTTAAAGGTTTTTTACACTTGTACTTATCACTAGTTTTTAGAACTGGATACTTCGGCTTACCGGAAACAATTGATTTTTATTCTATACTTAACTTCTACATAACACCTCGTATTCTTTTAATTTCACAATAAATTGAGTACTCTCATCATGCTAAAATAACTTAGTCAGCATTACTAAGTGACTCATAAAATAAAATAACTAAGTCAGCATTTATTTGTATGATCAGAGTGACCTATTTAGTGTGGGCGTACATACTGGCTATGTTAAGTAGTGTGCGCCAAGACAATTAAATGCTGTTTGTGTTTAACATGCATAATTCTTAACCTTAAAAATATGCCATTAAGAAAAGTATACTGGTTATGTTATGTTGTGGATCATAAGTACGCTGTAAGCTCTACAATTATGATACACAATGTAACCTGTAATTATGATACACAACAACAGTACGCAGTTCTCGCCCAAATGTGAGATATGCAGCTGAATGCTCTGTGCTTTGACAATATGCAGTGTTCATAGCAATACGTATAGGTGAAAGTCTATCTGACCATGACTGGTGATCGTTGCCAACGAGGATTGCTAACTGCGTCTTCAAGTCACGATTCTTTCTTTTCACCGGATTTGAATTTCTTGTTGGCGATTCTGTTCCTACAGGTATAGTATTACGAAAAATAGCCTGCACAGAATGTGGTGAATATGCGTTTTTTATTACTTTCTCAATCTACTTTACGGAATTTGGCAGCTGGGCGGTATTTTACCTCGGGACATACTTCGCACGAATCGATAACGGATTCCGGAGCTTCCTTATTAACATAAATTTTATGAAATGCGACATTTCATTGCACCTCTTGTTAGTAGGTGACTCCAGTACAGTTGACACAATGTGTTCGCCAGCGATGTCCATAGCAAACGTATTTATATCGATTGGCTTGGTGAACTCGAATTTCCTTTTTGGCTCGACATTGCCACTGTGCTCCATAAAATCTGCCAATGAGAGGGTGATTCTTTGTTAGATTTGGAAGAGATATTAATCGGATATTCCTGATTCGATTTTCAACTGTCACGTCGCATATTGTTGACATAACCATTTGCGTCGTCGTTGTACCATCTGCCAGAGTTATTTCTGCTTTAACGTCCTGGAAAATGCAGCCCTTGCTTTTCAAAATACGTCTTAAATTCGCACAAGCAACGCTCGTTTTTGCACCGCTGTCAAAACACGCTTCACCCGTTAAACCGAACATCGTTTATGGACTGTTGGTATCGATCTACCAACGATGGTTGTTGACACAGTGTTAAATGCCAAATGCTGAGGACTTTCTTTAGTGTGTGTGCTGCACTTTGGACAGTTGGATCGACATACACCTGGCTCACCGCAACCTTAACAATAAAATATAGGTCCTCGCTTGGGTTGTATCTATTGAATCGCTTGAGATGACTGTTACTGTTGATCTTTCTTCTTTTTAAAGCAAACATCAGCAGTGTGACCACGAAGTCTACAAAAGGAGCACATTGCGCTTTTATCGCCATCACTTTTAACACCAAATTTGGTTGACGATACTTCTTTCGATTGAAGGAAAAATTAATATGCATCTCTGCAGGACGATATTAATTGTTCGAACGTTTCTACGGATTCACGACTAACGCGCTTCCGAATCTTTATTGATAAGAGGCCGTATATCATGTTGAGTTGTATTGTTTCGTTAATTTGTTCCTTAAGTTGCGCAAACTGGACGCGTTTCTTGCATATGAAACTGTCTGTTGGCTCTTGAAACTGCTGCTTACACTCGAATATGCTTTTGAAGATTCTCCAGTCTGAATTTGGTGGCAAAAAGGTGGTCCGTATAAGCTTTACAGCTTATACGAACCATCGAACGTACGCACCGATTCTTTTACACCGATCCACCAACTTGCCGCGTAGCCTTCTAAAAGCAGAGGCATGCCACGCTCCGCATCGTCGTCAGATATGCGCTTTATATCTTTGTACACAGAAATCGCAGCTATGAAACCGAAACCGCGCCGAGCATCTTGTGTACGAACCTGATTTAGCGCTACTTCCGCCAATTGCCTCCAAAATTTGTGTGAACTGTTCCGTCGAAAAACTTGCCATGATTCCGTGTGTCCGTGTTCACTGAGTCCGTGTTCACTTGATAATGAATGTTCTTCTTCCAGTGAGGAGGAATCCACCGAAGAGCGATTGTGTTCCACAGATGTAATTTCTTCAAAATTCCTAGCCGCTAGGTTGGGCGCCAATAAAGCAGGTCTGGGGTTTCTGCTGCGTAGGTTGACTGGGCTTCTTAGCAGCATTTATGATAACAAAACGATTGTAGTTCTTTTTAAGAATTGTTGAAAAAAAATTATTGACAATTGAAAATTAAATATGTTGATAACTGAAACAATTTCCGTCCGAAATAATATCGGACTGGAATATTGTAAGTAAGATAAAGTTATTTTAAAACTGAACACAAAAAATGTTCAGAAAAGGCTTGAAAAATATCAAGGCTTTTTATACGATTTTTAAAAGATTGTTAAATAAAAACCTACTTGAATTATAATTTGAACAAAATAATTAAGTATATGAACATAAAGTGTAAAATTAACAAATTCACGGAATACATCTTGTTTCAATATGAATATAATTAAATTCGGAAATTAATGCACGCATAAATAGCTACGTATTACTTATTGAAAATGACTAGCATTGATTACAGTGCTAATGAATTTGTATATATATTTGTATTTATGGAATAATTAGTTTATAATAATAAAGATTTTAGAAGTACAATAAAACATGTGGTAAAATAGTAATACACACACATATTTAAAATATACACGTAATACAATATTCTGATATAAGATAACGTAAATAGAAATAAGTTAAAGAGGATGTTAAAAATAAATTATATATACAATTTAAAGATTTTATAATGTTAAGTAATAAGAGTATTTAATTAATGATCCTGGTTCTGGCAATGGATAAGATGTACACGAATAGACGGAGAAGTAATAAATAGACAAAGGGACACAGTTAAATGAAGAATAACAAAGTAAAGAAGTAGCACGTCAAATAAGATCGTTTGTTGGGAAAAGGTCTGAAATGGTAAAGTTATGTAATGACGTACGAAACAACATGTGAGAGTTATGCCGCGGACGACAAAAATTGGACGTCAATCAGATGATTCAATAAGAAAAAGAAGGAGCTACACTATAAATATGGATGTAGAAATTTCACATATATGCAAGGTTGCGACTATTGTACCATAATGAGACAACATCAGTTTAAATCTTTACATACATATAATTAAAAAATTAGTTTAATTAGCTGCGAATGCGAACCTGGACGAAAACAACAAGATTAAATGAAAACGACAACCTCAATGTATAATTAAAAGATGGTAATTCCTGATCGATAGAAGAACTCGCTAGAGAAAGACAAGTTATAATAAGATCCAGAAATATACGATTACAAAATTATCCATTTTAGTATACGCTCTCAACAAATTACGTTTTACTTGGCAGAAATACTAAGCAACATCGAAGACGAAAAAAAAAACGAAATTAATTAACATCGACGACGAACATTTTTCAAGCAGTTAACATCAAGATGAAGGACCTCTGCTATTGTCAATTCTATTCAGGAAAAGGGAGAAGAAACCAAGAGTTGAAATGCAGCCAACATAATATACACGAGTAACAGAACCAGCGATCGCAGAAGAGTATGTCCTCTTAATGTTATTAAATTATTATAACTATGTAAAAATTAAAGTTAATGTAGATTGAAATATAGTAAATATAGTTGAAATATAGTAAAATTATTGTAAAACGACGAAAAATTAAAGTTATAATAAAGCAATGATAAATTAAAGTTAATAAAAATAAACTAGACGAAAATTAAAAGAAAATGTAAGTTAAAGTAAACTGGACGAAAACAATAAAGTAGAATATAGTAAAAGTAAAAAATGTTAACAAACATTACAAATTTTCAACAATATAAATAAGAATAAAAAAAGAAAGAAAAGTCAGAGAAATATTATTTAAAGTAAAGTAAAATAGTAAATTACTAAGCAAAAGAATATTCAACAAAAATAAATTTAAATATTTAAATTAAAATATCGCAAAATATTTCCAAGTTAAAGTAAACAAATCGTTGCAGAAAATTAAGCATAATGTCTGATTGTATAATTAAAAATAACAACATAACAACACAAAACGCAGCAAGTGCTAAGCGGTAACGTGATCAACTACTGTTTTGTCAACTGCAACGTTCTGTGCATTGTAACTGTTGTTTAGTAATTAGGTTATTAACCTTCACTATCAAATAATTTAGTATGTCGATGCCCATTTAAATAGTATTGATGAACATGTAAAAACTATTATTAAGTTTATTTATATATATTTTTTATAGTAGTAATGCTTTATATGATGATATTAGTGATGTAAAAGTAAAAACTATTATTC
The DNA here is from genome assembly GCA_951804985.1 of Dryomyza anilis. NCBI lineage: Eukaryota > Metazoa > Arthropoda > Insecta > Diptera > Dryomyzidae > Dryomyza > Dryomyza anilis. The sequence goes on along the minus strand of OX638130.1, from coordinate 39,102,191 downwards.
ATTTTAATAATAATTTTTTTCTTAATATAAAGGTGTAGGTATGTTGTAAGTCAACATAGTGTGTTTTGGTAAGTCACTGTACGTTGATATTATAAACGTATCGTGACCTACTACAGCGATGACTACCTCATGAAGTTATCGTGATGTTGGTGTAAGGTGCAATGTAGGGCATACGTATCGGAGTTCAGCAAACAAATATACTGGCAACAGAATTGGCGAAGCTGGGTCAAACCAGCAGTGGCGTGATTGGCAAGAGTGGAATTTGCGCACGGCACTCTTCCGGAACATGTTAGATTTGAAACATACCTCCATATAATAGTATAAGTTAGATTTTAAGTCAGTTGTTAGTTAGAGTTATAAGTTGGAAGACGTGTTACATAATAATATTAATACTAAAATAGAATAAAAGTAAGTCATAGAAGAAAAGACTTGTATTAATTATTTCATGTTAGTAAAAGTGGAACTTCAACGTTGAACATTTGCTTAGGACATCATGGGTAAGAATAAAAAGGAACGTTGCGACATTTGGCTACACGCCATAGCAACCGACTTTTAGTTACAACAACATGTACGTAGTTCCTATTCCAACATTTTCTGGTTTTCCAACGCATTATTACATGGCTCACCACGCTGTCATAAAGGCTGAAAGTACTACTACTAAGCTACGAGTAGTATTTAATGCGTCCAGTCAATAATCGAATGGATCAAGCCTTAATGATATCTTACATGCCGGTCCAATTTTACAATCCGACTTAATGGCTTTGATCCTTACGTGTAGATTTCATCAATATGTTTTTAACGCGGACATACATAAGATGTATAGACAGATTTTGGTGAACCCAATGCATACTTCTTTTCAAAGAATTTTTTTTCGTGATGAGTTTCAGAAGGATATTCAAGATTTTGAATTAAAAAGTCACTTTTGGCGTCAACTGCACTCCTTCTTTGGTAATCCGCACTTTACATCAACTAGTTCATAGCAATGAACATCAAATTCACCTGGTCTTTTAACTGGAATTTCTCGCAACCATCTTTTAAACGAAAATTTTCTGAAGGTAGAAGACAGTAGTACAGCAAAAACACAGGGTATCCGCTAGAATGCACGATTCAATTGTTTTTATTTTTCAACAGCTCCACTTTCTATTCAGACAACTTTTACAAAACATGAAGTTTTATCTCAGATATGGAAGTTGTTCGACCCCGCTGGCTGGCTTTCACCATGCATTGTGTTGCCTAAAATGCTAATGCAAAAAATATGGCTCGAACAAGTTGGCTGGGATGAAAATTTATCTTCAGGTTGCCTACAAACTTGGCTCTCCTTCCTTGACAATTATCCACACATCAACAAAATAAGAATTCCACGATTGATTACTTATTCGCCTGAGCATAATATCCAATTCCATGCATTTTGCGACGCTTCCGAAAGAGCGTACGCGGCGACTATTTATATTAGAGTAGATAACTCGTCCTCCATTTCCAGCCACTTACTGGCTGCTAAATCGAAAGTAACACGGTTAAAAACATTTTGTTGTCAAGATTGGAGCTATGCGCGGCGACTATTTATATTAGAGTAGATAACTCGTCCTCCATTTCCAGCCACTTACTGGCTGCTAAATCGAAAGTAACACGGTTAAAAACATGTCGTTGTCAAGATTGGAGCTGTGCTGTTAGCCGATATGATGAAATCAGTTCTTTCAAAGTTAAACATACCAAATTATGAGTCATTTTTTTGAACTGATTCCACGATTTTATTGGCATGGCTCGCAAAGCCACCATGTACTACTTTTGTTGCCAATAGAGTTTTCAAAATTGTCCAGACTATAGCTCCTAGTAACTGGTTCCATGTTAATTCTCCTACAAACCCAGCCGACTTGACAAGTCGTGGAATTCAACCAAAAGATCTCATTAATAATAATTTATGGTGGAATGGTCCACAATGGCTAAAACTTTCTCCGAAACATTGGCCTAGTACTGATCAGCCTAGTGGCCTCATAACAGAATTAGAAACCGAAGAAATCACATTCGATATACATATATTCAAAACTTTTATGATATACTGGAAAGGTTTTCATTTTGTTTTTAGATTTTTTTACGAACTCACAAAAATTACCGTTCGACTTTTAACAAAAATTCCAATCTTACATCGAGCTCAGAAGTAATCGATATAATAAATCAACTTATAATATTATGTCAAAAAGTATGTTATCCTAACGAATATGACAGTCTTACCAAAAGAGACAATATTTTGGGATTAAGTAGCCTTCTTAATCTTAATCGATTTCTTGATGATACAGGTCGTATGCGAGTTTGCGGTACACTTGTCGCGTCGCCCACATTATCATATGATGAGCGACAACCCATTTTCGCAAAGTAGCAGGTTCCTTCAAATACACATTTGAAGAATTGTCTACGCTTTTATCGAAAATAGAAGAAGGCTTAAACTCCAGACCAATCCCACCGATGTCGAAAGATCCTACAGATAATTCAGCTTTAACTCCTGGTCACTTTTTTATTAGTTTCTGAGCAACCAATTTCAATAATTAATCGCTAGCAAAGATTAAAAGCCCTTCATCAACACTTCTGCACTCGTTGGAAGCACGAGTATATCAAAGAGCTACATAAGCGCCAAAAATGGAAGATGGGTAAGATGATCTTAAAAATGGACTAATGGTTGTAATCAAGGATGACAATTTACCTCCTAATGAATGGCCTCTTGGTAGAATTTCAAAGGTGTATTTAGGAGGTGACACGCTTCCGTGTCGGCAACACGCTTCCGTGTTGCCGACATAATAACTCAGCGCGGAATTATCACTCGACCAGTAGTTAAACTGGTGATCGATCTCCCAACACAATAACAATAACGAGCTCTCCTGGATCCGTATACGCTTACAAGTCGTATTACCAATCCACTCATCCAGCTACTCGAAATTTCAACCACTACCCTTGGTAATGACACCATATGCACGGTGGTCGTTTTGATCTGTCCGTATAAATTGAAACGATAATGCGATTCGACTCACTTATTTCCAAACATACTCTTATTCGATCTATTCCCGAGTCTGTTACCAACAATTATAAGAATATGATTCTCGCTGATCCAAAGTTTTACCAATCTGCTCCTATATTTATCCAAGAATCATTCATTTATGAGTGATGCGAAGTAGCGGCGGACTCCCGGTTGCCCAAAGCACCGTTTTTGGATGGACTTTGGCTGGGACAAATGTCATGTAATTTTTTTGAATTAATATTTTTTAAACAGTACTTTTTTCATATTTTATTTAATTTTTTGAATGCTTGTTTGAATTGAACTTTTATAGTAAATTCTCGATCCCGCCAAATAAATGCACTATTTAATTAATATACTATTATACATGATACGAAGTAATTGCCTACATATATTTCATATCAATATTTTTAAATTATTATAAGAATATATTGTTATTATTTTTTATATATTTAATATTACTCATACCTTTGCAGCCGTACTGCAAGGCGGTCGGCGATGTATACGTGAAGAATCACGATACACATTAATTTACGATGAAGTATACTAAATCTACTACAATTAGCTAAACATAAAACGCCTTATCCCGGCACTTTGAATATATCTTAATTTTTATCTTTAATGAATTTTCTAACTTAGTTTCCATAAGAACAAAAATCTTCCTATCCGCTGTTAGCATTGAATGCATAAGGTTTGTTTCTCCTAATTCCTAAATAAAACATAAGAATGTGAATTCCGAAAATATTCTATTTCTGTTCTTTTCCTGGTTTTCCTATTATAACGAGTATTTTCTTAAAATAATAAAATATTCCAAGACGATTCCTTTTCTAAAAAGCATCAACGACGATTTACTTCCGACGAGCTTAAGTTTTCGCATTTTCAAATAATAACCCATTTCTGTATTTTGCTATAAAGCGGAGTGGACTCCGTTGAGTGCATTGAAAAACGTAGCGTATACGGTACGTTTTAATGCCGTATTTTTTTAAAAAATACGGAATGGCATATTTTTCAATGGCTATTTATCTTAAAATAAATACAGTCAACTAAGTTATATTTTATAATGCATATATTTTTATTTAAAACACAAAATTTTGAACAAACTAAAAATAAATACCAAATTACTTAACATTACAAAATTAAGTTAAACAATAAATTATTTTAAAATTTTAAATTAATATATGTTATTAAAAATTTGTCCATCGAATGAATTTTGCGTGTACATCTTTGAATTTCTTTATACAAACATCTGAAAATAAATATAAACAAAAATTAAACATGTTATAACTATGATTTTTTAGGCAATGAGATTTATTATTTTAGCCCAAAAAATCTTTTTTTTATAAAGTAATAAAAATTAACAACATGTTAAAATGACTACGCAAATTCGCATTTTAATTAATCAGATAACATTTTGTGGATAAAATGATCAACCGATTTATTTTATACCCCACATAACATTACAAAATTACCCCATTTCCATAGTAATTAAAAAATGCCTCATATGGGAAATTGACGAATAAATGTCAACTATACCACAAATAGAAAATATCCTACAGTATGGCAACTATGATAATTGTCAAACTTAAAATTGACTTACATTTGTTGATTTGTTTGAAAATGTTTTTCAAATCACTATGCACGCAAGCCGGCGAGCGACCACATCAAATCCTCCAATGTTTGAACCGCAGCAAGCCACTCATAAACAAAAAAAGCGAAACACAAATTTTGAACTTCTTCCAGAGGCAGTCGTCGCCGCCTGGTTCAGGATGCTCATACTGAGCATTTTCTCAGTTCATTGTCGCGATCCGAATTTATGTCCATCAAAAATATTTAATTAGGTGGTTCGCTAAAGCAATGTCCATTTTATGTTGGTTCTGAAAGTACCTAAATTAATTTCGTTTATATTAAATAATTTAATTGTATGCTTATTTACACTTACACAATTTGTTTTGGTTTGTACCATCTGCTACACAGCAAGTGAAAAATCGAACTGAAAATTTTACAATTGAAAACCGGAATGAAAACGGTATGATATCGGTGTATGATGTCCGTACTTAACGGAGTATAAACGACACAAAAACGGTGTAGTCCGTATCAAACGGAGTACAAACGTATACGTCACTACGGAGACAAAACGCAGAAAAATGGTATGTTCGATTACGGACAATATACGGCATTTAAACGGAGTGGAATATTTTGGCATCCCGTAAATGTTCCGTTTTCATTCAAGTATCGACGGATTCGTCTTGAACATACCGTAAACGTGCTGTAACAAACGGAATTGTGATTCCGTTTAATTACGGAGCAACGTTAAAATGTTTGCTGGGAATTAATTTTGATTTTAAATAAATATTTGTCTAACATAAAAAGTATAATTGACTTTTGAAAATATTTATCAAAAATAATTATTTTTTACTTTGATAAATATTAATCAAACATTTATTTATATATCTCAAATACAATTATAAAAAAAAACTATTTTAAAATTTAACAGTCTTAGACAGTGTCATAATTTCTTACAATGACTTTTTTTATATATAAATTTGAAAATAGTAATTATTTTGTATCTCTGATTTTAGGAAGGTATACATGTCTCAGTAGCCGTGGCCTGCAGCAGAAAGGTCCCCGGTTCAAGCTTGGACTGGGGCTAACAACATCTTTTCATAGAAACATTTTTACGAGAGTAAAACATTGCCTATGAAAAGCTCTCACCCACCGTTCGGATTCGGCAATAAACTGTAGGTCCCATCACTTTAAGTACAAATGTAACACGCATAGCTCAAAATGGTGAGAGAGCTCGGCCTAAGTTCTCATAGGACTGTAGAGCCAAACTATTATTATTATTATACATATCTCAGTACCCTTTGGAAACAAAAATCAATTTGTGTATCATATTAAGAGTGATCAATATCGACATCTCATTTGTAAACTATATCAAATATACACAATGTATTTTTAATGATTATTTTCAGTTTTCAAATCACCATATTTCGGAAACCATAATATCAAAATATTTTAATTTGAGTTTTTTTTTAAAGTTTGACGTTTCACCATTTTTTTTGTACCATTTATTCAAGAAGAAAAGGGTAATAGTTACTTGACCCATTATTAAATTAATTTAATATAGATTTTTTTAATCACCAAATAAATTTTGTTTCAAAATCGATTTTATTGTATTTTCAGCCATATACTTTTGTTTTCAAAAATGTTATATGGAATTTTAGCTTAACAACGAAGATATACATTAAACTGATTCAAATTTGTATGAAAAATCTAAAACTATTTTTTCTTTCGCTCCGCGTCGACTTTCTGATACAAGGACCTCTAAAACTGAAATGAAGCCTTTGAAACAAAAAGAAAAATTATCCTGTGATGTTGCGCAAAGTGCTTAAAGGACACTTTAGAACTTTTAACGACTATTTTCAATAAAATTATTATTACTCCAAGTGTAAAAAGATATCACTAAATTTTCTTTTTTAATTTAATTTAAAATCTCTTACTGAAATAATGATTTTTTAAATTATAAATTTATGGTTAACCGTTACAGTTTCTTGGCTTTGCCAAACACGTAAAATGTAGACTTTTTTTACTATAGTAATTTTAACGGTCGAAATTTTTCTAATTTAATTCTGACGAGTTTGGGATAACATTTTTGTATTATTGCACATACAACTATCTTTCAAATGATATGTCACACTTATATTTTTAGATATCGTTTTATTAGTACATAGTAAAATTCTGCACTGCTGCCTAAAACACTCTCAACCCAAAAGCAACCCAAATGCACACCCCAAAGTATTCAAGAAAATGTTTCGGATATCCCTACCGAGTATTTTAAGATCAAAATAAATAAAATGTTGTTGGCACATTTTATTAAATATCAAGGTTTAATAATTTTTTGGGGTTTTTTGATTTTTTTAATAATAAGTAGAATGTAATTTTTTTTGCTTAATCTATTAAGTTTTTCCACAAAAAAAAATATACAAAAGTTTTACATAATTTATTCACCAATATGGTTCATAATAAATAGTAACAAAAGCGGTAAAATTGTTTTTTTCAAAAATAGTCCTTTTATTAAAAATCCCATTTTTTTGAAAATTTAGTCTAAAATATTTTAAGATTTTAGTAAACCATAAATAATGAAGTTTAAACACAGCTATATTATTATTGAACCACGTTTTCTAAAAGTAGACTTTATTAGTTACATTCTTGAATAAAAATCAAACTATTGTCGTGGATATTATCAAAGATATTGATCCAGAAATTAACAATTTATATTCTTTTATTTTTTGATTTCAATCAAAATGTATTATTTTTTAGGTTACGTGCGCAAACTTTTACTATTTACTAATAATATGATATCTAAAAATATAAGAGTGACATATCATTTTAAAGATAAGTATAAGTGCAATAATACAAAAATGTTATTCCAAACTTGTTAGAATAAAATTAGAAAAATTTCGACAGTTAAAATTACTACAGTACACGACACTTTACATGTTTGGCAAGCCATGAAACTGTAACGGTTAGCTAAAAATGTATAATTTCAGTAAGAGATTTTAAATTAATTTAAAAAAGAAAATTTAGTGATATATTGCCGACATAATAACACAGCGCGGAATTATCACTCGACCAGTAGTTAAACTGGTCGTGCTCCCAACACAATAACAATGACGAGCTCTCCTGGATCCGTATATGCTTACAAGTCGTGTTACCAATCCACTCATCCAGCTACTCGAAATTTCAACCACTACCCTTGGTAATGACACCATATGCACGGTGGTAGTTCGTGCTCGTTTTGATCTGTCCGTATGAATTGAAACGATAATGCGATTCGACTCACTTATGTCCAAACATACTCCTATTCGATCTATTCCAGAGTCTGTTACCAACAATTATAAGAATATGATTCTCGCTGATCCAAAGTTTTACCAATCTGCTCCTATATTTATCCAAGAATCATTCATTTATGAGTGATGCGGAGTAGCGGCGGACTCCCGGTTGCCCAAAGCACCGTTTTTGGATGGACTTTGGCTGGGACCAATGTCATGTAATTTTTTTGAATTAATATTTTTTAAACAATACTTTTTTCATATTTTATTTAATTTTTTGAATGCTTGTTTGAATTGAACTATTATAGTATATTCTCGATCCCGCCAAAAAAATGCACTATTTAATTAATATACTATTATACATGATACGAAGTAATTGCTTACATATATTTCATATCAATATTTTTTAAATTATTATAAGAATATATTGTTATTATTTTTTATATACTCATACCTTTGCAGCCGTAATGCAAGGCGGTCGACGATGTATACGTGAAGAATCACGATACACATTAATTTACGATGAAGTATACTAAATCTACTACAATTAGCTAAACATAAAACGCCTCCTCCCGGCACTTTGAATATATCTTAATTTGTATCTATAATGAATTTTCTAACTTAGTTTGCGTAAGAACAAAAATCTTCCTATCCGCTGTTAGCATGGAATGCATAAGGTTTGTTTCTCCTAATTCCTAAATAAAACATAAGAATGTGAATTCCGAAAATATTCTATTTCTGTTCTTTTCCTGGTTTTCCTATTATAACGAGTATTTTCTTAAAATAATAAAATATTCCAAGACGATTCCTTTTCTAAAAAGCATCAACGACGATTTACTTCCGACGAGCTTAAGTTTTCGCATTTTCAAATAATAACCCATTTCTGTATTTTGCTATAAAGCGGAGTGGACTCCGTTGAGTGCATTGAAAAACGTAGCGTATACGGTACGTTTTAATGCCGTATTTTTTTAAAAAATACGGAATGGCATATTTTTCAATGGCTATTTATCTTTAAATAAACAGTCAACTAAGTTATATTTTATAATGCATATATTTTTATTTAAAACACAAAATTTTTAACAAACTAAAAATAAATACCAAATTACTTAACATTACAAAATTAAGTTAAACAATAAATTATTTTAAAATTTTAAATTATTATATGTTATTAAAAATTTGTCCATCGAATGAATTTTGCGTGTACATCTTTGAATTTCTTTATACAAACATCTGAAAATAAATATAAACAAAAATTAAACATGTTATAACTATGTTTTTTTAGGCAATGAGATTTATTATTTTAGCCCAAAAAATCTTTTTTTTATAAAGTAATAAAAATTAACAACATGTTAAAATGACTACGCAAATTCGCATTTTAATTAATCAGATAACATTTTGTGGATAAAATGATCAACCGATTTATTTTATACCCCACATAACATTACAAAATTACCCCATTTCCATAGTAATTAAAAAATACCTCATATGGGAAATTGACAAATAAATGTCAACTATACCACAAATAGAAAATATCCTACAGTATGGCAACTATTATAATTGTCAAACTTAAAATTGACTTACATTTGCTGATTTTTTTGAAAATGTTTTTCAAATCACGATGCACGCAAGCCGGCGAGCGACCACATCAAATCCTCCAATGTTTGAACAGCAGCAAGCCACTCATAAACAAAAAAGCGAAACACAAATTTTGAACTTCTTCCAGAGGCAGTCGTCGCCGCCTGGTTCAGGATGCTCATACTGAGCATTTTCTCAGTTCATTGTCGCGATCCGAATAATTGTCCATCAAAAATATTTAATTAGGTGGTTCGCTAAAGCAATGTCCATTTTATGTTGGTTCTGAAAGTACCTAAATAAATTTCGTTTATAATAAATAATTTAATTGTATGCTTATTTACACTTACACAATTTGTTTTGGTTTGTACCATCTGCTACACAGCAAGTGAAAAATCGAACTGAAAATTTTACAATTGAAAACCGGAATGAAAACGGTATGATATCGGTGTATGATGTCCGTACTTAACGGAGTATAAACGACACAAAAACGGTGTAGTCCGTATCAAACGGAGTACAAACGTATACGTCACTACGGAGACAAAACGCAGAAAAATGGTATGTTCGATTACGGACAATATACGGCATTTAAACGGAGTGGAATATTTTGGCATCCCGTAAATGTTCCGTTTTCATTCAAGTATCGACGGATCCGTCTTGAACATACCGTAAACGTACTGTAACAAACGGAATTGTTATTCCGTTTAATTACGGAGCAACGTTAAAATGTTTCCTGGGAATTAATTTTGATTTTAAATAAATATTTGTCTAACATAAAAAGTATAATTGACTTTTGAAAATATTTATCAAAAATAATTATTTTTTACTTTGATAAATATTAATCAAACATTTATTTATATATCTCAAATACAATTATAAAAAAAAAACTATTTTAAAATTTAACAGTCTTAGACAGTGTCATAATTTCTTACAATGACTTTTTATATATAAATTTGAAAATAGTAATTATTTTGTATCTCTAATTTTAGGAAGGTATACATGTCTCAGTAGCCGCGGTAGCTTAGTGGTTAGTGCGTTGGACTGCGAGCCGAAGAGTCCCCAGTTCAAGCCTGGACTGGGGCTAACAACATCTTTTCATAGAAACATTTTTACGGGAGTAAAACATTGCCTATGAAAAGCTCTCACCCACCGTTCGGATTCGGCAATAAACTGTAGGTCCCATCACTTTAAGTACAAATGTAACACGCATAGCTCAAAATGGTGAGAGAGCTCGGCCTAAGTTCTCATAGGACTGTAGAGCCAAACTATTATTATTATACATATCTCAGTACCCTTTGGAAACAAAAATCAATTTGTGTATCATATTAAGAGTGATCAATATCGACATCTCATTTGTAAACTATATCAAATATACACAATGTATTTTTAATGATTATTTTCAGTTTTCAAATCACCATATTTCGGAAACCATAATATCAAAATATTTTAATTTGAGTTTTTTTTTAAAGTTTGACGTTTCACCATTTTTTTTGTACCATTTATTCAAGAAGAAAAGGGTAATAGTTACTTGACCCATTATTAAATTAATTTAATATAGATTTTTTTAATCACCAAATAAAATTTGTTTCAAAATCGATTTTATTGCATTTTCAGCCATATACTTTTGTTTTCAAAAATGTTATATGGAATTTTAGCTTAACAACGAAGATATACATTAAACTGATTCAAATTTGTATGAAAAATCTAAAACTATTTTTTCTTTCGCTCCGCGTCGACTTTCTGATACAAGGACCTCTAAAACTGAAATGAAGCCTTTGAAACAAAAAGAAAAATTATCCTGTGATGTTGCGCAAAGTGCTTAAAGGACACTTTAGAACTTTTAACGACTATTTTCAATAAAATTATTATTACTCCAAGTGTAAAAAGATATCACTAAATTTTCTTTTTTAATTTAATTTAAAATCTCTTACTGAAATAATGATTTTTTAAATTATAAATTTATGGTTAACCGTTACAGTTTCTTGGCTTTGCCAAACACGTAAAATGTAGACTTTTTTTACTATAGTAATTTTAACGGTCGAAATTTTTCTAATTTAATTCTAACGAGTTTGGGATAACATTTTTGTATTATTGCACATACAACTATCTTTCAAATGATATGTCACACTTATATTTTTAGATATCGTTTTATTAGTACATAGTCAAATTCTGCACTGCTGCCTAAAACACTATCAACCCAAAAGTTGATGCACACCCCATTTTTTTTAAATATCAAGGTTTAATAATTTTTTGGGGTTTTTTGATTTTTTTAATAATAAGTTGAATGTAATTTTTTTTGCTTAATCTATTAAGTTTTTCCACAAAAAAAAATATACAAAAGTTTTACATAATTTATTCACCAATATGGTTCATAATAAATAGTAACAAAAGCGTTAAAATTGTTTTTTTCAAAAATAGTCCTTTTATTAAAAATCCCATTTTTTTGAAAATTTAGTCTAAAATATTTTAAGATTTTAGTAAACCATAAATAATGAAGTTTAAACACAGCTATATTATTATTGAACCACGTTTTCTAAAAGTAGACTTTATTAGTTACATTCTTGAATAAAAATCAAACTATTGTCGTTGATATTATCAAAGATATTGATCCAGAAATTAACAATTTATATTCTTTTATTTTTTGATTTCAATCAAAATGTATTATTTTTAGGCTACGTGCGCAAACTTTTACTATTTACTAATAATATGATATCTAAAAATATAAGAGTGACATATCATTTTAAAGATAAGTATAAGTGCAATAATACAAAAATGTTATTCCAAACTTGTTAGAATAAAATTAGAAAAATTTCGACAGTTAAAATTACTACAGTACACGACACTTTACATGTTTGGCAAGCCATGAAACTGTAACGGTTAACTAAAAATTTATAATTTAAAAAATTATAATTTCAGTAAGAGATTTTAAATTAATTTAAAAAAGAAAATTTAGTGATATATTGCCGACATAATAACTCAGCGTGTTGCCGACATAATAACTCAGCGCGGAATTATCACTCGACAAGTAGTTAAACTGGTCGTGCTCCCAACACAATAACAATGACGAGCTCTCCTGGATCCGTATATGCTTACAAGTCGTGTTACCAATCCACTCATCCAGCTACTCGAAATTTCAACCACTACCCTTGGTAATGACACCATATGCACGGTGGTAGTTCGTGCTCGTTTTGATCTGTCCGTATGAATTGAAACGATAATGCGATTCGACTCACTTATGTCCAAACATACTCCTATTCGATCTATTCCAGAGTCTGTTACCAACAATTATAAGAATATGATTCTCGCTGATCCAAAGTTTTACCAATCTGCTCCTATATTTATCCAAGAATCATTCATTTATGAGTGATGCGGAGTAGCGGCGGACTCCCGGTTGCCCAAAGCACCGTTTTTGGATGGACTTTGGCTGGGACCAATGTCATGTAATTTTTTTGAATTAATATTTTTTAGGCAATACTTTTTTCATATTTTATTTAATTTTTTGAATGCTTGTTTGAATTGAACTATTATAGTATATTCTCGATCCCGCCAAAAAAATGCACTATTTAATTAATATACTATTATACATGATACGAAGTAATTGCTTACATATATTTCATATCAATATTTTTTAAATTATTATAAGAATATATTGTTATTAATTTTAAATATATTTAATATTACTCATACCTTTGCAGCCGTACTGCAAGGCGGTCGGCGATGTATACGTGAAGAATCACGATACACATTAATTAACGATGAAGTATACTAAATCTACTACAATTAGCCAAACATAAAACGCCTCCTCCCGGCACTTTGAATATATCTTAATTTTTATCAATAATGAATTTTCTAACTCAGTTTGCGTAAGAACAAAAATCTTCCTATCCGCTGTTAGCATTGAATGCATAAGGTTTGTTTCTCATAATTCCTAAATAAAACATAAGAATGTGAATTCCGAAAATATTCTATTTCGGTTCTTTTCCTGGTTTTCCTATTATAACGAGTATTTTCTTAAAATAATAAAATATTCCAAGACGATTCCTTTTCTAAAAAGCATCAACGACGATTTACTTCCGACGAGCTTAAGTTTTCGCATTTTCAAATAATAACCCATTTCTGTATTTTTCTATAAAACGGAGTGGACTCCGTTGAGTGCATTGAAAAACGTAGCGTATACGGTACGTTTTAATGCCGTATTTTTTTAAAAAATACGGTATGGCATATTTTTCAATGGCTATTTATCTTAAAATAAATACAGTCAACTAAGTTATATTTTATAATGCATATATTTTTATTTAAAACACAAAATTTTTAACAAACTAAAAATAAATACCAAATTACTTAAAACAACATTACAAAATTAAGTTAAACAATAAATTATTTTAAAATTTTAAATTATTATATGTTATTAAAAATTTGTCCATCGAATGAATTTTGCGTGTACATCTTTGAATTTCTTTATACAAACATCTGAAAATAAATATAAACAAAAATTAAACATGTTATAACTATGATAAAATATAGATTGGGCGTGGCACTTCCCATACAAAAAAAACCTTAAAATTGCTATTACTCTTTACCTACTAAGAGCAGAGGTAAAAAAATGAAAGAAAAGATTGTATTAAACACGTAGAATCAGGGCTGGAAAAAAAATCCGAATACTTTGTGGAAAAAATTCACCGTCTTGGATCTGGAAGCCGTTTTCTTCTATATACTGAATAAGTCATTTGGAGGAGAAAATGAAACGGTCTAAGGCCTGATCAAATCTATTTTGAATGTCCTCTTTATAACACGACAACTCTTCAGAACCTATTAGATTCAATCAATATCTACCGCTGTAAAAATTGGCATAGAATTGACTTGAATTAAATCCATGGTTTCGGCGACTACATCATTAACTTATTTGGATCTACATAAAGGCCTATATTGGCTTATATAATATATGAATCATTTCAATACCATCTTCACCAGAGATTTTATCCAGCAGTGGTTCAAATAATTATTTTCGATTTGGTGGTTTATAACAAATTCTTAAATTTTCAAAACATAAATTGTACCCTGAATATATTTCCTAAGTTATAATTCGAAAAATGTTCAAAAATCAATAAAATAAAAAAAATCCAAAAATCTTGGATTTTTTAAGTGGATAAAATCCAAAAAAAGAGGATGGGTTTTTTGGGAGTAGAGAGCCCTGCGTAGAATTTGGATGGAATTGGACAATGGGGCGTGACTCCTCTCATATAACAAAATTTTAAAAATGCTTAAACTAATGACTTACTAAGAGCAGAGTTGTACAAATCGAAACAAAGGATAATTTTTAAAAATTTTAATAGCTACGTGGAATGTGATCGAGATTGGAAAAAGGAGCATGGCACTATGATCAATGTGGGCGGGAAAAAAGAGACGTAGACATGCACTAAAAAGGGAAAAAGGGGCGTAAATGTATCCACACTTTAAAAACGATATAGTTTTACACTTACAAAAACTTAGCACGAGCGAAGCTGTGAACGGGTCCAGCTAGTTGACAAATAAATGTCAACTATACCACAAATATAAAATATCCTACAGTATGGCAACTATTATAATTGTCAAACTTAAAATTGACTTACATTTGCTGATTTTTTTGAAAATGTTTTTCAAATCACGATGCACGCAAGCCGGCGAGCGAACACATCAAATCGTCCAATGTTTGAACCGCAGCAAGCCACTCATAAACAAAAAAAGAAACACAAATTTTGAACTTCTTCCAGAGGCAGTCGTCGCCGCCTGGTTCAGGATGCTCATACTGAGCATTTTCTCAGTTCATTGTCGCGATCCGAATAATTGTCCATCAAAAATATTTTATTAGGTTGTTCGCTAAAGCAATGTCCATTTTATGTTGGTTCTGAAAGTACCTAAATTAATTTCGTTTATATTAAATAATTTAATTGTATGCTTATTTACACTTACACAATTTGTTTTGGTTTGTACCATCTGCTACACAGCAAGTGAAAAATCGAACTGAAAATTTTACAATTGAAAACCGGGATGAAAACGGTATGATATCGGTGTATGATGTCCGTACTTAACGGAGTATGAACGACACAAAAACGGTGTAGTCCGTATCAAACGGAGTACAAAAGTATACGTCACTACGGAGACAAAACGGCAGAAAAAAAAACGGTATGTTCGATTACGGACAATATACGGCATTTAAACGGAGTGGAATATTTTGGCATCCCGTAAATGTTCCGTTTTCATACAAGTATCGACGGATCCGTCTTGAACATACCGTAAACGTACTGTAACAAACGGAATTGTGATTCCGTTTAATCACGGAGCAACGTTAAAATGTTTCCTGGGAATTAATTTTGATTTTAAATAAATATTTGTCTAACATAAAAAGTATAATTGACTTTTGAAAATATTTATCAAAAATAATTATTTTTTACTTTGATAAATATTAATCAAACATTTATTTATATATCTCAAATACAATTATAAAAAAAAAAATATTTTAAAATTTAACAGTCTATAGTACTATAAGACGATAATTAAAAATGTTCATCGAATGTTATTTAATGGTACCCTTTGTTTAATAGTGTCATAATTTCTTACAATGACTTTTTATATATAAATTTGAAAATAGTAATTATTTTGTATCTCTGATTTTAGGAAGGTATACATATCTCAGTAGCCACGGTAGCTTAGTGGTTAGTGCGTTGGACTGCGAGCAGAAAGGTCCCCGGTTCAAGCCTGGACTGGGGCTAACAACATCTTTTCATAGAAACATTTTTACGAGAGTAAAACATTACCTTTGAAAAGCTCTCACCCACCGTTCGGATTCGGCAATAAACTGTCGGTCCCATCACTTTAAGTACAAATGTAACACGCATAGCTCAAAATGGTGAGAGAGCTCGGCCTAAGTTCTTATAGGACTGTAGTGCCCAACCATTATTATTATTATACATATCTCAGTACCCTTTGGAAACAAAAATCGATTTGTGTATCATATTAAGAGTGATCAATATCGACATCTCATTTGTAAACTATATCAAATATACACAATGTATTTTTAATGATTATTTTCAGTTTTCAAATCACCATATTTCGGAAACCATAATATCAAAATATTTTAATTTGATTTTTTTTTAAAGTTTGACGTTTAACCTATTTTTTTATTGTACCATTTATTCAAGAAGAAAAGGGTAATAGTTACTTGACCCATTATTAAATTAATTTAATACAGATTTTTTTAATCACCAAATAAATTTTGTTTCAAAATCGATTTTATTGCATTTTCAGCCATATACTTTTGTTTTCAAAAATGTTATATGGAATTTTAGCTTAACAACGAAGATATACATTACACTGATTCAAATTTGTATGAAAAATCTAAAACTATTTTTTCTTTCGCTCCGCGTCGACTTTCTGATACAAGGACCTCTAAAACTGAAATGAAGCCTTTAAAACAAAAAGAAAAATTATCCTGTGATGTTGCGCAAAGAGCTTAAAGGACACTTTAGAACTTTTAACGACTATTTTCAATAAAATTATTATTACTCCAAGTGTAAAAAGATATCACTAAATTTTCTTTTTTAATTTAATTTAAAATCTCTTACTATTTTTCTAATTTTATTCTAACGAGTTTGGGATAACATTTTTGTATTATTGCACATACAACTATCTTTCAAATGATATGTCACAGTTATATTTTTAGATATCGTTTTATTAGTACATAGTAAAATTCTGCACTGCTGCCTAAAACACTCTCAACCCAAAAGTTGATGCATACCCCAAAGTATTCAAGAAAATGTTTCGGATATCCCTACCGAGTATTTTAAGATCAAAATAAATAAAAAGTTGTTGGCACATTTTATTAAATATCAAGGTTTAATAATTTTTTGGGGTTTTTTGATTTTTTTAATAATAAGTTGAATGTAATTTTTTTTTTGCTTAATCTATTAAGTTTTTCCACAAAAAAAAATATATAAAAGTTTTACATAATTTATTCACCAATATGGTTCATAATAAATAGTAACAAAAGCGTTAAAATTGTTTTTTTTTCAAAAATAGTCCTTTTATTGAAAATCCAATTTTTGTGAAAATTTAGTCTAAAATATTTTAAGATTTTAGTAAACGATAAATAATGAAGTTTAAACACAGCTATATTATTATTGAACCACGTTTTCTAAAAGTAGACTTTATTAGTTACATTCTTGAATAAAAATCAAACTATTGTCGTGGATATTATCATAGATATTGATCCAGAAATTAACAATTTATATTCTTTTATTTTTTGATTTCAATCAAAATGTATTGTTACGAAAATTCAGTCTACGGAAAACTGTTCTACGAGTTCGTATCGCTGGATTGTGTACAAAATAAAAACGCACTTATATTTGGTTTTAACTAGTATTATTTCAACTAGTATTAATTAACTTTATTAATTTAAATAACAACTTAAAGAATAATCACTTATATCAACTGCTGAATTACTACAATTTATCATTACAATGTTCACTCACGAGACGCACTAGTTCACTATTAAATCACAACTGAAGTACAGTGCCTCAGATGCGCGGCCTTATATACTGCAGGCATCAGTTCGACACGTTTCGACAAGCTTCGACTTGTTTCGAGAACCTTCTACTCATTTCGTGAATGACGCATGCTATTGGCATCTTATTCGCACTCATGTGTTTTAACCTGCTGATCTTCCATCTCTTTCTCGCACATTGCTCAGTACGCTGAATGATCTTCCGTCTCTTTCTAACACATTGCTTAGTGCGCAATAGTGCAAATTCACTCGTGGCGGTCTACAAAGCATAACCAGATCTCCTTCCTTAAACCCGTCAGATTTTGCCCTCAAGTCGTATCTGGACTTTATCATACTACTTGGAATTTGTATCCTCTGCCTTAAGGACTGATGCAACTCGTCTCGGTCTTCACTTTTTCTCTTACGCAAAACACTTTTTGGAATCGGCTTTTGTCCATCCATTGCAGTACGTTCGCAATGTGCTCCCACGTTGTATTGATTTATCTTACCGCAACTTCTGACTGGTTTTCTTTTTGCGGATACACATTGCTTACATCTGTGATTCCAATAGGCGACTGACTTCTTATATCCGACCCAATAGAAACGTTTTCTGACTTCTTCAACCGTTTTATTAATGCTCATGTGACATCCATTGGATCCACAATGGCATTCCAGTACTATCTCTTTATTTTTGATTTGGGAACAACAATTAAATTTCGTGCAGATCTGCCCTTTTTCAGTTTCCCAAACACGTTACAAACAACCATTTTGTAGCTTCAGGCTTTGCCACTGCGCCCAATAAGCCCTGCTTATTGGACTGTTAGATGCTAACTCTTTCCGTAATGGCTTTCTTTGTTGTTCCTTGATCGTCCTAATTTTTGCGATGTCTGGGTCCTTCATTTGATCATTTC
Source organism: Dryomyza anilis (assembly GCA_951804985.1). Lineage (NCBI taxonomy): Eukaryota > Metazoa > Arthropoda > Insecta > Diptera > Dryomyzidae > Dryomyza > Dryomyza anilis. The sequence continues at coordinate 39,083,354 of OX638130.1, read as the reverse complement.
GTATTTGCTCTAGAATCCATTGATCATCTGCCATGATATTTAACGAACGAATATGAATTATGTTCATCTTTTCTTTTTCCGTCGAGCATTCTCCGGATTCCATTTTACACACTCGTGCCGACACAGAGCCCGAATTGCCATGATCTTCCCTGGCGTTATTTTGGTCATCCTCAGGTCTCTTTTCTGGTCGGTATCCTTTAGGTGGTTGCAGATTTACACATTTACGTCTTTCACGACAGTCACGTGTCATATATGCCCATATTTTCCACAGTTGTAACATTTACCTTTCAATTGGATGTTTCTGTTGGCAACATAATATTCGGATTTAACGCAGGCTTTGGACGCTCTACTTACTCCTTGACATACATTTTTTCTCTCATCATCTATCTCCAGCGTAAGCGCTGTGGTGACCGTTTCCATAAATATCACCTTTGGGTTAGTCATTGTTGCCTGTTTTGTCTCAGGATCCCGTATGCCATAAACGAATGCATTTATCTTGCACATTTCCAAGAAATCACAGGCTGAATCGGAATACACCAAATGTGCAAGTCTCTCAACATCCGCAGCATATTCCTGCAGCGATTCGCAATTATTTTGCCTTCGGAACTTCAGCTGTATTCTGTATATAGGTGCCATGTGGTCACTGTCGTATTTTCGTTGCAATGCACCATGACCGCTGAATAACTATTTATGTCACTTTTTGGAACTGTCAGCAAAACTTCGGCTGCTCCTCCTTTAAGCGCCACGATAAGTGCGGCTACGCTGTCCTCATTATTCCATCGATTACTTACAGCCGTGGTCTCAAATTGCAGCTTGAAAATGTTGAACGCTGTGGTTCCATCGTAAATCGGCGATTTCAGCTTCGATCCACTAAGAACATGCTGTGTAGGTCCATTTAGCTGTAACGCACCGAAATCTTCTTGCATTTTCTGGAACTTTTTGTCGATGCCATTTTCCAACTTTTCAAATTTGTCATTAGTGTCCACTACAATGTCATTTACATGTGCCTCAAGTTCGTTTACTTTGCCATGGAGTGTATTAGAAACTTCCAGAAGCTGCTTAGAATGTTCCAGCATCTGTTGCTCAATTTTTACTTGATGTTGGTTGGAATTTTCTAGCAATTTCTCCTCAAGTCGATTTGAATTTTCTTGAAGTTGTGCTTTTAGTTGATTTGAATTTTCTTGAAGTTTCTGTTCCATTCTGATCGAATTTTCTTGGAGCTGTTCATATCAACTGGCTCATATCTTTGGGACTGTACTTTTGGGACTGTACTTTTTGCTCCGTGTCCACACTTTTCGATGACGCTGTTGCAGCTTCCACTTCAAACTCGTGCTCTGCGAGGTCAATGCCTTGATTCTCTAATTCTTCCATTAGACGCTTTTGTAGCTCTACTTTCGTACCAGCAGTTGCAAGATTACGAATCGACAGCTCCTTCTTTAGCTGGTCGACTTTAAGTTGTTCGAATTTAACCATTTTGTATCACAATCCCACTTCTGACACCAATGTTACGAAAATTCAGTCTACGGAAAACTGTTCTACGAGTTCGTATCGCTGGATTATGTACAAAATAAAAACGCACTTATATTTGGTTTTAACTAGTATTATTTCAACTAGTATTAATTAACTTTATTAATTTCAATAACAACTTAAAGAATAATCTCTTATATCAACTGCTGAATTACTACAATTTATCTTTACAATGTTCACTCACGAGACGCACTAGTTCACTATTAAATCACAACTGAAGTACAGTGCCTCAGATGCGCGGCCTTATATACTGCAGGCATCAGTTCGACACGTTTCGACAAGCTTCGACTTGTTTCGAGAACCTTCTACTCATTTCGTGAATGACGCATGCTAGTGGCATCTTATTCGCACTCATGTGTTTTAACCTGCTGATCTTCCATCTCTTTCTCGCACATTGCTCTGTACGCTGAATGATCTTCCGTCTCTTTCTAACACATTGCTTAGTGCGCTGAATTGTCTTGCGTCTCATTTATTATTGTTGAATGCTTGCACAGTGGGGCAAATTACCTCTTTTCGTAACAGTATTATTTTTTAGGCTACGTGCGCAAACTTTTACTATTTACTAATAATATGATATCTAAAAATATAAGAGTGACATATAATTTTAAAGATAAGTATATGTGCAATAATACAAAAATGTTATTCCAAACTTGTTAGAATAAAATTAGAAAAATTTCTACAGTTAAAATTACTACAGTACACGACACTTTACATGTTTGGCAAGCCATGAAACTGTAACAGTTAGCTAAAAATTTATAATTTAAAAAATTATAATTTCAGTAAGAGATTTTAAATTATTTTAAAATAGAAAATTTAGTGATATATTTGTACACTTGGAGTAATAATAATATTATTGAAAATAGTCGTTAAAAATTCAAAAATGTTTTTTAAGCTCTTTACGCAACATCACAGGATAACTTTTTTTTGGGTTTTAATTTAAAAGCTTCTTCTAAATTAGAAAATAAAATTTAGTGATATCTTTTTACACTTGGAGTAATAAAAATTGTATTGAAAATAGTCGTTAAAAGTTCAAAAATGTCCTTTAAGCTCTTTGAGTATCATCACAGGATAACTTTTTTTTGGGTTTTAAAAGCTTATTCTCGGTTTAGAGGTCCTAGTTTCAGAAAGTCGACGCGGAGCGCAACATTTTAAGATTTATGGCGTATTATTATAGACAATTTATAGTCATATTCAAATCTAAAAGCATATTTTTGACAACTTATTCTATACAAATATTGTCAAAAAATGTCGAATTTATTTTTAAAGTTGACTTAAAATTGTTTATGGTCACGCGCCTATAATGTTTAAATTTGATTTAAAATTTATACTTTGAGATAAAATTTCTGTCATTTTTCAGGAATATTTCGGGCATATTTCCGGCCAACATATTTTTGGAAGTGTATAGCATATTGTAAAATTTGGTGGAATTTTAATGGCAGATTCCGAAATATGTTGGGAAACAGACAGCTTGTGATACAAACTCCACCTTTGTCTGTTGAAATACGTCGAAAAAATGTTTCTAATTTCGCCCTATTCATAATGCATTAAAATTTGTTGTATGCAGTTCGATAGATTGCTTTGTCTGTCCCCATCCCAAAAATTAAAATCCGAATTGCATGTGAATTACTTTAATTAAAAAAAAATCAGAAAAATACAGTAAAATTTTGCTCCACTAGAATAATTCCAATTCAAATTAATGATGAAAAACACAGTAAACCATGGATTTTTGAAAACTTTAGTACAACTCATTTAACGGTGGCAATTTTTATTATTATTTTGGAAGTCCATTCTTCAAATTAACTTAAAAGTAGTCCACGATAGCATTTTATAGAATAGCTCAATAAAAATATTATGTAATCAAGGATACTAAATTCCTGACAGCAATTATTTAAAATAAAATGGCATTATTTATCACCAGCTTCACTAATATGGTAAACTGACCATTAATTATCATTTTCTGTACTGTTTAACACACTCTTTTAAGGATTTCTAATTTAAAAAAGTTGACTTTTTATAACTTAATCCTTGGTTTTATTATCCCTACATATCGATAAATGTTGTAATTTAATTGTAGGGAATTGCAAGGAGAATGTTTGGTTAGTTTTGATGCCATCATTTTGTTTTTGTAGACTCTTCAACAAGGACCTTGCTAAAATCTCTAAAATGAAGAAAGTTCAAAAGAAAATTGAGTATTCTTTGTGATGCTTTTTAACATTGGTCAAATTAATCTTCGATCAAAAATATTATTTGGTTTCTTATACTTTCAAAAAATAAGGCAACATTATGCATATGAACATCAAAACCTCATAATCACTTGTCGAATTAGTACAAACTTAAATGTGCCTTTGAACAAATTTATAAATACCTAAATCCGTTGAATTTGAGTGCAACCAACGTCACTACCACAGTTATCGATAAATGTTGTAATTTAATTGTACGGAATTGCAAGGAGAATGTTTGGTTAGTTTTGATGCCATCATTTTGTTTTACTAGACTCTTCAACAAGGACCTTGCTAAAATCTCTAAAATGAAGAAAGTTCAAAAGAAAATTGAGTATTCTTTGTGATGCTTTTTAACATTGGTCAAATTAATCTTCGATCAAAAACATTATTTGGTTTCTTATACTTTCAAAAAATAAGGTAACATTACGCATATGAATATCAAAACCTCATAATCTCTTGTCGAATTAGTACAAACTTAAATGTGCCTTTGAACAAATTTATAAATACCTAAATCCGTTGAATTTGAGTGCAACCAATGTCACTACCACAGTTAACCACATTACCACTACCACAAAAAAATGTTTAATCAATTCCACTGATGTCCAACATTAAATGAAAATGTAATGGGCATGATGGATAAGAATATCAAGGATAATATAAACAGAGATAAAAAATTTAACTTTTTTTGATTAGAAAACCTTTCTAGAGTGTGTTAAACGCGAGAGAAAATGCTTGTTAACGGTCAGTTAACAATGATATTGAAGCTGATGACAAAAAATTCTTTATTTTTTAAATTAATGCAGGCAGGATTTCAGTATTCTTGATTAAAAATTATTTTGATTGAGATACTCCTATAATTGGTGACGTAAACTACTTTGAAGTTAATTTGAAGAATGGATATGCAATGGAATGCAATAATAAAAATTGCCACTCTTAGCTGTGTTGTATTAAAGTTTTCAAAAATCCATAGTTTACTGTGTTTTTCATCATTAATTTGAACTGGCCTTATTCAAGTGGAGCACAATTTTACAGTATTTTTCTGAGTTTTTTTAATTAAAGTAATCTCAAAATTCACATGCATTTCGGATTTTAATTTTTGGAATGGGGCGCGTAACAAAGCAATCTATCGAACTGCATACAACAAATTTTGATGCATTATGAATAGGGCGGGATATGAGCCTAAATTTGACTTTAAAAAACTGGCCTTATTCAAGTGGCGCGCAGTGTATAACACAAAATATTTAAAACTTGAATTGTGTATTCTTCAGCATCTTTGTCAAAATACAATGGCGCATATTCGTAAACAATTTAAAGTCAACTTAAAAATAAAAGCTATTTTGGACAATTTTAACAAAGATTAAAATGTCAAAAGGCTGATTTTAATTTATAGTTTATTTTTAAAGTCGAAAAATTAAAAAAAGCGAACAATTAAAAAGGCGCGTAATTTACAGAATATTAGCAATCTGAAGATAGTAAGTAATTTTAACAAAAAGGCGCAGTGTATAGAGAAAAGCTCCAAAGGCGTAAACTGTTCAAATAACAATCAAAATTAAAACAGCGCATAATTTACAGTATTTTTGCGTCCTTAGAAACTATTCAAAACAAACACAAAAAGGAAAAGACGCCTATTTATAAAATAAGCAAAAACTCTGTAAATTAAGCTAATTTTTTAATGTTATGTTTTTTTGAAAATTTTGCGCCTTTCTCTATAGTTTCCGCTCTTTTAAAAAGACAAAAAATAAATCTGAATATTAGGCGGATTTTTTAATTTCAAGTTTTTAAAAAAATGTTGCGTCTTTCTCTATATTTTGCACTCTTTAGAAAGGCGCTAAATTTTAGAACTCTTTTAGAAAGGCGCAACATTTTTGAAAATTCTGCTCCTTTTCCATTTTGTGATATTTGAAAAATGTTGCGCCTTTCTCATATTTTGATCTTTTTTAAAAAGGCGCAAAAATTCTGAAAGTTGTGTTTTTTTGAAAAATTTGCGCCCTTCTGTAGAGGCGCAAAAATATTGTAAATCAGGCTTATTTCCAATGTTATGCTTTTTTGAAAATTTTGTGCCTTTCTCTATATTTAGGGCTCCTTTAAAAAGGGACAAAAATTCTGAAAATTTGTCGATTTTTTTATTTTGTGTTTTTTATATTTTGCGCACTTCTTTAAAGGCGCAACAATTTTGAAAAATATGTGCATTTCTAATTTTATTCATTTTTGAAATTTTGCGCCTTTATCTAAATTTCTCTATATATATCGCCACCCTCTCCACCTCTGGATCCATTCTTGTTACACACCCGCTTTTAACGAATCTTCTGAGCGACTGAACTGAAATTTTTGAAAATTTGACAAAAAAAAATAATAAAAAAAAACGGACCCTACAGCTAATCATTATTATAAATTAAATGTATTGTTTGGGAAACATTTACTGCAAAAAAAGATCTCAAATTCATTTGGAATTTTTTAAATTTCAGTTTGAAATGGTACAGTACATGCTAAACATAATAATGCGTCACAAAATATATTTCCATCTATTAAAATATGCAATAAATATTTTCCAAACAATACATTCAATTTATAATAATGATTAGCTGTAGGGTGCCGATTTTATTTTTTTTTGTCAAATTTATAAAAATTTCAGTTCAATCGCTACATTTATTTTTAACCCTTTTAATCAAATACACACCAGATGATAACGCAGTGCATATTTTCAATATCATGTTTCCAATATTGCGGACAACATATGCAAATATTTTTGTCTGTTTCTGCGCTTCTTTTAATCTTCAATTTTTGATATTCTTTGATAAATTATTTATTTTACCATTTGTATATGTTTATTCCGTTTCTGTTTTTCACAGACGGACATCTACGCATTTTGTTGTTTTGTCAGTTTTGACGTTTCTTCTAAAGAAATGTGCAACATGATCGTAACTTGTTCTTACCTTTCACTCTTTGTTTGTGCGGCTGCACTAATAACACTAATAACATGTTTCTAGTATTTTTGCTAAAACATTAAAGCATGGAATATTTTTTATGAAAATATCAGAACTTGTAGAATTTTGATCTTCAATTTCTGATATTCTCTGAAAATTATTCATTTGATCATTAGTACATGTAAATTCTGTTTGTGTTTTTCACAGACAGACATCTATGTTTTTTTATTTTGTCTGTTTTGACAAATTAACATCTAACATCTAAAGATTGGTGTAAATTGCACCCATACATTCATGAACATTGCCAATTTCATTGCACATATTTAAAATAGTTGAACACATTCAAATATTCGCAACACATGCAAACTTTGACTTTCACCAAAAAATATGAAATCTCTGTTTTTTCGATCTTTGGCAAAATACGTATTTTTCGCAATTACATGATTTTGAATTAAAATTTATGCCATGGTAATAATTTCTATGTTTTGAACAATACAAAATTGATTTCATAAAAAACTTAAAATGCAATAATTACATTTAAAGTTTTAATATTTTTTTGAATTTAAAATAAAAAATCTAAAACATTATAATTATTGTGAAACATAACATATAAATAATAAATTTGAAAAATTGATAATCAAAATTAAAATTTCATTTTCAAACAAATTTTTTAAAATACATTTTTTTTTTATATACAGCTGTGTGAAAAATAATAGCAGCGCTCTACTATAAATTATAAATTTATATTTTAAATTTATATATTTTTTTATTTTTTAGAAGCGATTCCAAATTTGTTACAAAATCCATTATTTTCTTCAAAGTTTTTAAATTTAATACTTGTATTTATATAAGTTAGGCTAATTTGAATAGTATTGTTAAATATTTGAAATATTTTGTGTTGCTTTGATTAATTATGGAACCTACAAAACCTTGTTTTAGTAAATAGCGAAAAATCCTTGAAAATCCTTAAAATTTTTTAATAGAGCTTTCAAAATTATACAGGATATTGTTTATTTCTTAGCTAAAATGTTAACTGAAACAAATAATTTGACAACAAATACGAAACACGCGTTTAAACGTAAAAAAAGTATCAAAAAATCACTTGTTTCAATGTTACATATAATTTAAGTAACCTTTTCTGTGAAATGTACCAAAGTGAAAAAAAAATATGGATATGCAATTCGAAAGATATGATTTTAGAAAACAACTCATAAAATAAGTTTTTTATGAAAGTAGCCCTGAAGGACAATTATAGACCTCGGCAAATATTGAAACTATTAATTAAAAGTATTTAAAAATCGTGACTAACCCTCTGAACCATTAGTCTAAAAATTGCGGCATTTACTATTGTCCAATACATTAAAATTTGTAATTCTGATATTCCAGGAATCAGTCGTGGCAATTTTGAACCATTGGATCATACTAAGTTACGCTAGTGGTTACATCAAGTTACACTTACGATAGACACGTGCAAACTCGAGATGTATCAATATTTGCCGATGTGTATTATAGTTCTTAATGGCTTCTTACAGAAAAAACTTCTTCTATGAGTGGTTCTCTAAATGTTAATCTTTCAAATTGCATATCAAGATTTTTTTTCACTTTGGTACATTTCAAAGAAAAGATTACTTAAATCATATGTGATATTGAAACAAGTGATTTTTTGATACTTTTTTTACGTTGAGACACGTGTTTCGTATTTTTTGTCAAATGTTTAGCTTTAGTTAACATTTTAGTTATGGAATAAACAATATCCTATATAATTTTGAAAGCTCTATTAAAAAATTTTAAGGATTTTTAAGGTATTTGCGCGATTTACTAAAACAGGGTTTTGTATATTCCATATTTAATCAAAGCAACATAAAATATTTTAAATATTCAACAATACATTTTAAATTAGCCTAACTAATATAAATACAAATTTTAAATTTAAAAACTTTGAAGAAAATAATGGATTTTTAACAAATTTGGTATCGCTGCTATTATTTTTCACACCTAAATTCAAGACTCATTTACAAAAGATAACATCTTTTTTTAAAATAGGTTAAGAATATGAAAAAATAAGACGACATTGTAATGACATAATTTCAATAAATGTAAATTATAAAAATAATTGATTGTTCTTATACGAAACACTTCTAAAAAATCGAATTTATAATTTATAGGAGAGCGCTCCTATTATTTTTCACACAGCTGTAAATAAATAGACAATGATATGAAATAAATATTACTTTTGTGAAATAGTTAAGAAATATTTTCATTTAATTTTATATTATGTTTAAAACTATAGAAATCATTAAAATGTAAATATTTATGATAAAGTATAAATTTAATTTTTCAAAAAAAAAATATTAAAAAACACCACATTTTATGTTTTTTTTTTTAAATTTGTCTTATGGTATGACAATTGCACCTTATGGTTAGGCTTTTAGAAATTATTCATTTCTAAACATTTATAATATAAATTTTAATAAAAAGAAAAATAACTATACAGTAATACAGTTGATGAAATTGAATTAAATGCTCTTTGTAAATCAATATTTTTTTTAATATGAAAATAATCAAAACGAGTTGGGAAAGTTAGGTCACATGTGGCGGATTTTTATAGTCGGTCGGGCCCGACTATGGAATACCCTACACCTTTGGTGGAGATATTAATGAGGAATATTTAATTGTATACCTTAATTTAAAATTTTTAATTATGCTGAACCTCCCCACCCTCAGAATATTATTCATATATCAGAAATTTACGTCTTATATCCCCATAAATTAAAAAATTTATATAAAGTATAAAAAACTAAAAAAAAAAATTGAAAAATATAATTGTGCGGACCAATCCTATATTTAAAATTTTGAAAGGCTAATATTTCATAGATTTGATTTTAATAATTTACGGATCAAATTTCCACTATGAAAACCCGGGAAATAATGAAAAAAAAAGTGGGCGGATCACGCCCATTTTTGGACCACATGTTTTTAGGTGAATTCTAACAATACGTTTTAAATTTTATAACTATACCTTGAATACTTTTCGAGTTATTAGTTTCGAAAGAATTATATAAAAATGACTTGTATGGGAGGTGGGCGTGTCCGTTGACCGATTTGGCTCATTTTCAAACTCAGTTCCTACTTTTGGCTAAAATATATTGAGACGAAATTTCATCGCATTCTGATCAGTATTTCTCAAGTTATTCTGTATTCGGACAGCAAGACAGCAAGACGGACAGACAGACAGACATACAGACGGACATGGCTAAACGGACTCGGGTAGTGATGCTGATCAAGAATATATATACTTTTCCATACCGGACACGCCTCCTAAGGGGCGTTACAATATATGCACAAAGTTAATATACCCTGTACCTCATAGGTGTAGGGTATAATTATTTATGTGAAAAATTTCTAAAATTTTTCATAAAAAAATTGACAATTTTTTGTACGTTTTTTATTTATATTAAAATTTTTGATAATATTTTTCATATATTACTGTTTTTTTAATATATTTTAATATACTATACAATAAAATTTACAATCCGAGCAGAAAACCACATATATATTTTATTTCACCAACATTTTTGTGAAGTTGACAATGTTCATGAATGTATGGGTACAATTTACACAAATCTTTAAATGTGTTCGTTAATTTCTACTTGTAAGAACAAGTTACGATCTTGTTGCACATTTCTTTAGAAGAAACGTCAAAACTGACAAAACAACAAAATGCGTAGATGTCCGCCTGTGAAAAACAGAAACGGAATTTACATATACAAATGGTAAAATGAATAATTTATCAAATATCAAAAATTGAAGATTAAAATTCTACAAGTTCTGATATTTTGATAAAAAAATAAAGCTTGCTTTAATGTTACAGCAAAAATACTTAGAAACATTAAAGCAATTCTATGACATATTTTGTTGTTGTGCTGTCACTTCAGTTCTCGCGGATAAAAATTACACCCAATTATCCAATATCCGAAATGTGACAATTTTGATGGCACCCAAAAACTACACCGGCACCCAAAGTTTCTATCTTAGTATATATAAAGTCTTTGCCTAGCCCTACCACATTATTTCAGTATGACATTGTATATCGCTGCGTGTTTTTTCCTCCATTTTAATGAAATATTTCATATACAAACATTTAAAAATTTCAGTAAGATAAAGTATAAAAGATTTTATCAAAAATTTGACAACAAAAACATTGCGAACTTATATTTACAAATATAGAATTCTGATAAATTACTCTCTCGACACCTTTTTAGGTAACACACTTTTTTTTTTGAGTAATATCTGGACACAGATTTTTTTGCCAACAAGGTTTGTAGAACAAGGTTCATATTTTATTTTGTGATAAAGTTTTCATCTGCAACATGTCGAAATCGTGCGATAACATGCGATATAAAGTACTAAAAACGGACTTTTTCCAACATTGACTCCAAATCTCGACGTATATGTCAAATTCTGAGTACCGAAGTCTACCAAAAATGATAAGTTTTATTTCTGTGAACAATTCTTGTTAACCAGTGTAATTTTTAAAAGTTATCAGAGTTTTTGAGATACAAAACTCTGAACATATGAAATACAAGAAATAAAAAAAACTTTGGCGCAAATTCATAGTCAGTTAAAGTCGACTCTAAAAACATTTAATCATATAGTAAAATAAAAGTCAGCTTTTTCTTATTCATAAACATCAAAAAGTCTGCTTTATGTTTAGTAGTCTGCTCTATATTTAAAATGGGCAAAAGCTTATTTTAAATATTTAAAGTCGACTTTAAATGTTGCTTGTCGCACATCTTATCAATAATATTTAATATTTGAACCATGATATATACAATTTACAATTAATGTAAATTGAGTATCATACAAGAGTTAAATATGTTGAAGCCTTCTTTTTCAAAAGGAAATAATTTTAAAAAATTTTGTAAATTTTTTGGCAGTTGAATTTTTAATAATTTATTTTTAAATGTCATCACAAATTGTCAAATTCGATAAAATGTAAAAGATTTCACTTGGAAATTTTGTATTTTGGCTGTGTTTAATAACATTTTATTTTAAAGTCGACTTTTGTTAGAGTTAGCTTCTATATAACATTTATTAAAAGTAAACTTTAAAATTAGAGAAGACTATAGAAAAAATCGACTTTAACTGCTATACATAGGCTTACTTTGTGTTTAGCCCGCAATTTAAAATATTTTTGTAACATCTCAATCTTAATAATTTGATTTTCCCGGTTCCTGACAATTACAAAATGGCGTTCTTCCATTTTTTGGTTTTGGGGGCGGAAACTATCCCTTCAAGCACTGTGCTTAAGGTAATTGATTAATCGCACAATTGATTAATTTCACTGTGGAATTAAATTTCGTCCGATATTTATTATTGGGTAGAATATTAATCGCATTTCGATATCAATGAAGTAAATTTATATGTCCAGTAATATCACAAGTGATAAATTTTACTTTAACTTAGATGTAGAATGACCCCTGAAACAAAACTCATATATCATTAAAATACAAATATATTTTATTAGTTTATTAAATTACAGTCCGATTATAAAATACAGTAGTCACACCATTTTTTTTGTTAACTCATGTGTATGCAATCTAACTAAAAGGAAAATTGGGAGAATTGTACTTTACCGGCCGAAGTGAAAATAAAAAATTTCCACCTCCTTTAAAAAAAAATTACAACAACAGAGTTTTAATTTTTTTTTTTTTGTAGTTTTTAATTTTTTTGGTGTATATAGTTATATTTTTTATGTATTTTGATTGATGGAATTGAAATGGAGTGAATTAAATTTACTTAAATTTAATGTGGCTACAAGAATAGGTGTTAATTTAATTTTAGAAGTAATTTGAATTATGTGGGTGGCGGATATCTGTTGCTGAAGTACATTTTTTGGACATTTTTAAATTTTTGTTTGATAAATTAAATTTTGCTCGGAAGAAAAGCGCCGCTGGCGAAAAATTTTTCATTTTTTTATACAAATGCAAGTTATTTTTGTGCTTCTATTTCCCTTCATTTGAATCAAAATATATACCCTTGAAATACATAAGATAACCATTTAAAAAAAAAAAAGAAAAACAAAATCAGAAAAATATACCCTCTTTAAAAGTTTAATACTGTTATCTTTGTACTACCTGTATTACAAAACTGAAGTTCAAACTACAAATGTGTAAATATTACGAACATAAAATGGTCTAGAGGGCGCTATAGTTGTAAGTAGGTCCCCAGAAGTCCCAGTGAATTTTTTGCCTAGTAGAAATTGTAATAGGGTCATTACAGGGAACTGACCATTACATTTTTTTCCTTGTTATAACCCGATCAGTTACATGACGATCACGATCTGGACATTATCATGTATACCCTAATAGGGTACATTTCTACTAGGGTTTTGCTTTCACATTTTTTTTGCAAAAATACATCGGGTGTCATTTTTTTTTAATTTCACTTCGGCCAGTAAAGTGCAATTCAGCGGGAAAATTTAATAAAAAATATGTAATAGTTTACAAAACAATATTCTCTTACATTCATATATTCCTATAAATATTATATATCAAATACAAGAAAATGTTTATTGATTATTTACTGTGACATACATACACATAAAATTAATTACTTTATACCATAACAAAAGCATCTTTACCACAAAATAAATAAGGATACTGATCAATCATTGTTTGGACTATGTCCTCTAAATAAGGGCGTAATTGCTCAAAGTGTCCCATATCTGTAAAATCGATAGGAATCAGTGTTGGCCACCAACAAATTGCCAAATTTTTACTGTCCATGCTGTTAAGCTTTGAGTTCTCGGATACACTGGAATTGTAAAAATTATTTTTTAAAATATAAATTTAATATATATTATTAAACACACGTTTAGTGTCACAAAATTAGTCACATAAAAAAGGAAACATAAAAATACAATAATAAACAATAATAAAAAAATGTGTCTGCATTGGTTTCCGAAAACAAAGGGACATAAGTTCACTGTCATGCCAAACGGCGAATGTGCATTTTTAAAAATGTTGGGAAATCAAATTTTAAAGTTTGAAGTGCTTTAAAAATTAGCAAAATTTATATTTTTTTTAATTTCTGTTATTTTGGTTTATTTGTTAATTATTATAACGTATATAAAATATCTTTAGATTTGGGCAACCTACTGAATTATAAATACGTATTTTGTAAGACTATATCCTGAACAAAACGCAAATATTTTTGTTTTTTATGCTACAATTTTTTATTAGCGCAAGATAAAATAGTCAGCCCAATCGAGAAACGCGTCGGGAGACATTTCCGACGGAATTGACAAAAAATCAATCGAGCAACTTACAGTTATCCGACGTATATTCGAAATTTTTCATCGGAAACAAATCAATCGAGTTTCCCGTTATGTGAACATTTACTGTCAAATTTGCTCACATTTTATTTTTATGTGAAAACATGAAATTTAATTTAGTAATTGATTGCAGAAATAAAGTAGTTAAACTGTGAAAATAGTTAAAAAAAAATTATTTCGACTGCTTGGATGTTGGATGAGTAACTACTGTCGTTAGCATTTAAAAAATTAATTAAAAAATAAAATTACATTCGTTTTGTATTTGCAGTCATTTTAAAATGTCAAATAGAGAACGTTCAATCAATAAAATTGAAAACAAATTTAATTTTTATTTCGAAATTTGGCATTTAATATTGAAATTGAGAGGAAAACAATGTTGCGTTGTTTTATAAATGTTTCCCATTCCTCGGAAAACTTGATTAGATTTTATTTTCCGTCGGAAGGAGAACAATCCGACGAGCTTCCGTCCATCGGGAACTTCGATTGGGTAATAAAGTAATAAAGAGACTGAGTAATAAAGAGACTTAATTTTTTGCTTCTAATGCACCTATCGATCTGCATCATTAATTAAAGATATTTTTAAACCAGTTGGGAAGGTTAGATCACATGGGAAATTTTATATTTGGTGTTATTATGATAGTTAGGATTATCAAAATTATAGACGGTCTAAGCCGACTATACATACCCTACACATATGTGTGGTTACCATTCAAAGTGGTATATAGGTCACCAGGGAATACGAATCCTGAAAATAACTACAAACTTTCAATCACTGAAGAATTTCCATTCATTTGATACCCATATTTACAAATGGGTAGGTGTACCGAATTTAGATTTTTTTTTTGGGAACCACAAGTCGTTTCGCGGGAAAACATTATTTTCATGTATTTGTCATTAAGTCAATATATATTTGACCAAAAAATTTTACCTAAGCACGTAAACAGTAAAATTGAGCAGTAGATGTAAATTTTATATGAGGTATTTTAATATAAATGGTCAGATCACAGGTCACAATGAACTGATCTATTTTTTCTATTTTTACGCACATACAGCGTAGGTATATAAGTAATCTAAGTTATAAGTTTCATTCATCTAGCTCTTCAATTTTTTAAGTAGTAGGGATTTCAACAGACAGACAGACGGACAGACGGACACACGGACATCGCTAAATCGACTCAAGAGATCATGCTGATCAAGAATATATATATATATATATATATATACTTTTCCATACTGGAGATGCTTCGGCGTGCCAAACTGAATATACCCTTTCACTCTTAGTGTAGGGTATAATAATGATGCAAATCGATAGGTGCTTTAAAAACAAAGAATTAATACCTTTACACCACAATTTTATCTTGCACCAATAAAAAATTATAGCAAAAAAAAAACGAAGAAATTGGAAAAATTGAAAATTTTGTCATGCCAAAAGGGCGAATCTTTTAGTTTTTTTGCTATAACTCTTTAATGGTACAAGATAAAATAGTGATGTAAGGGCAATTATTATTTGTTTTTAAAGCACCTATCGATCTGCTTCATTAATTATAAATATTTTGCCAAAAAAAAAAACAAATGGCAAATTAATGTTTGGCAAACTATTTTTAATTAATGATGCAGATCGACAGGTGCTTTAAAAACAAATAATAAATTCCTTTACACTACTATTTTATCTTATACCAATAAAAAGTTATGGCGAAAAAACGAAGAGATTTGCCCTTTTGGCATGACAAGATTTTTAATTTTTCAAATTCGCCCTTTTGGGTTTGTCTTTTGTGGCTATAAATATCAAACAAAATGACACGTGATTTTGGCACATCATACTTGAGGATAAACTACATTCAAAAATGTTGAAAATTGCACATTCGTCCGTTTCGGGTTTGTCTTTTGTGGCTATAAATATCCAACAAAATGACACGCGATTTTGGCACATCATACTTGAGGATAAACTACATTCAAAAATGTCAAAAATTGCACATTCGTCCCTTTGGCATGATAGTGACGATATTTTAGTTTATATGTATTAATCGCGACTTTTATTAAAAACTGCGTCTTCAGTTCGCGTTGCTTACAAAGTGCATTTAAATAATCTTCATTTATTCCGACATTCAACATCGCTGTATACTTTATTATTTAGAAACGAGTCTAAAATATAAAATATAAAATTAAACTATTACAGAAAGAGATAAGTCTTACGATATGTGATATTTATTTTCTCTAAGAGCAAAATTCTTAAAAATCAAAGTTTACCTTCGGTAAACATGGGCATATCAGTGTTTGAATTTAAACATGTCTCATCAAGTTAAACACCTTTACTAAGCTAAGTTACCGACATACAATTTTAAACTGTACTTAAGCACTGTTTTGGCCTAAACAGTCGTTAAAATTGAGATGAGATAACGGTGCTAAGTAAATAAAAATGATTTTCCTATTGGTAAAATTTATTTTAAATAAAACTTTTTATTGTTTAATTTAAACAATATTGAATCCCTATGTGACAAACACCGTCAATGTGTTTGGCTTCAGGAAATTACAAACCATACTAAGAAAACAAAGATTTTAACCAGAACATCGACAGTCGACCCTAAGAAAACAAAGACCTTTACCTTAAATATTAAAGCCGTTAACTTATATTCACTTACAAATTACTTGTGTATAGAAGTACACAAACTTCTTTCCCCGCTTTAAATGGCGTTAAGGTTATGAATTTAAAATAAAAAATAAATAAAAATATTAGAAACACTACACATTTTTTGATTATTTAGTTTTGTCCCGTATTCTTCGAAAAAATAAATATAAACCAGTTGAGAAGGTTATTAAGAATTATGTAAGTTTTAGTCGGTCTAAGCCGACTATATATACCCTATACATATGTGATAATCTGTGAGGTGACCACTTAATAAGGTGCATAGGTCACCAGGGTTTACAAATCCTGAAAATACCTACAAACTTGAAATCGCTGAAGGATTTCCCTTAATTTGATACCCATATGTACAAATGGGTAGGTATACCAAATTTCGATTTTTTTTTCGAGAACCACACTTCAGTTCCCGAGAAAACATTATTTTCATATGTTTGAGCATAAAGGAAATATATATTTGGCAAAAAAAGTTCACTTAAGCTCGTATAAAGTAAAATTCATCCGTAGATGTACATTTTATGACGTATAAGTGGTGGATTCGCAGGTCACAAAGGTCCGATCATGTCAATCTTCTTGTTGGTACAGCGTAGATATATAAGTAATCTAAATTAGAAGTTTCATTGATCTAGCTATTCTAATTTTTCTGTAATCGTGATTTCAACAGACAGACAGAGGGACAGATGGACATCGTTGAATCGACTAAGAGGTCATGCCAATCAAGAATACATATACTTTTCCGTACCGGGGATGCTTCCTGCTGGGTGTTACAAACGGCGTACCAAAATCAATATACCCTTTCACTCTTAGTGTAGGGTATACAAATTATAAAATATATATGCAATGATCAGTTCTGCATAGAATTTTAACAACTTTATCCAAGTTAATATTAACAAGTCCACATTTATTTTTAGTAATTTCATTTCAACGATTCATTCTTCTAAAACATGTTTTTCATCAGTAATGCTCTAAATCGTAACTCAGATGAGATTTTTTTTTATTTAAAACATTTAAATAACACTACCCAACACTATTTTTGCCACGAACATCCCATACATCAATTCTATATAAATCGCTGGTGCTGATTGCAACTGCATACTCAGTTTTTTCTATTGCACTCAACCAAAAAATACATACCAGAATGAATAAATACATTGCCTCAATGTATTTATACCCTACACTAAGATTGAAAGGATATATTCAGTTTGGTACGCATTTTCTATGATCCAATGATGTGTTCATTGATTTGTATAAATTAATACATTGGTCCAAGGAACGTATACATTTAATTTATGAACGAATTCGTTGACAAAATGAAATAAATAATTGATTTTTATGATTAGATTCATTAGCACAATCAACTTACATATTTAGCTAATAATTTGTAAGTAAAATAGACTAATCTAATCCATGTCCATACACGGTAAAAAAATCTACTTTCCTGCAACATATTAATGTTTGCAGTCATAAATTTTCCTAATTTAATTTGCTGTTACTTCAAAATCAGATTTTTCAAAGTTATGTTGGTATTCATTTCATAACTAATGGTTATATGTTATTATAAACGTATTTATTTGAAGTCAGGAAATTAAAAAAAAATGTGTAGCAAACATAATATGTTGTCTGCAAATTTGATTTTTCCATGTGTGTAATAAATATATTGTGGTTAAAATACATTTAACAAATTAACAAGCCGTTAAAAACATTTTGAACTATGAACAACAATTAAAATTTTGTACACTTAGAAATTAATAATTAAACATACAAATTACATTTAACATTAAATGTAGACAGCGCACGAACTTCTCGCGTCACTTTATAATTGTCCACTGATTTTGGTTTTCCGTCGTTTTTGTTTCTCCACTAAGTTTCTGTAAATATGTGCGCATTTGTCCGTTTAGTCTTTTCTCTGTTTTTTGGTTTATTATATGGAGCATTTCTAATGTGTAGCGTTTTATATTTTCTTAAATGTGTCATTGGTCATATTTGTGTATTTTTCAATCAAAGTCAATTTATTTTCTATTATGTTAAAAGCGAAGTCAACTGATATACTTGGAAACAGTGATATTACGTCAAATGATATACATATTTCATTGTCATATATATAGGTGCCATTAATTCGTGTCTTGAATTCGACAGCGACAGAAGTAAATTCTAGCTCGCTGTAAATACAGTTTTGCGCCAATCTTAACGAAACTTTACACTAAGCATACTTGTACTATGAATAGATGCCCACCTATCATGTAATTGAAATAGTAAAATGACTATAACTTTTGTATGGAATGAGATATTTTGTTTATAATTGGTATTTAGATACATACTGTAATTGCACATGACCATTCTTAATATGGGCGTGATTGGCCAACTGCAACGCCTACCATTCTTCTAAAACTATATACTGATAATATACTGATAATATTAGGTACTATGATACATATCACAATTCTTAACTAACATACCAAAAATGAGCCAGTTGAAAACTTTTTTTCCCATGTCCATGTAATTTTTGTTTTATGTTTTTGACAAATAATCAGGAAAAATAAGAATAGTCACTTGAAATTTTTGATATACCAGATGGTAGTTCTCTCAATTCACAATAATATAAAACTAACACTCTGCATGTGGAGTATATATTGAAAGAGTTATGACAGTTTTAATGTAACCTATTTTTATTTCTTAAAAAACAGTTGTTTTAATTTATTGACTTTAAGCAAGCCTACAGAAGGATTTTTCACTGGGGTGTATAATTTTTTGTTTGTTACCTAGGTTCTTATAAATTTCTAATAAAATGATATATTTTTAAACTTTCTGAAAGTCGAAATATCGGGAAAAATAAAATAAATTAAAAATCAAAATTTATTGGCGCAAATTCATAGTCATTTAAAGTCAACTCTAAAAACATTTAATCATATAGTTAAATAAAAGTCAGCTTTTTCTTATTCATAAACATCAAACAGAATACTTTATGTTTAGTAGCCAGCACTATATTTAAAATGAGCAAAAGCTTATTTTAAATATTTAAAGTCGACTTTAAATGTTGCAAAGTCACACATTTTAAAAATTATATTCAATATTTTAACGATGATACATACAATTTACAATTAATGATAATTCAGTATTATGCAAGGATAAAACATGTTGAAACATACCACTGCTTTTCGATTTAATGCCTTACTTATCAACGCAAAATAATTTTTAAAAATTTTGAAACTTTTTTGACAATTGAATTTTTAATAATTTAATAATTTAGAATTATTAAATTTGACAAAATGTCAAATTCGATAGAATGTAAAAGATTTTACTTGGAAATTTTGTATTTTGGCTGTGTTTAATAAAATTATAATTCAAAGTCGACCTTTGTTTGAGTTATCTTCTATTATGTTTATGAATAACATTTATTTAAAGTAAACTTTAAATTTAAAGTAGACTTTAGTAAAAGTCGCCTTAACTGCTATACATAAGCTGACTATGAATTTGCGCCATTGTTTTTCAATTTTTAAACACCGGACCTTGAGCCCATTTAAAATAAAATATAATAAATTAAAATTTTGATCAAATAAATATAAGTATATGAGCCATTCCACAACAAATCGACCAGCGGTGGAAGCTCACCTTCTTCGATTTGAATGAAATTTAGGCAACTGATAAAGGGTATCGAGATATGCATAGAACAATTTTTTTTTCGACCATTACTAATAACTTCTAAAACTAGATTCAATAAGATAAAGCTGACGCCATTTTAAAAATCAGTACTCAACACTATTTTTGCCACGAACATCCCATACATCAATTCTATTTAATTCGATGGTGCTGATTTTGACTGCATACTAAACCGAAGCGTCGTTATAAGTATCAATTTGTTATTTGAAATTATTATGAATTAATTATTATTTCTGTTTTTTTTATATGTACACAGAATTATTTTTTTTTTTGATACGAAATATCTTTTATATTCTTTAATTATTATCTGTTAATTACTGCATGTAGCGGGGAAAGCTTACAGAAACTCTTTGGTTTACTCCGGCATGAAGGGGAAAATCACCACACTATACATATACACCTCACTCTCTCTTTACGCTCACGTCCACACACAACACTCGCTTTTTTACGCAGACTTGAAAATACAGCACTCGATCTTTACACACGCGTATACATGCATCACTCGCTCTCGTCACACGCCCACATACAGAAGCAGAGAACTTGTCGCACATGATCAACTGATAACCAACACTTCGCTGCCTGGATTGATCAGTCTGACGGTGGTCTTCGGCGTGTGCACACACCACCATAAGTAGCTACTGCTTTGTTGAGAGAAGCATACAAAGACTGCTCACCGTTTGCATCAACGTAGGACAAGAGTGCGCGGGTCGTAGAGAGTGGGTTCTGCTGGCCCCAATCCCCTCAGACGACTAGCACCTTTTTGCAGTAGGCAGAGTGCCCTTCTGGTGGTTACTGCCAAAGGGTGCAGGCTTACACACACTAACACCCACTCAATTATCAGAAATGGATTTGGCGGTTTTAAAAAGCGGAGGACGCGCCAAATTTGAGATCAGTCGGGCTGGAATTGGTCCCGGAAAGTTTCACGCATATATATATTTTTTTTTTGTAATTTTCGCTGAATAATATTAATAAAATTTGGATTTTATAACGTGTTGAAAAAAATATAGAACTACAGATTTTCCTTTCTTAGATAAATTACAATTTATTTTGGACTTCTGACACCACTAGCAGAAAGAAACATTATATGGCGCTCGAGCAGGGACTGATTAAGTAATTAAAATTTATTAATTGAACAATGTTTATCTTGGAACATGGGGAAAGCCTTTGTAAATGCATTGAATAAGGTCGAGTTGGTTGAGTGCCTGATGGAGCTGGAAGAAGATGCGGAAGGAAGTGTGGACGATTTGCGAGCTCGGTTTAGAGTAACATTGGACAGACAGAATCTTAACGCAAGTCAAACGCAATATCTGGAAAATTTACGTGAACGTTTTGCACCCAGTGGTTCAAAGGAGTTGAAGCTACCAAAAAATACAGTAAGGGGAAGATCTTCATCCCCGTGCGCACTCAGTATGACTGACCCGGTGTTAGATGTAGGTGAAATGTGCAAAGACGTCCGCAAGTGGGGAGTACGATTCGATGGAACTAAAGATCCTTTAGGGTTTCTGGAACGGATTGAGGAACTTGCATCTTGAAACAACATATCTACTAATAACTTGTTGTACGCCATGCCTGAAATGTTAAAAGGATGCTGCGATGCCTTGGTTCCACAACAACAGAAGTAGTTGGAAGTGTTATGCTGAATTCAAGGAGGACTTCAAAATTTATTTCTTGCCCGTGCGGTATTTTGAAAAGCTAGAAGCTATCTTACTGAAATCCAATCTATGATGCGATGGGCCACGAATATGTCGACACAACAACAGCTAACCGTGTATATGAAAATTGCCGTCCAGAATACAGGTTATATATAAAACGTCGTGAGTTAACAACCGTTCGAGGACTACTACTGTTGGCACAGGAATACGAAAATATTCGTCATGAAGAGACAACAGCACGCCCAAGTAATCCCCGACCGGTGCGCACAGTAGTCTGCTATCGGTGTGGACAACAAGGACACACTCGGTCAGATTGTAGGAACGCACAAGTAATTTTCTGTTTTGATTGTGGTAAGCAGGGTGTTAAAACTATCGAATGTTGCCGCCAGAATGAGGGAAACGCCAACAGAGGTCTGGAGTCGAAGGGCGCACTGAACCTCTAAGTTCATCAGTTCATCATTTAAAAAGTCACGATAATGATTCACGACTATTCACCAAAATTCTGATAAGGGGTAAAGAATTCGACGCTTTGGTAAATACAGAAGCCTCTAGATGTATAATTAACAATAAAATACCTTCGATGTTTTCTATGCAGGTTAACCCACATGAAGTTAAAAATTTGAAACTGGCGAACGGATCGATGGTTCTCGCGTCACTTTATAATTGTCCACTGATTTTGGTTTTCCGTCGTTTTTGTTTCTCCACTAAGTTTCTGTAAATATGTGCGCATTTGTCCGTTTAGTCTTTTCTCTGTTTTTTGGTTTATTATATGGAGCATTTCTAATGTGTAGCGTTTTATATTTTCTTAAATGTGTCATTGGTCATATTTGTGTATTTTTCAATCAAAGTCAATTTATTTTCTATTATGTTAAAAGCGAAGTCAACTGATATACTTGGAAACAGTGATATTACGTCAAATGATATACATATTTCATTGTCATATATATAGGTGCCATTAATTCGTGTCTTGAATTCGACAGCGACAGAAGTAAATTCTAGCTCGCTGTAAATACAGTTTTGCGCCAATCTTAACGAAACTTTACACTAAGCATACTTGTACTATGAATAGATGCCCACCTATCATGTAATTGAAATAGTAAAATGACTATAACTTTTGTATGGAATGAGATATTTTGTTTATAATTGGTATTTAGATACATACTGTAATTGCACATGACCATTCTTAATATGGGCGTGATTGGCCAACTGCAACGCCTACCATTCTTCTAAAACTATATACTGATAATATACTGATAATATTAGGTACTATGATACATATCACAATTCTTAACTAACATACCAAAAATGAGCCAGTTGAAAACTTTTTTTCCCATGTCCATGTAATTTTTGTTTTATGTTTTTGACAAATAATCAGGAAAAATAAGAATAGTCACTTGAAATTTTTGATATACCAGATGGTAGTTCTCTCAATTCACAATAATATAAAACTAACACTCTGCATGTGGAGTATATATTGAAAGAGTTATGACAGTTTTAATGTAACCTATTTTTATTTCTTAAAAAACAGTTGTTTTAATTTATTGACTTTAAGCAAGCCTACAGAAGGATTTTTCACTGGGGTGTATAATTTTTTGTTTGTTACCTAGGTTCTTATAAATTTCTAATAAAATGATATATTTTTAAACTTACTGAAAGTCGAAATATCGGGAAAAATAAAATAAATTAAAAATCAAAATTTATTGGCGCAAATTAATAGTCATTTAAAGTCAACTCTAAAAACATTTAATCATATAGTTAAATAAAAGTCAGCTTTTTCTTATTCATAAACATCAAACAGAATACTTTATGTTTAGTAGCCAGCACTATATTTAAAATGAGCAAAAGCTTATTTTAAATATTTAAAGTCGACTTTAAATGTTGCAAAGTCACACATTTTAAAAATTATATTCAATATTTTAACGATGATACATACAATTTACAATTAATGATAATTCAGTATTATGCAAGGATAAAACATGTTGAAACATACCACTGCTTTTCGATTTAATGCCTTACTCATCAACGCAAAATAATTTTTAAAAATTTTGAAACTTTTTTGACAATTGAATTTTTAATAATTTAATAATTTAGAATTATTAAATTTGACAAAATGTCAAATTCGATAGAATGTAAAAGATTTTACTTGGAAATTTTGTATTTTGGCTGTGTTTAATAAAATTATAATTCAAAGTCGACCTTTGTTTGAGTTATCTTCTATTATGTTTATGAATAACATTTATGTAAAGTAAACTTTAAATTTAAAGTAGACTTTAGTAAAAGTCGCCTTAACTGCTATACATAAGCTGACTATGAATTTGCGCCATTGTTTTTCAATTTTTAAACACCGGACCTTGAGCCCATTTAAAATAAAATATAATAAATTAAAATTTTGATCAAATAAATATAAGTATATGAGCCATTCCACAACAAATCGACCAGCGGTGGAAGCTCACCTTCTTCGATTTGAATGAAATTTAGGCAACTGATAAAGGGTATCGAGATATGCATAGAACAATTTTTTTTTCGACCATTACTAATAACTTCTAAAACTAGATTCAATAAGATAAAGCTGACGCCATTTTAAAAATCAGTACTCAACACTATTTTTGCCACGAACATCCCATACATCAATTCTATTTAATTCGATGGTGCTGATTTTGACTGCATACTAAACCGAAGCGTCGTTATAAGTATCAATTTGTTATTTGAAATTATTATGAATTAATTATTATTTCTGTTTTTTTTATATGTACACAGAATTATTTTTTTTTTGATACGAAATATCTTTTATATTCTTTAATTATTATCTGTTAATTACTGCATGTAGCGGGGAAAGCTTACAGAAACTCTTTGGTTTACTCCGGCATGAAGGGGAAAATCACCACACTATACATATACACCTCACTCTCTCTTTACGCTCACGTCCACACACAACACTCGCTTTTTTACGCAGACTTGAAAATACAGCACTCGATCTTTACACACGCGTATACATGCATCACTCGCTCTCGTCACACGCCCACATACAGAAGCAGAGAACTTGTCGCACATGATCAACTGATAACCAACACTTCGCTGCCTGGATTGATCAGTCTGACGGTG
This sequence comes from Dryomyza anilis, assembly GCA_951804985.1. Classification (NCBI taxonomy): domain Eukaryota; kingdom Metazoa; phylum Arthropoda; class Insecta; order Diptera; family Dryomyzidae; genus Dryomyza; species Dryomyza anilis. The sequence goes on along the minus strand of OX638130.1, from coordinate 39,058,296 downwards.
GTCTTCGGCGTGTGCACACACCACCATAAGTAGCTACTGCTTTGTTGAGAGAAGCATACAAAGACTGCTCACCGTTTGCATCAACGTAGGACAAGAGTGCGCGGGTCGTAGAGAGTGGGTTCTGCTGGCCCCAATCCCCTCAGACGACTAGCACCTTTTTGCAGTAGGCAGAGTGCCCTTCTGGTGGTTACTGCCAAAGGGTGCAGGCTTACACACACTAACACCCACTCAATTATCAGAAATGGATTTGGCGGTTTTAAAAAGCGGAGGACGCGCCAAATTTGAGATCAGTCGGGCTGGAATTGGTCCCGGAAAGTTTCACGCATATATATATTTTTTTTTTGTAATTTTCGCTGAATAATATTAATAAAATTTGGATTTTATAACGTGTTGAAAAAAATATAGAACTACAGATTTTCCTTTCTTAGATAAATTACAATTTATTTTGGACTTCTGACACCACTAGCAGAAAGAAACATTATATGGCGCTCGAGCAGGGACTGATTAAGTAATTAAAATTTATTAATTGAACAATGTTTATCTTGGAACATGGGGAAAGCCTTTGTAAATGCATTGAATAAGGTCGAGTTGGTTGAGTGCCTGATGGAGCTGGAAGAAGATGCGGAAGGAAGTGTGGACGATTTGCGAGCTCGGTTTAGAGTAACATTGGACAGACAGAATCTTAACGCAAGTCAAACGCAATATCTGGAAAATTTACGTGAACGTTTTGCACCCAGTGGTTCAAAGGAGTTGAAGCTACCAAAAAATACAGTAAGGGGAAGATCTTCATCCCCGTGCGCACTCAGTATGACTGACCCGGTGTTAGATGTAGGTGAAATGTGCAAAGACGTCCGCAAGTGGGGAGTACGATTCGATGGAACTAAAGATCCTTTAGGGTTTCTGGAACGGATTGAGGAACTTGCATCTTGAAACAACATATCTACTAATAACTTGTTGTACGCCATGCCTGAAATGTTAAAAGGATGCTGCGATGCCTTGGTTCCACAACAACAGAAGTAGTTGGAAGTGTTATGCTGAATTCAAGGAGGACTTCAAAATTTATTTCTTGCCCGTGCGGTATTTTGAAAAGCTAGAAGCTATCTTACTGAAATCCAATCTATGATGCGATGGGCCACGAATATGTCGACACAACAACAGCTAACCGTGTATATGAAAATTGCCGTCCAGAATACAGGTTATATGTAAAACGTCGTGAGTTAACAACCGTTCGAGGACTACTACTGTTGGCACAGGAATACGAAAATATTCGTCATGAAGAGACAACAGCACGCCCAAGTAATCCCCGACCGGTGCGCACAGTAGTCTGCTATCGGTGTGGACAACAAGGACACACTCGGTCAGATTGTAGGAACGCACAAGTAATTTTCTGTTTTGATTGTGGTAAGCAGGGTGTTAAAACTATCGAATGTTGCCGCCAGAATGAGGGAAACGCCAACAGAGGTCTGGAGTCGAAGGGCGCACTGAACCTCTAAGTTCATCAGTTCATCATTTAAAAAGTCACGATAATGATTCACGACTATTCACCAAAATTCTGATAAGGGGTAAAGAATTCGACGCTTTGGTAAATACAGAAGCCTCTAGATGTATAATTAACAATAAAATACCTTCGATGTTTTCTATGCAGGTTAACCCACATGAAGTTAAAAATTTGAAACTGGCGAACGGATCGATGGTTCCGGTGATTGGAGCGATACAATGCTGGATTTCAATTAATGGAGTCGTAATGAAACAAGAATTTTTGGTCATGGAATTTACAAGTGATGAAATCACTTTGGGCATGGACTTACTGCGACGTGAAAAGTGTGTCATCACGATTCCATCAGAGCGACATGTCGTCTTTCGCACCATCGGGATCCAATATGAAAATGAGTCCGGCACCCTCACCAGACCTGGAGAGGCAGCGAATTAATGCTTTCATTTCAGAACAGTTACGAAGGTTTGAAACTGTTAGAGGTACGTCCAATATCACCGAACATGTCATCACTATGAAACACAATAGACCTTTGAAACAAAGATATATGCCAAGGAATTCTGCTATGCAAAGAGTTATAGATAATGAGATTAATAAGCTCATCAGCGAAGGACAAATTGAGCCTTCAAGTAGCCCGTACAGTTCACCCGTGGTCCTAGTGAAAAAGAAAAATGATGAATGGCGACTGTGTATAGATATTCGTCAAGTGAATGAGCATTCGGTCCGCGATGCTTACCCGTTGCCACAAATTAATTCCATTTTAGATAAGTTGCGTAATGGAAAATATTTTAGCTCTATCGACTTGCGTCACGGCTATTGGCAAATACCGCTAGAAGCTGCTAGTCGGAAGTACACTGCTTTTACAGTCCCCGGCCGCGGACTATATGAGTGGAAGGTAATGCCTTTTGGGTTGCATTCCGCTTCCGCCACTTTTGAAAGAGCTCTAGACGCTGTAATCGGACCTTCGATGGAGCCATACGCGTATGCGTATTTGGACGATATTGTAGTCATTTGGCGTACGCTGGACGAAAACCTAGAAAACCTGAAACTCGTCATGGATCGGCTTTTTGAAGCGAGGTTAAAAATAAATCCTGAAAATTGCATTTTTTTGCAAACTGAAATCCGATTTCTGGGTCATCTGGTAAGTCCCGAGAAGGTCCAAGCCATTGTCGCAATTTCAACCCCAACTAATCTTAAACAATTGAGGTCTTTCATTGGTACCACGTCATGGTATCGAAGATTTCTGCCAGATTATTCGACGTTGGTAAGTCCACTTACTAGTTTGTTAAAAAAACACAGAAAATGGCAGTGGGGAGAAGCCCAACACAAAGCATTAGAAACCATTAAGCGTAGATTAACCGAAGCTCCCGTACTAGCCTGTCCCGATTTTAACCGACCTTTTATTTTACAGACGGACGCTAGTGATATAGGGTTAGGAGCAGTGCTGTTGCAACAGTTTGAAGACGGGGAGCGCGCTATTGCCTATGCTAGCCGCACATTGAATAATGCAGCGTCACTGAAAAAGAATGTCTGGCCATAGTCTGGGCGGTACGTAAACTACGTCACTATCTGGAAGGAATTCGATAGAGTCACCATCATGAAGAATTGCCCGATGGGCTTTGGAACATATGCAGTTCGACTATGAGATTAAGTATCAACGGGGTAAGCTAAACGTTATTGCAGACGCGCTGCCACGGGCACCTGTGAAGGAGGAAGAGCAGCTGGAACATTTGGGCGGAGTACAAACCACTAAGCCTGTCTCGGATCTCTGGTATTTAAAAATAATAGATATCGTGAAACAAAAGCCTGAGACGCTACCCGACTACCAGTTAGATGCTCAAGGTAATCTTTTGCGTCTTATTTACGACTCCACAGCTTACAACGAGAAAGATCCCAACCCGTGGAAATTGTGTATTCCAAGAGATGATCGCGAAAAGGTTTTACGAGAATGTCATGACGAAGTAACTGCGGGACACCTCGGAATCAATAAAACAATAAGTCGAATTTGCAAACTATATTATTGGCCGGGACTATTTCGAGATGTAGCGAGGTATGTTCGTGCGTGCGATGTGTGTCAAAAATTTAAAGCGGCACAGGTAGCTCCAGCCGGCAAAATGCACACAACAATGGCTACAGAACCCTGGGATATTGTTTGCTCGGATTTTGTAGGCCCTCTACCTAGGTCAACCCATGGAAACAACACACTTATAGTCTTTCACGACAAATATTCGAAGTGGACGGAATTCGTCGCTGTCCGCAAAGCCTCCTCCAAGTCTTTGATTAAAGCCTTTAGGGAACGTATTTTGGCGCGCTTTGGGGTACCCAGACGTTTCATCACCGATAATGGTTCGCAGTACCTAGAAAAAACGGGTAGACAAAACACTCAAATTTTAGAGGACCCCAAGGAAAAAGCTAATTACCTACACGAAGTATTCGATTTAGTAAGGTAAAATTTATCAGTCGCCGCCACACAGCAGGCCAAACACTACAATCGTAGAAGGTCTTGGGCACCCAAATTAAAAGATTTAGTACTTGTACGGCAACATCATATTTCCAAAGCGACGGACTACTTTGCTGCAAAACTAGCAGAAAAATTTGATGGGCCATATGAAGTAGTCGATTTCGTCTCACCAGTTATAGTGAAATTAAAAAAAGTAGGCGAAATCAAAACCAGACACACTTAAAAGACTTGAAATCATATCACGTAAGCACTATCCACCATGAATGAAGACATCAAATTTAAAACCAGTATTGAAAATGCCCGTAAACGTTTCTCTGCGTTGGAAAGTTTAAAAAGGAAGGCAATTCTAATCCCCAGTCCAGATTTTGTCCCTCCGAAACGTCCTAAGTTAAAGATACTCAGCTGTGAAATAATTCGACCGCCTGTTGCACATCCACCAGTCCAAGTAGAAATGACAGACGATAAGGTATTACCACTTATTAACCATGCGACTAGTGACATATTAGCCAAGCTCGTGGAAGAACTCGAAATTTCTGAAGATGAAGTCGTACTACGAGACCAGGTTGCCGAAATAGCGGAACTAATAGGAACAAATCAACCCGGAACTAAAAAAAATGGTTGCGTACGGATTGATATACGACGTTCCGGGGACTTATGGATGCGAAAGGATGGAGAGAAAATAATATTACCAAAACCGAGGAATGACAGGCTAATTTCGGAAAATTAATGTACAGCGCCAGAAAGGAAGAGAGGAATATAACGAAGCGTCGTTATAAGTATCAATTTGTTATTTGAAATTATTATGAATTAATTATTATGAATTAATTATTATTTCTGTTTTTTTATATGTACACAGTATTTTTTTTTCTTTGTTACGAAATATCTTTTATATTCTTTAATTATTATCTGTTAATTACTGCATGTAGCGGGGAAAGTTTACAGAAACTCTTTGGTTTACTCCGGCATGAAGGGGAAATTTACCACACTATACATATACACCTCACTCTCTCTTTACGCTCACGTCCACACACAACACTCGCTTTTTACGCAGACTTGAAAATACAGCACTCGATCTTTACACACGCGTATACATATATACATGCATCACTCGCTCTCGTCACACGCCCACAAAGAGAACTTTTCGAACACGATCAACTGATAACCAACACTTCGCTGCCTGGATAGATCAGTCTGACGGTGGTCTTCGGCGTGTGCAGATACCACCACAAGTAGCTATTGCTTTGTTGGGAGAAGCATACAAAGACTGCTCACCGTTTGCCTCAACGTAGGACAAGAGAGCGCGGGTCGTAGAGAGTGGGATCTGATGGTCCCAATCCTATCAGTCGACTAGCACCTTTTTGCGGTAGGCAGAGTGCCCTTCTGGTGGTTACTGTCAAAGGGTGCAGGCTTACACACACTAACACCCACTCAATTATCAGCAATAGATTTGTCGGTTTTAAAAAGCGGAGGACGCGCCAAATTTGAGATCAGTCGGGCTGGAATTGGTCCCGGAAAGTTTCACGCATCTATATTTTTTTGTAATTTTCGCTGAATAATATTAATAAAATTTGGATTTTATAACGTGTTGAAAAAAAAAATAGAACTACAGATTTTCCTTTTTTTTAGATAAATTACAATTTATTTTGGACTTCTGGCACCACTGTCCTACCCTAGCAGAAAGAAACATTATAATACTCAGTTTTTATACCCTATACTAAGAGTGAAAGGGTATATTCAGTTTGGTACGCCGTATGTAACACCCAGAAGGAAGCATCTCCGGTAAGGAAAAGTATATATATTCTTGATCAGCATGATCTCCTGAGTCGATTTAGCGATGTCCGTCTGTCTCTCCGTCTGTCTGTCCGTCTGTCTGTCCGTCTCTATGTCTGTCTGTCCGTCCGTCCGTATGTCTGTCTGTCTGTCTGTCTGTCTGTCTGTCCATCTGTCTGTTGAAATCCCTACTACTTAAAAAATTGAAGAATGAAACTGATAACATAGATTACTTATATACCTACGCTGTATGTGCGAAAAAATTGGCTAGATGGGTTCATTGTGACCTGTGATCTGACCATTTATATTAAAATACCTCATATAAAATTTACATCTACAGCTCAATTTTACTGTTTACGTGCTTAGGTAAACTTTTTTGGTCAAATATATATTGACTTAATGACAAATACATGAAAATAATGTTTTCCCGCGAAACGACTTGTGGTTCCCAAAAAAAAAATCGAAATTCGGTACACCTACCCATTTGTAAATATGGGTATATGATTTGTATAAATTAATACATTGGTCCAAGGAACGTATACATTTAATTTATGAACGAATTCGTTGACAAAATGAAATAAATGATTGATTTTTATGATTAGATTCATTAGCACAATCAACTTACACATTTAGCCAATAATTTGTAAGTAAAATATTAATTAATCTAATCCATGTATATACACGGTAAGAAAATCTGCATTCCGGCCACATATTAATGTTTGCAGTGATAAATTTTCCTAATTTAATTTGCTGTTACTTCAAAATCAAAATTTTCAAAATTATGTTGGTATTCATTTCATAACTAAGGGTTATATATTATTATAAACGTATTTATTTCAAGTCAGGATATTCAAAAAATTGTATAGCAAACATTATTGTTGCCTTCAAATTTGATTTTTCCATGTGTGTAATAAATATATTGTGGTTACAATACATTTAACAAATTAACAAGCCATTGAAAGCATTTTGAACTATGAACAACAATTAAAATTTTGTACACTTAGAAATTAATAATTAAACATACAAATTACATTTAACTTTAAATGTAGACATCGCACGAGCTTCTCGCGTCACTTTATAATTATCCACTGATTTTGGTTTTCCATCGTTTTTGTTTCTCCACTAACTTCCTGTAAATATGCGCGCATTTATCCTTGTCTGTTTTGTAATTTAGTACTTTCTCTGTTGTTTGGTTGATTATATGGAGTATTACTAATGTGTAGCGTCTTATATAGTTAGTCTCTTCTTGTAATACTTATATGTTTTTGAAGTCAGGTGCGTGATTTTCTTTCGTGTAATGGGCACCTAGTGCTGTTTTTTATTCAATTGGTCTGCTATTCGTTTTATGTTCTGATTTGTGACACGATATTCTCGTCCGCAATTGTATTTTTGTAGTCCCAACATATACCTTATCACATACGTTTGTTTGTAAATTTTTCCGTCATATTTAAAATTTCGTTTGTATATTATACAAAATTTTAGAATTTTCATAAATGTGTCATTCGCGTTAAATGTCCCTATTCCCTGTTAAATAAAGACAATTACTTCATCTTCTTTTCTGCATTTAACTTCGTCCTCCTTTATTTTTATATCACCATTAATTACTTTACAATCTTTTTGTTCATGTTACGTTCTACAAAATAGTACAATATACAACTCAACTTAAAAAGTAAATAACTATAGCTTATATACTAATACTTAATCTATGTTTCAAAGTTACTTTTCCAGTGTCTTTTTCTGCTTCAGCCTAGAAACATAATTTTGGTCAATCACAGTGTGTTTAGCTGCTTTTGCCCAGAAGCATAATTTTAACCAATCACAAGTTCCGTAAAGAACTCAAGTTCGATCCGCAACTCGAGTTCTTAACGCTGACCGTGAAACCAACTCTAGCATAATCAGCAACCCGCGATGACATTGAATTTAGGCCATCGCAAAGTGATTGAATTGAAGTCATCTTTGTTTACAAACAAATTGCACCACGTGCTTATTTTCTTCAAGCTAGCAACTTGACGCTGCTGCGAATTTGGTTTATAGTTACAATTGCTGACTAAGTAAATTGTCGACGCTTATTTTGGCAACGACAAAAAAGTTTGTCATTAAACTAACATCATTCACTTTTTGTTTTAACAACAAAAAGAATGCATTTAAAATTATTTTAAAAGATAGTAATTAATATTTAGCAACAGCAAATACGCACTAGGAAAATATCAATTAACTGCCACGATATGAGTGACTGTCATAATGCTGACTCTCAACATTCGTCATATTTGTGTGTTTTTTCAATCAAAGTCCATTTATTTTCTATTATGCTGAAAGCAAAGTCAACTGGTATACTTGAAAACAGTGATATTACGTCAAAAGATGTACATATTTCATCGTCATATATATAGGTGTCATTAATTCGTGTCTTGAATTCGACAGCGTCTTTGTAAGTGTACAAAATTTCCAATGTTGTTCATAGTTCAAAATGTTTTCAACCCCCCTGTGTTGACGAAAGGTGGCCAGGGTCTCGTTTTCGGCCACAAATGAGTTTTACGGCATTGGAGCCATTTGTTTTCTTAGTTTTTAGTATTAATCTGGCACTGAAGCTACTAACAAAGTAATTAATTTCCCATATAGGTAGTTTAAGTATCAATAGTAGTAGATTATCGGCAAATGTGACAACACGATACGATGAAACCATAGCAATATCTTTCGAGAATCGAGCGAGAGTCGAAGCGAAATAACTTCACTTTGCCGGGAGCTCTTACACTGATTAGTCGCATTATTTCTTACTATTAAACAATGTGTTCAGACATCGTTTGACACTTGACCAACGACGATACATGCAGAACGTCGGCCATCGGAGGCGTTCAGCGAGACATTTGGTAGCAGCGTACACTGGTCCAAAAATGAAAAAAGCTGGCCAAAATTTAATACTTTTTTAAAATTAGAATGCAAGCACTTATAAACATTCCAGGCCATAAATGCGTACATGAATTTTATTCAAAAAAAATACTCTTTTTCACATATTAACTCTCAAAGTAAGTACTTTTTTCATTAAAAAAAAATGTTTGTTTAGGTGTGTTTTCATTGTAAGATTACTGCTAATTTAGATATACTATTCATATTATTTTATGATTGTTATATAAATATATGTTTTAAGAACTTATAATACAACACAAAAGGGAACTAGTCTAAAGGACCAATACGATATCATACAATAAATGCCTCTAAAACAAAAAGTAAATTGTTAAAAGTTAAAAAAGTTAAAGTGCTCCGCATTGTTCCCCTAAACTTTTAATGAAGTTTTGTTGCCAAATATAGTAGCATTTCAAATATAGTAGCAAGCAAATAATTGCTTTTGCGAAAAAAAACTAACTTTATTTTACAAAAATTAGATTTTTAATATAAAATAGAAATGGATGTGAAAGATATAATAAAAAAGATTGACACTCTTGGTATTCCTTATCAACGTCTTCTTTATCATCTTCTTTTTCATCTGTGTTATCTTCTTTCTCTTAATATTACTTAATTATTGCTTTTACGAAAAAAACTAACTTTATATTAAAAAAAATGGAATTTTTAATATAAAATAGAAATGGATGTGGGAGATATGATAAAAAAAATGACTCTCTTGGTATTCCTTATCAATGTCTTCTTTATCATCTTCTCCTTCATCTGTGTTATCTTCTTTCTCTTAATATTACTCCTATTAAACGAATTTCTAATAAATTGTAAGTACATATTTGACTAAATAATAAATATTTTTAACTTTTTTTACACAAAAAAATTGTCAGACCATTGCAATTTTTATACCGAATCACACGAATTTGAATCACATATTAAACGTTTACTTGTCTTAAATCGATATAGACGATTTTTAGAATTTTGGCCAGATTTTTTCAATTTTGGACCACTGTGCAGCGTAACCTTGCCTTGATAAGACTCCGCTGGACAACGTAGCACTAGCGACAGTCGACATTTTGTAGCAGAGTAGCCTTGTCCTTGATAAGACTCCGCTGGACAACGTAGCACTAGCGACAGTAGATATTTTGTAGCAGCGTAGCCTTGTCCTTGATAAGACTCCGCTGGACAACGTAACACTAGCGACAGTCGACATTTTGTAGCAGCGTAGCCTTGTCCTTGATGAGACTCCGCTGGACAGCGTAGTACCAGCTACAGTTGACATTTGCAACAGCGTAGCCTTGTCTTTGATGAGACTCCGCTGGACAGTGTAGCACCAGCGACAATTGATTTAAGCGTAATTTGAATTAACAATAATTAAATAAATCTAAACAAAGGCATTATTATTTTCTATTTGGTTCCCTCTGTAAATAATTTCTTGCAGTGCACCCCGGCACGGTGAGCTCGCCCCAGCTTTAGGCCAGGGGTTCGTTACAATGGCGCCCGAGCAGGGACACCAAATAGGAATATAATACGCGAGTGATAAAGTGTTAAAGTATAAGCGTATATATTTCCGCGCGAGGACGCAGTGAAATTTCGCATGGTCAAATTTAACCTTCAAATCCGCATTCGGGCAGTATGAAACCGCGTGGCCAACGTTCGACAAAATGCCCGCCGAAGTACAGTTAACAACGATATTTTCAAACAGTCTCACAGTGCAGCAAAAATCACAAGTGACAGAGACGCTTAAAACAAACAATAAAAAAAAATAATTATATAGTGAATAAATCGTCAAGCAAAAGAAGAAGGATATGTGAAAAAAAATAAATATTGAAAAAAACAGGGAAATACCCTGAAGTGAAGACAACAAAGAAACAAAAGTGGAAAAAACAACGTGCTTTTGAATTAACACTGAAAAAAAAATACTATAAAACGTTTTTAAAAAAAAAATATATATATATAAGAAAAAACCAGTTGGGAAGGTTTAAAGTAGGTGTTATTATATTAGTTAGGATTATCAAAATTATAGTCGGTCTAAGCCGACTATAAATACCCTACACATATGTGTGGTTACCATTCAAATTGGTATATAGGTCACCAGGGTATACGAATCCTGAAAATAACTACAAACTCTCCATCGCTGAAGAATTTCCATTCATTTGATACCCATATTAACAAATGGGTAGGTGTACCGAATTTGTTTTTTTTTTTTTTGTGAACCACAAGTCTTTTCGCCGGAAAACATCATTTTCATGTATTTCAGCATGATGTCAATATATATTTGACCAAAAAAGTTTACCTAAGCACGTATACAGTAAAATTGATCTGTATATGTAAATTTTATATGAGGTATTTGAACATAAGTGGTCGGTTCTCAGGTCACAATAGATCGATCGATCTTGTTCAGACAGCTTAGATATATAAGTAATCTTAATCTAAAGTTTCATTGATCTAGCTCTTCTACTTTTTCCGTAATCGTGATTTCAACAGACAGACAGAGGGACAGACAGACAGACGGATATCGCTAAATCCACTCAGGAGGTCATGCTGATCAAGAATATATATATTTTCCATACCGGAGATGCTTCCTTCAACGGCGTACCTAACGGCGTACCAAACTGAATATACCCTTTCACTCTTAGTGTAGGGTATAAAAACACAATCATGGCCAGTGTTAAATGGGTCAACGCGGTACAGAAGCGCGATCTCGTCGCGTACGCCACCGAATTCTGTCTCGATCCCACGGGCACCGTCCCTGAATTAAGGGAACGTTTAGTAGCGTTTCTCGAAAGGAAAGACCACAAGCCAGAGCACTTGGCGCGACACGTCGAGATACAGGCAGCTCACAAAAGAAGCACATCTCCGGCCTCAGGGGCCAAAGGCGAAGGGAAAACGTACGCCGAGACACTGAAGAAACCGGCTACCGACAGCCAATCTTCAGGCAACGCAGCAGCAGCTCCAAAGTCCCCTACACGTAGGACCAGCACCGAGGAGACGAAAGACGACAGAGGAGCGAATGCCGCAGCGACCGAAACAAAGGAAATCACTAAGCCAGGATCCAACGCATCAAATACAACCATCTACCGAAGACAGGGAGTCGGAGTAAAGGAGAACGCGGCAGCACACGAAACAGAAACGGTCACCCGAACGCCCAGTGAAGCATCGTCAACCGACGCCCCGAAACTCAAGAACAAAGCACAATATCAAAGTATAGCTGTACCAAGCGTAAGTACTGCACATAGGCACTTAAATACTTGGCCTGGCCAAGAAATAGCCCATACCAGGTTATAGTAGACAGGGTACGCAGGTGGGCACTGAGGTACGACGGCGGAGGAGTCGTTGGACTTCCTTGAACGTGTAGAAGAAGTAGCAGAGGTTTACCACATTAGTGTGGAGCAGCTGCCTAGCATGATGGTTTCGGAACAATAATTGCTACTGGGCGCAATGGACTGCATTTAGAAGGGATTTTGAGAGAATTTTCCTCCCCATTCGCTACCGTGATCGACTAGACGACGAGATTCGCCGCCGAGTGCAGCGCCCCGGAGAGTTGTTCCAGGACTACATACTCGAACTACAAACACTAATGCGCCACGTTGACTACACCGAGGCACAGAACATGGAAAGAGCGTACCGCAACACCCACCCCGATTATCAATGGCACCTGAAGCGCAGAGATTTTACTACCATGGCAGAACTATTAGAGATGGCCGAGGAACTCAAGGATAGCAAGCTCAGAAAACACCATGGTCACCGCATGGTCGACCACGAGCGCACGGAGTCCATCAATACCCGTACTGCGTACCGACGCTGTAGCCAAAATGGTTACACGGAACGAGAGTGCCGCCGACCGCAAGTTCTATTTTGCTCAATTTGCCTACTGACCCACGAATTTCTTCAACAGGAATTACCAAAATTCGAATCACTACAAGGAGTTACACATCTCACCGAGCACCGGATCGTTATGCGTGGATTACCGTCAACTATAAAGTAAGTCAGTTCCCGACGCTTACCTGCTGCCAAGGATCACGCATATCCTGGATCGCCTACAAAATTCCAAGTTTGGGAGCAGCCTTGTCCTGAAAGATGGTTATTGGCAGGTCCCCGTAGCCTTCGATAGAAGGAAGTATACAGCGTTTACAATCCCCGGACGTGGTGTGTTCCAATGGAAGGTTATGTCATTTGGCCTCCTTTCGGTCCCAGCCACATTTCAAAGAGCACTGGACCGGGTCATAGGACCGGAAACGGAACCGCAAGCTTTTGCATATCAGGGCGACATCGTCGTCACGGGTTCAACGAACACATGGACTACTTGCGAGAGGTGTTTCGACGATTACAGGCTGCAAATCTGCGCATTAACCCCGACAAGTGCGAGTTCTTCTAGATGGAATTTAAATATCTGGGCCACGTCGTCAGCGGTGAAGGTATTCATACCGATCCTGAGAAGATAGCAGCGATCCGAGACTTGAAACCCCCACAAAATGTCCGAGGTGTGCGACAGTTTTTGGTAATCGCATCGTGGTATAGACGATTTGTACCTGACTTTCGTAAATTTTCCAGCCATTGACGTCGCTCCTGAAAAAAAGGCAAGCACTGGAAATGGACCGACACTCAACAAGCAGCCTTTGAACTATTGAAGGAGAAGCTCCAGTGCTCGTATGCCCGGACTTCTCATACCAATTCACTTTGCAGACCGATGCGACTGATTACGGCTTAGGAGCCGTGCTCACACAGTCATTCGAAGGCGCCGAACGTGTTATAGCCTACGCCAGCCGACACCTTAACTAATCCGACAAAAACTACTCGCCCACAGAAAAGGAATGCGTGGCCATCGTGTGGGGCATTCGTAAAATGCGTCCATATCTGGAGGGTTATCACTTCGTCGTGATTACGGATCACCTGTCCCTGAAGTGGCTAAACTCAATCAAGAGCACGTCCGGCCGCATTGCACGATGGGCCCTCGAGCTCCAACAGTATAATTTTACCATGCAGTATCGGAAGGGAAAATTCAACATTGTGGTGGACGCGGATTACTTGACACAGGGTCGTGAGCCGCGTCTACCAAAGGCACTCTACGATGTAGTTACGATGGGTACCGGCACGAGGCACCAGGTGCCCGAAGAGACAGCACAGCAGTTACGACAAATCTTCGACCTCGTACGCATGAACATGAGGAAAGCGTCGCAAGACCAAGCACGCCATTACAATATACGAAGGCGGCCATCGATCGGGCAGCAAGTCTTTGTACGCCAACACCTGTTGACAAAGGCGGTTGTTAACTTTTCAGCGAAACTGGCTCCCAAATTCGACGGACCCTACACCGTCGTTGCGTTCATCTCGCCAGTCACCGCTCAGCTAAAACGAGCAGGCGAACCAAGACTCCGCACAGCACACTAAAGCGAACTCTATGAGTATCACCCGCCTCTCGAGTCGAACTTCGCATCGATGCCACAAACGCCCCGCGAACAAAATCAGACATTATCCACCACTAATAAGCGTTCTTTTGTTTCTTCCTCCAGCCGATCCAGCCGAAAAGACGATATGGACGACAAGTTCGAGAAAACCCGTGATCGATTTAGAACACGGACAGTAGAAGAGAACGCTCTCGGGAGCAGGACCGTTCGCCTAGACCCCCAGTTCGAGGAGGTGCTACACCAAAGGTCCCGACGCGGTCCACACATTCCAGTGCACCGGCGGACGCCCGTGACCGCTAGCCACCGCGCAGACCCACTGCTCAGAACAGACCCATAGACACCTCAATGAGAGACGAACAAGCAGAGCTATGACCCCCTCGAAGAGTGCTGGGTGCCGATGGGAGATCAACAGCCGTTGCATCGCCACGACCAACGGGCTGCACGCCACCAGCCACCTCATCCCCACGACCAGCCACGGTATCACCGGTGAGTACACAACCAACCATCTCGTCGGTACATTTGCCTCGCACTTCGACGCCCGAAGCCACATGGCTCGCATCGCCACGGTCAGCACGCAGAGTACACAACCAACAACCTAGTCGGCGCATTTGCCTCGCACTTCGACGCCCGAAGCCACACCGCTGGCATCGCCACGGTCAGAACGCATATCGACCACACCGCGCTTGCCACGTACATCGACGCCCGAAGACACTGCCAACGCGATGATTCCGAGCCGCATCGACCGCACGAGGTCCGTCTCATAGCAATGCATCAATGCAATGCCACGCCGGAACCCCGTCGTCCAACTCCGCCAAATCAATCGACGTCACAGGAGTGAAGGTCTCACAACCCAAGCGAAACACCTACATTGCGGCCGGCACATGAGCATACATGTACATCCAGAAACGCGAGTTTCTGTACATCCAGAAACGCGAGTTTCTGTACATCCAGAAACGCGAGTTTCTGTACATCCAGAAACTCGCGGGCCCGACGACCGAACACTGACCCCAAGCGCCGCCCATCATCCAAGGGGCCGAATACAAACGATGGTACAGAGGCACAGCCCGAGTCAGGCCATCACAGAAGGTACTACCGCAACGTCTTGATCCCCGAAGTGATCCCCGAAGTGATCCCCGAATGTGTGATGACGGAAGAGGCCAGGGCCTCGTTTTCGACCATACTATAATATAGTTTTACTTTTATTTTTTAACGGCATTGGATCCATTTATTTTATTATTTTTAAGTATTAATCTGGCACTGAAGCCACTATCAAAGTAATTAATTTCCCATATAAGTAGTTTTAGTATCAATAGTAGTAGATTATCGGCACAGGTGGCAACACGATACGATGAAACCATATCGATATCTTTCAAGACTCGAGCGAGAGTCAAAGCGAGACAATTGGCAAAGTGACGTTTGATTTTTGCACGACGCTAAAAATAACTTCACTTTGCCGGGAACTCTCACACAGACTAGTCGCATCATTTCTTACTATTAAGGACTGCGTCGAATAAAATTGTCCGCTACAAAAATGAAAAAATCTAGTAATCGAATTTTTATAGAATAAAATATTTTATTTTGCAAATTATTTTTAGATTTAAAAAAAATATAAAAAACCAGAAGTTAATATTTTTTAATAAAAAGTTTTAATTTTTCCGGAACCCCTTCCATTAATGTTGTAATGGTAGTGTCCGACACCCTCACAGCTGCTGAAGACCACTTTCTTTTAAAGTCTTGAAGGTTTTTGGCCACTGTTTTTGTTGTCTTCATCTCCCTTTTTACTAAAGCCCAGTATCTCTCAATCGGCCTGAGTTCTTTTGGTGGATTGGCTTCTCTAGGCACCAAAATCACTGCATTTTGTTGGATCCACTCTAAGGCCGTTTTGCCGTAGTGACATGAAGCGAGGTCAGGCCAAAAAAATGTGGACACTTCATGTTGGCGTAAAAATGGAAGCAATCTCTTTTGCAAGCATTCCTTCACATATATTTCGCTATTAATTGTACCAGAAGTCACGAATGAGCTGCTCCTTTTTCCATAACTGCAAATTGCCTGCCAAACAAGAAATTTCTTTGGGAATTATGGCTTTTTTTATTTTGATTTGAATTTTTCAGCGACATTTCCTCGAGAATCGGCTGTATAAAATTCCTGCCCAGGTAGCTGAGAAAAGTCCGCTAAAACATAAGTTTTGTCGTCCATAATGCAGCAATCGAATTTTAAAAAAAAAATCTTGGTTCAGCTTTTTAGCTCGTTGTTTTGGCAATTTTTTTAAAAGACCAACTATGTTGTTTTTGAAAAATTTTAATTATATTATCTCGCACTTCCACTTCGTTTGCCATTTTCGCGTTAAATAAATTTTGTACTGACACAAATTATTTTCTGCCATTTAATTCAGAGCTACTATGATCAAATTTGTTTAATTTGAATCTTGCAATAGCACATTATGGGAAGATATGTAACAGACAATTTTATTCGACGCAGTTCTTAGACAAAATGTTCAGACATTGTTCGACACTTGACCAACGACGATCAGAGGCGTTCAGCGAGACATTTGGTAGCAGCGTAGCCTTGTCCTTGATAAGATTTCGCTGGACAACGTAGCACTAGCGACAGTCGATATTTCGTAGCAGCGTAGCCTTGTCCTTGATAAGACTCCATTGGACAACGTAGCACTAGCGACAGTCACCATTTTGTAACAGCGTAGCTTTGTCCTTGATGAGACTCCGCTATACAGCGTAGTATCAGCGAAAGTTGACATTTGCAACAGTGTAGCCTTGTCCTCGATGAGACTTCACTGGATAGCGTAGCACCATGTCCTCGATGAGACTCTTCTGGAAAGCGTAGCAGTGTAGTCTTGTACTTCATGAGACTCCGCTGGACAGTGTAGCACCAGCGACATTTGACATTCGTAGCAGCGAAGCCCTGTCCTTGATGGTACTCCGCTGGCTATAGCGAGTGTGACAGAAAACGACGCGGAGTTCTGAGTGTGGATGGCGTCCGCTGAGCAACGCGACGGAGAAACGAGAACGACAGTAGACTAGCGACGGAGTATTCGGTTAGCGGCGCGGGGTCCGAGTGCCGCGCGGAGTGAACACAGGTCCGCGACGTTGGGCGCTCCACAAACGGGTCGGTGGCAAGGAGCGCAGCCGTGCGGGAATTAAGTTTTAGCGTTATTTGAATTAACAATAATTAAATAAATTATAAGACAAATCGAAACAAAAGCATTATAATTTCCTATTTGGTTCTCTCTGTAAATAAATTCTTGCACTGAACCCTGGCACAGTGAGCTCACCCCAGCTGCAGGCCAGGGGTTCGTTACAATGAAGATGACTTCCAACGGAAGTCGAAATATCGGAAAAAATTAAATAAATTAAAAATCAAAATTTATTTTTTTTCATATTTAAACACCGGCCCTTGAACCCATTTAAAGCAAAATATAATAAATTAAAAATGTTATCAAATAAATATAATTATATGGGCCATTCCACAACAAATCGACCAGCGGTTGGAGCTCACCTTCTTCGATTTCTTGAAATTTGGCATAACATGTATATTCAATCAACCAAAATACTCCATTTTTTGGAATTTTAAAAAGAGTGCTTTTTAAAATGATCAATTTTGACATGCAAGGATAATAAGTTTAAAAGTTACACCTTAGTTGCTCTAAAAGCTTGTTCTATTAGCTTTAAAACGAGCTATCATCGGAGTTTCTAGCATTTCTACTTTAAGATATATTAAAATATGAACAATAAGAGAAAAGTGAACCACTGTATGTCTGGAAGTAGTGGTAAAAAAAAAAAAAAATATGTATATGCTTGCATTAAAATCAATTATATTTGCAATTATATTTGAGTGTGTCATTCATAGAGCGTCTTTTACTCTCAATATCGCTCTTGTTGAACGAATACGAATTGCAAATGTTACTGTCATCTACAAAGTTTCTGGGTCGATGACAAAAGGTCATTGAGAAATACCAGAAATAGAGACGGCGATAGCATGGAACCCTGCGGAACTCCAGAATTTATGGATTGTTGTCCTGAGAGAACATCATCCATCGCAACTCGCACTGAACGACCCTGAAGAAAACTCTATATTCATCGAGTGAAAGATTAACCAAATGCAATTAGTTTTGATACGAGGGCCTCATGCCACACTTGGAAATATCAAGAGCAACAACCAAGGATTGAAACCGTAATCGATATCCATTTAAAACCGTTTCATTTTTAAAACCTAAACCTTAACCGAAACCGTTATACGAAAATCAGAAATTAACAGATATCCAAAATCGAAATAAACGGTTTCGAATTTATACCGGTTTTTAAAAAAGTATAAAAAGAAACAGAAAAACATATTTTATTTTATATAGAAGATCTTAAGTACAAGGCATTTTAAATGTATTTAATAAAATGTGGAATTCCCAAAAAAAAAAATTTTGTACAAAAATTCACTTGTTATTCTATAAGAAACAATATTTCCAAAACAATGGTCTTTGGTTTACATTTTTTTTTTCATTAATTAGTGTAGAGGTAAATCGAATTAACAACAAAACAGCAACAACTCCAAGCTCATTTTTTTATCTTAAACTGCATATTAATAATGAAAACGAATAGAATTTGAACAATAATTGTATTTAAGTTACTTTATTTCCATATCTGCAATGTCTTCAACAAAAAATAAATTATTTTACTGACATAAAAAATTCAATAACATACAAATTTGAATTATATTTCAAAAAGAATTAACAATTAAAAAATAATTGTATAAATAGTGATCTTGAACAGATAATTCAAAATATCAAGGACATAATAAAATTAAAACATTTGTTCATAATAAATATAAGGAATATTTCATATAGGTATATTTCTGTTTTCGGCAGAGATTAAAAAAATCCGTATGCTACACGTACCGTATGTCAAGAGAACACACACACTATAACATTTATCTTTGCGAACACACACTCAAACGATACAAAGCGAACACTAACAGAAATCAGAGAATAAAACAATAACGAATTACGATGCGTATACACACACTTTCGCACGACAACTCTTCGTTGCTATCCTGTATCATCGCATGGCAGCAAACAGACACATGACAACAAACAGACGCATGACAAAGGACAGATACATGACAACAGAAAGTCCTATGGCACCACCCTACATGTATGTATATAGTACAGCTATCTAGTACAGCATCTACTTGGCAACAACGAGTTTTCTTTGTAGTACAAAAAATTTCCTGCCAAAAATTCTACCAAAATCTTAGATGCTGCTTTATTCGCATTTCTGTTGTTGTTGCACTTTCAAACTAATCAGCGGATTTGTGAAAAAAACAAAAACACAAAAAGCAATATTAGCTAAATGAGGTATTAGCTAAATGATATATTTTTTTTGCAGTGCACTGAATTGTTGAAATTTAATTTCTTTGGCTTTTATGGATGGAAATTGTACACAATTCTTCTTAAGAATATTTACCGATGTATATCTCAGATGAAGTCAAAATATTGCTTTTCAATGGTTTGTGTTCAAGATTGAAATATTTCTTGACAAAATCAATAAAATAATTCACATAACACAATACTTTCACTAAAATAACAACGAACATTGTTTGAATTACGTTTCGCACATTACCCAAATATCACATTTTGAACATAACCTAGCACCATATAAATAATAATAGTTTGGCGCTACAGTCCTGTATAGAACTTCGGCCGAGCTCTCTCACCATTTGAGCTGTTGCGTGTTATATTTGTACTCAAATTGGTGGGACCTACAGTTTATTGCCGAATCCGAACGGCGGGTGAGAGCTTTTCATAGGCAATGTTTTACTCTCGTAGGTTTGCCATTTACTGCCGAGAGGTAGCGCGGTATAGAAAAATGTTTCTATGAAAAGATGTTGTTAGCCCTGTCCAGGCTTGAACCGACTCGCAGTCCAACGCACTAACCACTGAGCTACCGCGGCTACAAGCACCATATAAACAATGTTAAATTATTTGAAAAATATGAAAAAAAAAAAAAATGAACAACCTTGTTCTCCTCGAAAAGGTGAATACAATTATTCCACGATTCGTTTGTGGAACAATCTCCCTGTGTCTGTTTTTCCCGATATTTTGATATTGGCAAATTCAAACAAACATTCACCGACACTACTCCATCTTTCCTCACTCCTCTTACCTATAATCCTTTCTTACGATCAACACTATGCATTGCATGAATAGGGGGTATCCCCTGAGCTTTCGTTAACTTGTAAAAAAAAAAAGTCACCCGTGGATCTGGTCCTACGGAGACCATATTGGCGGTCACTGAGCAATTCCATATGCAAGGTGAAAGTTTATTACGCTCTCAATTACCTTGGAGTGCGCAGAGAATATTGTAATGGGTCGGTAATTGGCAATTTTGGAACTGGCTAGGCAACCTTCCAACAAGATGGAAAAACTTCTGTGGAGTAGGAGATGTTGATAAGATTACGCAACGGACAAGCCAACGTTGACGCACACATGGGCAGATATGCACTTTGGCCCAGAGGCTATGTTAATATAGAGATTTGCTAGAACCTTTTTAACTGTTTGAGTTCGAAAATATATCTCCGGCATTGCAGAAGAAAGAAAGTCGACGACAGGTAGTAGTTGATCTGGGAGCGTTGAATTATTTGCAAATAATTCTGCCAAGACCGGTTCACTGAAGGTCTGGTTATTTATATTTAGAGTTGAAGTAGACGACTTCGCCTGATTCTTCACTAGTTTTAAACATTACTAAACATTTGTATTACCTCTTTCGACTGCAGTCCTACTATTCTCATTAAACCAAGAGTGCTAATATTTTTAATTCTAATATTTTTAGAGCGTATGAAGAACCGCATACCTAATAGTTAATATTTTGTACCATTTATGTCTATCTGCGAAGCACAATTTTCAATTAAAGTTGCGAAAAAAAATCATTTAACGCAACCCTATTTCTTTTTTCGTAAAGCATACAGTCCTCTTCGAGGATTTTTTAATAATTTTCTTTGAAATAAAGTCATATTTAGAAATTTCATACGCCATTTTGAATTTAATATTTCTTATGTCAGATTCGGAATCAGAGACCCTGAAAACGTATGTGTACTAATTTTCTTAGAAATCTATACATTTATAAAATTTTCACCCGCCAAATTGAATCAGCAATTTAAATTTTTAACTTCTGATATCAGATTCGTTTGCAGAGACCTCGAAAACATTAAAGTACCAAATATCGTCAAATGTGGCCAAACTTTTTAATTCTCAGCCCACTGTGCAGTTATCGGAGTTACCAAAAAGAGCAAGGACTTTTACATAATATTTTTCATGATACGAAGTCAGAAAAAGATCTAGGATTATTTGGCTTCTCTGTCCGCCGTCGGGTATTCTTCTGAAAGAGTTCTCCTCCATTTCGCTTGCTCCTGCGTTGTTTGCTTCGTTGTTAGTTTTTTTTTTCATTATTTCTTTTAATTGGGTCCCCACTCGAAGTCGTTGTTTCCATACGTTGCGTAGTTGCGTTTAGATCTCATGGTTATCTATGCTCCCAAGCAGACTCATTATATTCATCGGATTCAATTTGTGTATATTGTTCAGATTAATTTATTTTAATCTATAGTTCCATATGGAACATCTTCCAAAGGATCAAAAAACATAGGATAGTCACATCCATTTTTAAACATATGATAATGCATATTTTAATTTTATGAATTTATCTTGAAATTTTATGAGATATCTGTTCCTAAATAATTAAACCAATATTTATTGTACAGGAGATGACAGTGTGTATCCAATTAAAAAGTTCGGCCTTAAATATGGTCTAAAACACATTTTTACCAAATTTCATTGAGTTTCGCTAAAAATATGCAAATAAAACACCTTCATAAAAACTCGATTAAATTAAAATGGCAAACGAAAGCGGATCCATTCTGATTTATATTTAAAACTTAATGAAATTGTCTTTCAATTAATACTAAATTTGGAACGATGTTTTTCTATACTCTAAAACAAAATCAATTCTTGAATATTGCATTAAAATGTTTTTTTTTCAAGCAATACTATTAGCCGCGGTAGCTCCGTGGTTAGTGCGTTGGGCTTCGAGCCGTAAGGTTCCCAGTTCAAGCCTGGACTTTTAAACTTTAAACTTTTTAACCAAAATTTTCGAATTTTAATCAGTATAAAGAATCGGATACCAATAATTCTACAATAAATAGCATAAATTCAGTAAACATTACAAACAGAATTAATAAATTATAAGAAGAAATTAAAATTGATGAGACTTTAAATAAAGACGAAATCACATCTTTACAAAATATGTGTATTTCGTATCATGATGTGTTTCATTTAGACGGCGATGAATTAACATACACGCCAGCGCTTAAACATGAAATAGCAACACAGTGGAACCAGCCACCGATAAACCAAAAGCAATACAAATTGCCACAGAGTCATAGAGATGAAATCAACAGACAGGTTAATAAAATGTTGGATGACGGCATTATATCGCCAAGCATATCACCCTGGAATTCACCGATGTTGCTGGTTCCTAAAAAGAGCGGCAAGGACGGTAACAAATAGTGGAGGCTAGTAATAGATTTCCGTAAATTGAACGACGTGACAATAAAACAAGCATTTCCTCGAATAGACGAATTATTAGACCAATTAGGTCACAGTCGCTATTTTTCAACTTTAGACTTGGCAAGTGGTTATCATCAGGTACTAGTAGAAGAAAGAGATAAAGAAAAAACAGCTTTATGTACAGGGCTGGGTCATTTCGAATTTAACAGAATGCCATTTGGCTTAACAGGAGCACATATTAACAGGTTTACAGGGTGTCGATTGCTTTGTTTATCTTGATGATATAGAGGTGTTCGGAAAGAATTTAGCTGAACATGAGCTTAGGTTGAGTAGAGTATTGCAGAAATTAAGGGAACACAATCTAAAATTAAATACAGAAAAATGTCAGTTTTTGCGTCGCGAAGTTGTCTATTTAGGACATAAATGTTCGGAACTAGGTGCTCTACCAGACCCCTCTAAGGTTGAATGTGTGAAAATATTCCGGTGCAAAGAAATAAAAGAGTAGTGCAGGCGTTTTTGGGATTAATTAATTATTACAGAAAATTTATAAGCAATATGGCAAAATTATCATTACCAATTAATAAGTTAATTAGAAATGATGTTAAATTCAATTGGACAGACGATTGTCAAAATTCATTTATTCAACTAAAATAATCAATAATTTCACCACCCATTCTCGCATATCCAGATTTTACGAAACCTTTTTTACTTACAACGGATGCAAGTAACGAAGCAGTAGGTGCGGTACTATCGCAAGGCAAAGTAGGGAGCGACCGACCAATAGCATTTGCTAGTAGGGCATTAAATGGAGCAGAAAAAAAATTACTCCACCATTGAAAGGGAATTTTTAGCTATAGTCTGGGCAACGAAAAATTTTAGAGCTTATCTTCTAGGCCGACATTTTCAAATATATGAAGATCATCAACCATTACGTAGCACAGCAAATCTCAAAGATCAGACATCAAGGTTAGCACGATTCAGACATAAATTATCAAAATATGATTTTGAAATATTTTATAAACCAGGTAAACAGAATTTGAACGCAGATGCATTAAGTAGAATTCCACATCCAGAACCAGATATTACTGCAGTCACAACGCGATCTAAGACCACACAGAATAACTTAGATAATCATATTTCAAAAGGAAAACAACGAGTGAGTACGCCTGTACTGGATGAAATAACAACAGACACAAATAACGAATTAAATTCAAGTCAACTAATAACTGACTCAAATTAAAACTGTTATAAAAGATTTTTACGACTCAGCATTAGGAGGTCACCAGGGTGCGGTGAAAACATTTTTTAGAATTAGAAAACAATTTATGTGGAGAGGTATGCAGAAACAAATAAAAGATTACGTTAAGAACTGTCCGAAATGCCAAGTAAATAAAAGTTCTAGGCTTACTAAAATGCCAATGGTTCGAACTGAATACCAAATTCAACGTACACACGAAATCGTACGACAAAATCAAGCAAGAGCCAAAGAAAAATCTAAGCAAAGGTATGATAGCTCATTAGACTCAATAACATTCAAAGTAGGCGATAAAATTTTACTAAAAAAACAAAATAGGAAAAATAAATTTTCCCCAGTTTGGGTGGGACCCTACGAGGTACTTTCAATAATAAGCCCTGTAACGACTGAGATTTGTATCAAGGGTAAACGAAAAAATTTCATAATAATTTGTTAAAAGCATACAACAGTATAGTTACGTAGAATGAAATAAACACTGTCTGCAACAAGAACCAATAATTTTTAACATCATTGAAATAAAGTCAAATAGTTAGTGCAAGACAGAATAGCTAAGTATTACATATTAAGAATGACTGGTATAGCTTTGTGTACTAACGAATTTGAAACTACAAATTAAATAAAGAAAAGAGAAAAACTATAATTTTTTTTAAATGTAGATATTAAATAAATTAATTTTAAATAATTTATAAAATCCAAAAAATTTCATGTAATATTGCCGAAATACAAAAGGCAGAGATTAATTGAAGATGACTAGAATTGAATATAAACAAATAACAAAATCAAATTTTTATTTGCGGTACGAATTTGCAAGGTATAAAAATTACGTTGTCATTAAAATTGCGATAGGTCAGTACCTACCTCATTGGCATTTTAAACAAACATGTTCATTGCACATAGATCGCAATGCTCCCAGCTCATATTAATGTAGAAGACTTGGATATATTTATATGCCAACCGATTAAATGCACTTCAGCACTTTACAGGCAGAAGCCACTAACGTACTGGAAATGTAATGAGATACGGTAGTGCAGCGACAAAAGTGCCTAATATTTTTTATCATTAACACTATTTTTATTCATGAAACTAAATATATTAATGCAGATATGCATTAATATAGCAAACTAACAAACGTTTAAATTTATCATTACACGGTAATGAAAATAAATATGTACAGCTGAGATGTACAAAATTAAACATTTAACATGTAATGCTAAGAAGTCGCGAGCGCTTGTTTCCTAATACATAGAAAATTCTTAGTTAGTGCATGAATAATAGCTAAGTATTATTGAATATGAATAGCATTTAACCATGTACTACTGGGATTTTATATAAAACAATTTGTATTACAACAATACAGAAACATATCTAAATATATGTTTCCAAACTAAATCATATAGTACATGTTAACACATATATTAACTACTATAACTATTTAAAGTACAATTATGGCCAAAGCCTTATGCCAATATGTATTAAGGGGTAAAATGAGAAATATTTATAAGAAAACTATATAAAATGATTAAGGATTCCATTTAATTATGTAAAAAATGGAATTTCTTCGGTTTACAATAGGCAATAAAGAGCGAAACCAATATAATGATTATAATTGTCACACTGGTCCGGATGCTGGCTGCCAATGAAGCAGTCAACAACATACAGACATCAATTAATTGTACAAGATTACTCTTTGAGAAGACAACTGATGCTTTGTTCTACAATGATGAATGGACGATAGTAGCCGAGTTTAAACCGCTACAACTGAACGATTTCCTGGAGCTGACAAACAAATACATAATCACGGCAAATGCAATGTGCGAACAACTGAGCACCCATGTAAACGGACCCAGCATAAAAAGATCATGTATAGCAGCAACACGGGAAACCACGGCAATAATAGCCACACTACAGAAAAATGAAGAAATAATTAAGTGCACAATAAAGAGTAACCGACAAAAGAGATCACTAAATTTCATTGGCGAAGGACTCAACTGGGCTTTTGGACTGATGGACAATAAAGAAAGAGAGACTATCTATAAACATCTCAATAATATTGAAGATAATGAACATAAAACATACGAAATTATGAAAAGACAAATTACGGTGATTACACCCGACAATTATAGACCAGAGCGAGTTAGATGAAATGCTGACTAGCCTCACGTTAAGAGGAAAGGCGAAGTGGTTCATACAAAAATCATTCGAAATGCACCGTGCATCAACAGTACGAGTTTTCCCAGACACAAACGGCATAATAATACATCAAGACACCACTGCCTGATGATTTGTTGTTCACATTATGTAGAATTTACCCAATACCCACAAATATCAATAAAGAATGAAATGCATCACAGCAAATGCATTTTGGTTAGCCAACATACGGACAAAGAAATTACACTATGCAAACGTCCAGGAACCATACTAACATCTAGCAACACACTATGTGATCTCGCGCTGATTCAACACAGAACAGATATTAAAGATACCTGTGAACATGTTGCAATCACAAGGTGTTCTGGCCTAGTAGTTAAACTATGGACACCAAACAAATGGTTGTATAAATTCAATACACCAGTCTTTTTCGAAGCAGTTTGTGGGTCAAATATAGCCACATTGACACTATCCGGCCTGGGTTGGTTGTCCATAAATGAAGCTTGCAACTTACAAAACAAAGAAATGATACTGCCATACGAGTTTACACATCAAAGCATTAGGAATATAACATACAAGAAGGAAGAACATACGGTTATAATAGAAAATTTACAAGGCAATTGGTCATCATTACCATATTGAAATATATCACAAACATCGTTACCGATCTTGGTGTCAGAACACAGCAAAATAAGATCAGCATTAAGAGATGGGCATCGTGATTTCGACGAAATATTACTACAATTAACTGATAACCAGGAACGCAAAGAATTACTTAATCGTCAAAATGAAATAACGAAAACCGCAACAATAGATGTAGAAGCGACTAAGGAAAACCTTGAAATGGTGTCAAATACATTTCCCAGCAAGAAATCCCCACTCGAAAAAATCGGTTCATTGCGGAAATCAACAACGCAGAAACCAAACACCACAACACCCATAGCAAGTCAACGAACGAAGTCACATGAAATAGAAGCCAATACGTCAAAAACAACAACAACGCATCGAACTACTACCGCAGAACAGCAGCAGTCAGCAACGAAAACATCGGGACCAGGTTTTTATTATATATAACTGGAAATTACAACCCTTAATTTACTAATATCCATTAAATATTATATAGGCAAAGATCATAACTTCATAACTAATAGAACTTAACGTAATTTATACCACATAAAACAATGTAAAAAGAAAAAACTATTATTCTTTTTAATAATAATTTTCTCTTCAGAATTAATTAAAATAATACAAAAGAAAAAAAACTATTATTCTTCTTAATAATAATATTTTCTTTTCTTTCAATAAGGGGGGAGGTATGTTGTGTATCATAATCGTAGAGTTCACAACTTACATATGATCCACTGTTATGTATCATAATCGTGGAACTTACAGCGTGCTTATGATCCACAATATAACATAACCAGTATATTTTTCTTTATGGCATACTTTTAGGGTTAAGCATTATGCATGTTTAACACAAACACAAGCATTTAATTGTCTTGGCGCACACCGCTTAACATAGCACAGGTATACACGCCCACGTTAAATAGGTCACTCAGATCACACAAATAAATGCTGACTTACTTATTTTAGAATGATGAAAGTACTCAATATATTGTGAAATTATAAATACGCTGACTAAGTTATTTTAGCATGATGAAATTACTCAATTTATTGTGAAATTTTAAGAATACGAGGTGTTAAGTAGAAGTTAAGTATAGACTAAGAATCAATTGTTTCCGATAAGCCGAAGTGTCTACAAATAAATGTTAAGTATAAGTGTAACCAACTTTTAAAGCGAAATAAAGTGTCTTAAAGTAAAAAAGACCCGGTTGTTTTAAATAAAATAAAGAAAGTAAAAAGGACTCAGTAAGTATAAAAAGAACCAAGGAAGTTAAAGTCCAAGTAGAAGGACGATAACTTACAACATAACGACTATCTCTGCGTCACTGTAGTTAGATAACACTGTTCTACAAGAATTTTCCACAGAAATTAAACTTATCATTTATGGTAGATTTCGGTCTCCTGATTCTTGCTGCGTACTCAGAATTTTCCCTATACGTTTTGCAAATCGAGTCAAAGTTGCAAAAAAGTCCATTTTTGGCACTTTATATCGCAAGTTATCGCACGATTTCGACATGTAGCAGATACAAACTTTATCACAAAATAATATATTGTTACAATAATTCCGTCTACGGAAAACTGTTCTATGAGTTCGTATCGCTGGATTGTGTACAAAATAAAAACACACTAATATTTGGTTTTAACTAGTATTATTTAAACTAGTATTAATTAACTTTATTTACTTAAATAACAACTTAATAACAATCACTTATAATCACTGTTGTATTACTACAATTTATCTCTATAATGTTCGCTCACGAGATGCACTAGTTCACTATCAAATCACAACTGAAGTACAGTGCCTCAGATGCGCGGCCTTATATACTGCAGGCATCAGTTCGACACGTTTCGACAAGCTTCGACTTGTTTCGACAAGCTTCGACTTGTTTCGAGAACCTTCTACTCGTTTCGTGAATGTCGCATGCTATTGGCATCTCATTCGCACTCATGTGTTTTAATGTGCTGATCTTCCATCTCTTTCTCGCACATTGTATAGTGCGCTGAATGATCTTCCGTCTCTTTCTAACACATTAGTGTGCTGAATTGTCTTGCGTCTCATTTATTATTGTTGATTGCTTGCACAGTGGAGCAAATTACCCCTTTTCGTAACACTGCCCTACACCTAAATCTGTTCGTCCCGAACAGATGTTAATCCTCTCTCTCTCTATACGGCGCCAACTTTTCTTAATGTACCACTTTCATTTTTCTTCTAACGCCTGCCTTTTAATTATCTTGTATGGTCCTTCCCAGTGTGTTTGTAGCTTAGGGGATAAGGCTTTCTTCCTTTGTGGGTTATAGAGCAAAACAAGTTGTCCTTCCGTAAATCCCTCTGAATTTGTGCGCAAGTCGTATCTGGCCTTCATCTTATCACTCGCAAATTGTGTACGCTGTCTTACAAACTGATGCACTTCGTTCAATTCTTCACTTTTTCTGAAAACATAATTTTTACAGAAATTCCAGCTGAATCTTAAGTCTGTTCCAAAAACAATTTTAGATGGTGAAGCTGCTGTGGTATCATGAACCGCCGTTCGATAAGCCATGTTAACTAATGCATCCGCAACTGTTGTGGCTTCTTGATTCGGCATGGGATACACTTCAGTAGTCACTTGCTGAAGTAGTCAATGACGACTAGCACATACTTATTCCCCGCATCACTGATTGGAAACGTAGTATGTACATAGCCCCAAGAAAATTCGTAGGTCATGTAGATTTTGCGGTCTGGGCCACTCCTTGACTGCAACTATTTTATCCTCATCAGTATGCACTCCTTCCGTGATAACTCGATGACCCAGATACTTGACTTCTTTCTTGAAAAGTGAGCATTTCTTTGGGCTAAGTTTTTCAATCGAAGGAATACTTCCTCTAGATTTCTTAGATGTTCGTTGAAATCCTTGCCCATAACAATTATGTCATCAAGGTATACTAGGCATGTTTTCCAGTGTAAACCTTTTAATACGTTCTCCATTAACCGCTCGAAT
Organism: Dryomyza anilis; assembly: GCA_951804985.1. NCBI lineage: Eukaryota > Metazoa > Arthropoda > Insecta > Diptera > Dryomyzidae > Dryomyza > Dryomyza anilis. Next base: position 39,028,705 of record OX638130.1, on the reverse strand, counting down.
GTTGCTGGGGCATTGCATAGTCCAAACGGCATTACCAAAAATTGCCATAGTCCATCTCCGGTACTGAATGCGGTCTTCTCTCGATCTCTCTTATCGATTTCTACTTGCCAGTAACCGCTTTGCAAGTCCAACGTTGAAAACCACTTAGCATTAGATAGTGTATCCAAGGTGTCATCGATTCTGGGCAGTGGATAACTATCTTTCTTGGTGACATCATTAAGTTTTCAACGCAACCGAGTACTACCGTCCTTCTTTTTCACCAATAGTACTGGTGAACTCCATGGACTCTCAGATGGTTCCACCACGCCATTTGTGTGCATTTCTTTAACCAAATGTGATACTTCGTCTCTCTTCGCAAATGGTACCCTTCTTGGTGCTTGACGAATTGGGTTAGAATCACCAGTGTCTATTCGATGTTTTACAATGACAGTTCTGCCGTCCTTCTTTTTGCCCTTTTCAGCAAATATACACCGATATTTGTCAATTAGCTGTTGCACTTGACTCTTTTCTTTGGCAGCCAAATCCTTCGTCCACTCATTTATAAACTTGTGAGTAGATAGTTTGTTTATTTGCGGTGTGACATAGTCCTTTGATGTATTTGTCTCGCAATTTATAATCGCTGACGCCTCTTGACACTGGCTTACCACTGTTCCCTTTTTGATTAATTTTGACGAGTTTTCCAAATTCAGAACTCTTATAGGTACAATTCTGTCTTTCTCCGCCTCAACAAGTGTTCTTCCTACCACTATGTTACTTTTATACAGCTCTTCGTTTGCTTCAATAACCCACAACTTGCTTATCCCACAATCTCCATTTAATTTCGCCCAAACAATTGCTTCTGAATTAGGTGGTATTTTTCTATTTTTATAAGCAATAACATGTTTCATTTTCGGGTTCTGGTCACAATCAATATTTAGTTGGATTTCCGTTTTGGCATAATTCAAAATTTTTCTTGTTAAATCAAGTGTGAAACCGTTCTTTATCATGAAGTCCATGCCAAGTATTATTTCGTCTACTATTTCTGCCACTATAAAAAAATCATGCCTAACTGTCGTAGTACCAATCGTTATTTTCTTGGTAATCTTTCCTCTGATAGGGGTATCTTCACCTGTAGCTGTTTGTAATCTTATTCCTACAAGCAGCTCTACTTCATCCTGAACAAGGTTACTTCTTATTATTGAGTGTGAAGCTCCCGTATCCAATGTTACCATATATGCTGTACAATCAATGAGTCCTTCGACAGTTAAACTATTTGGCTTTCGAGCAATTTGTGAAATGGAGATTCTGGGGCAATCGGTTATGGGAGTCAGATCGTGCCCCGCAGAACTGACTCGTTTTAGTTTAAAGATTGATTAAAATTTACGTTATTTTGGACATGATCTTGGGTTTCTTCATGTCGGGGTTCATTTGCAAATGGATTCATTGAGCGCTTGGGTTTTTTACGACAATCACGTGCCATATGCCCATATGTATCACAGTTGTAGCATTTACCATTAAATTGGGTGTTTCGGTTGGCAGCAGTGTAATCTGGTTTAGCTCCACTTTTTAACGCTTGGCAAATTACCTGAAGTAGGTCTTCATTCTCCACATCTAGTTTACCGACCTCGTTGAATCTGCATACGACAAATGCGCAAGCCTCTCGACGTCCGCTGCATACGCCTGCAATGTTTCACCATTTCTTTGCATTCGGCACTTTAGTTCCATTCTGTAGATTTGCTTCATGTGATCACTGCCATATTTTCGCTGCAATGCAGCCATAACCGCTAAATAACTGTTTCGATCACATTCTGGAACAGTCTGCAATACTTCGGCTGCGCCTCCTTTAAGCGCCACGATAAGTGCGGCTACGCTGTCCTCATTATTCCATCCACTTACAGCCGTGGTCTCAAATTGCAGCTTGAAAATGTTTAATGCTGTGGTTCCATCATAAATCGGTGATTTTAGCCTCGTACCACTAACAACATGCTGTGTAGGTCCATTTATCTGCAACACGTGCAAAACTTTTTTTATTTCCTGGGTTTCTTTGTCTATACCATTTTCCAATCTTTGAATTTTATCATCAACATCATTTATATGCGTTTCAAGTTCATTTACTTTGCTATGTAGTGTATTAGAAACTTCCAAAAGCTGATTAGAATGTTCTTGCAGCTGTTCAGAATTTTCCTGAAGTTTCTGTTCTATTTTGTTAGAATTTTCTACAAGTTCATGCTTCATGTCTAATTTGAGCTGATGGGATTTTTCTACAAGTTTCTGTTCCATTATCTGAAATTGTTGTTGCATAGCTCCGATCAACTGGCTCATATCAAAAACTTGGGTCTGTACTTTCTCCTCTGTGTCCAGATTTTTCGATGACGGTGCTGCAACTTCCACTTCAAAATTGTGCATCGTAAGATCAATGCCCGCGCCTCTAATTCGTCCATTATGCGCTTTTGCAGCTCTACTTTCGTACCAGCAGTTGGAGGATCACGATTGAACCTTGCCCTATGGATAATTGGCAAAAAATATATGTCCAGATATCAAAAAGAAATTTGTATTACCAAAAAAGTGTGTCTAGAGAGTAATTTATCACAATTCTCTAAGCTCTCTTAAAAAACATTTTAATATTAGTTCACAATGTTTTTGCTGTCAAAATGTCGATAAAATATTTTAAACTTTATCTTACTGAAAATTTTCGGAATATTTTTTTAAAATTTGTTTATGAAATATTTGATTAAAATGGAGGGAATTGCACGCAGACATATACAATTTCATATTGTTGTAAAGTAGGTGCACAATTTTGCTAGGTGCAAAATCGGACAAAATCCTTAGCATCTGATTTCCGCAAAATGGGGAAACATGCACTGCATAATCTCCTGGTGTATATTTGAGTCGGCAGGCTTTAATGTGTTAAAAAAATATGTAATAAACATCTGTCGTCACGCTTCTGAGCGCGACTAAACTCATTATTAAATTTATAATATTGTTTGGACGCGGCTGTTGTAGTAATATACATGTGAACATTTTATTTTAATGAATGGAAGGTTGGAACTATTTTTCGTAACGCATATGAATTGTGAAAATTAAAAAAAATGCCCTTATGGATCGCAATCGCATACAATACATATTTCAATATTTTTAAAAACTATGGGGCTTACAAATATTCTTCAAATTTAGTAGGATCTTAGAAATAACCTGTGTTTTATTTTACTGTTAGGTTAACAAAGTTAATATCTATTATTACTAGCTTTCTTTGGCAGACTTTAAATAATGACTGCACAGTATTCAAAAAAGAGTATATATTTGTATAGTTTAGGATTTGTTAATTCACGAGATTTTCATGACATTTTTGGCAAGAAAATCCATTCAGTTCGTTCGACTGCGAATCGAACTGACTCGTAATACAGGTTTTTATTTGGGCTGGGACTCTCACATCTTTAAATATAAAGTGTTTTTCCGCAAACAGGGAAAAAATGGCTCTCCCAAACAGATTTAGTGGCAAACAACGTATATGTTTGGGGAACATAATATATATTTGAAAATGTGTAAACATATAATATGTTTGCATCTGAACATATGTTTACCCCATTATACATTTATACTGCGCTAACCCTGGGAGACTCCGGGAGTAAACATTGACTTGAAAAAAAAATCAAAAAATATGTTACTGTAATAAATAACTTTATATGAAACAAAAATATATATTTCAATCAGATGAACATTTGGATGTTCCAGTGTAGGGCAATTTTTATTTTTTTTCTTTCCAAATAATGATTAAATTGTTTTATTTGTTTATTCAGAATTAAAAACTGGATTGTGTTTTAAATACAAAAACTAAAAAAATTAGATTTTTATTTAAAAATTTTAAATAACAAATACATTTGGTTTGTATGGAAAACATTTCAAATTTATTTGAAATTTTCATTTCGAATAAATTTATATTTACAAATAATTTATTTCAACAAATTTGCTTGAATAAAAAAAATTGATTGAGATTTCAAATAACGAATAAATGATTGAACACTGTTTTTTGAATAACGATTGAAAAACTAATGAATACAATTTTGTTTGATTTGTTATTTGAATAAAAATTTATTTGAATAATGCCCTATACTCCACTATGGGACAGAAGCTTAGTCTAGCTCTCCGAAAATCAGAAATTAAAGTTTGTTGCAGAAAGCTTAAAAATATGTCATTTTATTAATAATTTATGAGAACAAACAAAAAATGATACAACCTAGTGAAAAATCCTTCTCTAGACTTGTTTAAAGTGAAACAAGTGCTTTTCAAGAAATAAAAATGGGTTACATTAAAACTGTCATAACTCTTTCAATATATGGGCCATTCCACACCAAATCGACCAAAAAAGTCATATTTGAGATTTTACCTTTTCGATTTCAATAAAACTTAGGCAACTGATAAAGGGTACCCAGATATGTACTGCCCAACAGTGGCTCTAAGTTACAAAAAATGGGCCAAAAATCACTTTTGTATGGTTGTTCATATTTAAATAACTCTTTAACTAGAAATGCTAGGAACTCCGCTGATGGCTCGTTTTAAAGCTAATAGAACGAGAATTTCAGAATTTTAAAAAGGTTCATTTTTAAGGACATCAATTTTGAAGTGCAAGAATAATTACCACGGGCCACATGTTCACGTTTAGAAGTTACAACTTAATTCGTATAAAAGCTTGTTCTATTAGCTTTAAAACGAGCCATCAACGGAGTTCCTAGCATTTCTAGTTAAAGAGTTATTTAAATATGAACAACCATACAAAAGTGATTTTTTCTATCTTTTCTACTTTGAGAGATATTGAAATATGAACAACCATAGAAAAGTGATTTCTGTTTCATTTTTTGCAACTTTGAACCACTGTATCTCTGAAATTAGTGGACGTAATAAATAATAAAAAAATTTATCAATGCATATCTTGATACCCTTTATCAGTTGCACAAATTTTATTGAAAACGAAGAAGGTGAGTTCCAACCGTTGGTCGATTTGGTGTGGAATGACCCATATACTTCATATGCAGAGTGTTAGTTTTATATTATTGGGAATTGTGAGAACTATCATCTTGTGTATCAAAAATTTCAAATGGCTATTCGTGTTTTTCCTGATTATTTGTCAAAAACAATAATTACGTATTTTTTATACATAAGTAGACATGGAAAAAAGCTTCCAAATGCTCTCATAAATCTTTTTACAGACATAATGTCTGAAATGTCGTCTTTCTAACGGTGTTAAATATGCCTGCATTAGTTTGCCACACGTCATTAAAAATTAGTTTAAGTGATGAGAAAAGTACGAAAATCATAAATAATTTAACTAAATTTTTGTCAGTTTTGCCTTTTCTGTCATTATAGTTGACAAAACTGGCTCATATTTGGTATGATAATTAAGAATTGTGATATGTACCACAGTACATAATATAATAAGTATATCTCTTACTATGGTCAAGTTATATAGTTTAAGAAGAATGGTAAACGTGGCAGTTTGCCAATCACGCCCATATTAATATTAAAAAAACAAAATATCTCATTCCAAACAAAAGTTATAGTCGTTTTACCATTTCAATTATATGACAGGTGGACGTGGCAATGGACCAATCTTGATAATTTTCAAATTGTAATCTATTCATAGAACATGTATGCTTAGTGTAAAGTTTCGTTAAGATTGGAGCTAAACTGTATTTACGGCGAGCTAGAATTGACTTCTATCCCAGAGTGAACTGCACAGTGAGCTGAGAATTAAAAAGTTTGGCCATAATTCATGATTTTTGGTACTTTAATGTTTTCGAGGTCTCTGAAAACGAATCAGATATCAAAAATTTAAAATGCATAAATCAATATGTCGGATGAAAATTTTAAATATTACTGGATTTCAAAGAAAATTAGTACACATACGTTTTCGGAGTCTCTGATTACGAATCTGACATTAGAAATATTGAATTCAATATGACGGATGAAATTCTTTAAATGACTGCATTTCAAAGACAATTAGTGCACATATGGTTTCGAGGTCTCTGATCACGATTCTGATATCATAAATGTAAAAAATAAAAACATCGCTCCAATATGGAAGATTAACTTTCTTTATTTTTTTTTAATTCTTGATTATTATTACTACATGTTGTATGGATTTAGTTTATTCCAAAAATTATTTCATTATGTGCAATAAATTGGATAAACAATATGATTTTTCTATTTTTTCACAACTTTGAACTGAATCATTTCGTTTTTTGTTAGTTTGGTGCCTTATTAATTTCTTGCAATAAACCAGAGACTGTAACAGTTACGGGTAAAACTCAAATTTAAATTTTTATTTTCAAACTTAAAAATAAAAAATTAATTTTTATTTTGCTCAAGAATAACGATTATTTTTGATTTACTCAAAAATAAAAATTAGGGTGCGAAGCGTTGTGCATAATTTGATGTGCAGCAAAAATAATGTTCTTACGATGGAAAGGATGCACGCACAGAAAAAACATTATCACCACAATCATGTTTTGACGGTATCATTTAATGATTGCAATTATTATTATAGCAATCATGTTGAATGATAGTTGCAATTTTGTTTTCCAATGATTCTATCATGTTTTCACAAAAGGCATTGTTGCTTTAATCATTGCATGATTGTTTCAGTCATGTTTTCAAAAGCGTTTAAACAGGATTATTGCAGAAATCATTGAATGATTGCGCCAATCTGAAAGAAATAATTTTAAGATACTATTTTATTAAAAAAAAAACACCAATATTTAATAGAAAAAATACTTTATTAAAGATTATTAAATAATATATTGGTGCACTCTGCCACGTCGCTTCATTTTATTAGTTTGCAAGAATGATTTGTGCGGCTCGTTGCACAGCTGATGTGACGACGCCTTTTGTTCAGCGGGACACAAGTTTTTCTTCGATCTCATTCTGTTCAGGATCTAAAACCGAAGTTTTTTCTTAACATATCACTATTTGTATCACATTTTCTTTTTAAATGAAAATTAAAATTCACTAACGCTCGACGCTGACCAGCCACGGCGAAATCTTATTTAATACTAAATCTGAAAAACTGTCATTAGCTGTCAAACAGCAATCATATTATTATATCAATCATGCTTCAATGCTAACAAGATTGACACCATAATTTACATGATTCTGACAATCATGCATACTCGAAATACATTTTTGTCACAATCATTACATATTCTAATCATATAATTTTATCATAATATGATTTCAGAAATCATTTAATGAAAGTCACAAACATTTAAAAAAAAAATGGGAATGAGAACTACAACCAGGAATGATAATAGCAATCATACTATTATTGCTACAATCATACTATTATTGCTACAATCATAGTTTTTGTTGACACAATCATGTCTCAGTCATGTTTTTTCTCTGCGTGTGGACTCTAGTACTAATTTGGGTCATATTAGTGAACACCTCAGAAGGATCACGTGTGCTGGTGGTCAGTATTACAATTAATTTGGGGCCATCGATAAATAAAGCTTGTAAACAAATTTCGCCTGCATCTTATTTACTGAAACACATGTTACTACAAGAAAAGTTTCAAGTGCGTCATTGAAAATTTTATGGGTGAATCTGTTCCAATGGGATTACAAAAACATCCAAATGTGTCATTGGAATTATTTTGGGTGAATCAATTCCAATGGGATTACAAAAGCATCCAAGTATCTATGATGCTTGGAAAGATTAATCCAAATAAATTTTATTGACGCTTATGGATGTGAAGTTATGACCATTGGAACATATTCACAAAAAAATGCTCCAATTCCTATTCGTCCAATATAAGTTCCAATTTATAGGAACGTGGACCTTTTTTTGTATGAAGTTGGCCGGTATCTGCAGTTCTACCCATATTTGGACGAAACAGATTCGTCATTTGAAACTTTCCAAGGCACACTCGTACTTCGGCACATATAATTTCACCAGTAACACTGTAGCGTCGATTGCTCAATTGGTTTGTGGATTCGACTACGAGCTGAAAGGTCCACGGTTTTACCAAATATAGATATATTTTTCTATACAACGCTACCTCTCGGCAGTCCATGCAAACCTACTTCAGAAAATATTGCCTAAATAACTCTCACCCAGCCGTTCGGCAATAAACTGTAGGTCCCACCACTTTGAGTACAAATATAACCCGCACAGCCCAAATGGTGAGGGGTTCTTCAGAACTGTAGCGCCAAACTATTATTATTAGTAATATTGACCACCAGCACACGTGATTCTTCGAGGGTGTTCACTAACATAGCCCAAATTAGTATTAGAGTCCATCCTTTTCATTGTATAACCATTGTTTTTGATGTACAACAAATTGCGCACAACGCTCCGCACCCTATTTTTATGTTTGAGTAAAAAAGTATAAATCAGAAAAATAATCGTTATTCTTGAGCAAAAAATAAAAATTAATTTTTAATTTTTATTTTTGATTTTAAAAGTAAAAATTGAAATGTGAGTTTTATTTCTGAGCAAGCAAACAAAAAAAATTAAAAATAATCGTTATTTTTATGATTTTTTTCCGTAAAAATAAAAAAATAAAATTCATTGCAGATTTCAATTCAGCGTTCGAAATTAATTGATTCCGCATTCTCAAAATTAGCGTAAACTTTTAAACCACGTTGATTTTTTTTCATTAAAAAAATAAGAATAACCGTTATTTACGGTCTCTGCAAATTTTAAATAAAATCATATAAATATGGAAACATATTATGGGAAAGTAAAACAGTCATTATTCGGACTGTTTTTTTATAACACAAAAAATAATGATATGATAATAACTAGACTGTATCAATGAAATTATCAGTTTAACACACTTTACCAATTACCAGATAAATCAATACCAGTTATATCAATAAATATTTTTTCAAACGTATAAATAAGTCATTATTCGATGACTACTATTTCATATTGTGCTTGTGAAAAGCTGCACTAATTTTTAAAAAGGCATATTTTTGCAAAATATCAAAATGCGCACCCTCCCTACATGCACCTAAGACAGTAAAACAAAACTGCATACCAAATTTTCCAATACCTCGTGAAGCCCTGTGAAGCCCAGCACATATGCAAAAAAAACATCTGTATCTATATTTTGTTTTTCAAAAAATTTCACTTTTGAATATTTTACTAAATCAAAAATGACAGTAAATATATACGTTGATGTCTCCTTGTTTGGATTCAATTTATTTTTTTAATATATTTTTTAAACTTTAAATCTTAGCTTACATTGAAGGTTATGAAAACCGTGTTTTTTACTTTTACAAATTTTAGAGCCGCCATTTTGAATTTAAAATTATAAACATAAGATTCGACGTTTCTGGCACATTTATCATACGTAAACCGATTTTCATGATCATACCATAAAATTTAAAAATTTTGGACGCCATATTGAATTCGCCATTTTCAATTTTTATTTGTTGATAACATATTCTAAATCGGCGTTATCGAAATTATATGAATACGATTTTTTTATACAAATTAGAGTAATAGTTAAGGAGATAATTAATTTTGGCCAAAATATCTAGTCCCCAGCCCACTGTGCACTGGGATGTTCACTATACATAAATAGGTTACTTTGTATATTTCAGATATTTTTCAAAGCAGGTGTGTTGAACAAATCTTGCGATGTATATGAAAACCCGTTTATCATTGAAAAATGTGGCCAAGTCAGAAGAATATTTTCATAGAGGGAAAAAAGTAGGAGAACCTGGGGAAAAATGGGACATGGGGTAATGTAGATGTACAATATTTGGACATGTTGCAAATTTTGAACATAAAAGTAATTGTCAAGTGCTTCTTAATATAGTATAAATTTTTTCATCCATGGTTATAATCAAATTAATACCTTTCTATTCCATTTCGAGAACGAGTGAAAAAAAAATGTTTTTGATAGATTTTTAGAGTGCTGATGCTTGCTATCAAAATGTGAGATTTTTACCGTTTGCAAAATGTTAAACTGATCGCAATTTCTATATCTTTTGAAATACAAATGCAAATAATTAACGGTGCTAAATTATGTTCAATTTGGAATTTTCTGGGGTAAAGTGGGAAACGTAATTTAAGCAATGTTTATTGTAATTTTAGTGAAAATATTATTTTAGTCATTCATTAAAATAAAATATTCAATACAAACAATATTATAAATTTAAATTTAATAATGGGTATCTGTAGGGTATCGCATTTAATTTATTTTTGCATGTCAAATTTTCAAAAATTTCAGTTCAGTCAATCAGAAGCAATCGTTGACGACGGATGTGTATTCCATATTTTTTAACCCATTAAAGACTGCCGACACAAATATACAACAGGAGATTACGCAGTGCAATTTTCCCTATCATGTTTCCCTATTATGCGGACATCAGATGCTAAAGATTTTATACGATTTTACACCTAGCATCACAACAATATTAAATTGTATATCTCTGCGTGCATTTCCCTGCATTTTAATCAAATATTTCTTAAACAAAAAATATTCCGAACATGTTCAGTAAGATAAAGTTTAAAACATTTTTTCGAAATTTTGATAGCAAAAACATTGCGAACTAATATTAAAATGTTTTTTAAGAGAGCTTAGAGAATTGTGATAAATTACTCTCTCGACACACTTTTTTGGTAACACAAATTTCTTTTTGATTTTTTGCAAAAACTAATATCTGGACGTAGTTTTTTTTGACAATTATTCGTAGGGCAAGGTTCATATTTTTTTGTGATAAAGTTTGCATCTGCAACATGTCGAAATCGTGCAATAACTTGCGATATAAAGTACCAAAAATGGTCTTTTTTGCAACTTTGACTCGATTTTTTTGAAAAATTTCGACGTATAGGGAAAATTCTGAGTACGCAGCAAGAATCAGGAGACCGATTCGTTTTTATACCCTACACTAAGAGTGAAAGGGTATATTCAGTTTGGTACGCCGATTGTAACACCCAGAAGGAAGCATCTCCGGTATGAAAAAGTATATATATTCTTGATCAGCATGACCTCCTGAGTCGATTTAGTGATGTCCGTCTGTCTGTCCGTCTGTCTGGTGAAATCCCTACTACTTTTAAAATTGAAGAGCTAGATAAATGAAACTTATAACTTAGATTACTAATATACCTACGCTGTATGTGCGAAATTGGACGAGATCAGTCCATTGCGACCTATGATCTGACCACTTATGTTCAAATACCTCATATAAAATGTACATATAAAGATCAAGTTTTATGTATACGTGCTTAGGTAAACTTTTTTGGTCAAATATATATTGATATCATGCTCAAATACATGATAATAAGGTTTTCCGGCGAAAAGACTTGTGGTTCACAAAAAAAAAATCGAAATTCGGTACACCTACCCATCTGTAAATATGGGTATCAAATGAATGGAAATTCTTCAGCGATTGAATGTTTGTAGTTATTTTCAGGATTCGTATACCCTGGTGACCTATATATCACTTTGAATGGTAACCACACATATGTGTAGGGTATTTATAGTCGGCTTAGACCGACTATAATTTTGATAATCCTAACTATCATAATTACACCTACTTTAAAATTTCCCATGTGATCTAACCTTCCCAACTGGTTATGTTTCATTTTTGTGGACGCCAACAACCCTTAGTTTGTAGAACAGTGTAATAGGAAAATATTATGTGTTTTAATTGCAAGTACACTAAATCTGGGTTTACCTTTGTATCTTACATAGAAGATATTATAACTTTGTGTCCTTAGTACAAGTATTTGTTTATTAGTAACTTACGGCTCTTAAATAATGACGAAGTCCTCGCACCTTTCGACACCGCTGATGTCGTTTTAGAAAGAGGTTAACCATCTGGTGCTTTGATGCTACCGGCCCCATAGACCTATCTATCATTGTTTCGTTCGTATCCGTCAACAATGAGTCTTCGTCGAGAAAAATTGACTTATATCTACTACCTCCGTATCGGAGTCCACCGTTGATTTCGTCCTAACGCCTTTTTAATTCAAATAAATACGCGAGTATATTTTATTTTAAGATATACTGAAATTTTATACAATACAATACAACTTTAAATCTAATCTTAACCTCTACGCACTCGGTCGCACCAATATTTACGAAAACTGGATCATCACCTTGGTCGCACCAATATTTACGAACACCAGATCATAACCTCGGTCGCACCAATATTTACGAAAGCAGATCGGAGTGTCATCATATTGTGAACTAATCAATTCGTATTGGTATGATCGTGAGAAAAACTTTTTCCCTGTACGCCGCATGCAGGTGCCACCTGATGATGCTTGCATTACAACCAATACATTTGTGTTGTCATATTAAATAAGTGTATGAGAAAAATATAAATTTTTGGTGTTATATTACGATTAATATGAATATGCCATTGTGCTGGCGATGTGCAGATTTTTCAAACGGAAAGAAAAATTATTTCTGATGTACAACATGCTTCCCCTTTATTTAAAAAGTAAACAATTATTAATTAAATAATAAAAGTTTTTTTTCTTTTACATTGTTTATATCTTGATAAAATTCTTATAGTGTAGATTACTTTACTTTTTAAAAATAAAGAATTGTATATATTTTATTATTTAGTGGAGTTAAAGAAATTCAAATTTAATGATTTTATATAAAAAAAATGGTCTTGGCCCAACATCCTAATTATTTAGCTACATTAGCCCGCCTTTAATCTAAACATCTGAATTATAAAAGGAAATCAAATACAAACATAACCTGGTCCCAATGTTTTAGTGTTGATTGCTGCTGCCACTTTTCGGTTAGTGGTTGCTGCGATTTCGGTTATTGTAGTGACGTCGACTGATGTGCTGTCGTTCATACAGTAGCTGAAGGCGTTGCACAGTGTTGCATTAGTGGCCAAAATTGACAAAAACAAAAGTTATAATCTTCTAAAAACTTTAATGCTGTAAAATTTAGGTGTATTCATTTGCTTCACTATTACAAACGCGACACTTACAAATAAATATTGTATTAAAGAATTTTGTATATTTTTATTTGGTAAATGCTAAGATTTTTTTAAAATTCAGTATTTTTAGGAATATGAACATGTTTTACAATTAAATGAAGGTCTAAGTTTTGGCAATCCGCAAGCAATTTTTTTTGTTAATATTCACAATAGCGCTGTAACTTTTAAAACATATGTTTTTCGAAAATATTTCTTACTTTGATCGAAAACTTTAGCAGTGATAATGAAAAATACATCTAAAAAGATCTCTGAGTTTATTTTTTTATATCAAGCATAGAAGTACATACATAATCCTAAAATTTGATCTGCCCCTGAGTGCTCCAACATATATTTTTTTTGTTTTGTAGGGTCACTTTCAATACCATTTTTGATGTATGGCGTGGCATAAAAATGATAGTGACAAGCTAGATGGACCTTTTTCATTTTTTATAAATAGAACTTGAATCAGTAATATTAATGAGGATTAGAATTAAAATGTAGGTTTATTTAACTGAAATTAAAACGCTTTCGATGGAAAGTGCAAATCTGCATCAAAATTAAATTATAAAAAATCAGATGGGCGTAAACGTGACCCGACCATGCCCATATTTTTTTATTTGGTCGTCTTATGACCAAAAACTAATTCGTATTAATTTAAACCCGATTGTTTAAAAATTGCGCGTATTTTTGTACCTTTTAAAATAAGGATTATATGGGAGGTGAGCATAAAAATGGTCCGACCACGACCATTTTTCCTTTTATGTTGCTCAAAAAATGGAAAACTTACTCTGTTAGTGGATTCTGGAGCTGAGGCCAGCCTGATTAAAGAAAATAGGATGGCACATTTGCCGAATTTTAACAAAAATATTCAGAAGGATCTGAGTGGTGCTTTTGGTGGATGCGTTAGAACCTTAGGCTCCACTAAGATTCAGCACACAAACATAGAAAACCTGAGTTTAACGCTACACGTTGTGTCACTTGAACAAGGGGTACCAGCAGATGGAATAGTCGGTCGTGACAATCTATGGAACAGATCTATAATAAATGCATTAAATAAAAAAATTATATTTTTTGATGAAGACAAAAATCACCTTATTAAAATTCCATTAAAATCATTGCAAGACATAGAAAATATTAATTTTAATCAACAAATCAGGGTACAGCCCAGTTGTTGTATCACTGTTGTATCACTGCCGTTAAGAACAAGAATTCCTAATTTTTTGTTTCCCATACAATTGCCAAAAATTCTTTCTACTACTGGCAAACGCGATCGGACGGTCGCTTCTAACTTGCGAAAGAACCGCGCCAATTGCTTCGATACTGGCATCTGTCGTGAGCAAAAAGGGTTCGTTAAAATCCGGATACGCTAGTATGGGTGGTGACATAATTGCGTCTTTAAGTTTTAAAAACGAATTCTGACAATTGTCATTCCATACGAATTAGCGTCCTTTTTAAGCAAACAAATTTTCTGTAATAATTAATTAAGCCTAAAAATGCTTGAACTTCCTTCCTATTTTTCGGAACTGGAATATTTTTTACACACTCTACTTTGGCTGGGTCTGGTAGGGCACCTAACTCAGAACATTTAGGTCCTAAATATTTAACCTCGCGTCGCAAAAACTAACATTTTTCTGTATTTAATTTCAAATTATGTTCTCTCAGCTTTTGCAAAACTTTACATAGCCTATGCTCGTGTTCTGCTAAATTATTTCCATAAATCACTATGTCATCTAAATAAACGAAACAGTCAATACCCTGTAAACCTGTTAGTATGTGGTTCATTATCCTTTAAAAAGTGGCAGGTGCTCCCGTTAAAACGAATGGCATTCTGTTAAATTCGAAATGACCAAGACCTGTACTGAAAGCAGTTTTTTCTTTGTCCCTATCTTCAACTAGAACCTGATAGTAACCACTTGCTAAATCTAGTGTTGAAAAATACCGACTATAAAACACGGAAACACGCTACTCAATTGTATGGGCAACAAAAAATTTTAGGGCATATCTTTTGGGAAGACCATTTAAAATTTATACAGATCATCAGCCCCTAAAGGGTATAACAAACTTAAAAGATCAGACATCACGCCTTGCGCGTTTCCGACACAAATTATCGGAATATGATTTCGAAATTCATTATAAACCGGGAAAGAGTAATTTAAACGCGGATGCGCTTAGCCGCATACCGAATAATACTGAAAAAGTACTTGTAGTACAACCCCGTTCGAAAAGAGACAAGGAAGACGATAAGAAACAGTCTGACTGCGATCCTGACGATTTGATAATAAAGGAAAATGACAATATAATAATTCTAACTGAACCTCGGGACATGGAAACGGTAATTAAGGATTTTCACGATTCACCGTTAGGTGGTCACCAAGGGGGCGTAAAAACATTTTTAAGAATTCGACAACAGTACCGATGGAAGGGTATGCAGAAGCAAATAAAGGATTATGTGAAAAATTGTTCAAAATGCCAGGTAAACAAGAGTCCAAGGCTGACGAAGATGCTAATGGTTCTAACTGATACGCCAGTCAGACCCTTTGACAAAGTGTACATGGACCTGAAACCATTTCAGGGAATAAATACATCGTTTCAGGACGATTTTTCTAAATTTATGTGCTGTGTGGTTATACTCGATGCGGAAGCCAATACCGTAGCAAAAGCATTCTTCAACGAAATAGTTACACGTCACAATATACCCAAAGTATTGGAAACAGACAATGGATCGAACTTCGTTTCCAAACTATTTTCGGATACATGTAAATTGTTAGGAATTAAAAAATTACATATAACACCTTACCATCCACAGGCTAATGGGTCATTGGAACGAAGTCATCGTCCACTAGCTGAATATTTACGTAGTTTTGCTTAAGAGGATGGGTCAAACTGGGACCAATGGTTAAATTCTGCAATGCATGTTCATAATAACACTGTGCATACTTCAACGGGTCAAACACCATTCCGTACGTTGTACGGGTTTGACTTCGACAAGCCTACGAATTTAAAGCGTAAATGTTCACCTTTATATAACGCAGAAGACTACAATAAGGTACTAAAGTACCAAATACAGCGATCACACGAGATCGTCACGCAAAACCAATGTAGGGCCAAGGAGGTGTCGAAAAAACAATACGACAAGAATCTCAACCCTATAATATTCAAACCACACGACATGGTTTTATTGATAAACCAAACTAGGAAGAATAAGTTATCTCCAATTTGGAAGGAACCCTACGTGGTCGTAGAGGAAAGTGGGTCAGTGACCACGACGATATTGATCAAAAACAAAGATAAGAAAATTCATAATAATTTGTTAAAGGCATATCACAAATAGTGCATGCCGTTAAAACTAAAAATATTATAATATTACCCTAGGTTAGAACCCACAAAAGTAACAATATAAAACCAATTAGCTATGCATTGACAACTAAACTCGTTATGAAAACATTATGCAACATATAGAAAAAATAAATCTAACCATAAAATAAAGAGTAATCATTAAATAAAACATTAAATAACTCGTCATTTAGAGGAAGAAATAAATATAAATAGTTTAGGAAAACAGTAACTAACAAACAAAAGAAAAAATATAATAATAAAAAAAATAAAAAACATAGGACATATTAAAAACAATAATTTAGTAATAAAAAATATATATAACTATTTTGGGAGAAGAATTTATAATTTTAAAGTTAGAAAAATTGAGAAAAAAAATAAATTAAGCAAAGGCAACAAATTGCATTCATATAAAATTAAATGAAAATTCGTCACAAAATTGTCCTATTCAATGCAGATAACGCAAACCAACAATTGCATTACTGACCTATATTTAATAGCGCAAGCTAACAAACCTTGAAAAGGGTCAAATAAAACATATGGGTTATTCTACGTCAAATCAATTGAAAATTTTAAAATTTTGCAGCGCCATCTCAGAAATTAATGAAATTAATAAGTACACGAAAATAATATAATAACATATTAAACATGTTTAAAAAATAAATTGCAACTCCAATTATATTTAATTACATGCAGAGAAATCATAGGTACTTTGTACTTTAATATAATTCAATTTGAATACGCTTAAATATAACAAATACATTTTAAATGAATTTGAAGAACTTACTTATAATAATTTAAATTACTTAAAGAAGAAGAAAAATATCAGTTAGTATTCAAATTAAAAAAAAAAAACAATTGGGAAGGTTTGATCACATGGGAAATTTTAAATTTGGTGTTATTATGAGAGTTAGGATTATCAAAATTATAGTCGGTTTAAGCCGACTATAAATACCCTACACATATGTGTGGTTACCATTCAAAGTGGTATATATGTCACCAGGGTATACAAATCCTGAAAATAACTACAAACTTTCAATCGCTGAAGAATTTTCATTCATTTGATACCCATATTTATAAATTGGTAAATGTACCGAATTTCGATTTTTTTTTTTGGAACCACAAGTCGTTTCTCGGGAAAACATTATTTCCATGTATTTGATCATGAAGTCAATATATATTTGACCAAAAAAGTTTACCTAAGCACGTATACAGTAAAACTGAACTGTAGATGTACATTTTATATGAGTTATTTGAATATAAATGGTCAGATCACAGGTCACAATGGACCGATATGCCTAATTCGCACATACAGCGTATGTATATAAGTAATCTAAATTATGAGTTTCATTTATCTAACTCTTCAATTGTTTAAGTAGTAGTGATTTCAACAGTCAAACAGACAGACGGACAGACAGACAGACAGACGGACAGACGGACGGACATCGCTAAAACGACTCAGGAGGTCATGCTGATCAAGAATATATATACTTTTCCATACCGGAGATGCGTCCTTCTGGGTGTTACAAACGGCGTACCAAATTGAATATACCCTTCCACTCTTAGTGTAGGGTATAAAAACAGAGATATATAAATATTTAGTACAGTTAAAATTAAAAAAAAAGGAACAGGAAAATATAATAGTAGAATAAATAAAATAAAACAGGTATCAAATATTAAATTTATAACAGATATAAAAAAAAAAACAAAAACAAAGAATTTAAAATTAAAAAAAAAGGGATTTATGCATTAAAATATTTAGTGCATTTAAAATTAAAAAAAAAAGTTTGAATAATTGAATCGAAAAAAAAGAGGAAACATATTAGTAAAATAAATAAAATGGAGAAAATATATATATAGGTATTAAATATTATTTTTTTAAAAGAGAATTTTTTATAATAAGAAGAGATGAAAAAAAAGAAAAATATGATAAAAAATAAAAAACATGAATAAAAATTGGGGAATTAAAATTAAAAAAAAGGGGGATACAAATATTTATTAAAAAGAAAAAAAAGAGAAGACAAAAAAAATAATAATATTAACAATTAAATTTTTAAAGAATAAAAAAAAGAGATAAAAAAATATATATATGAAAAAAAAGGGAACTAAAATTGTAATTAAAAAGAAAAAAAAGAAGGAGGCATGAACATTTTAATTAAAGAGAAGAAAAAAAGAAAGAAAATAAGAAGAGAAAAAAAAGAAGAACATAAGAAGAGAAGAAAAAAATATAGAGAAAAAAAAAATAAGAAAAAAAAATTATAAATAACAGATATTAACTATTTTTTTAAAAGAAAAAAAAAAGGAAAAAATATATGAAAAAAATAAGGGGAATTAAAATTTAAAAAAAAAATTAATTTATATTAATTTTTATTTAACATTTTATTTTATATTAAACTTTTAAATAAAATATACAAATTTGTATTGGATATTAAATAAATTTTTAAACTAAATTAACACAGTTAAAATAAAAATATATGTACATATAATAAATTTAACAATTCCTGAGAAAATTTAAAATAATATATATGTATATGCAATGTACAATATATTCTATGTACATATATATTTATAAAAAAATAAAAAATTATATAAAATAAAAAAAAAAAATTATATGGAATAATTTTTTTTTTAATTTTGTTCATTGAAGGGAGATTGAGTCCGCCGCATTGAGTCCCTCCGCATATAAGACGATCTTAGCCATTGGTCTAAGGACATAATACACTAAAATTACACTAAAGCTAGTGCTACACTAAATAACTGTGTTTCAAAAAAGTTAAACACTTACAAACAACATTTAATTTCAATGTTATTGTATACATAAAAAAACTGTACTTTACATGACACTAAGTTTAGATAAACTAATACCACACTAAATATTAATAGTTCAAATAATGTACTACCATACTTTAATTCAAGTAATTTAAATATTTTAAAATCAATCTTTTTCTTGTGACGAATGCACATAAATCATTATATAATTTACGAAAATTATATTAAGTTTACATAGGTTAGTACCACACCACACATTTGAAATAGTTTAAAATCAAAATTAAATGATGTGTTTGTAAAATATTCAGGTAAATTTAAAATATCCGAGTGCACAAAAATTGTTATTTAGAGTGACCAACATACTGACACAGAAGACTCATAGATGATCGTTGGGGTCTTGGAACTATAAGGGGGACATGTGGAAGGAGCTCTTGGTGTTATCAACAAGAAGGAGTAATGAAGCAGAGGCCCAGCAGATTCGAATAAAAGAAACGAAGCAGAGTGGCAGCATATTTGAAAACGAAGCAGAACACACTAAACGCAAACTTGTTGTTATACCAAATACAAGTAGGTTGCAATGATTGAATTTTTAACAATTGCCAAAATTGCCAAATACAAGATGCAAAATGGACCTTGAAAATTGACACAATTGCCAGATACTAGATGTAAAATGGACCTTGAAAAATATAATAAAAAAGAAAAAGAGAAATCGCATTATTATGTCTTCAATCATACATAAAGAAGAAACGATGCAATATCGAACAACGAAGTTTTCTGATATCAACAATTCGGAAATCTAAAATATCCTACATAACGCGACATGAGCACCAAGATGATTCAAAAATTTGTTTGACAAGATCGCAGAAAAAAATAAAACATTCATCTCGAACATATCGACAACCGAGTCAACGGGACAAAACTCTCCTGAACGATTTAGAGTCCAGAGTATTACCATGACGACACCCACTGGAGATAGCACCGTTTGCAATAAAATCCATATAGTCATTTTAAAAATTACAAGTTTATCTATATACATATACATATATATATATATATATATATATATATATATATATATATATATATATATATATATATATATATATACATATATATATATATATATATATATATATATATATATATATATATATATATATATATATATATATATATACATATATATATATATATATATATATATATATATATATATATATATATATATATAGATATATATATATATATATATATAGGTTATAAATATATATATATATATATATATATATATATATATATTAATTATCATCCAATCACAAGTATTAAGACATATAGCCGCGGTAGCTCAGTGGTTAGTGCGTTGGACTGTGAGTCGAAAGGTCCCCGGTTCAAGCCTGGACTGGGGTTAACAACATCTTTTCATAGAAACATTTTTCTATACCGCGCTACCTCTCGGCAGTAAATGGCAAACCTACGAGAGTAAAACATTGCCTATGAAAAGCTCTCACCCGCCGTTCGGATTCGGCAATAAACTGTAGGTCCCACCACATTGAGTACAAGTATAACACTCACAGCTCAAAATGGTGAGAGAGCTCGGGCGAAGTTCTATACAGGACTGTAGCGCCAAACAATTATTATATTATTTAAGACATATTGTAAAAAATTATCATTAATCCTAATATTAATAATAATTTTTTTCCATAAGGGGGGAGGAATGTTGTGAATTAGCGCACACATTTTTCTTTTCTTTATGGTTCTTCACTATTCATTCAGTTTTGGATGTTGCTGTACATATGTTGAGCGCATCATGTTTTTATATCTTTTTGTACACATGTTGTACAGCAACATGATCATAGCATTGTCCCAACGCTTCACGTTGGCAACAATAACTATAATTTGGCAAAGCGCTAAGCTTTGCGTAGAACACACCTCTTTCAGGTTAGCTTGCACAGTTACCAAAAGCTTGGTAACTGTGAAAATTCACGTGAAAATTCACTAGAACACAATGAAAATAGAATTTAAGAAAAGCTTGCAACGAAGGTATTGTTAATACCTTTCGTTGCAATTTAAAATATAGTAGTTTAGTTAGCCTCAAGTGGAGGTAGTAAATTTAATAAAAGTGCTGAAACAATAAAAAGTGTTAAAACAATAAAAAGTGTCCTTTTAATTAAATAAAAGTAAAAAAAAATCAATTCTAAAAATATACAACAACTCTTACTGATATTATAGTCGAGCAATTTTTATAGGTATAGAAATGTTATTTGAACTAACAAAAAGTGATCCACGATAAAATAGGTAAGTGTTAGATAAAAAATGATGTTTACTGAATTTGTTTGTCAAATCATAGTTAATTCAAATATTAAAAAAAAATTATATATCAGGGCCAAATCGACCAGCGGTTGGAACTCACCTTCTTCGATTTCAATGAAATTTTGGCAAGACATGCACTAAACAATTTTTTTTTTATTTATTTATTCCGACCACTTCTTCCAGAGATACAGTGGCTCAAAGTTGGAAAAACAGTGCCAAAAATCACTTTTGTACTGTTGTTCATATTTAAATATCTCTTGAACTAGAAATGAACTTAAAATATGATGCCATCAAAATACCATCTTGAAATTTTGTATGAATATTTATAATATATTGGCGAAAACTTAGGATTTTTTTCAGAATTTTAAAAAGGGTCCTTTTTAAGGACATCAATTTTGAAGAGCAAGGATAATGACCACGGGCCACATGTTACCGTTTGGAAATTACATCTTAATTTTTCTAAAAGCTTGTTCTATTAGCTTTAAAGCGAGCCATTAACGGAGTTTCTAGCATTTCTAGTTCAAGAGATATTTAAATATGAACAACAGTACAAAAGTGATTTTTGGCACTTTTTTCCAACTTTGAGCCACTGTATCTCTGGAAGTAGTGGTCGGAAAAAATAAAAAAAAAATGTTTAGTGCATGTCTCGATACCCTTTATCAGTTGCCAAAAGTTCATTAAGATCGAAAAGGTAAAATCTCAAATTTGACTTTTTTTGGTCGATTTGGTGTGGAATGGCCACTCAACTAAAAATTTAAACAAAAACTGTATTAAGAAAAAAACTTTTTTAAAACTTAACTTTTTTTTAATTTGATGAAAAAAATCCTAAGGGTGTAATACAAATAGTCAATGTTATTATTTTTTTAATAATTCTGATCAATTTTCTGTAAAATGTAAAATATAATATTATTTGACTAGATATACATTGTAGTAGATACAATTAAACACTTGATTCTATATGCTTTTATAAAATCAATTTTGGGTGTTCCAGATACACCCCATCTTCGTAACATTTTTTTCATGAAATGAACCAAGAAATCAGTGCACAAAATATTTGAATCCTGAAGCGCACCACCCTGTAGGTATAAAACTATATATTACTTATAATCTTCCCAGGCTTATCGACATACTTAGCAGTAAAAATGTTAATAAAAAAAAATAAATTTATATTTTTATTATTTTTTTTATTTTTTTTTTTTTATTTTATTTATTTTGGGCCCGGTTGCATAAAACTTTTAAATATGAGTTAAAATGAATCCATAGAAATCGGTTAGTTAAAGTGACAATTTCCATATTAAAATAAAAACAAAAAAAAATTTTTCTGTCAAACATAACTTTAACTGCTTGTTATTTTTTTATGTAACCGGCCATTAATGTATCATATAATACCAAAATATATTTTTAAAGTACGCAAATAACTACCAAAACGTAAATTTCATGACATAAAAATTGAATTACAATAAAGTATGCCACGTGTTCGATTTCTTTTTATGTTACGTATGTTTAATGGATATTTAAGAGAAGTTATCGACACATTTTAAATATGTAGCAAGATGGCGAAAATGGGAGTATATGTAAAAATCGGTGAATAAATTATTTATGGTCGGATCGAAATTTTGATAATTCCATTGTAATCTGTAGTGAATTATGTTCACAATTTGAATCAAAAATTTGATCAAAATCCAACCAAAAAATGAAAAAGTTATTCAACTATAATCAGACCTACCTACTAACGATTTTAAATGTGCTAAAACGTTTTTCGGACGTTTTTCGATTTGGCCAAATTTTTTATGAATTACTTTTTTAACGTGCTCAAATTATTTAGGGGAGGTCCCGTGGGAATTTCGAAAAAGTTGTTTTTTGGAACCACTCTAATGTACATCGCCAACGAGGTTTTAATATAAGAAATTGGATATCAAATCACAAAATGGTAATGAACGCTCTTCCCATAACTAATTCGAATGTGATAAAATGTCTAAATTTTAAAGTAGAGAACCAAATAGAAAAAGTTCTAGGCATATTTTGGGAACATCAGGAGGATGTAATAACGTTTAAAATTTCAATATGGCTAACGTCATAATTTCAAATAAAAAAGCTCCAACTAAACGAGAAATGTTTTTCAATGTCAATGTATTAGTAATGTCAATCTACGACCCACTTGGTCTAATAGCAAGTTTTTACAAAAAAATATTAATAAATCTGTCAATTTTTAATCGAGGATCTGTTTTTTACCACATGATAAGAAAATGTAAATCTATTAGTTGATTTTTCAATTTTAAAAATGCATAAATTACTTTTTATTATATTAATCAACAAACTCGAAAATTAAGTTTTTCATAAAAATGTATTTGGTGACTTTTCGTTCTACAACGACGATAGCATAATGCAGGCCCGTGCGCACGGGGGCGGGCAGGGTGTTTGTGAGTTCAAACCCCTCCCCCCAGGAGCATAAAAAAAAAATTTATTAAATTAAAACCTAAAAATGTATATGATTGTAAATTATAATTTTATAATATCACACGCTCAGAACAAAAGTGGTTTAATCAATATGTTAGAATAAAAATTGATCGAAATGTTTGGAGTAAAAACGAAACAATATTTTCTAAAAGCAAAAAACGATAAAGGAAGATCATAGCAAAAAAAGTCATAAAGTTCTATCTCATTTGTGAGCTGACTTTATCTTTACTCATTCTTATTCTAACAATTCTAACAAAATTTTATTGATATTAAACCGTATTAAAGAAATTGAACGTGTCTGAATGCTTCAACATTGCGAAGCCAGCTCAATCCTTGTCGGTGTCGTCTCAACTGGTCACCAGAATTGGCAAATTGTCAAATGGTGACACCTCCACTTCGGTGGAAGTCCTCCTCGTGGAAGTCCCTGGAAACGGCGCTCTACACCACCCGGTGTAGAAGTCGGCTAAAGTGAGTGGCGAGCATCTCCCTCAGAGTGATGGTTCGTGCGTTGGGGTTGGGTCCCACCACGGAAAAAACCTACGCGCCCAATGAAAACAAAAAAGAAGCCTCGGATAACGACCGATTACAACGATGACGACCTACGCAAACGTTTCAAGGACCATGATTTATGGATATGCACCTGGAATGTCCGAACCCTTTATAGGGAAGGTGCCTCTATCCAGCTGGCAGATGTCCTCGAAAAATATAAGGCTGACATCACCGCTATCCAGGAGATGCGATGGACGGGACAGGGCTGTTCGAAACAAGCGTCCATGCGGAGAGACACGAATTTGGATGTGGATTTGTAGTCGGCAAGAGACTCCGCCACCTTATCTCTAGGTTCACGCCCGTGGACGAAAGACTGGAAACAATTCGCATCAAGGCTAAATATTTCCACATCAGCCTAATTTGTGCACACGCTCCGACGAACGAGAAAGATGACGAGACAAAAGAGCGCTTCTACGAGCGCCTAGACAACGCATACGAGCGCTGCCCCCGCCACGATATCAAAATTGTGCTAGGCGATTTTAACGCCAAGGTGGGCAGAGAAGCCATGTCCCACAATCGGAAAATTTAGCCTCCATGCCAACACTTCCGTTAACGGAACGAGGCTAATCGACTTCGCCGCAGCACGAAACATGGTAGTTAGTAGCACTAGATTCGAACATTTCGATATCCACAAGGCCACATGGTTGTCGCCCGATCAAAAAACTCGAAACCAAATTGATCACGTTGTGATTGACGGAAAGCACGCTTTGAGCGTGATGGACGTACGCACTATCCGAGGTGCCGATATGGACTCGGATCATTACCTTGTAGCAGCCAAGGTCCGCACACGCTTAAGCGCTGCGTAGAACGTACGGAACCAAATGCAGAGAAAGCTAGACGTCGGAAAGCTGCAATCACAACAGACAACGCAAGCCTTTTCCACTCGACTCTCACACCTGCTTAGACAAAACACTCCTCCTCTCGATGATATAAGCGTGCAGTGGAACCATATCTCCTGCTCTATGCGTACGGCTGCCGAAGAGGCGCTTGGATTCCAACGCCCCCTGAGGAATCAGTGGTATGACCAAGAGTGTCGCGCGGCCACTGCAGTCAGTAGCTACGCGACCTGCGAGGGAGCGAAGAGCTAATAGAGAGTATGCACGAGCTCGTAAGCAGAATATGGCATGCCAAGTGACTGGAACTTTAGTGTACTCTGCCCAATCCTTAAGAAAGGGGATCCCACTATCTGCGCCAACTACCGTGGGATCAGCCTACTAATATCGCATACAAGGTTCTGTCGAGCGTATTATGTGAAAGACTGAAGCCCAGACTGATTGGACCTTATCAGTGCGGCTTCAGACCTGGAAAGTCCACCATAGACCAGATTTTCACATTGCGCTTAATCCAGGAAAAGACCCTAGGAAAACAGATCGACACCTACCACCTATTAGTCGACTATAAAGCTGCCTTCGACACCCCTATAAGGGAACGATTATACGCCGCAATGTCTGCGTTCGGTATACCTGCGAAATTTATAAGGCTTTGCAGGATGACCGTGAGCAACACACGTTTCTCAGTGAGAATAGGAAAAGACCTCTCCGAGGCATTTCATACCGAACGAGGTTTCAGACAGGGTGACTCCCTATTGTGCGACTTTTTTAACTTATTGATGGACAAAAAAAGTTCGAGCTGGCGAACTCTGTCAAAGCGGCACTATCCTCAACAAAAGTGTCATGCTGCTCGCATATGCCGACGATATTGATATCATTGGCAGGAGCACACGAGCAGTCAGTGCAGCATTCTCCAGATTGGATTGGTCAGCCTGGAGATCAAACGGAGAATAACTCATGCCAACAGGTGCTACTTTGGGCTCAACAGGTAATTGAAAAGTAGAGCCCTCTCTCGCCGGACAAAAATAACGCTCTACAAGTCACTCATCATGCCCGTCCTACTTTATGGTGCAGAAACATGGACGCTGGCCTCCACCGATGAGAGAGTACTGGGAGCGTTCTAGAGAAAGATTCTCCGTAAAATCTTTGGCCCTATCTGCTTTGCTAACGAGTATCGAATCAGGATGAACCACGAGCTGTATGAGTTATTCGACGACATTGACATAGTCAAGCGCATCAAGATCCAGCGGCTTCGCTGGCTAGGTCATGTCGAACGAATGGATGAAAACACTTCAGCCAAGAAGGTGCTTGAATCGAAACTCGAAGGTGGACAGCGTAGAAGAGGGCGTCCAAATCTGCGTTGGAAAGACCAAGTTGAGGACAACCTGGCAACGCTTGGTATTTCTAACTGGCGTCAGCGCGCGAAGCAGATCCGACCGGCGCGGCTTCATCTCAGCGGCCAAAACCGACCCACGGTTGTAAGGGCCATTTAAGTAAGTAAGTAAGTAAGAAGAAATTAAAAATGCTATACTAATAAAAGGTTATACACGCAGAGAAAAAATTTGTTTGCAGAAAATATAATATATTTGCAATCGAAAATTTGATGACTTTAATTTGATTTTGCTTTTAATTCACAATTTTTTAAAATATGTTGGTATTCAATTAATGACATATGGTTAGATATTGTTACATCTTTATTTTAAAATCTTGAAAATTCTTTTAAGTAACTTGTAACATAATATATTTTCTGCATAACATAATTTTCCCTGTGTGTATATGTGCAAAAATATATACTTTAAACACATCTATACTTTCATTACAAAAATGTTCATTGCATAATTTGTTTTTTTGTGTTTAAAAACTTTTGTTTAGAATAATATTACAGGACGGGAGCGCTATTATTATTATAATGCTTATATATATTTAGTAATTTAAATATATAAACTAATTATATATTTTATTTATTGCTAATATATTAAACAGAAAAATACACTAACAATGCAATTCGACCACAAGCAGCAGCAAGGGCACTACGCACATGAAAACAATTAACAACAGGAATACAAGCAACAATAATTCTACGCATAGGCTGTAATACAACAACATCAGTTGGTTTCGTTTCTTTGTCGGTGACGGTTGTTTTTGTTTTAGCGCATGCATTTGTGATTAGAACAGTGTTATTTAAAAATTAAAACAAAGTAATATAAATTCTATAAAGTGTAGTGTACATTGTTTTACATTATTTTCTAACAATTGATTTAACCAATAGTTAATGTGCAATTATTCAACTAATTGCACACATTTTTTGTAATAATTGCATAAAATAATTCTGTTGCATGTAAATTGTTATTGTTAGTTTATTTGTGATTTCCAATTCTTCTTTGTGCTATATTTGTTTACGCTAAACTCTTGTTGTGTTGTTAGTGTGTTCAAAATCAGTAGCATTAACCCTAGCGTACCTAAAAATTTTTTTTAGCACTAAATTCTTAACTTTGTGTTTTTCGATAGTTTTATACTATGGATTTCTTATCAGTTGAAAACTTCGCTGCCTGCTCACTGAGGGACAAATGTAAAAGTCAGAACATTTTAAACTCAATGTTTTCCTGTTCTGGTCCCTGTGGTCAATTGTACCACGCTACATGTGCTAATATTTCTATTGGATGCACCGAATTTTTATGTTCAGTGCATTCAGGTTTACAGTGGTACTGTCCTACTTGTAGACCCCTTTCTCCATCTGTTTTTTTTGTTAAAATTAAAAACTTTGGTGAAAAACTTAGTATTTTAAATTCAAACTACAGTGAAATATTAAATTCGTTAAACGAATTTAGCTCAATAGTAGAAATTAGTGATACCGCAAATAAGCCAGACTGTGTTGAAGATAATACAGCTATTATTAATGAATCAGTCACTGATAATGAACCTTCAACTAAAAAAGTTGAAAAAAAACGCAAACGAAAATATAATAATAAATCTTTAAGTCCTCCTAAGGCTAAACGTAGTTCCCAAACAACTTCTGTTACCCCTTCTGTTCCTTCTATTAGTCCACCACTAATAGCAGTTACACTGCCCAAAACAACCACAAGTAGTAAGACACCAGTTAGTTCAACGTTAAAGGCAATCCCAAAATTAAAAAGAATTTTTTTATCTCGGTTGATGCCTGACACAACAACGGAGAATGTTTCCAATTTTATAAAAATGAATAAACTCGTGCCAACTGACACTTACATTTCTTGTAAAAAAATCGGAAACAGGCCAACACATGCATCTTTTACTTTGTCAATTGCGGAAGAACATGCTGCGGCCGTTATCAGTTCAAATCTGTGGACTGATAACATCCTTGTTTCCGAATTCAAAACCAAAAGAAACAATAGACCAACTAAAACAGTCCACCAAAATCCAAAAAACTTAAGCGTATCTCCCTTTACTACCAAAACGTAAGGGGATTGCGTTCAAAGACTCGGGATCTCTTTTTATCTACTCAGAATTTCGCGAACGATATCATCGCGTTAACTGAAACATGGCTAAATAAGAGCTTTTCAAATGTTGAATTATTTGATAATTCATTCAATGTTTTTAGAAAAGATAGATTTGACATCGAAAAATCTCCAGTCGGTGGTGGAATATTAATAGCAATAAAGAACAACTTAATAAGTTCCTTATTAGAAATTCCAATAGCTGCTTCATTAGAGCTTATTTGTGTTAGGATTGTACTTCACAATTCCTGTGTATATGTCTTAAACGCTTACATTCCTCCGAAAAGTAGCGTAGAAGTCTATGAGACCTTATCTAAGTCCATAGATTTTGTATTGGAAATGCTTAATAGTTCTGATGATATCATACTTTTAGGTGATTTTAATTTACCAGATTTAATATGGAACAACTCTGACGACGACACATATTTCTGTGCGTCTAACTCTAAATCTCGACAAGAACAGATTTTTGTTGACACTATATCATCTGACTTACAACAAGTAAGTTGTATTACTAATTGTCTGGAACGACAACTTGACTTAGTATTTACTACAGATAGTAACAATGTTGTAGTTACAAATTCGACGAATGTTCTAATGGACATTGATGCATATCATCCGCCTCTAACAATATTTTATCAATCTGATAGAGCGAATATCATTAATAGTAAATCTGCAGACAAGGCTTATGAATTTAATTTTAAAAAAGCCAACTTTTCATTGTTAAATGAATTGCTGTCTGCTAAAATTGATTCAATATCAGACTATATTAATGATAATGAACTTGATGTTGCCATAAACTATTTTTACCATGAACTCTTTTCCTGCATAGCACAATCTGTACCATATAGCCTTAAGTTCACTAAGATCTCATCGTATCCCTGGTACACTAAGGAATTGAAGATGCTACGTAACTCTAGGAATAGAGCATGGAATAGATATGTCAGCAGTCAAGACCCAAGTGACCTAGAAACATACAACAAATTGTTTCTGGAATTCCAGTCTATATCTAAAATTCTTTACACTGAGTATATTGATAAAATGAAGATACAAATTTTATCAGATCCAAAAAAGTTCTGGGGTTTCATCAATACTAAAAAAAAGAGCGATGGTTTTCCTGCTTCTTTTAAAAATAATGATGGATTCACTAGCGACCCTAATGTCATATGTGGCCTATTTGCAAGCCTGTTTAAACAATCATTCTCTAATGATTCTTTTATAACCGATGTTAATTATTTTGATTACATGCGTTCTGCTCCTAAAACTTCATTAGTCTCTATATCATTTTCTCCGGAGCAGATTTTGCAATATATTTCGACGATTGATGATGATTTTAGTTCTGGACCAGACGGTATCCCGGCAACAGTTATAAAGAAATGTGGTACTTCGTTATGTAAACCACTTTGTTCCATATTTAATAAATCAATAAATGAAAGTAATTTCCCAATATTTTGGAAAAACTCATTTATAAGCCCAATTTTTAAAAAGGGGTGTAAAAATAATGTAAATAACTATAGGCCAATCGCTAAATTGTCATCAATACCGAAATTGTTTGAACGTATTGTATATGATCAAGTTAAAATCCACTGTAGAGATGTAATTACCACACGTCAGCACGGATTTGTAACCGGAAGATCCACAGTATCTAATCTATTAGACTTCACTTCATTTGCAATAAGTTCAATAGAATCAGGAAAACAAGTCGACTGCATTTACACAGATTTCAGTAAAGCTTTCGATAAACTTCCTCATAACTTAATTTTATTCAAACTAAAGGTACTGGGATTTCCCGAATTCTTTGTTAAGTGGATAGGATCCTATTTATCTGATCGGTCATATCAAATACGATTCAGAAATAATTTATCTTCGCCATTTATTGCAACATCTGGGGTACCCCAGGGTAGTCATCTTGGTCCACTGTTATTTATACTGGCTATTAATGATGTGATATACAACATTAAGTACTCGCATTTATTAATTTTTGCCGATGATATGAAAATATATAAATCAATAAATGACGATAAGGACGTTCATATACTTCAGTCCGACTTAAAATCATTTGAAACGTGGTGTTGTAAGAATAACTTGATTCTTAATCCAGAAAAGTGTCAAGCCATGACATTTTCTCGCAAAAGAAATAAACTAGAATACAACTATTCACTAAAAGAGAAAATTTTAAATCGGGTGCACGTGGTGAAAGATCTTGGTGTGTTTGTCGATACAAATTTATCGTTTAATTTACATATTGAAAATATATGTAAAAAAGCCTCATCATTACTTGGTTTTATCAAACGATGGGCTAAAGAATTTAATAGTCCCCTTACAACTTTGACTCTATATTGCACTCTGGTTCGTTCACAATTAGAATATGCAAGTCAAGTATGGTCTCCTTTCTACAAGGTACATAATGACCGAATCGAAAGGATACAGAAAAACTTCGTACGTTTCGCTCTCAAGGGTTTAAATTGGATGGATAACTTACATCTTCCTCCATACGTAGATCGTTTGAAACTACTAAATTTAAAGACTCTTGACGAGCGCAGACAGATTGCCGATATCATTTACATACATCAATTAATAACCGGTAGACTTGATTCACCCGAGCTTCTTAACTATATTAGTTTTAACCATAATCGTAGAAGTAGCAGACATCGTGATGTTCTTTTTTATGTACCTTATAGTAGAACTAATTATGTAGCTGCTTCACCCTTCAATCGAATGTGTAATTTAGTTAATAATTGTCCACAGTATAATATAAATCTGTCAAAAAATCAACTCAAATGTAGATTTAAACTATAATGTAACAAATGCATGTGTTGTTCACGAGCCCAACTAATTTAGTGGGTAAATATTTTCCAGCATTATGCTGTGAAAGTGCAAGCTAGCTGTATTAGCTAAAACTCGATTATTATTATAAAAAAAAAAAAAAAAAAAAAAAAAAAACAATAACTGCAAAAACTACGCAACAACAAAGCACACGGCGATCGAAACAAGACATTGTATAAAAGGAGACACAATTGCAGCAGTCAGGGAGTTCGAAGCCGGCCATGACCTCGTACGGATCGAACTAGTACAATTAGTTAACCGGGCGGAGCTATAAACTCCCCAGTAGAATGTTGTGGGCAGAGAAATAAACGCTTCTAGTAGAAAATAGTTAACCGGGCGGAGGTAAAGAGTTTTTCAATAAGAACGCTACAATTTTTTCATGCAATGGAAAACCTTACTGAAGAGAAATGTCAAACGAGCGGCAAGAAATATGGCGTCGTTTGCTGTCCCTGTCACTCTAATTTTGTAGCGTCTCTGTTATAAAACCCTTTATAAACTCCCCAGTAGAAAGTTGTGGGCAGAGGAATAAACTCTCCTAGTAGAAATTAGTATAACGGGCGGAGGAATAAACTCCCCAGTATAAAGTTGTGGGAAGAGGCATAAACTCTCCTAGTAGAAATTTGTTAACTGGTGAGGAATAAACTCCCCAGTAGAAAATTGTGTGAGGAGGAATAAACTCCCCAGTAGAAAATTGTGTGTGGAGGAATAAACTCCCGAGTAGAAAATTAGTTATATAAGGTTATTAATAATAAATAATTAGATGATAGTTTCTTTTAATAGATATATAAATCTATTGAAGGGAAATAAAGAAACACTAAATTAACCAAACCTGAAATCAAACCAACTCTTCCTATTTATTTCTGTAACGAATCCTGGACACAACCGACGAGCATACCCCGGCTCTGAAACTTCGTTACATGATATAAGACAGCGTTTTATTTTTGGAAAATACGCCAATGCATTTGAAATAAAAATATTAGCTTATAGCAAAAAAAAGAGATAAAATGGAAAAAAAAAAAAAAAAAAAAAAATTTAAACAATATGTTCCACATTGTACAACATTTATAAACATAACTTCTGAACCATACGACAAATCTCCTGTATTTTCTTAAAGTTCGCTAAAAAAATAATATAATCGTGTTTCCCAGTTTTTCTGAATCAATTCGTTAAATGAAAGTTTGAAATACAAGTGCATATCAAATTTTTGGTCGAAAATTTGAAAAAATATGAATGTAGAGACATCTTTAAAAAATGGTTGTACGATATTAATTCGTTTACAGCTTTTATTCGCATTTAAATAAATTTGAATTGATTTTAAAATATCTCAAAAAAAATGTTTTTTACCAAAAAAATAATTATACCAATTAACAAATAAATCGTTATATACACTTTGAATTTGGAAGTTGCCCCAGACAAAAAACATGCAAGGAAACTGGTATTATAGAAGTAGTTTTGAGGAAAACTCACAGGAATATGGTAAGAAATACACATTGCATTTCATAGCAGGCATTTTGAATTTTTGAAAATAAGCAGGCTCCCTATGATATATTCAAGCCTACTCCTAGCAGGCAAAAGCATATTTGTGTAAGTTTTGGTTTTGAAGTTTTGAAATTATCTTTATAGCTAGAATATGGAAGGGAAAGGTAGCCTGCGAGTAGCAGGTAAACACATTGTATAGGAATTTCTGTTTTGAAATTTTAAAAAGCTTCTTCATAGTAGGAAACTGAAAGGGAAAGGTAGCCCTGCGAGTAGCAGGCAAACACATTGGGCCATATTAATAAAGAAAGTATTTACTTTTAAGCACGCTTATATATTTTTGAGCAACATTTTTAATTTATTTCACAATTTGTAATGGCCCATTTCTATGCAGCTAAAAATGTTGCGTATTTATCAATAAAATATTCCGCTGTTAACATCAAATGTTAACATTAACATTTTGGGACAAAATAAATAATTTTATCACGGCCCGAAACTTGCAGTTGGACACCGCTGCATAGGTGCTCTATATGCTATCTCTATTTACGTTATGTACAGCGCACTCTTTGCGCTACAGAGTTAGTGTCGCGCTACCTCAGTTTAAAGATTTTCTCACAAATCTTTAATTATGTTTAAACATAATATATTTAATTAAAATCATATGAATTAATTGCATTAATTCATTTAATACACATCTGATTAAAAAGAATGCATTTGTAGTAACTTTATGATAACGTAGATAAAATTATTATTATGATTAGTGTAATTCGGCTAGGCCGATCAAACTAATTTCATGTTTTTTGGACGTGGCGCGATGTTACCGTTTGTTTTATCACATAAAGCCATAAAGTATATAGACGCTAATTATTTCACCCACGCCAGATTTTGGGTTCTTTTACATTTCGCTGTCGAACATAAAACATGTTCTTTTTTTTTTTAAACACACGCATCCAAATTTTTAAACTTGCATAGTGAAATTATAATTCGTTAAAAGTTATTAAAACCTTTAATTTGTTAAAATATAAATAATAAATACAATTTAAGTTAAATAATTTAAATTTAAGAAGCTACATAATTAGCTAACATTTCAACATATCATCAAATTGATTATTTCATGATTTACTTGGGTGAGTAAACAGTGATCCCCTAGAGAATCCTCAAGTGACATATTATTTTATATAGCATCCCGATTTTGAACCTGTCCAGCGGAGGCCGAGGGTTCGTTAATCGACCCGGCGCTCCAGCTGCGGCACCAGCCGCGCTACAGCTGCATAACCTGCAATTTCGAGTGCACGCGATTTCAACATCGTGCATCATTAACTCGGACGAGCCTCATGTGTATTAGCAAAATACAAAAATTAATTAATACGAAAACTAACTTAATACTAAAATGAATTAAAACTAAAATTTAATAGTTCTACTTAAACTAAATTTGATCAGTTCTATCTAGAGCTAAAGTTTATTCTACTTTAAAAACTTAAATCTAAAATTTAATATAGTTTTTAATATGACAACTAAAATTTAATCTATTAAAACTTAAAGCTATGATTTAATCTAGTTGAAAAGCTTAAAAATATAATTTAATCTATTTTAATAATTCTACTTAAAATATAATTTATTTAAAAGTAAAATTAAATATGTGAACCTAAAAGTGAAATGAAATACGTAAACTTAAATCAAAACTTAAATATGTAAACTTAAAAACTAAAAATAAATATGTAATCTTAAAATTAAAAATTAAATAGTAAAAATGTAACGCATATTTGTAAATTTGAATAACATTTTTTTTTAGAAACATGCAAAAATTAAACTCTCGATTAAATTAATTATTTAAAAATAATTCTCGAAATACAAATGGAATCGTCTTAAGATTTAACAATTTTTAAAAATCTTTATTAATTTAATCTAAAAAAAAAAAAAATATATACAAATTTAAGAAATGAAAAAGAAAAAGAAAGAAAACTAAACTATAATATAATGCCATACTACTAACCATTCCTAACTAACTTAAATAACAACAACAACAACAGCACACGTCGTCGTCGCTGGGTCCAACGTCGCATCGATGGATAATGCAAAGTAAGTCTAACAAGTAAATAGTTTTACAAGTATCTCATTTAGTAGTGCGGCATTTTTAGTTAAAACAAGCTTAAAAAAAATATATTCTAACAACAACAAAAGAAATTAAAAATATGAAAACTTAAAAAAAAAAAAAAAAAAAAGAAGGAAGAGAAATTAAATTTTGAGTTAAAGAAAGAGAAGATGAGCAACAGAGCTCCATAATGAGTAGTCCATGACTCCATCATCTTAAGTCGCGATCCGATTTCCATTTCGTTCCTCTCTCGCGTATACGCAATATTTTGCTCATTGATATTTTGTTTTGCATTTTTCTAATTTTTTTTGTTCATTCTAATTATGTTCTAGCTATTGCTCATAAACAAAATCTCCCAAAATGTTGAGAGAAAAACAATGTTGCGTTTTTTTTTTCAAAGTTTCTAATGTTAAATATAAATTGTTTTTTTTTTTATTTTTATTTGATTTTTGAATTTATGAATTAATATAACTTAATATAAATAAGAAAAATTAATTATGAAAAAATAATTAAAAAATAAACATAATGATAAATATTATATTTTTTTGATAAACTTATTAAATAATGTGTATTTAAATTAATATGGTCCGTCATTTGGAAAGCATGTTTGGCATTCTAGTTTAATATTATTTAGCTAGCGTGCATAAGGGGCAGTTAATAAATTTTGATAATTGGCATAGGTAGGGTGGGTATAGAAAGGGACCGAACAACACCGTCAGGTTCCCTAATTTTGAAATCTTTAAGAAATTGGTGAATATAGTATATAGGGTCGGCTATTTTAGTATCTGTGGTTTTTATTAATTCTATTTTGATTTTGTTTTATTTTTTTGCTACCTAACGTGCACATAAATTATTGTTGTAGTGTTTTAGTAGTTTTGGCCGAGGAAAGATCCCCGACAATCCGACGAGCTAGTTAGTGCAAAGCTAGATGTGCACCCCCCGAATCCAAAACTACACATTTCGGTTGCTTCGCTTGGCGAAGCCAGTAAACACATTTTCGTGAAACATTGACCATTATACAATTGGCGCCCAACGTGGGGCGTGGCAGCTTTGCTACGCTCAAACCTAAGTCTTGTACCTATTTCTTGCTATTTAGAGTTCATTTATTTTTATTCAGTTTAATGATTACGTGCTTGGCTCGTATGTTTCGATTTGTATAACACTATCTTTAGGATTTTGCGGCTGCAATTCGGTTATATCTGGATTGGTCGACCAAAGAAAAGATTTTATTTCGTGGCATCGTGTTAAACATATTTATCTTTTTACGATTTCGATTCTTTTATAGATTTATATTTTTTTTTATGAGGAACGTCATTGCGGCGTATTAGCATTTGCTTGATATATCGACCATTGGATCAGATTCTAATTAGTATAACTTAAATGATTTCGCTTAATTTTTTTGTATATTTTAGTTTCAATAGTTTATTCACCAATTTGTATATTTTTTTTCAAAATTAATTTAAATACAAACATGCTGACTTTAAAATGTCGGACCATTTAGCTTCTATTATTGAATTAATTATGAGTACTCAAAACAACATTGAGAATATGGCGTTAAACGCTATTGAAGAAAATAATCCTTTTTGTGGCATTTGTCATGTTGAAATGAAAAAGGATCAACAGATCGCGTCAACTTTGTGCAGACATAGGTTTCATAAACCATGCATATTAAATTGGTTGTCTAATTCTAATTTATGTCCTACTTGCAATAAAGCAGTTGATGTTTCTAACATTACACATAATAATTTAGTTGATTTTAATAATTCAGCTATATCTGCTTCTTCAGCGGATCATAGTAATATTTCAAATCGTGTTCAAATTCAACCACCGGATGAAATTGATACCGGCAGCAACCTTAACCGAGGTAGACCACCTAGAGGACGAGGCAGAGGTAGAAGTACCTATACCAAGTCACGCAGACCTCATACACGTTCGATGAACGCAAATCGCGATAATTTACTTGACTGGACCTATAACGAATCGGATGCTATTGATCCACGAGTCACCTTTTCTAATGTGAATGATTCACAACTACCTTCAAACATTAACAACACTTCCTTGAAATCTGTAGACGTTATGAATATAGCGCAATCTGTTATTCAGAGTGAGCAGAGAAATATGTTTCAAGAGTTAACTTCTTTTATTACAACTACCATTGAGAGTACAATGCAACGACAGCTAGCGTTGTTGAGAATTCATGATTCGCCATCTGCGCAACAACGTCGTTCTCCACCTATTGTTGCGCGAGATTCTAGTGTGCAACCAAATTGGCCTCATGATATGCCAATTCTTAATAATGATGATCAGCAGCCAGCTGCTGCATCTAATAATAATCCAACACGTTCGCCTACGTTGGCTGGACAAAATCGACCTTCACAATCTAGTAATAGATCTAACTTATCTGATAAACCTGAAAAAGTTTCCAGTATTATTCAAAACTGGCATTTAAAATTCGATGGTTCAAAAGACGGTTTACATATTGATGATTTTATATATCGTTTGCAGTCACTTGCTACATAAACTTTGTCTGGCGATTATCAACTTTTGTGCGATAATCTGCATTTAGTTTTTGTAGGTAAAGCGAAAGAATGGTTTTGGAAATTTCATCGTCGCCATCGTCAGTTTAATTGGGACACTTTTTGCGAAGAATTTCGAAAAAGATATGAAGATATCGAAACTGATTTTGATGTATGGGAGAAAATTAGAAAACGTCGGCAAAAAGACAGCGAAAGCTTTAATGACTATCATTCCGCTATTGAAGAGTTAACTGAACGATTGCAGAACGAAGTGTCTGAATCTCAGTTAGTTGAAATTTTAATAAGTAATTCTAAACCTAACTTACGTTATGAATTATTGCATTTTAATATTCGCACACTTACAACCTTACGCGAAGAAGTGAAAAAGCATGAATATTTCTTTTCTGATTTTGGTGCACAAAATATTAAAGCAAAACCACAATGGCCGCGCAATCACATTTCAGAAATGGAAGACAACGAGGTTTGTGACTTGCAAGAAGTTCTTGAAATTCAGCGTGTTCGCGCACCTTTGATTTGTTGGAATTGCGATAAGCAAGGACACCGCTATGATGATTGTGTAGAACCTCGCAACATATTCTGTTATGGTTGCGGCAGAAAAGATACGTTCAAGCCTAGATGTATGCATTGTAATCCTTCGGAAAACCCGAAGAAGGATGCGTTGACCAACACCTTACAATCGCATCCTCATTAGACAAATCGGCGGTAGAAACTCAAGTACGAAATGTTTCTACAAACACAAGCTCAGACTTTCATTCATTAAATACACCTGATTATTCGAAATTAAAACCTATTTTGAGACCATTAATACCTTACCATGATCGACTTGCAAATTATCTTCAAGTTCGTCAAAGAATTTTCTCGGACTTTCCTACAACTAATTACCGGCAAAAACGTTCTACAAAACGTTTAAGAACTTTTTGGAATAATATTGTTTCCTCTAGAAAGAAAATTGTATCTGCAATTTTTATAAACACTGACAGTAGATTGTATACTGATGTAAATATTTTTGGACAAAATTATATAGCTCTATTAGATTCAGGAGCGACTATTAGTTGCGTTGGCCATGATGCAGCTAAAAGCATTCTATCTAGTGGAAAAATTAAAAAATGTTTTGGCAGTGTAAAGACTGCTGATGGTGCTATCTGTGCAGTCAGTGGAAAATTTTCTGCTGACATAACTTATCGTAATTTAACAAAATCAATTGAATTTTTCGTAATCCCTGGCCTTAAGCAAAATGTATATTTAGGTGTTGACTTTTGGCAACAATTTGGCCTAATTGATAAACTTATGGAACCGCAAAAAGTCGTTTCAGAACTTGATGTAGGCAAGGACGATGATCTTGTGGCAACACCTAAAATACATTTGCTTACTGAGCAACAAAAACAACGCTTAAATGCTGTTATAGATATTTTTCCATCTTTTGATAAGGAAGGCTTAGGCCGCACAAATTTAATTGAGCATACGATCGACATCGGCAGTGCGAACCCTGTTAAACAACGACATTATATGGTATCTCCAGCGATTGAAAAACTTATGTTTGCTGAGATTGAGAATATGCTAGCATTGGACGTGATTGAGGAATCGTCGAGTCCATGGAGTAGCAACTGCGTACTTGTGAGGCGCAATAATAAAAATCGTTTATGTTTAGATTCAAGGGAAGTGAATAAACACACTCTCAAGGATGCATATCCGCTCCCACAAATTGACGGAATTTTGAGTCGACTTCCGCCAGCACGGTTTATTACGGGTTTAGATATGAAGCATGCCTTCTGGCAAATTCCGTTAGAAGAAAAATCTCGTCTAGCAACAGCGTTCACAATACCTAACAAGCCACTATACCAATTTAAAGTAATGCCTTTCGGCTTGTGCAATGCGCCACAAACGCTATGTAGATTAATGGATCGTGTTATACCAGCAAATTTACGCGATCGAGTTTTCGTCTATTTAGACGATTTGATTGTTTTATCTGAAGACTTTGATTCACATTTAATTCTTTTACAAGAAGTTGCTGTGCATTTGCGAAAAGCAAATTTGACAATTAATATTGCAAAATCAAAGTTTTGCATGGTTGAAATAAAATATTTAGGATTTATTGTAGGCCAAGGTCATATTAAAACCGACCCAGAAAAAATAGAGGCCATAACAAATTTTCCAGTGCCTTTAACGGTTAAACAATTGAGAAGTTTTCTTGGTTTATCTGGCTGGTACAGGCGTTTTATTGACAATTTTGCCACGATTACGTTTGCACTAACAGAACTATTGAAGAAAAGTAAAACATTCACTTGGAACTCAGACGCTCAAACATCGTTTGAACAATTAAAAATTTTATTAACTTCAGCACCTATTTTGATAAGTCCAAACTTTTCAAAAAAATTTATTTTGCTATGCGATGCAAGTCTTTTTGGTCTTGGCTGCGTGCTTGCGCAAGAAAACGAAGATGGCGTAGAACTACCCATTGCTTTTATGTCAATCAAACTGACAAAAGCACAGCGAAATTATTCAGTTACAGAGTTGGAATGCCTTGCTGTTGTCCAAGGTATTAAAAAATTTAGAGCATACATAGAAGGCCAAGAATTTTCAGTGATCACTGATCACGCGAGCCTTCAATGGTTAATGCGACAGAAAGACCTTTCAGGACGATTGGCAAGGTGGGCACTAAAACTTCAGGGTTTTACATTCACTATTCAACACCGGAAAGGAACCGCAAACATTGTCGCGGATACGCTTTCACGGCGACCTGAAAACGATGTAAGCGTTATTGAAAATGTCGGTCCGATTATTGATATCACGTCCGAGTCCTTCCGTTCTGTAGAATACCTTAAGCTTAAATCAAATATCCTGGAAAATCAATCACGATTACCAGATATTAAAATTATTGATGATTTTGTTTATAAGCGTACTGAACACGCAACCGGAAATGCAGACCAGGAGGAAAATGCATGGAAACTTTGGGTTCCCTCCGATCTTGTTTCTGACGTTTTGTACCGCGCCCATAATCCGCCAAGTTCCGCTCACTGTGGTATAGCAAAAACAATTGAAAAGATTAAACGACATTTATTTTGGCCAAAAATGGTAACGCAAATTCGCGATTATATTCGTAAATGCGAAACTTGTCGTTGTACGAAAAGCCCGAATATAACACTTAGACCTCCAATGGGACGACCCTGCAGAACGACCATTTCAAAAATTATGTATTGATATATTAGGACCATACCCTCGGTCGAAGCTTGGTCATACTGGTTTATTAATAATTGTTGATTATGCTACTAAATTTCATTTTCTGCATCCCTTAAAAAAATTTACTTCGAAAGCAATTTGTGCATATTTAGAAAATTCAATTTTTTACACTTTTGGCGTGCCAGAGACAATCTTATCAGATAATGGTAGTCAATTTAAATCTGGATTATTTGAATCATTTTTGACTAGTTTCGGCATTAATCACGTTTGCACGGCTGTGTACTCGCCGCAAGCCAATTCATCCGAAAGGGTTAACCGCTCAATAATTGCAGCTATTAGAGCATACATCGGTAAAGATCATACCACCTGGGACGCAAACTTAAACGAAATAACTTGTGCATTACGATCTACAGTGCATCAAAGCACTGGGCATTCGCCATACTTTTTATTATTCGGTCAGCATATGATAATTCATGGGCAAGACTTTGAATTGCTTAGAAAACTTAATTTAGTTAATGACGATATCCAACTTGAACATCCAGATGCTCTTAAAGTTATCAGACAACAGGCTAAAGAAAATATGAATAAATCACACGATAATAATGCACGAAGATATAATTTAAGCAGTCGTCCAATAGTGTACAAAATTGGCGAAGAAGTATTTGCGCGTAATTTTGTACAGAGCAGCGCTATTAAAAAAATTAATCAAAAACTTGCGCCAACCTTTGCTAAAGCAGTAGTG
The DNA here is from genome assembly GCA_951804985.1 of Dryomyza anilis. Lineage (NCBI taxonomy): Eukaryota > Metazoa > Arthropoda > Insecta > Diptera > Dryomyzidae > Dryomyza > Dryomyza anilis. The sequence goes on along the minus strand of OX638130.1, from coordinate 38,987,208 downwards.
AACCGTAAAATAGGATCCTCATATTATGAACTATCGACAGAAAATAAAAAAATTCTTGGTGTTTATCACGCAAAAGATATTCAAAAGAAAAATTAAAATTTATAGAAATAGCCTTTTTCCATTTAATGACTCTTTAATTTTCAATTCGAAAACTTAATTCGCATTATCTGGTTTTGTAATGGCCCATTTCTATGCAGCTAAAAATTTTGCGTATTTATCAATAAAATATTCCGCTGTTAACATCAAATGTTAACATTAACATTTTGGGACAAAATAAATAATTTTATCACGGCCCGAAACTTGCAGTTGGACACCGCTGCATAGGTGCTCTATATGCTATCTCTATTTACGTTATGTACAGCGCACTCTTTGCGCTACAGAGTTAGTGTCGCGCTACCTCAGTTTAAAGATTTTGTCACAAATCTTTAATTATGTTTAAACATAATATATTTAATTAAAATCATATGAATTAATTGCATTAATTCATTTAATATACATCTGATTAATAAGAATGCATTTGTAGTAACTTTATGATAACGTAGATAAAATTATTATTATGATTAGTGTAATTCGGCTAGGCCGATCAAACTAATTTCATGTATTTTGGACGTAGCGCGATGTTACCGTTTGTTTTATCACATAAAGCCATAAAGTATATAGACGCTAATTATTTCACCCACGCCAGATTTTGGGTTCTTTTACATTTCGCTGTCGAACATAAAACATGTTCTTTTTTTTTTTAAACACACGCATCCAAATTTTTAAACTTGCATAGTGAAATTATAATTCGTTAAAAGTTATTAAAACCTTTAATTTGTTAAAATATAAATAATAAATACAATTTAAGTTAAATAATTTAAATTTAAGAAGCTACATAATTAGCTAACATTTCAACATATCATCAAATTGATTATTTCATGATTTACTTGGGTGAGTAAACAGTGATCCCCTAGAGAATCCTCAAGTGACATATTATTTTATATAGCATCCCGATTTTGAACCTGTCCAGCGGAGGCCGAGGGTTCGTTAATCGACCCGGCGCTCCAGCTGCGGCACCAGCCGCGCTACAGCTGCGGCACCAGCCGCGCTACAGCTGCATAACCTGCAATTTCGAGTGCACGCGATTTCAACATCGTGCATCATTAACTCGGACGAGCCTCATGTGTATTAGCAAAATACAAAAATTAATTAATACGAAAACTAACTTAATACTAAAATGAATTAAAACTAAAATTTAATAGTTCTACTTAAACTAAATTTGATCAGTTCTATCTAGAGCTAAAGTTTATTCTACTTTAAAAACTTAAATCTAAAATTTAATATAGTTTTTAATATGACAACTAAAATTTAATCTATTAAAACTTAAAGCTATGATTTAATCTAGTTGAAAAGCTTAAAAATATAATTTAATCTATTTTAATAATTCTACTTAAAATATAATTTATTTAAAAGTAAAATTAAATATGTGAACCTAAAAGTGAAATGAAATACGTAAACTTAAATCAAAACTTAAATATGTAAACTTAAAAACTAAAAATAAATATGTAATCTTAAAATTAAAAATTAAATAGTAAAAATGTAACGCATATTTGTAAATTTGAATAACATTTTTTTTTAGAAACATGCAAAAATTAAACTCTCGATTAAATTAATTATTTAAAAATAATTCTCGAAATACAAATGGAATCGTCTTAAGATTTAACAATTTTTAAAAATCTTTATTAATTTAATCTAAAAAAAAAAAAAAATATATACAAATTTAAGAAATGAAAAAGAAAAAGAAAGAAAACTAAACTATAATATAATGCCATACTACTAACCATTCCTAACTAACTTAAATAACAACAACAACAACAGCACACGTCGTCGTCGCTGGGTCCAACGTCGCATCGATGGATAATGCAAAGTAAGTCTAACAAGTAAATAGTTTTACAAGTATCTCATTTAGTAGTGCGGCATTTTTAGTTAAAACAAGCTTAAAAAAAAAAATATTCTAACAACAACAAAAGAAATTAAAAATATGAAAACTTAAAAAAAAAAAAAAAAGAAGGAAGAGAAATTAAATTTTGAGTTAAAGAAAGAGAAGATGAGCAACAGAGCTCCATAATGAGTAGTCCATGACTCCATCATCTTAAGTCGCGATCCGATTTCCATTTCGTTCCTCTCTCGCGTATACGCAATATTTTGCTCATTGATATTTTGTTTTGCATTTTTCTAATTTTTTTTTGTTCATTCTAATTATGTTCTAGCTATTGCTCATAAACAAAATCTCCCAAAATGTTGAGAGAAAAACAATGTTGCGTTTTTTTTTCAAAGTTTCTAATGTTAAATATAAATTGTTTTTTTTTATTTTTATTTGATTTTTGAATTTATGAATTAATATAACTTAATATAAATAAGAAAAATTAATTATGAAAAAATAATTAAAAAATAAACATAATGATAAATATTATATTTTTTTGATAAACTTATTAAATAATGTGTATTTAAATTAATATGGTCCGTCATTTGGAAAGCATGTTTGGCATTCTAGTTTAATATTATTTAGCTAGCGTGCATAAGGGGCAGTTAATAAATTTTGATAATTGGCATAGGTAGGGTGGGTATAGAAAGGGACCGAACAACACCGTCAGGATCCCTAATTTTGAAATCTTTAAGAAATTGGTGAATATAGTATATAGGGTCGGCTATTTTAGTATCTGTGGTTTTTATTAATTCTATTTTGATTTTGTTTTATTTTTTTTGCTACCTAACGTGCACATAAATTATTGTTGTAGTGTTTTAGTAGTTTTGGCCGAGGAAAGATCCCCGACGAGCTAGTTAGTGCAAAGCTAGATGTGCACCCCCCGAATCCAAAACTACACATTTCGGTTGCTTCGCTTGGCGAAGCCAGTAAACACATTACTATATATAATGCCATACTATAATATAATGCCATACTACTAACCATTCCTAACTAACTTAAATAACAACAACAACAACAGCACACGTCGTCGTCGCTGGGCCCAACGTCGCATCGATGAATAATGCAAAGTAAGTCTAACAAGTAAATAGTTTTACAAGTATCTCATTTAGTAGTGCGGCATTTTTAGTTAAAACAAGCTTAAAAAAAATATATTCTAACAACAACAAAAGAAATTAAAAATATGAAAACTTAAAAAAAAAAAAAAAAAAAAAAGAAGGAAGAGATATTAAATTTTGAGTTAAAGAAAGAGAAGAAGAGCAACAGAGCTCCATAATGAGTAGTCCATGACTCCATCATCTTAAGTCGCGATCCGATTTCCATTTCGTTCCTCTCTCGCGTATACGCAATATTTTGCTTGTAAACACATTTTCGTGAAACATTGACCACTACAAATTATTATAGTAAATGGTCAGTTTAACGTTTTTATTAATACCTACCAATTTAAAATTTTATATTTTTGAATATTAGCATTAGTTTTTAGTATTTTAATTAAATGAAATGAGAAACATTTTGACAATTCGGAGTATTTGCTTCAAGTTTTGAGTAAAGTCGATTTATATTAATATGACCCATTGTATAGGAATTTCTGTTTTGAAATTTTAAAAACCTTCTTCATAGTAGGAAACTGAAAGGTAGCCTGCGATATTGTATAGGACATTGTATAGGATTTTCTGTTTTGCAATTTTTAAAGCTTGATCAACAAGTTGTCGACATAAAATTTTGTTTACAATATTTCAGTTTTGAAGTTTTAAACGATTGATCAACAAATTGTCGACAGAAAATTTTGTTTACAAATATTGAATTTGCCTTCAAATTGTTGTCATTTGTAGACATTGACGGTGTTTATTTCCGTCGTTGATATCAACAGTATCATTAAAAGTGCCCATCAAATGGTTCTAACCGTCATGACGCCCGAAACAAAAACTTCTTGCTGTACAAAAACGAACACATGTTGTTTTTAATACACACGTGTTTTGTTATTGCTTTCTTCAATCACAATGCGGAGTTCCTTCAGAAAACATATGCGAATCCAGGAATAGCGAATCGAAGCGTTTGAGTTTTTCGCGAAAATATTCGTCGGTGTTATTGTACAACAAGAAGTTTTTGGTACTGTGGGATGGGTGGGCACTGATGACATATATGTTTAAGCTCCCTACCTTTCCCTACTATTTTGCTTCCAGCATATTGCCTACTTTACCCTGCTTGTGCCTACCATTTTGCTTACACCTGTTTGGCTACCATACCCTACCAATTTTGTTTTCATGCTATAGCAGGAAACTAGCAACTTTTGTCCACATTCCCACCTTTTCCTACCCCTAAGCTTCATATAAAATGTGATTTCAATGCGTATAGGTAGCTTATTTGCCTGCGTGTTTCGAACCATTTTCCTGCTTAATATTTTGTCGGGGGTGAATGAATAAATGTTCACAAAAAAAGACAAACATTTTAGCCTGCGGCGCTTTTCTGTCGAAATTACTTTGCCTATATTATGAATATATTTTAATGATATGTGAGTACAAATTTGAAATGAAATCGATTGGTTTTATTTAATATTATATAAAAAATTATATAAAATTCGAATATTTTTCGTAGCCTTTTTCAATTTATTGCTAGTTCTTGCATATCGGCCATTCACGTCAAACCGGGCACTTTTGAGATTTACTATAATTGATTTCGTTGAAACTTTTCGCTCATGTTCTATGTTAAAAAATATTTTATACATGTTTCATGTTTTAAATAAAAAAAAGTTTTTTGTAGTTCTGAAAAAATTGAAAAATTTCGTTGAAATTCAACCTTTTGCATTCAATTAAATTACTGTAGCAAGTGAACCATAAGTTCAATATTAAAAAATTTGATCTCATTTGAAAGGTAATGAATCTAATGCTCTTTTTAATGGTTTACTCGTTTTTAAAAAATCTAATACAAACAGAACAAAAAATAAAGATCAGAAAGTTTTAAATTCGATTTTGGTGGTCAGCACATATTTTTTTTTAATTTTTTTATACGATCACAAAACTATCTTAATAATGCACAAACACTAGAAAATTTAGAGTGGGACTTCAACGCTTACTATTTTAAAAGTTTTTTTTTTCCAAATAAAACATTTTTTCTGTCGTTTGAACATCGTCAATATATTAAAATTGCGTATAACAAACTTGTTTACTGAAAATACCATGAAAACAATACCCTTTTTTAATGTAATAATATTTTCAATACAAAAAAATCTATTTTGGTTGAAATATATTAAAAATATTTGAATACTTATTTCGTCTATATTTGACATGTATATTATCTTCTTATATATTAGCAAACTGTATATACGCAATTTTAATATATTAACGCCCTTCAAACGTCAGAAAAAAAAATAATTTTTGAAAAAAAAAAGTTTTAAAATAGTAAGCGTTGACCCACTGTAAATTTCTGTCGATGGCCGATATGTTTAATTGTCAAAAAAGTTATACGAATTTTCATTAATGGAGTATTGTTTTTTTTACGATTAAACCAATTGGCTCGGACCCTAACAAGGCAATGTTATGTGATACCCTTCAAAAGTCCCTGAAATAAACTCCCTTATAAGAAGATCGTTTAGGCCTCGTCTGATACCGATTTAATGCAATAATAACATGATATGTTCATTAGGATGGCCTAACAGAAATCTACCCTTTGTTATGAAGTTAGCTAAAACAAAAAATATTATTGGTCCGATTCAAAAACGGCACAAAGTGGATAAACTCCGATCATCGAAAATATCATCAGTTTGTTGCGTTTCGAATAACAGAAATTTTGGAGTTGTCTGCAATCAAAGATTGGAAGTGGGTCCCCAATAAGAAAAAAGTTGCTGACGATGCAACAAAATGGGCAAACATTCCTAAAATTTCAAATTCCAACAGGTGGTTAAATGGCACAGAATTTTAATTTCATTCTGAAGAGGAATAGCCCAAAATTGAAAGTCCTCCTGAGTACATAGGAGAAGAACTTGTGCATCATTTATTTTAAATAACAAAACTAGAGAAAATATTTAATGTGTGCCGATTTTCAAAATGGAATCGTTTAGTAAGAGCAGCTGCATTTGTACTACGTTTTATAAATAATTGTCGAAATACTGATACTGACTAATTGACTCAAGAAGAGTTATGGAAAGCTGAACGTATATTATATATGCAAGATCAATTCGAAAAGAATTTCAGAGAAATAACAGACCTTAAATCGAATGTTGTCATAGCAAAATCCAGCGACATCTATAAACTATCACCATACTTACAAGATGGAATTTTACGAGTGCATGGTAGAATAGATAACGCGGATATTCCGATAGAACAAAAACGCCCGATAATATTACCAGGAAAAAGCTATATTACTAAACTAATTTTGCTGTATTATCACGAGAAGTTCTATCTTATGAATCACTGTTATCAATGAAATCTGATAAAAATATTGAATTTCAAGACTTCGTTCCACTTTCCACAATTATTCGATTCTGCCAAATGTGTAAAATTAGAAAAGCTATTCCGCAAAATCCGCAAATGGCAAAATTGCCTCGTGCACGTCTAGCACAATTTCGAGCACCGTTTGCATTTACTGGAATATATTTTTTCGGGCCTATCATTGTCACAATAAACCTTGAGATTGCACATTCACTAACAACGAGTTCCTGTATTTTAGTAATTCGTAATTTTATGGCGCGTAGAGAAATTCCACATAAATTCTATAGAAAGAGAGGTACGCGAGGCATTGATAGATGTGGACAAAGATCAGTTGGTAAAAACATTTACGACTGCGACAACCAAATTGAATTTGAATCCACCGGCGTCGCCTCACATGGGAGGTTCTTGGGAACAGCTGGTACGCTCTATTAAAACAATTCTATACAAAATTATGCCATCAAGATCTCCTAGTGATGAACTTTTACTAAATACGCTAATATAAGTTGAAAATGTAATTAATTCGAGACCACTTGCTTACGTTCCTTTGGATGAAGATACTGAAGAAGCTTTAACACCTAATCACTTCCTGGTAGGAAGTTCCAGTGGATTAAAGCAGATGTCAGTTTGCAGTAACAGTGACATATTATTAAAACAAAGCTGGTTAATTTCACAACAATATGCGAACATATTTTGGAAAAAGTGGCTATCTGCATATTTGCCCTCATTAACTTGTAGGTCAAAGTGGTTCGAACGGTCGAAACCTTTATGTCAGGGAGATTTAATAATCATTGTTAACCCTTCTCTTCTTGGTAATGTCTGGCCACGAGGTAAAGGTGTGGCAACGAGATTGGCAAGTGATAGACAGGTTCGAAGAGCAAAAGTACTTACTCAACATGGAATTCTAGAAAGGCCTGTAGCGAAGCTAGCGATTTTGGAAGTTACTGCTCAACGAGAGTCTGACGGCGAAGAATCTTCTTGCCATACTCCGGGGGGAATGTCACTATCGCGGTCCTTTGCCTTTTCAACAGCTTATATGTATGTTTTTTTTATATCAATATTTTTTTGTTATTTTTAAACATACATGTAGGTATGAGACCCACGACGTTTGAAAACAAACACAAATTATTTTCTATTTTCTATAAAAGTTTATTTAGCCCCTTCTCATGTACCTTTTTATTATCGTCTCGTTTTCAGTCCCCTTCGTCTAAAATTGGTGTAACGTAGTTAAAATGTTTCGTTCGTTTCTCTCTTTGATTTGAACGTTTCTTCAATATTTTTGTTTTGCCAACTATATTTTTGATAAATTTTTCTTTTTTTTGCCATCGCGTATGATTTATATAAAACAACTCTCAAAACAAGCGTACTCAACGTTTCGTTTGATACATGAATTAAAAATTGTGGTCGCACGTTATTCAACCGATTTTGAAACGAATTGTAGCCGATATGGTTGTTACCGGGAAATAAATGATCAGGGGGGTTAATATAATAAATTGTCGTGCGAATTGCCGTGCGAAACTGTCTCCTAATATTCTAAAAATTCTGTCACCCAAATTCCTCTTTTAAAGGTCACTAAGTTTTGTCTAATTTCTAAAGTGTCGCCTGTCCATGATTCTCTGTCCGTCTTACACCATCCTTATACTTATTTTGGTGTAGTTAAAGATAAAATGTCAATATTTAAAATATATTATTTTAAACATTTCAGATATGTCCAAATCTTTGTGACCACACCATCTGGAAAGATAATTTTTAGCTAATAACTTAAAATTGTGTTGTTTCACCATACCACACATATTCTTGTTAAATAAATACGGAATTTAGTTAAAATAAATGAAGATGTGGTAATGTATCTACACACCGACAAAATTACTGACGTAAATTATACTACATTTTGAAAAAATACAGATCTACTACATTTTGTTCGTTTTTTAATAAATTTGTATTAATTTCTTTGGATTTTACTATACAATGTATTAGAAATTCGTTTTCTACATATTGCAGAATATGTATGTATTTGTTTTCTGTAGTTTTTATTTTTGAAATACGTATATTACATAATACATAAAATGTATTATGCAATTATTTTGTGTATTATAGTTTAAAATTTAATTTATAAATTCTTCTATAAATATATTCTATAAATTTACTATAAATTCCTCTGTATACAAAATTATGTATCACTTAAAGTTAATTGTTTTTATAAAAAAATGATTAAAATTGAATTTATTATATAAAATCTTAAAATTAACAGCCCTATTAAAATGCCTCTAAATATGAAAACATAATTTACTTTTAAAAACAGCTAAGTTTTGTTTATATTTTTAAAACCAAATGTTTAGCGTTTTCAATAATAAACCAGTTGGGAAGGTTAGATCACATGGGACATTTTATAGTAGGTGTTATTATGATAGTTAGGATTATCAAAATACATACCCTACACATATGTGTGGTTACCATTCAAAGTGGTATATAGGTCACCAGGGTAAACGAAAATAACTACAAACTTTCAATCACTGAAGAATTTCCATTCATTTGATACCCCTATTTACAAATGGGTAGGTGTACCGAATTTCGATTTTTTTGGGAACCACAAGTCGTTTCGCGGGAAAACATTATTTTCATGTATTTGTCATTAAGTCAATATATATTTGACCAAAAAAGTTTACCTAAGCACGTAAACAGTAAAATTGAGCTGTAGATGTAAATTTTATATGAGGTATTTTAATATAAATGGTCAGATCACAGGTCACAATGAACCGATCTAGCCAATTTTTTCGCACATACAGCGTAGGTATATAAGTAATCTAAGTTATTTTCAAGTTAGTTTCATTCATCTAGCTTTTCAATTTTTTAAGTAGTAGGGATTTCAACAGACAGACAGACGGACATCGCTAAATCGACTCAGGAGATCATGTTGATCAAGAATATATATACTTTTCCATACCGGAGATGCTTCCTTCTGGGTGTTACAAACGGCGTACCAAACTGAATATATCCTTTCACTCTTAGTGTAGGGTATAATTAAATTGACGAAATTTTTGTTTCGGCCCAAATGCGCTTTTTCGATCCACTGTGCGCCGCCTGTATTCTGTTCAGGCAGTAATAGTTGATATGACATCTTTATGGTTTTACCATGGTATGGTTTTACCATAGCATATTATTCTTATGTGTTTTAACCGAAAAAAAAACACTTAGATGCTTGCCATTCCTTAGAGTCGTCAGAACTGATGATGCTTCCATCTTATGATCAGGAAAATATTTGTTTTATTTATATTTTTATTTATTTATGTATTTATTTATTTATGTGTAGATTTTTTTTTGTGGTTATGGGTAACAATCTTTAGTTGTATTTGTACTATACAACTAAATAGTTTTCAGATTTATAATTCTTGTATCTTATTTTTAGTATTAAAAAAATTATATTAATATTCATTCATATAATTGTCCGAATTAATAAAAATAAATATGTTATATAATAAATTATCACAACAAAGTAAAATAACTACATATTTTTGTAAAATTAAAGGCATATGTAGTAATTTCTCTACATATTTCTGGACGTATAAATAAAGACAAAATGTAGGTTTATGTAGGTTTATGTAATAGAATTTTATATAGATAAGCTGTTAAATTATGTAGTAATTTTTCATATAAAAACAACTACATCAGTTTAGTAAAAATAAATACATATGCTTTTGGACGTAAATCAAATACATATGTATTTATTTTAAAGACATTTTTAGATATTTTTTAATACTGTATTTTTTCGGTGCATATTTCGGACGTAGTAAAAAAGACAAAATGTAGTTATTTTTAATACAAATGCTTCCTTCTGGGTGTTACAAACAGCGTACCAAACTGAATATACCCTTTCACTCTTAGTGTAGGGTATAAAAAATAATGTCCAATTATAATAATATTCGAATGTATATGAAAGACTTGTCAAAAAGCCACCAATTTGTTAAAGCTGTACACCTAAAAAAATTACTGTAGCAAATTATATACATTTTATGTCTTTGTTTTGAAAAAAAATATTTCTACTACATTTTGTTGGTTTTTAAATACATTTGCCTTTATTTGTCTTATTTTTTACTACACCATGTATTGAAAATTCGTTATCTACATATTACACAAACTGTATTGATGTTTTGTTATTTTGATTTCATTTGAATTCGTGTGGAATCTCTCGTGCAGGTATAAACGAATTCTTTAGTTTCATATTACAGAAACTGGTTTTGTTGTTGTTTTTTTTTGCACATGACGGATGACTGCGGAAGTGGTATATAAATAAACCAAAACTGTCCGTAGCATCTGACCGAACCGTCTTAATGGTTGCATTCAGCGACCTCAGCAGTTGTGGAGCTGTTGAGCAATTTGTGCTTGAATGGCAATATACCCTCAACATGTTTAGTGAGCGGTCGTAATTTTTTCCAGCAATAAATCTACGCTACATTTGCGCTGTCTTTGTTATCGATGACATTCGATGACATTTTAACTCAAATATTTATAAATAAATCCGGAATTTTGTGTAACTTTAATAATAATATTTTAATAAAATATTAACTTTATGTAACTTTAATAAAATATTAATAATAAATTATTTGATAAATTGACAGCAGTGGGAGCGGTGCATTCAATAAAAGTGAGCGATTAGTTAGTCTCGCAGCTGTTGAAGTCGCTGAATGCAGCCAATGAGAGATGACTATTTTTGATGAATATTTTTGGTTTTAAAACTTAGTTGTCAACTCTGCAGTATACAAATATAGCACGCAGCTGCAGATGAGTAATTTGCTTATGTGACGCGCCATGACGTTAGCATTGAGACGGCAAATTTTTGTTGTTTTCAATGTTCGCTCTCTCATTTTTCGATCGCCGCACATTGGGCTGAGTGTATTGAAAAGGCGCGCATCGAAGTTTTTTGTATGTAACTTTTGAACTAAAAAAGATTTTGAAAAAAGAAAAATTGTTTTGAAAACTAGACACTTCAGGGAATATATATATATATATATATTTTTTTTTGGTTTTAAACTTGTTCCATGAGTAGCCTACATGTAATTGAAAGGCAGAGTTGACCGATTTATTAATATGAAAAATATATGTAAACAAAATAGAAATTCCTAGTTTTTCAACAAAATATCATTAAATTATTTTAATTTATATAATTCTCTTATTTCTGGCATAATCAGATACATTTTGTTCATTAATTAAGGAATTAATGAACAAAATGTTAAATACGACTAAAATTCTCACTATAAAAAACATGTAAATAATGTAAAAAAAATGTGGGCTGATCACGCCCATTTTTGGAAGAAATATTTTTAGGTAAATTCTAACAATAACTTTTAAATTTTGTAATTATATCCTCGGTACTTTTCGAGTTATAGGTTCCTAAAGTGTTATATAAAAGTATCTTGTATGGGAGGTGGTCGTGTCCGTTGACCGATTTGATTCACTTTCAAACTCATACCCTACTTTAAAATATTGTGACCAAATTTCATCGCATTCTGACAAGTATTTCTCAAGTTTCCTCGTATACGGACAGTAATACAGCAAGACGGACATACAGACAGACAGACGGACATGGTTAAACGGACTCGGGTAGGGATGCTGATCAAGAATATATATACTTTTCCTTAACGACCATGTCAAGGGGCGTTACAATATCTGCAAAAACTTAATATACCCTGTATCTGATAGGTGTAGGTATAATTAAAAGTATATCGTTATCGATCCTAGTGTGTTTTGCATTAGCCACGATTAGCCACACAAGTTGCATTCCATTCAAAAAAAAAATCGAAAATTTTCATAATTTGCTACTTTTGTCGACTAATGTCGAACTTAAAAATTAAATTTTTTAGTAATTTTTTAAAGTGAGTAAGAAATACATGATTTTAGCTATAATATAAGAAAATTTCAATGTAATAACTTAACAAGAAGTAATTTAAATTAATTTTTAAAAAAAGTATTAAATAAAATATTAAAATTTACAAAAAAATCAAAAAAGAACTCACTTTAGACTGATGTACTGTTGAAAATAATAAATATAAAACAATTCAATTAATGGTTTTCTATTAACTAGGATGTCTATTTTATGACTGGGAAGGTTACGAAGGTTAGATCACATGGGAAATTTTATAGTAGGTGTTATTATGATAGTTAGGATTATCAAAATTATAGTCGGTCTAAGCCGACTATACATACCCTACACATATGTGTGGTTACCATTCAAAGTGGAATATAGGTCACCAGGGAATACGAATCCTGAAAATAACTACAAACTTTCAATCACTAATGAATTTCCATTCATTTGATACCCATATTTACAAATGGGTAGGTGTATCGAATTTCGATTTTTTTTTTTGGGAACCACAAGTCGTTTCGCAGGAAAACATTATTTTCATGTATTTGTCATTAAGTCAATATATATTTGACCAAAAAAGTTTACCTAAGCACGTAAACAGTAAAATTGAGCTGTAGATGTAAATTTTATATGAGGTATTTTAATATAAATGGTCAGATCAGAGGTCACAATGAACCGATCTAGCCAATTTTTTCGCACATACAGCGTAGGTATATAAGTAATCTAAGTTATTTTCAAGTTAGTTTCATTCATCTAGCTTTTCAATTTTTTAAGTAGTAGGGATTTCAACAGACAGACAGACGGACATCGCTAAATCGACTCCGGAGATGCTTCCTTCTGGGTGTTACAAACGGCGTACCAAACTGAATATACCCTTTCACTCTTAGTGTAGGGTATAAATAAATTGACGAAATTTTTGTTTCGGCCCAAATGCGCTTTTTCGATCCACTGTGCGCCGCCTGTATTCTGTTCAGGCAGTAATAGTTGATATGACATCTTTATGGTTTTACCATAGCATATTATTCTTATGTGTTTTAACCGAAAAAAAAACACTTAAGTTCTTGCCATTCCTTTGAGTCGTCAGAACTGATGATGCTTCAATCTTATGATCAGAAAAATATTTGTTTTATTTATATTTTTATTTATTTATGTATTTATTTATTTATTCATTTATTTATTTATTTATTTATTTATTTATTTATTTATTTATGTGTAGATTTTTTTTTGTGGTTATGGGTAAAAATCTTTAGTTGTATTTGAACTATACAACTAAATAGTTTTCAGATTTATAATTCTTGTATCTTATTTTTAGTATTAAAAAAAATATATTAATATTCATTCATATAATTGTCCGAATTAATAAAAATAAATATGTTATATAATAAATTATCACAACAAAGTAAAATAACTACATATTTTTGTAAAATTAATTAAAATTAATTAAGGCATATGTAGTAATTTCTCTACATATTTCTGGACGTATAAATAAAGACAAAATGTAGGTTTATGTAGGTTTATGTAATAGAATTTTATATAGATAAGCTGTTAAATTATGTAGTAATTTTTCATATAAAAACAACTACATCAGTTTAGTAAAAATAAATACATATGCTTTTGGACGTAAATCAAATATATATGTATTTATTTTAAAGACATTTTTAGATATTTTTAATACAGTATTTTTTTCGGTGCATATTTCGGACGTAGTAAAAAAGACAAAATTTAGTTATTTTTAATACAAATGTATTAAAAATTGTATATAAATGCAGTAAAATTATGTAGCAAGGATTGAAACCGTAACCGATATCCATTTAAAACCGTTTCATTTTTAAAACCGAAACCGTAACCGAAACCGTTATACGAAAATCTGAAATAAACCGATATCCAAAACCGATATAAACGGTTTTGGTTTTATACCGGTTTAAAACGGTTTTTAAAAAAGTACAAAAAGAAACAGAAAAACATATTTTATTTTTTGTTTTTTTGTTTTTTGTTTCATTAATCGAATTAACAACAAAACACCAGCAACTCCAAGCAAAATTTTTACGTTAAAAAATGATTCAAATTTTAATAATATTGGTTTTTTCTTTATTTTATTAGTAAAATATATAGGGGAGCTTGGGGTAAAGTGGAACAAGTTTTGAAAAGTTCATTTGAATATTTGTTAAATTCTTTTAAAGGATCTATTCAATAGAATACCATTTATAAGTCTCCTAATGGATTTTTGACTGATGTTTGAAAACAGCTCAATTTCGGACATGAACAAAACAATGGTAATGCAAGAAAAATGTAAAAAAAAATTTCAAATTATTAACATCTCAGTAACTATTTAAGGAAATACGAAAAATGAAGTGCATGTTCGACAAGTTTAAACATTTCAAGTATAAGGCAGATATTTGTTTACATTAGTGATGATTAAAAATTTCTTGTTCTTGCATCTTGTTCTTGCATTTTTTTTTGCAAGAACAAAAACGAGAACAAGATCGAGATTTTGCAAAAAAAAAAAAGAACAAGAGCAAGTGATTTTAATGTATTTATTATGTTTTTAAGGTAATAATGATATACAAAATAATTCATGATATTACTAAATATTGAACAACAAGTAACAATGGAAAGCGTGCAAAATATTTATGAACGGAACATTAATGAAGATGTTTTTGTTAATTCTAAAGAATATAAGCATCTTAAAAATAAGGCCTGTGAAGCACTTTTGAAGCGGTAAATAGCTTTAAAAGTGCTTCAAAAGTCGCTTCAAAAAGATTAAACAGACAAAACAATGTTTTTCTCTTTTCTTCGCTACGCTTGTTTGTATATCGATTGTGCATATGCACTGTGCTATGCACATTATTATTTTTGTTTTACTTTTATATATAGTTTTTTTGTTAATTGTAAAATCATGAAGTAATAAAAAATAATATATGAACATTTTACAGTGTGATATATTTAGCTCATATATATTGTTTTTTGTGTTTTTCTTTTCACAAATCCGCTGATTCGTTTGAAAGTGCAACAACAACAAAAATGCGAATAAAGCTGCATCCAAGCTTTTGATAGAATTTTTGGCGGGAAATTTTTTGTACCACAAGAGAACTCGTTGTTGTTGCCAACTAGAGAGCTGTACTAGATACATACATGTAGTGTGGTGCCATGCGACTGTTCGTTGTCATGCGTCTGTTTGTTGCCATGCGATGATACGGAATAGCAACGAAGAGTTGTCGTTGTGAAAATGTGTGTATAATAATCGTAATCTTTATTGTTATATTCTCTTCTTTCTGTTAGTATTCGCTTTGTAGCGTTTGTGTTCGCATGGTGTTCGCAAAGAAAAGTGTTACTATGCAAGATATTATTTGAGTTCTCTTGACATACGGTATGTGTAGCATACGGATTTTTTAATCTGTGACGAAAACAGATATATGCCTATACGAAATATTCCTTATATTTATTGTATTGTAGAACGAAAAGTCACCAAACACATTTTTATGAAAAACTAAATTTTCGAGTTTGTTGATTAATATTATAAAAAGTAATTGATGCATTTTTAAAGATTTACATTTTCTTACAATTGACAGATACATAAAGAAGTTTGTAAAAAAATATTTAGCATTTTGAAAATGTATTTGGTGACTTTTCCTTCATTTTATTATGGCCTTGAGATTTTAAATTGTCTCGTCAACATCTCTTGATTTATACAATTATTTTTTATTAGTTAATTCTTGTTAAAATATAATTCAAATTTTTAGGTTATTGGATTTTTTTATTTGTTAGTAAAATGTTGAAGAAATTGAAAAAATATGGAAAATAAGTAACTTAAATACAATTAGTGTTCAAATTCTATTCGTTTTCATAATTAATATGCAGTTTAAGATATTTGTCTTCGATCTTTTATTTAAAATTTAAAAGATTAAGATTTCCATTTCTTGCCTTGCTCTTGCAAATGATCATCACTAGTTTACATATATTGCAGTTCACAGAATTGTTGAAATTTAATTTCTTTGGCTTTTATGGACGAAAATTGTACAAAATCCTTTATTGCAATTCAGATCATATCTCAGGTGAACGAAATTTTAAATTAATTTATTTTCTTGGCGTAATCAATTAAATAATTCATATAACACAATATTTTTACTAAAATAACAACAAACATTGTTTAAATTACGTTTTCCACTTTACCCCAATATCATAATTTGAACATAATTTAGCACCATATAAAAAATGTAAAATTATTTGATAAATATGGAAATAAAGAAAATTTATACAAAAACCGAAATCAAAACCGAAACCGTAACTTGGAACCGGTATACCGAAACCGTTTCGTTACAAAAACTTAAAACCGAAACCGTAACCGAAACCGAAATGCAGAAAAAACCGAAACCGAAATCGAAACCGTTATTCGTTTAGGTTTCAATCCTTGTTATGTAGTTAAATGCATACAAAATAACTATATCAATGAAATATAATATAAAACATTTATGTATGGACGTAAATCAAATAATATGTATTTATTTTAAAGACTTTTTCTTCCTTTTAATACAGTTTTTTTTCGTTGTATATACTAGCTGGGCATGTGCACAGCTTCACCGGTGCGAAGTTTTTGTATATATATTTTTTTTATTTATATATTAGTGCAATAAGAAGTGATTATTTTACAGTTCAACAAAATAAGTAGATAATCAAAAGAGCAGTTTACAAAAAAGTAAAAATTACGAATAATAAAAAAATAATAAAAAAATATTTTTTTTTACAAAAAAAATAAATAAATATCTATATGTATGACAATCATTTCTGACTTCATTGATGAACAGTGCATGACATCGTGTTCATTGATTTATTATGAATATTAGTGCCAAATTTCATGATGGTATTTTGACAGGGTAAAATTAATAATACATTTTCCAAATTTGTATGTATTTATATGTATGGACATTAAGGATGTCAATCCCGGGATCTCGAGATTTTCGTCAAATCAGTCCCGAAAAATTGATCCCGGGACCATCGTTAAATCCCGAGATTTTCGGGATTACAAAAAAAGCTAGTAGATTAATTTTTTAATAGTTTATTCAAAAGTCTTTTAATATTTTTATACACATTTCGTGAATAAGTAAATCTAACATTTAATGGACTGTAATCTTAAAACACTGGCGTCAATAATAATGAATTACATGCTTTTTGACTTTTAACAAATTCACAATTGATAAAAATTACGACACTTTCGATTAGTAATTATTATAATCTTTCGATTCGAAATACAGAAAGTACTTAAAAATAGTAAATAATTATTATATCATGACGGTCTCATAATTATTTTCAAGACAGTCGAAATATTTACTATCAAATATGCTGGCGAATTAAATACGGGTTTCGAATAGCGATAAAACTGAAACCGTTGTCAATGAATGTAACCTTTATTAATAACAAAATACATAAATAAATATAATTTAACACCGTAACATTTTTCATTTGGATCTAAAACTAATCAATTTTCACATTCATTATAATCAAATTGTGCGTACTACAAATTTCAGTCATATAAAATCCATTTGACCGAGAATAAATCTTTTTACAATATCTGAATTCGATTAAACTAACAGTAAAAAATGAACTCAAACGATTAAGTTCACATAAATAAATCCACGTTCTTAAATTGAATTAATTTTAAAATTGTTATTAATTATAAATCACATATAACTTTAAAAAATGTGTCCACTATAAACTATATTTTTTTATTATAATTTTTTATAAAATATTGTTTTCCGCACAAACCAACATCACAATAAAAATTTGATTATTCATTCAAAATTCAAATTCAAAATTAAAAATAGTTTTTCAATAAAAAGTATTTAAAAAAATGGTTGATGAATAACCTCAGTTATATTATATCGCGGATTTTGTATTTTGGATACCATGTATATTTGGATATATTTGGATATCCAACCTCAAAACAGATGCATTTGAATATATGAGTTTTGTTTGAGCCTTAAGCATAATAATTGTTTATTATTCAAACATAGATATGATTATTTTATGGCTTTGCTATTATTTTTTTAAAGCCAGGGCCTAATTGAAATTACTGGGTTTGAAAAATAGTCCGGGATTGACAACCCTAATGGACATATTACTCGTCCCCTAATTTTGGGAAAATAAAATATGTAACAAGTTTTGAATTCATCTGTAACACTAATTTCGAAAATGGCGTAAGTTTCATCAAATTTGATATCATTTTTCTGTATAGCCCAAATTTTCAAAATTTTTCGAAAATTTTCGAAATTGGATTTTTTAATAAGACTCCGTCAAAATACCGTCTTGAAATATAGCACGAATTTTCATAATATATGAACAAAAATTGTCCGAAAAAATTAAAAAATAATTGACCAAAACATTTCAATTGACCCTTGCATAAATTTTTTTTTACCAAAATTCAAGAGCTTTAAATCTATCTCATAGTTAACATGATTTGGTAAATATAGTGTGGCAATGACTCGGTTAAAAAAACATTTTATTATTTTAAGGATAATGATTTAATCGATCATAACTTCGTTGTATCTTGTTAAATTAAATTAATAAATCCAAAAGTTCAGATATTCAAATTTGAATTGTTTTGTCGTATAATGTCCTATAACTCAGGTCTTTTTAAACCAATTTTAATAATTTAAAAAGTTTTGGTAAGTTAAATGTGTTGGTTTTTCAAAAAGTTATAAACTTTTAGAATAACATACGTAGATGCTGAGTTTGTATTACATAAGTAACTCAAGGTAGGAAAATACGAATTTGCTCACAGAAGTGCAAATTAAAAAAAAAACTCGAAGTGATATAGACATTCTGTAAATGAGGACATTCATTGATTTTCAATACCTATCCAAATATATAGGTTCTTGTATATTTTTGGTGTCACACCGTTTTGTTTATTATTAAGCTATACTCAAATTTCGATACTGGCAATGTTTAGTACTGGATACTGGCAAATTTTAGTGAACATGTAATATGAATTATTTTACTGGTTTAACGAAAAAAAAAATCAATCGTGTACAATTAAAAAAGTTGTCATTTTACGCACTGTGTAATACATTTTTAATAAGAAATAGAGAAAAAATTGAAAACAATCTTTGAAATTGAATGTAAATGACGATATCTTGAGAAAAGGAAATGGTAGGATTTTGGTTCAAACGGATTTTTAAAATAGAAATGATGATGAATATAACCCTATTTGTACTTTTTATACCCATTTTTGTCATACTTGTGATTGCTTCTAGAGCACCGTGCAATGCCGAATAAATTAAATATCAACAATTCAGTGAACTGTATACTTAAAATGTTCGAACTTGATGACCAGCAACTACATCTGTTTCCACTTAAAATATTCTGACTAATCCTGACAATTTTATGTTTATGAATTTAAACTTTTCGTCTTCTTATTTTTTCTGTCGTTAGTAACTTTTTTTTTATTATCTTATTATATTTTTTTATTCTTAATATATTTGACTTTGCTATGAAAAAAACCTTCGGATTCGAAATATAACTGTAGATCCCACCACTTTGAGTACAAATATAACACAAACAGCAGAAAATGGTGAGAGAGCTTGGCCTATATTCTTATAGAACTGTAGTGCCAAACTATTATTTTTTTGAAAAAAATAAAACATTAAAAAGAAAGACTAAATAACATTTTGGTAAAAATTTTAGAGTTTTCGACAATTTAGAGTTTTGAAAATTCGCTCAAAAATCTATTAAAAGGTATATAATATTCTCTTAATGCAAACAGTTAGATCATGGAATAGACCCTCAAAAAATTTTAACAATTATTCAAATATACTTTTTTCTTTAAGAAAATCAAGATCCCCAATAAATTTTCGGAAACAATTTTAAAATGTCTTTAATGTTGAATGACATTTATTAGAAGTCAAAATCGAGATAATTAATTGTTAAACTGAGTTTAATTTAAAGTGTAGATTAAAAAAAAGAATTTTTCACTAGCATTGAAAAATTGGTCCAAATTATATTTAACAAAAACTGATATGGAATAACTCATATCGATAGTTTTTGTCAGATACTACGTTTATGAACCAAAAATAATTACAAAGGAATTATTGTGGGCAAATTCTGAAACGCACAGTACAGCCACTGCTTCACTATGCGCATCTCAACGCTTTCAAAAAAGCTTCAACAGCTCGAACACAGTACAGATTTACTGCTTCACTGTGCGGGCTAACTCCCTCGACACATTTTTATGTACCACACATTTTTGTTTTTGATTTTTTGACGTGCTGAGTACGCAGTAAGAATCAAAGGCCAAAATCTACCAGAAATGATAGGTTTTATTTCAGATTAAACCAAAAATCATCAGTGTAATTACATATATACAATACAATTTATGCAATATGTAGCAACCGAATATGTATTAGATAGCGAAAACTTCAAATAATTAAAATAAAAGCAGAAAAATAAAAACAAATTTCTATAATACGATAAATATGACGCAAAATTATGTCAAATAAATACAAATGTATTTAAAAACTAACAAAATCTAGTAGAATTACATTTTCAAAGTCATAAATGTAGTGTAAATGTAATGTGTATTATATTTCGGTGTATTTTTTTACTTACTGAACAAAATGCTGAAAAATGTACTTTAATATAACAAAATTAATTGGTGGAAGTTTTTCTAGTAAAGTCTTTAACGCAATTAAACGGCAGCTTCTGTCTGTTTTGACTTCAACGTTAACTTTTGACGATAATAAGTTTCTAGAACCTGCTAAAATATATTACAATGGTTATACGTCTTCTACAAAAACAAACTACATTCATACCAGATATGTCTTCGAGTTCTTTAATAACATCTTTATTGAATAATGGTGGCAAACGTTTGGAAAAGAAATCTTTTAATGCTGTTGCTACAGCATTAACAGGAATGTCTAAATTATTGATCTCAGTATTTGAATCTAATAAATGAAAAAAATGATAAAAAAATATATATAATTTAAAATGTTAAAATTACCATCTTCAAACTTTTGAAATAACAATTCAACGTGTGCACGACTTCCAGGAACTCTATATATTCCTTCAGAGTCTAGTCCTTCTTGTTCTATGTATTCGACACATTTTAGTAAGAATATGGGAATGTTATTTTTATCAGTTAACATAAGTCCAGGAAATGATATGTCCAACTTTTCTGTCACATCAGAGATTCCCTTGGAATTTTTAAGTTTTCGCTTTTGCTTTTTTTCATGATCTTTTTCCTTTTCTTGCAGCTTCTTTAGTCGATTACTTTCCTCTTTTAATCTGCGTTTTTCAAATTTATCAAAATCCTTTGAATTTTTACCACATTTTGTGCTAACAATAAGTTCTGTTACACATACACTTCCAGAATCAGATAAATTATTAAACTGCAAAATTATAAAAAAAAATTATTTAGATATCTATTTAAAAAAGTTTGTTTAGACATATATATATGGGCCATTCCACACCAAATCGACCAGCGGTTGAACTTACCTTTCCCAATTTCAATGAAGTTTGGGCAAACGATAAAGGGTACCGAGATATGCATTGAACATTTTGTTTTTATTTTTCCAGACGACTACTTCCAGAGATACAGTGCTTCAAAGTTATAAAAAATAATAATCGAGTTTTAGCTAATACAGCTAGCTTGCACTTTCAAAGCATAAATGCTTAGTGCAATTATTAACTATATTACACATACGGTTAAAAGATGATGATACAACATAATTTGTTCTACTAAATGGAAGATAGAATAATGTATCACCATTTCTACTACTTGTACGATTTTGGTTAAAGTTTATTTATCGTAGAAGCTCTGGTGAATCCAATTTACCAGTAATGAGTTGATGTATATAGATTACATCAGCATATTTTGGAAGATTGTAATTATCAACCCAATTTAAACCATTGAGAGCGAATCGTACAAGGTTTTTTTGTATACGTTCGATACGATCAGTGTGCACTTTATAAAAAGGAGATCATACTTAACTTGCATATTCTAGATGACAACGTACTAGAGTATTATATAGAGTTAATGTAGTCAAAGGACTATTAAATTCTTTAGCCCAGCGCTTGATAAAACCAAGCAATGAAGAGGCTTTTTTTACATATATGTTCAATATGAAGTTTGAAATAAAGTGGGATCAACAAACAGACCTAGATCCTTTACTATATGTACTCGACTAACAATCGGTCAAAAATCTCTTTTGAATGGTTATTCATATATCAATTTATCTTAAAGTAGAAATGCTAGAAATTTGCTTTGATGGTTTTAAAACTAATAGAACGAGCTTTTAGAGCAATTAAATTGTAACTTCTAAACTTGAACATGTCGTCCGTGGTCATTATCCACGGACCCTTTTTAAAATTCTGAAAAAATTATATATTTTGGTTGATTTAACACAAATGTTCAAGTCAAATTTCAAAATGGTATTTTGATGACATCATATTTTAAAAATTATTTTTCTAAATTTTTACTTATTTTTTTGTATTGAAAAAAAAAAATATATATATTTTTTAACAGTAAAATTTGCAATAATTTTTTAATATATTTGTAACTCTGATTTCTAAAATGGCATCATTTTCATCAAATTGTCTCTAGTTTGGAGGTATATGGGTGATTCCACGTCAGATCAACCAGAGGTTTGGCAGCACCATCTCAGAAATGAAAGAAATTTTGTAGGATAGTGTTATGACTTGAATTTAACAAAAACACAAAATTTCAGTTTCATAACTGCAGTGGTTTCAGAGATATCAGTCCTTCAAATATAAAAAACCCACAAAAAATGCACAAAGTTGCATTAGCTTAATTTATTGTAACTTAGGAAATAGTTAAGTTACCGAAACCATTTAAACGGACAAACCGGTGGAAATATTAAAATTTTTAATATTAGGGTGACCATAGGTAGATAATAATCATAATATTATTAAAATAGAATTATCTCAATAACTCCCTTTTTTAAAAATTTAAAATAAATATATGTTAAAGAGTGTTCTTTTGTTAACAAACTGTAAAAATTTCAGAGTGGTGTTCCTGCTCGTTCTAAAGTTATTAATAAAAATGTTTATAAAGTAGACATTTTCATATGAAATTTTATTATAAAATTTTGTAATTATTTTCTTTGCAATGTTATTAAACTATAAAAGCCATTAAAATTTATTTAGGTTGAATATGATAAAACTTACGCTTTTAGAAATCATAGTTAGAAATACATTCAAGTATTATTGAACCTTTAACGGTGGAACAAAAAAAAATTTTTTTTTTTCAAACAAAAAAAAATAAAAATTTAGAAAATTATTTTTTAAAATATGATGCCATCAAAATACCATCTTGAAATTTGGCATGTACATTTGTATTAAATCAGCCATAATATATGATTTTTTTTTGAATTTTAAAAAGCGTCCTTTTCAAGGACATTTACTTTGAAGTGCAAGAATAATGACCACGGGCCACATGTTCTAGTTTGAAAATAACAACTTATTTGCTCTAAAAGCTCGTTCTATTAGCTTCAAATCTAGCCATCAACAGAGTTACTTGTATTTCTACTTTTAGAGATATTGAAATAGGAATAACCACACAAAAGAGATTCTTGATCCTTTTATTGCAACAAAAATAATAAAAAAAATTGGTTAATGCATATCTTGATACCCTTTATCAGTTGCCCAAATTTCATTGAAATCGAAAAGGTAAAATCTCAAAATTTACTTTTTTTGTTCGATTTGGTGTGGAATGGCCCATATATAGTTTATTATATAGGACTGTAGCGCCAAAAATAATAATTATTTATATAGCTTTTGTAATGAAAATTTATAAAGAAAACACTGAACACAATGCTTATGTTTTTTTGATGTATTTAGGTATAAAGAATATTTTAGTTTTAAGATTATATAAGGTATAAATAAAAGTTTTTTTTTCTCAATAAAGAACCAGTTAACATCACACCTCCAAACTTATCTATTATAACAATGGAAAATAGGTCACTTGATTGGAGTGCTGCTCGGGTAGCAACCCAGATTTCGAAATAGAAAAATGAAACTCTGGCAGCACTCCCAAGTTGTCACCTGTTTTTCCTTGGCTCTCATCACGTAACTTAAAAACGAGTCGTTGAAACGATAGCCTACCGTCTAAACGATATCGTTAGACGATTATCGTCATACGATAATCGTCTTAACGTCCTTCCAAAATTTAGTGGTGCCAATTTGATACACCCGGTGCGGTACTTTTTGAAGAATTTTGAGAAAGTTGGCAGCGAACGCTGATGACTCTGCGAAACTTTTTTGTTCATGAAGAGCACTGATTGGCACTTCCGCACTCAATTACGCTGACTTGAGACGTGCGCTCCCAAAGGAGTTCGACTTCGTAGTCACTCGCCAGATGGTATACCAGATGCTGGCCAAGCGAAGGTAGTTAACTAGAGTAGAATCGATGCAGAGCTATGTGTAGGCGATTTCAAAACCATCAGACATCACCGAAACTGAGTTGGTGGAATTTATCGCTTATGATGTTGAAGACAAACACCAAACGTCCATTTGTTGCTGGGCACTCTCTCGCTACAGGCGGATGAGACCTTTTCATAGGTAATGTTTTACTCTCGGTATGTTTGCCATTTACTGCCGAGAGGTAGCGCGGTATAGAAACATGTTTCTATGAAAAGATGTTGTTAGCCCCAGTCCAGGCTTGAACCGGGGACCTTTCGGCTCGCAGTCCAATGCACTAACCACTGCGCTACCATTTTAAACTTATATCTCCAGTGGTTAAGTATATATAAAATTATAAAATCGATTTTTTTTCGGTTTTCCATTTTTTTGTTTTTTTTTTTTGGAAAAGTGGACTTGTACGCAAATCATCGTAAGAATTTTTCTTCTTGAGTAACATGTATTTTTTATATATGTATTTTTTAATAGATAACATTGCTGAGAATCTTTTAAACCACAAAAATTATCCAAATATATATTTAACTAATCTGGCAATACTGGTCAAATATTGAGTTTTTTTTTATTGTACAAGAAATGTAATTGCATTTAAAGTAATACGGCCTATCTGCATTATCAAAAAATGTCTATGCAACACCGCTTATCTGTAGTAGGTTTTATCCCCTTCATACTAACAATTTTCAGATTATGGGGAGTTTAATTCTTTACACATAAAATAATAAAAAAAAGATTATAGTGGGAAAAGTTTCATATTGTTACGAAAATTCAGTCTACGTAGAACTGTTCCACAAATTCGAATCTCTGGATTGTGTACAAAATGAAAAACACACTAATATTTTATTTTAACTAGTATTATTTCAACTAGCATTAATTAATTTTATTGAATTAAATAACTACTTAACCCATCATGGGCTGTAATGGCCAAATTGAGTAAAATAGGTAATTCACAAATTTTAATAGTTGAAGTGTCGATTGAGTGCAATTATATTTAAGTGTTATACATTAAATTGGAATATAGAATTCATTTCTATCTGACGATGCTCCTCGATTGTTTATATATTAAACATGTGATAAGTTCAGTCACTTTTAAAGCAATATTTAAAAGTATGAAACAAAAGAAACAACAATTTAAAGTTTGGTAAGGGCACAGGAAAAAAATTGTTCATAAATGGTGTTGTTTTAAAATATAACAATTTTTAAAATGTTTGGAATTTCGAAAAAAAAGTCAACTTAAAGCTATTGACCAAGTTTTATATTAAAATAAATGAGCAAACATTATTTAATTTCTACGCCGTTAATTGAGACACCGTTCATAAGATATACACCCAGAAAAAATATTATATAAATAATAGTTTTTTACTATTAAAAATAGTCAATAGGATAAATTATTTTAATCGGAAAATACCAGAAAATACCATGATATTTCCATTGATTTTATATGAAAAGATTTATTTTTTTATACTATTAAATCAATAATTGTCCTATTAACCAATTTTAATGGGATTTGAGGGAATTTTTTTCTGGTTGTATGGAAAAAATCATTCTATTTATGAACTATTCTACGTATATACGAATCGCACAATTTGTGCGAAATTGATAAAATAAACGATGAATTGCGTTCATTGGGGAATTCATATTCATTTTTTGAGAAAAGGAAAATTCAGTCGAGAATAAAGGCGATACTGAAAAATAAAAAAAAACAATCTTCCAAAAGGAGCATAGAAAATACAACACAAAGTAGGTAGGTAGATATTTGAGTATTCGTGTTTGATCGTATCCCAGTAGTAAATAGAATGAGTAAGAAGCAATTCTCGAATTTATTATATACAGCAGGAGCCCCTTACCGACTCGATACTTTCCTTAATTATTTTTTGTATGAAACGGTTTTATTGCAAGGCGTTCCACTCTCGTTTCTCGGAGAAGTGAGTGTAGAAGGGTTTCATAAACAACTTCGTTTGGAGGTCTTCTAGCTGTGAATTTTAAGAAGTACTTCTAGAATATATTCACAGGAAGAAATTCTAATAAACCTCAATTTAAAGGCATTTATGAGGCGATTCGTACTATTTGAATATATAATGGATACTTTTGAGATCGAATAATATTGCAAATTGTTTTATTTCTTGGTTCGTGTAATTGCAATGTTTTTCTTTTACAATTACAATGAGTATAATTACAATTTGAGTTCTGATCCAAGGTTGTTTGCATTTGATTGAAGAAATAACATGTAGATGGATCTATAAATACAACAATATTCAAAGTCGAGAAAGTGAACTTACGTGGAATTTTAAACTGTATAATCTTTCGTAACTCCACGTTTTATTTTTTCATTGATGTATTTCTGAAATTATTTCAGTTAAGATATTGTATTGAAAAATACATAGAATTGTTAAATTCTATTAATATTTAAATATATTAAATATATTGCTTAGTGCAAGAGCAATGATTAGTTGTCCGACAAAATTAAAAAAAAGTTGACCAAAACATTTCTAGGTACCCAAATTTAAGCAAAATCCAAATTTGGTCGATTTGATTTTGGAATGACTCGGTTAAAACATTTTATTATTTAAAGGTGGCTATTTTTATCGATCATAATTTTGTTATTTCTTTTTAAATTTTAATGATTTAAAAAGGTCTTTGAATTTACTTTAACTAACAGTAAAAACAAGTAAATTATGTTACAAGATGTTTTTTTATGATTTTTCAATAAAATATTTTGTATTTTCTGTCGTATCCGATTTTAATTAACCGATTTCAATAATTTATAAAAATTTGCAAAGTTACATATGTGTAGATAAATATTAAACCTACCTAAGTTCACTTTTCAAAATTTTTGAGGTTTTAGTCAAAATATACCTTAATCCATCAAACAAGCATATTGTATTTGGTTTAAATACTCCAATTACATTAGTTTTGACCCCTGATATGACCCCTGTCATGTCTGCAAGTTTGCAAGTTTTCAAACGTTACTAAATCTAAATCCATAGGGTAAATATCAAATGAGCCTAAGTCCAATATAAAAACTTATTTATTTTATATTCAGCATAATTTTTTCGAATTTTTAATGTACGTAATGTTTACAAATAAAATATTAAATGTAATAAAACAAATTTGTCACACAAAATCATATATATCGCAAGAAAATTAAAAAAAAAAACTCAATTTGCCTAAAAGTGCTTATGTTAGGCACGTTTGATATTTATCTATATCTATATTTTTAAAATTATTATTTAAATACTTTCTCAAGTATACCAAATAAAAATTTTCTCAAATCTCTAATATAGACCAGTTTTACACCATACTCAAATTTTTCATCTCATTAAATTTCTTTAAATGTCAGTTTCTCCAGAACTACCAACTTGAATTTCTTCTGTTCAATTTTCGCTTAGCAACAACGTCATGATAAAATCTGCTTAGCAACAGTCTTTCTAATCGAACGTTCATTCCAAGCAGACGTCTAGAAAAATTCACGCTTAAGTTAAAAAAAAAAATAATTCCTATTTTTTTTTCTATGTTTTTTTTCAAAATTAAATTTATTTAAATATACTAAAGTCTAAAGTATATATATTTTTTAGTCTAAACAACAAAATTTCACCAGGTCATAAATTCCTGTCAATAAAATATAAAATTAAATACATATAGTTGCATTATTAGCAATTTACACTATTTGTTCTGAAATTTATAGTTCGGTTTTTCGCCCTAAAAGGGTGCAAACATATTTTTATTAATATATGTTAAATTTGTTTTTTTCGTCTACAAAATAAAAATTACCAAAATGTAATATTTTCTTAATAACAATATGAAGATATATAGTAAATAACATAAAATATTATAGAATCGCATTGAACAGATGAAGATTTGGTTGTTGGCAGTTTCTGTGTATTATTTATTGCTGCTGTTGTTGTTAGTTTAGCTAACCAAGCAACTGAAATAAAACGAAAAAGGTACCGATTACGACATACAGAAATTATTTTTTTCTTCACACTTAGATTTTTTTATAGGGGTCGGGGAAGTCTAACTTGTTTGAGACCCACTTTGTAGATGCCATAGAAAGACCCCATCCCGCAAACTACGCTAGGGAATCAAAAAAGAGGAGACCGACAAAGGTGATAGCTTTAACAAAAATACTGGTAACGGGTCCTGGAAAAATCTACAAGACCTACCACGCTGTCCAGCGTGTCTATATCATCATCATTTTTAGTTAGTGCGAGTTCTTCCTCCAAATCGGAATCAATTAAAGTAAGGAATATTTAAGGTATAAATAAATAACACAAAAGATAGAAAAAAGCCTCTTAAGTGAAAGAATTCACTAAATAAAAAACAGGTAATTAAAAAAGCAAAATTTAGTTAAAAAGAATAAAATATATATATGCTATTTTTAAATAACAATTAAAATAGTAAAAAAATTAGAAAAAAATGCGTTCAAAAAATTTAATTAAATTTAATTAATTAAATAAATTTAATTAACTTAGTTTATATAAAAAATATATATGGGACATTCCACGTCAATTCGCCGAGGTTTGACCCTGAACCCCATCGATTTCTTTCATATTTTAATATATTGTTATTATTGGTCAATGAAGATTAAATTTAATTTTTCAGTTTTCTATCGCATCCCCTTCACCCCCTTTTCCTGTTTTTTTAGTATATAAATCGCTATAATTTTGGATTGGTTTGAGATACATCAATAAAAACTGGTATATACTTATATGTCTTAAGTACAAACCGTTTTACAAAAAATGGGCGGTTATTGTCAACTGCCACGCCTAGCAGCCATATAACATTTATAGTAAACACGATATAACTCTTAAGATATAAGAGGTATATTATTGAAATTTTGTCCAACATCAAATAATAAAAAAACAAAACGGTTTACTAAAAATTGTTGTGATCGGACTACTTCGACGTCTACCTGCCAAAAAAACATAATATATAAAGTGCTGCAATATGTATTTAATTTGATCTCTATGAAAAGAGGCAGAGCAGGGTACCGGAGTACCGGAGTTATGACGAATGATATGTCGAATTTATATGGTAGGTAGGCGTTGTAGTAGACCGATCACAATTTAATTTCGGATAATTATTGATCCTTACAAAAAATTAAAACATCAAAATTTTCATCGCGATATCTCATATAGACACGGAGTTATGGCTGATGATATGTTATGTTTATATGACAGATAGGCGTGGCAGTTCACTAGACCATACTTCGAATTAATATTGCTACATACAAAAGAGGAATACAAGCAAAATTTCATGACTTTAACTCATATAACACCAAAGATTTAGTACTTTATATGTTAAATTTATATGACAGGTAGGCGTGGTAGTTGGTCAATCGCAACAATTTTCAGTGGTCCATTTTATTTTTATATTACATGATGTTGGACAAAATTTCAATAATATACCTTTTATATCTTCAGAGTTATAGCGTGTTTATTATAATTGTTATATGGCAGCTAGGCGTGGCAGTTGACTAACCGTCCATTTTTTGTAACACGGTTTGTACTTAAGACATATGAGTATATACCAGTTTTTATTGATGTATCTCAAACCAATCCCAAATTATAGCCATTTATATACTAAAAAACATTATTCTCAAAAAAATAGAAGAACAATTCTTAACACTCCAAAGTGGAATGATCTTTGTTCAATGTCAAGAATTTATGTAAATTTTTTCAGAATTTTAAAAAGGCAGTTTTTGCATGCTGTGCAAAACAGCAAAAAACCTATATAAAGTGAAATAATATGTGCCAAATAATAACAAAAATAAAAAAAATTCAAAAATTGTTTATCTGTTAAAAAACAAAGAAAGAGAAAAAAATCAAGTTATTACAGAAAAAAAGTTAGTGTAGTAGTTAGCAGAATCTGTTAATTTAAATTGAAAAGTAGCAGATCTGCTCCAATCGGAGTAGAATGTGAACACTGTCTCTTTGTGCAGACTTTATGATGAACACTTACACTAAATTAGAGACGGCTTGCATTGCCACTCATTTTTTTGTTTAGTTTGGGTGTTTTCATTCTTCTTCATGTTATTCTGCTGATTTCAAGTTTTGTTTCTCGTTATGCTTATTTTGCGAAGTTAAACATTATTTTTCGTTTAATGTCCTGCAATGCATACGTGGCATTTACAGCCAACTTGCTATGTCAATTGACATAATTTTATGGTTTTAAATTTTTGATTAAATAATAATTTTTAAATTGATTTAATACTAAAATCTTCTAATAATATAATAATTTGATTTTTATATAAACACTTTTTTATTATAATATATATTGAACAAACATTACATATTATTTCATTTTTCTCCTATCCCCTTACAATACCCACAGCACTGAAAAAAAAACAATACAATAAAACAAATATATCTATAAATAGTTAAACCCTTAAAACTTAAATAAAGCCTTAATAATTTGTACTTAAATATATTAATTATGAATTTTAAAACATACAATCTTTGTTACTAAATTGGAATCAAAATATATGCTAATGCGAAATTAATTTAACTAAATAAATATGATATAGTTGTATTTAGAATACTAAGATTCAAATTTAATTATGAATAATTCAATTAATTACGTTTACTGTTAATGAAGAAATTAAACATAATTAAAGTATGTAATTTCAAAACGAAAATGTCGTGTTATTATTTTATTTGCTTTTGAAAGATTAGTTTTCTCATTATGAGAAAAATTAATTAATTTTCCTTGGGTAATAGGGTGAGTTAAATAAAATTCTATAAAAATAATTTGCACAAAGAAGTGGTAATAAAAATTATGTAAATGAGGATATACATTATTTTTCGAAGCCTATCATGTATATTAATGGTGTCGCATCGAATAATTAATATATTTTTGTTAAAGAAAAAATTAATATGATAATTTGTTGTTTATTTTGTTTCTCATTCAAAAGTTTTGAATAACAAATAAATTATATTTATATGGGAAATATTCTGCATTTTAAACACAGATTTTTATTTAAAATATATTTTGACTCATAATAATGTTTGCATTTTAATAATAATAATAATACACACATTGGGGTATTTGAATAAAAAAACATGGCCAAAAGTCAATTTCGTAAACTTCATCTCAGCCTAAAAAATTTTACATCTTAAGATACCTTAAATACCGGTGAAATATAGCCAAGCGAAATTCAAAGCTTTACAATAAATTTAAAATTTTATGAATAAAAAAGAATATTACTTGATGAATAAAAGGTAAACAAATTTGATATGCAATGAAAATTAGGAAAATAAATGAAGACTCTATATTAAAAGTTATCAAATTATTATTATTAAATATGCGTTGGACTGAGAGCGGAAAGGTCCCCGGTTCAAGCCTGGACTGGGGCTAACAACATCTTTTCATAGAAACATTTTTCTATACCGCTCTACCTCTCGGCAGTAAATAGCAAACCTATGAGAGTAAAAATTGCCTATGAAAAGCTCTCACCCGCCGTTTGGATTCGGCAATAAACTGTAGGTCCCACCACTTTGAGTACAAATATAACACGCACAGCTCAAAATGGTGAGAGAGCTCGGCCTAAGTTCTTATACAGCTGTAGTGCCAAACTATTATTATTATATTATTATTATGTACCCAGTATACCATGACTCGGAGCCTCCAGTTTATCGAACAATTCTCGAAGTGCCTTCGAGAAAAAAAATCGATGTCGTTATTATATCGAAACTAATTTTTAATAATTTTTGTATTCAATTGTTTAGAAGTTTTCTGAAATGTCTACGAGAAAAAAACATTGATCTCGTTGTTATATCGAAACTAATTTTTAAAGATTTTCGGATTCAGTTGTACTTCCTTTCAGGTACATGCCTGCTTTTTTTTCTGGATCCGAACAGTTAAAACACTCTTTTGCGTTCAAGTAATGTCAGTGTCCGCAAGAATTAGGTCAATTTCATTACAAAAGCAATGATTTTCGTTTCTTTGTTAATTAATGTTAGAACTCATGATTGCGACTCGTTTCCGATTTTAAAAATAAGGTCACCAGGTCCTTTGTCCAGTGACCTTTTCTTTATGGCTGTATTTACTTTTGTTTAAAATAGGGTGGAGATTATTTTTTATATTTTGATGTTAATTTCACTTTATTTCATTAAAAATAATTGTATGAAAATAGTGAGCTTTTAATTTTGATTTTTTATTTATTTTTGTTTTTGATGTCAGAAAAATTTTAGTTCAGAAATAAAATAAATGTAAACACATGCTAAGTTCGTAGACTCATTTTCGAAAACTATTTTGTTTAAATTGAAATTGAATATGAAAATAATATACGACAAATTACTCTAGAGTACCCAGTAGGAGCAACTGATAGAAAATAAAATGCAATGGAAAATGATGATGGTTACTATTGTGTTACGAAATTAAATTCTATAGAATAAAAAAAGATATTAATGCCAAAGTCCCGACCATGATGCGAGATTTAGAAATTTCTTTTTGATTTTTTCTCTTTTTTTATTGTCATATACAGATGACGCATTTATTTGAACCAATCAGAATGCCCCATTCTGTCGTCAAGAGCTTCTAGAACGGTTCGATTCTGAAATAATTCTCGTAACCTTCATTATCTCGGTTCGATATCGGCCGACCGTTTTGGTAAGAATTTTCCTATATTATTATTGCGAGAAATGGCATCGATATCGGAAAAATTCTTCGACATTTCGCAACATTTTCGTTGCGATATCGAAAGAGTTTGGTATACTGGGTATTGTAACGCCCCTTAGCAGGCCCCGTGTCAGTTTAGTCGTCCGTCTGTCAATTTGTCTTGCTGTACGAATACACAAAAACTTGAGAAATATTGATCAGAAATCGATGAAATTTAGTTTCAATATGTTTTAGCCAAGGTAGCCGCGGTAGCTCAGTGGTTAGTGCGTTGGACTGCGAACCGAAAGGTCCCGGTTCAAGCCTGGACTGGGGCTAACAACATCTTTTCATAGACATTTTTTTCTATACCGCGCTACCTCTCGTCAGTAAATGGCAAACCTACGAGAGTAAAACCATTGCCTATGAAAAAGCTCTCACCCGCCGTTCGGATTCGGCAATAAACTGTAGGTCCCACCACTTTGAGTACAAATATAACACGCACAGCTCAAAATGGTGAGAGAGCTCGGCCGAAGTTCTACACAGGACTGTAGCGACAAACTATACAAACTATTATGTTTTAGCCAAAAGTAGGAACTGAGTTTGGAAATGAGCCAAACCGATCAACGAACACGTCCACCTCCCATACAAGTCACTTTTATATAGCTCTTTAAGAACTAATAACTCGAATAGTATTTAAGGTATAAGTATAAAATTTAAAACGTACATACGTGGTTCAAAAATGGGCGTGATATGCCCACATTATTTATCTATATTTCCCGGGTTTTCATAGTGGACATTTTAGCCGTAAATTATTAAAATCAAATCTATGAAATATTAGCCTTACAAAATTTTAAATGTAGGCGTGGTCCGCCCTCTTTTATTCAATCAATTTTTTTTAAATATGAGGTTATAGGATAAATTTCTGATATGTGAATAATATTCTGAGGGTTCAGCATAATAAAGAACTTTAAAATTAAGGTATACAATAAAATATACCAAATTAATATCCCCACCAAAGGTGTAGGGTATTCCAAAGTCGGGCCCGACCGACTATAAAAATCCGTCTCATGTGACCGAACTTACACATGTGATCTAACTTCCCAACACGTTTTCTAAAAATGTGTGTTAAATTTCATAGCTGAAACCTATACGAATACTAAAGGTTTCTGAGTTCAAAATATAAATGTGAAATCAAGTCAAAATTTTCAATATAATTTGAATTTTATTTTTGAAAATAAAAAAAAACAAATACTATTTTATAAATAAATGTCTATTTACTTTTACATTTTTAGTAATAACTAATAAACCGATAAGAGTAATCCAATAAATTTAGCAGACATGTTTAGAAGAAAATCTGTAAAAATATATATTTATTTTTATTATTTAAAATATATGGGTTTTTGAGATATACCTTCCTAAATATATCAAGGTGATTATTTTTATCTTTTGGAAACAATAATTAATTCATAAAGGTCATCTTAATACCTTTCAAACGATACCGATACTGATGTAGGTATGTAAACTACTTGTTTATGTAAACGTAACTAAGTTACATTGATTACACAATTTTATTTATAACCCAGGAACCAATACGAATACACTTATAAAATTTAACAGAAATATGTTAAGAAGAAAATCAAAAATAACATATATATTTTTTAAAATTTTAAAATATCATTTCAAAATGTGAATCATGTGATGACTTTTTCAGATACAAAAATAAAATTATATGCCATATTAAAGACCATCTTTATACCTTTCAAATGAAACCTCAATTGACGAAATCTAGTTTTTCAGATAAATGCAATTAAGTTCACTCATCTTTATGAGTTTTTCCATATTTTTTCACTTTTTAAGCCGTCACATTTCGGGAACCACAAAAATTTAGAGATCCAAAATTTATAAATTGTCTTAGTTTAAAAAGGTACAGCATTTGTACCAAATTTAAATTATTTCTGAAGGTGTAGGGGAAATCAATTCACTGTGAAAAGAGGAAGAGCAAGGTATACTATATATCTATAATGATCATCATCATATCTCGAATAGTACCGGAGTTATGGCCAATGATATGTTGAATTTATATGATAGGTAGGCGTTGCAGTAGACGGATCACAATATAATTTCGTATAATTATTTCATCAACAATTTCATTGCGATATGGCTGATGAAATGTTACATTTATATGGCAGGTAGCCGTGGCAGTTTACTGATCTAGACTGTAGAAAAAGACACGCCTATCTAAATGAAAAATATATGTTCAACCATTTGTTTGCGCTTGCCCCTCTAGTAATCCCAAATAAATCAAACCCACTTTTTAGATAATCATATTTTACGCAAATGAGTATATAAAAAATATTAAAAAGGTATGCCACGCCCTTCTCCATTCATAGACGGATGTAGCCATGTAATAAAATGATGACCATTGCCAAATTTAACAAATTAAAATATATAAAACATGTTTCTCGATAAAATGGGTTTTGTACAGGTCATATAGTAAGCCCCAACTATTCTAATGAAATTCTGTTATATTTTTTGTTTATTTTATTGAATATTTTTCTTCAATATTACATTGCGATTTATTTTTTATTGATTAGTGAAATTTTGTAATTTTAAGTATTCTCTATATTTAATTATAAATTCTTCTTAATAAAATTCGATTTAAATTAATTATTAGTAAATATTCTTTATTATTATAATTCCATACATTACATTGCATTTATTGGGTGTTTGAATAAGTTCACGCTGTTTTCCAAAAGATGACAATACCAGAACTACGAGTGTGACGTTTAAGATTGTAATGCATCTATTTAAAACTATTATAAAACTAGGTTAATATTCAGTGTACGTTATTTCACTATAGTGTTAGCATCTTTTTTTTTCATGGTGTTAAACATGTCAACTTGCGTGCAAAAAGAAAGTATTTGCGGGGAATTTCACTGCACTAATTTATCCAACAAAAATAGTCTGTTAAAGCACACAGAAACCTTGTTGAGACTTACGGAGACCATGCTCTGTCGGAAACAAAATGCAGAGATTGGTTTAAACGCTTCAAAAATAATGATTTTGATATTGAAGATAAGGAACCCAATCAAGCTCTGAAAATTTTTGGAATTTATTCAACAAAAATAGTCTGCTAAAGCACACAGAAATTTTGTTGAGACTTACGGAGACCAAGCTCTGTCGGAAACAAAATGCAGAGATTGGTTTAAACGATTCAAAAATAATGATTTTGATATTGAAGATAAGGAACCCATTCAAGCTTTGAAAATCTTTGGAGACGAAGAATATGAAGTATTACTTGCTGAAGACTCATGCCAAACGATATCTGAAGATGCAGAATTATTAGCAGTTGATCACACAAAAGTTTCGAAATGTTTAAAAGCATTAGGAATGATTCAAATGCACCAGGGTACCAGACGCGTTTGAGGCAAGAATTAAGGAAAAACGATCCCTATACGAGCAGAGACATGACAAACTTATTTTGCAGCATAACACCGCTCGTCCATGTATTGCTCAACCGATAAAAAATAGTTTGGCACTACAGTCCTATAAGAACTTAGGCCGAGCTTTCTCACCATTTTGAGCTGTGCGGGTTATATTTGTACTCTAAGTGGTGGGACCTAAAAATAAAATCGGATTACGGTTCCACCAAAACAATGTAAATGGGCTCCGATTCCAGTTACACACATTTTTGTAACAAATGTTACGGTTCCAAAAATCCGATTCCCGTTATTTGGTGTCCCTGCTTCTATAAAATTTTTGCAAAATCTTATATATGGATTTTGTTTTTTTTTTAAGTTCTCAATTAATTCTCACGCCTAGCCTGCAACACTTTCAACCCAAAAGTCGTGGGAGAACTTAACTGTTTTAAGAATATGTTTCGGACATCCCCCCGAGTTTTTTAGGACTAAAACAAAATAAAAATCGTAGGCAGGTTTTTTAAAAAAATCGCAGTTTCAATTTTTTTTTGTACATTTTTTTGAAAATATTTTTTTGATAATAACTTTTTTTTTGCTCAAACTATTAACTTTAGCCACTAAAACAACCCATAAAAATTTCACAAAATTTGTCCACGGTTATGGGTCCTAATTAGTGATAACAAGTGCAAAAACAAAGGTTTTTTTTTTCAAAAATAGTCC
Organism: Dryomyza anilis; assembly: GCA_951804985.1. Taxonomy (NCBI): domain Eukaryota; kingdom Metazoa; phylum Arthropoda; class Insecta; order Diptera; family Dryomyzidae; genus Dryomyza; species Dryomyza anilis. Next base: position 38,949,804 of record OX638130.1, on the reverse strand, counting down.
TTTTTTGAGCATTATGTGAGGACACAAATTTGTGTGTCTCAAATTTGTACCCACATATTTTTATCTGAATTAAATTAGTTTAATAATTTAATAAATTGCAGTTATTAGTAAGTACGACACCAACAATTATACGTACGCGCAACAATACCACAAAGAAGAACAATTCTACGCAGGCATAGGCTGTAATGCAACAACATCAAATGAAGCAACAATAACTGCACAGACTACGCAACAACAAAGCACACGGCGATCGACACAAGTAAGAGTATAAAAGGACACACACTTGCAGCAGTCAGGCAGTTGGGTGCTGGCGACGACCTCGTACACATCAAACTCGTAGTAGTAGCGGTTGGAGGCATTAACTCCCAAATAGTAGGAAGTAGTGGTAGGAGGCATTAACTCCCCAATTGTAGTTATAGCGGATCGAGGCATTAACTCGCCAAACTAGTATTAAGTTACTTTAAGATTTAATAAGTATTTTATTATAGCGGATCGAGGCATTAACTCGTCAAACTAGTATTAAGCTTGAATAAGTATTATAAAATAGCGAATAAGATATTAAACCCACTGAAGGGACAATAAAGAAACTTAATAATAATTCTTAAACAAAACTAATCTTTTCATTTTTCTGTAAACGGACCCTGGACAAAACCGGGGAGTATACCTCAGCCCGAGAAAATTCGTTACAGATGGCACCCGATCAGGGACCTTAATAAGTTTTGGGAAATTAAAACTAAGTAGCTGTAATTGAAATGGACACTTTGAGTCCTCAAAATATGACTTGCAAGATTTGCAACAAAGTAATCAAGGAAAATGAACTCTTCGTAACAATATTGTGAAGCCATAATTTTCATCTGGATTGCTTCCACGATTATTTTCTAGAATCTCAAATTTGTTCAATCTGCAACGAGGACATAATTGTTTGGTTCAGTGAAAGTAAAGAAGAAAATAATTAGAAAAGAAAAATGAATACGAAAGAAAGTGAAGTTAAATAAAAAAATACAGTGAAGAATATAAAATACTGAATTAATAAAGAAAACTATGAATACAGAGTACAATAAATAATAGAAAGGAAAATATCAAGATGGTAAAGACTTCATGGATTAAGGATCTTCGTAAGGACAAACTTATTACTTACACCGAAGAGTTCGGATTAGAAGATGCAGGCACCGTCGATGAACAACGGAAACGCTTTTCGACATTTGCGAAACGTGAGGAACTGAAGCCAGAAATTATCGCACGCTTGGAAGAGTTAGAGGCGGTACACCCAAGAAGTAGGTCACTAAGCCCACTTCCGATACCACCACAGCTGCAGTTACCGTCAACTTTGCTACCATCAACGTCAACATCAGCCGCAGCACAGCAGCAGTTTAACGTCCCAACGACATCGACTTGGTATAATAGTTTCTTGGTGTCAACAGTTCGATCAACAGTACAGACGCGTCCACAGTTCACCACAAAACCAACTCAAAGTACACCAGCAGTATACCGGCAGCAGCCAACGACGATGCATCAGCCAACGATGATGCAGCAGCCAACGACGATGCAGCAGCCACCGATGATACAACAGCCACCGATGGTGCAACAACCAGCGATGATGCCTGCGACAAATGATGCGTTCATGCGAGACATGTACATTCAGTCTGTTATTGACAAGGCAAGGTCGGTGAAGTATGACGATGGCCGAGAACCGATAGCGTTTATCGAACGTGTAGAAGAACTGGCCCAGATGTATAACGTTTGCATCGACCAGCTGCACTTTACATGGCCGAATTGATATGGTTTCGCAGAAGCAATCGACAATGGGGTGAATAAAGAACTTTCAAGAGTGATCTACTTAAATATTTCCTGCCACATCATTTCTTTTGAAGATATAGAAGACGAGATCCGCAGATATACGCATATTACGACGCTAGACAAAAGTCTGCAGGACTATCGATTGTACATTCGGCGAAAAGATTTTACAAGTCTAGAGGAGTTAACCGAGATGGCAAGAGAATACGAGGTACTTCACGACGAAAAGGAGCCCACCCGAGCCGTCCCACAGCCAAGGCATAAGAGCGACATTTTCAAGTTCGTGAAGATCCGATATCAGGAGCACGTAATAGTCAAAGGCTCGATAATCCGTTCGAGCCAATAAATCCGCGGACGGTGTGTCATCGATGAGGTAGAAATGGACACATGTCACGTGGTTGTAGAAATCCACAGGTGATGTTCTGCTGGAAGTCGGTCGACGCAATGTCCACACGTTTGATTGTTGTCGCCGTCAGAAAAACACCCGCGGTACCCGTCAGAGGCAAGAGGTGACGGGCGGACCAATGAACAGAGCGCGGAATTAATCAACCATTTTGGCGTAAAACACGGTCGCATCTTCGCTACGGTATACCTGGGTGGCGAAGAAACAGAAGCGATAATAAACACAGGCGCAACGAGAAGTTTCGTAAACGAACGATTCGCTACAAAAATCACCGACATGGCATGGACGCGTAGGGTACGCACAACGATACAGATGGCCGACGGAGCAGTACAGCATAGGAGAAAAGCGCTGCGTAATCACGCTACTGGTTCTGAGAAACGCATGTGACCAATTAATCTTGGGTGTTGATTCACTCGCATTGTTTGGAGTGGAGCTGCGATATGGCAACTATTCCATTCCAGTCCATTCAGTGAGAAGAGAAAATGAAGTATGTACATGTTCAATCGCGGAGGCGAGCGAAGGCGCGTGCAACAGCCGGGGAGAGCACGTCGCCATAGAAGACGTTTGCAACAGCCCGCATGAGCACGCTAGAAACAACGAAGACGAGAGGGTAAATTCAGTAAACAGGTACAACGAATTTAGTTTCGCTTACACAGAACAAAAACATAAAACGCTGAGCAAAGATAGATATCAGCGTGTGCAAGAAATTTTGAGACAAGAGCTGAAAGCATTTGACTAATTAAAAGGAGTCACCGACATAGCGGTACTCAAGATTGTGATGCTCCTCATAGCGCACCAATCGTCTTGGTGAAGAAAATGACAGGACAATGGAGGCTCTGCGTCGACTATCGTCAACTTAACGCACGATCAATCCCCGACGCTTACCCCCTACCGCGCATACCTCATATTTTAGACTTTCTGCGCGACGAAAAAATTCATCAGCAGTTTAGACTTGAAGAACAGTTATTGGCAAATACCCATGGAGGGGAGCAGCAAACAGTACACGGCGTTTACCGTACCTCGACGTGGTCTCTTTCAGTGGCGTGTGATGCCGTTTGGACTACATTCGGTCCCAGCTACGTTCCAACGAGCGCTCGATCAAGTAATTGGTCTAGAGATGGAACCGCACGCATTCGCCTACTTAGACGACATTACCGTGACAGGGCACACGTTCGAAGAGCATCTGGGGAACCTAAAAGAAATATTCAGACGACTCAGGAAGGCAAACCTGAGACTTAATGCCGAAAAGTGTGAATTTTTCCGAAGTGAGCTAAAATACCTTGGTCACGTGGTGAGCGATCGAGGAATACACATCGATCCAGACAAGATAGCAGCGATTAAAGAACTACAGCCACCAACAAAAGTATGAGAACTACGAAGATGCCTGGGAATTGCGTCATGGTACCGACGCTTCGTGACAGAATTTGCGGACGTCGTCCTCCCTTTGACGTCACCTTTACGCAAGGGTAAGCATTGGAAGTGGGAAAGAAGCATTCGAAGCGAGACTGACGGAAGCACCTATACTGGCGTGTCCATACTTTAACCAACGATTCACATTGCAGACAGATGCGAGCGACTACGGGCTAGGCGCAGTCCTTATCCAAGTATTTGGAAATACAGAACGAGTGATCGCTTACGCTAGCAGGCGTCTGAGGAAAGCCGAGATAAATTACTCCGCCACAGAAAAAGTTGTTTAGCAATTATTTGGGCAATACGCAAGAAGCGTCCATACTTGGAGGTCTACGCATTCACGGTAATAACTGATCATCTATCGCTAAAGTGGTTAAACATCATAGTAAGTCCATCAGGCCGGATAGCACGATTCGACATTCAATATCGAAAAGGTAAACTGAATGTGGTAGCAGACGAGCTCTCGCGGCAATCATTGGCTACTCTTGGCACAATTACTGATGAATGCGAGAAAAGATGAGCCTGGCTAGAACAGCGCATAGTAGAAGCGCCGTGGAAACTGTGTGTGCCGAGTTATCAGAGGGAGTACTCAGAGAGAATCACAACGGACCGATCGCAGGGCATCTTGGGGTAATGAAGACGATGCTGGTCATGTTCGACAAGTTTTCAAAGTGGACGGAGATGGTACCGCTACGAAAAGCAACCAGCGAAACACTCTCCAAAGCCTTCAGAGAAAGAATACTGGCGAGATTTGGAGTACCGAAGGTGCTAATTACCGACAACGGGACACAATTTACAAGTCGAATGTTTCGAAAGTTCTTGGCTGATATGGGCGTGAAACATCAATTTACGGCGCCGTACACTCCGCAAGAAAATCTGACTGAAAGATCAAACAGAACAGTCAAGACGATGATTGCGCAGTTCGCAGGAGAAAATCAAAAACTCTGGGATTAATTGCTCCCAGAGCTATCCCTAGCAATAAATACGAGCGTATCTGAAACCACGGGCTACAGTCCGGCGTATTTGATACAAGGACGCGAACCCCGTCTCCCAAAAGCATTATATGATGAGTGCACGTTTGGCACTGGTCATGATCATCAAACATTTGACGGAAAAAGTGAGCGAATAGGAGAGGTATTTACAATTGTACGCCGAAACATGGAGCGGGCAGCACAGGACCAAACCAGACATTATAACCGGCGTCGGCGACCATGGTCACCTAAGAACAGGTGTTAGTCAAACAACACAACTTGTCCAAAGCAGTTGACAATTTTGCGACAAAACTTGCCGACAAATACGATGTGCCATTTCGGGTGATCAATTTCTTATCACCGGTAATCATGCAGCTTAAAAGAGCCGGCAACAAGAAGGTAAAAACAGCGCACGTGAATGAGCTCAAATTATTTCACACCGCAGAAGCTGACAGCGCAAAATCAACAACGTTAGAGCAAAACGGTGAAAATACCGTACGCACAAACACCGATACACGTGAGCATTGCGGCAATATTACGCACCGCACGATGATTTATACACAAATGGCATAATATCACACCATAAAAATACCGTAAATAAACATTGCCACAAAATACGTTACAGAAATTAACAGTAAGTCGAAATCACAAAAGACAAGCAACAGAAAACAAAAATGTTCCGCGCTACGCAGATGTTCCTAAATAGAATATCAAGTTGAAAACTAAAATGCAAGTCCCCATGAAAGTTACGATGAAATTACCGCAATCGTTTCAATATATTTTGTCCAAAATATATTGAAACGAGAAAAGTATAAGAGTTGTCTTCAACATCATTAATGGCGGTAGGTACTAAAAACTCCAACAAATAGTAACACCGCTTAGAAAATGGCCGTTACGGTGAAACTTTACTGTTCACAAACCTACCACGCCTTATTTTTAAACTACAGGTAGAAGTTAACGAATAAACGCTATTGTGTGGAAAATCGAATGGCCGCAAATGTTCATACGGCAAATCATATTTAAATTAACGAATTTTTAGTTTTTAGATCACCCTGTCATTTTTGGAAGTGTTCCGAAACTGTAGAAATACTATCAGTTGAGCCAACATGACGATATAGATCAGCTGGCACCACGTGCTTATACGTCACCCACGCCCAAATGGAGAATCAGGTGCTTAACGATGGCACATAATCTGCAAAATAAATAGGGTTGCCAAATTTCAGCTCAGAATACGACATTTTAATTTTATTATTTAAAATATAGATCGACCACGTATGTAACAATTTTTTAACCGAAGTAACGGGAGGATGTGAGGACACAAATTTGTGTGTCTCAAATTTGTACCCACATATTTTTATCTGAATTAAATTAGTTTAATAATTTAAATAATTGCAGTTATTACTAATTACCAAAACAACAATTCTACGTACGCGCAACAATACCACAAAACAAACAATTCTACGCAGGCATAGGCTGTAATGTAACAACATCAAATGAAGCAACAACAACGCTATGCATAAGCATCAAGTATACGCAAGCATAGGCTGTAATGCAACAACATCAAATGAAGCAACAACAACTGCACAGACTACGCAACAACAAAGCACACGGCGATTGACACAAGAAAGAGTATAAAAGGAGACACAATTACAGCAGTCAGGCTGTTGGGTGCTGGCGACGACCTCGTACACATCAAACTCGTAGTAGTAGCGGTTGGAGGCATTAACTCCCCAAATAGTAGGAAGTAGTGGTTGGAGATATTAACTCCCCAATTGTAGTTATAGTGGTTGGAGGCATTAAGATTTAATAAGTATTTTATTATAGCGGCTGGATGCATTAACTCTTTAACGTATTAATAGCGAAGGCATTAACTCGCCAAACTAGTATTAAGCTTGAATAATTATTATAACAGATCGAATAAAATAATAAACCCACTGAAGGGTCAAAGAGAAACTGAATAATAATTCTTAAACAAAACTAATCTTTTCATTTATCTATTTTTCTGTAACGAACCCTGGACTAAACCGGCGAGTATACCTCAGCCCGAGAAACTTCGTTACAATTATATCCTTAAATACTATTAAATAGTCTATACACGGATTAACGTGCATAAAAGTATGTACGAAACAAACCAAAAACCAATCCGCTGTCTTTAATAGTTGAGAAGATATTACAAGTCAAATTTTCTTGAAAATTTTGTCAAAAAAACGTTCAACTTTTAGTAAACGATAAATAATTGAATTTTAACTTGAAAATTTGCAAATTTGAGCCATATTTTCTAAAAGTATACTATATTAGCTATATTATTAATTAAAAAAACGAGCTCTTGTGGTGGATTTTTCCAAAGATATTGTGACTTTACCTTGTAATTATTACATATTTTGAAATAAAAAAATTAAAAATATACACTATATTTTCGGTTTTTTATCACAACATCTTTTGAAATACTCACAACAGTAAGTAAAATTTGTATTCCAGCTTGCGGTTATAAAATCTACTTTTAGAAAATGATTAATGATTTACTAAAAGTTGAACGTTTTTTTGACCAAATTTTCAAGAAAATTTGTCTTTGATTTGTAATATCTTCTCAACTATTAAAGACAGCGAATTGGTTTTTGGAGCGATATTTTAAGAAACCTGCCCATGATTTTTTTATTTTAGTCATAAAATGCTCGGGGTGGATGTCCGAAACATATTCTTAAATCATTTAAGTTCTCCCACGACTTTTGGGTTGAAAGTGCTTCAGGATAAGCGTGCTTCATTTTTAAAATTTTATCATCTGACGCTTATGTTCAAACCTCGATTTCATAAAACTTTTTTTTTTAAGTTCCCAGAACCTACGACATTGAACTTTTTTTGTAGTTGGGTATTCGAAAAGTCTCAAAAGAATCCAATTTGACAACACAAAATCCAATGACACAGATCCTACTTGAACTTGAAATGTGCTCCCTCTATAAAAGTTATGTACAGTGGTGGTCAACTAAATAGAGACAATCAATTTTTTTTAAATTTTTATAAATATGTTTATTGAAGTACGGAACTTACACATGTATAGTAATTTTACTTTTTAGTTTGGACTACGCTCTGGATAACCATAAATTATTTTCTTGTTTTTTATTAGATTATAAATGCTAAATATATAATTAAAAAATTGTCTAAGAACCTCAAAATGTTCAGTCTGGACAATTATAAGCGATTTGCGATTTTTTTTTGAAAATTATTTTTAACAGTATTAAATTGTAAAAAATGTGGGTGCAGAATTGAACATCGTTTTTGCGTTAGCATTTTCATCCATACGCTCGACATGTCCAAACCAGCGTAGGCGCCGGATCTTAATGCGCCTGTCTATGTCCGTGTCGGTGTAGAGATCATACAGCTCGACGTTCTATTTGATTCTGTACTTGTTTTCAACACATATCGGATATAGATTTTCGTTACTAAAAATATGTAGAACCGGAACTGGAATTGTAACTAGTGATGATCATTTGAATGCGCACACTATGTCTTGATCTTGCAAAGGTACATATGACCTTTTCTTGCTCTTGTTCTTGCAATACCATTTTTGCTCTTGCTGCAAGAATCTTGGAAAATTTGACTTTTTAAATTTTAAATAAATGATTGTAGACAATTATCTTAAACTGCATATTATTAATGAAAACTAATAGAATTTGAATATTTATTGTATTTAGTTTACCTATTTTCCATAATTTCAATGTCTTCAACAAAAATATATTATTTTAATAACAAAAAAAATCCAATAACATAAAAATTTGAATTATTTTTTAACAAAAATTAACAAATAAAAAATAATTGTATAAACAAGTGATGTTGACGATACAATACAAAACCTCAAGGCCATAGTAAAATAAACTATTACAAGAAAGTAGTATTTTATTTCCAGCAACACTCTCATAAACATTCTGTTTTCTTAGTGTACACGTACCGTATGATGTCAAGAGAACACAAACACTATCTTACAGGGTAACATTTATCTTTGCGAACCCAAACTCAAACGCTACAAAGCGAACACTAACAGAAAGAAGAGAATACAACAATAACGAATTACGATGCGTATACACACACTTTCTCAACGACAATTTTTCGTTGCTACCGTGTATCATCGCATGGCAACACACAGACGCATGACAACAGACAGACGCGTAACAACAGACAGACGTATGACAACAGAAAGTTGCAAGGCACTACATAAGTGTAGGTATTTATGTTTTTATAATTAGTACTGAATTAATGAAATATTAGTACCAAATTGGAAAAAAATTTACTGAATTTTTTGTATTTCGAGATACTCTTTGTTCGAGATAATGTAAAATTACATTCATATTTTAATGGGTTTTTATGGAATTTCTTTTAAAATATCATTATATAAATAATCATTTTCAATGAATTTTCATTTTTTTGTAGTTATAGTAGAAAATATAAAAATATTAATATTTGTAGAAATTTTATCAAGCTTTCAAATAAAAGTGCAATAATGCTGGATACCTGTGGTCAGTATTAATTTTGATGAAATTGTAGCAACAACATGGCATTGTCATAGGAACGGGTGAATAAGGGCTCATGCAGTCCTTTAGACTTATCACTGAACTGTTCTTCAATTGGAGAGTTTTAAACAGAATCAAATTCTTCAATTGAAGACCAGTTCAGTGATATGTCTGAAGGGTAAAGTTGCCGATTGGTTTCATGTAAAGGAACCGAACTAGAATCGATTCATATTATTTTCCCATAGGTTTACACTGCAGTTTTCATAATATGATTAATAGTTTAGCAGTTGCTCTGGGTCATTTTCGTACATAAAATCAAATTTTCTTTCCAGATAAATTGTACCGAAAATGTCTCCGTAGTAGGAATGTACTTTTGAGATGTAAATGTACTGAAATCAGTACAATTGTATCGAACTTATCATCACTGCACTACATCTTTGTTTCTAGTAGAGCCATCTAGTTGGCAACAAGAACGAATTTTATTTGTTGTACAAAAAATTTCCCGCCAAAATTCTATCAAACGAATTTTTGTTGTTGTTGCATTTTCAAACGAATCAGCGGATTTGTGAAACAAAAACACAAAAGGCAATATCAGCCAAATGAGGTATACTTACTGTTAAAATGTTCATATAATATTTTTTTTTCCGAAGAAAGTAAATGAGTCATTCCACATCAAATCAACCGAAAAAAAATTCAAAAATTGGCAGCACCATCTCTGAATTTAATGAAATTTGGAAATGTGGTAAAACATAAAATTAATAAATTGTCCAAATTTCAGCTTCCCAGATGGTATAGTTTCAGAGATTTGGTGGTTTAAAATTAGAAAAAACTGTATAAAAATCACAAAGGTGGTGCTAATTAATTAAACGTAACTTAAGTTGTAGTCAACCAAAAGATTTTAAAGATAATAAGACTACAACTTTAACAACACCAAAATGATGGTAGGGCAGAATAATTTTTTACTGAGCATGTATTTTATAAAATAACAAAAAAAAATTGAAAAATAAAAAAAACAAATTTTTCATACGAAATTTTCAACATTCTACAACATTTTTATGCATAACTTCTGAACCCGTGATTTTACCACTCTAGTTAAAATCTTAAGTAATAGAATAAAAAGTCAACCTTGAATATGTATAAATTTAAAAATTTTAAAAATGTTACTTTTTGAGATATGTTTTTTTTTTAAATATATTTTGTGTAAAACTGACCACTATCAACATGGTATGGATATTGTATGTTATCTTTTTGGCAATTTTAATATCTTTAAAATGACACCTTTGTGTTTTATTTTGGTTCACTATACCTAAAGTTACGTTCAATTGATTTGCACCACCTCTATGATTTGAGATATGTTTTTTTTTTAAATATATTTTGTGTAAAACTGACCACTATCAACATGGTATGGATATTGTATGTTATATTTTTGGCAATTTTAATATCTTTAAAATGACACCTTTGTGTTTTATTTTGGTTCACTATACCTAAAGTTACGTTCAATTGATTTGCACCACCTCTATGATTTTTATACAGTTTTTTCAAATTTTAAACCACCAAATTTCTGAAACCACACCATTTGGGAAGCTGAAAATTCTCTAATATCTTCATTTTATATTGTTTCACTATACATCAAATTTCAACAAATTCTGAGATGGTGCTGCCAATCACTTGGTTGATTTGATATGGAATGACCCAAATGGTTACTATCGCTGAGCAAAAAATTCGCACTACCGATAACCTACAGGAATTTTTCGCCAACACATTTAATAGCGGACATTGAACAATGTATACAAACAATAGAAGATGGCAGGGAAAAAGAGGTTGCCAGATCTAAAATAACAAAATAGCAACATACAATAGAAAAAAAAGAACACAACCGAAGAAATATTTATTCTCAAAACATTCGAAAAAAACTCAAAAGTTATTAAAACAACACAAAAATGACATTATAATAACAACATCTGACAAAGGAAACAAAACTGTGATAATAATCAGGGAAGTTTTTTTTGGCACAAAATATAGTTAAAAATGGCAGGCAATAAACACAGTAAAAATGGCACAAAAATAGGAAAAAAAAGGCAAAAAATGGCATAAAAATAGTCAAAAAATGGCAAAAAAAAAAATTATAAAATTTTCAATGAACTATTTTTGTTGACATTCATAGATATCTCTTTTACATGGTATAATATTTATTTCGTTAATTTCATTCACAAAATTAAGAACATACAAAAAAAAGTACACAAGAAAAGGACGTCATATATATTTTTAATACAACCAGAAAAATGAAAAATGAAAATAATAATATTTAAAAAAGGTTTGCCATAGTGTAAAAAATGCATTTTTAGGCATAGTATATCAAAATTGGCAAATTTACAAAATAATTGAAAAAATGGCAAGAATGGCATTTTTTGGCAAAAGCCAAAAAAAACTTGGAAACGCTATTAGAAGATAAAACAACGTACAAAACAACCACACCTAAACTACAAAATTTAATAACAACATTATAAACGATTTATACAAACACGAATATATTAGAAAGAAAAGTTTAAATTGACATGCTCAGCAGCACTAGCACGTAGACTTTATGGATTACCAAAGACAGATGATTACCTCTAAGACCTAGAAAAAAAAAACACATTGACCAATTTAAAAAATAAAGTTGTATATGTAAGTGACAAACAATTTATAAATGACAACTTAAAGAGAATTCGGACAATTCTAAAACACAATGACTACCCCAACTATCTAATTGACAACATAATACAAAAAAAACTCAACAAAAATACAACTGACCAAAACACTTAAAAAACAGAAAGATCTGGCAACACAAAACAATAATTTAGTGTCACTTACGTTCCACATTTAATAAACAACAAAACTTTGCATGAAGAAATAACGAGAGAGGGAACAGCATTCGCACACAAATCAAACAAAACATTAGAACAGATCTTCACAAACACAAAAGCGCCGGTAGAAAAACACCAATAACATAACGTATTATATCAAATAGGATGCAATGGAAACAACGATGAGCAATGCGAACAATATATATATGGACGACAAAGAGAGCACTTGGATTGAGAATGGCAGAACATCAAGCAGACATTAGAAAAGAAAAGATGACAACAGCATTAGCATAACATATTTTGTAAAGTGAAATATGAAAATTTTGGACAGAAAGAAAAAAAGTAAATACATGATACACAGCAGAGAACCTCACAATACAAAAAACATTAACAAAAACAATGAACACAATCCATATATTCAATGGCGATCAAAAATCTTTAGCGGCAACAAGTTTTTAATGTTTGAATTTTGTTTTTAATGTAATACGTTGTTTTTAATTATAAATTTGATCTGTAATTGTTTGTAATAGTGCAAAAATTATGGTGTAATCAATATAGTAAAAAATAGTAAGTTTTAATTAAAATGAATGTTAAATATTGTAAAAATTTAGATGTAGTAATTATTATGTTTCCATTAGAACATACACCACATTAAGGGGCAACATTAAAATGTTTCCGTAATATTATAATGTAAGTCAGAGCTCATTACAACACTGTTCAAGGCTCAATACAACCCTGATTACAATATGCGTGAAGTTAACAACTCGGCTTCAACAACCGGAACGGGTGGAATCAACATCTGCCACCAAAAGTAGGCAGATCTGAATTCCACTCCGTTGATTCCGCCTCGTTCTATTAAATTTCAAACGTCGGTGCGCAGAGTTGCCACATTAATAATCTTGATTTTTGTCATTGATACGATTATTTCATTATTATTTAATGTTTTTGTTAAATGAATTAAACCCTTTTTGTATGCACATTGCTGTGAAAATCCTTAAAATGAAAAATCCTCTTAAGTTGTTGAAAGATATTATTGGATATTCACAAAAACGAAAAAAATCATAAAAGATGAAAATTTTATAATTTTCTACAATATCTACAGTTTTGAAAACGTTTCATACTGGTATTTTACCGATAACATTTTAATTCGGAAACGGTAATCGTTCAATGCGATCATTTCGGTAACAGTTACGATATTTCATATAAAAAAGTATGAAATGAATTACAGTAAAGGTAACGGCAACGGTTACAAACCGGTAGCGCAATTCTGTAACTTATTAAGGACAAATATCGATATCGCTAACTAACAAGAATTGTAGCTTGGGAAAGCAATCGTTATGAAAAAAAGTAATTTTTTAACGATATTTGTCTCTAATGCTGTAGTTTATCAACCGGGATATTTTTCAAAACAGCCGATATTATTTTAGCCTCAACTTTTTTACTTTATCAACCAGGCTGTTTTTGCTTTCCAATCTATAATAATTCCAGACATGAATCAAATATTTCTATAATTTTCAAACTGTATTTTGTCAAGAAATTGAAATTTCTTCGATGAAAAACAATAATAAATCAGAAAGTTTGAAATCATTTTTAAATTTGACAGCGTGTTGGATATTATTCCAGACTAAAAATTTTAGACAACAACCGAGCAAAATTTTTAGCTAGGGCTAAAATCAAATTTTAGACTGGTTGATAACTTAGAAAAATTTAAAATATCAAGATATTTTTGAAAACAGCTGCTGTTTTTAAAATAGCCTTGTTGATAAACTACAGCATTAAAGTAGTTAACGATATCGATTTTGGTCGTTAATAAACTACAGAATCGCCCTACTGAAAAAATTAATACATGGAACTATTAAAACATGATCTAAATGGTCGTACTATTAAGTACTTAATAGTACATTTTCTTCTGAGTGTAATAACCCAACTAGAACAAAATACGAAATTTTATCTTTGCGACTAATGTTTTTCAGGTGACTTAAAGGTTCTTACAAAAGTTATCTATTTAGCATCGTACAGATATATCAGAAAGGTAACTTTTGAAAGTAAACAAATCGGGATAATACCCACATAGTGGCACCTCTGAACTTCTTACTTCAAAGTTGGTAATGGTTTTTTTTTCTGCGCCATACCGTTTGCTGTCAGCGTTTTTTGTGGTCCGCGTATTTTGTGTGGACAAAAATGTCCGATTGATAGTAAAAATATTAACCGCAGTAGAATAGAGGTATCCCTCAAGTTTTTATGCCTCGGCTAAATGTAGCTAGGACACATCTTTTTTACAAACAAATATTTAATACACAACCCTAATTTTGTATACCCTACACCTATGAGGTACAGGGTATATTAACTTTGTGCATATATTGTAACGCCCCTTAAGTTTAAAATTGAAACTCTAATGTTTAAATTTAAACTTTAAGAATCAACAACATATGTGTAAAATTGAACTTTAAAATGTGGAAAATTACTCTATTCTGAGTAATGTGAAACTTAAACATAAAATGTGTAAAATTAAGCATTTCTAAAATTAAATATGTACGGGGGTTGCGTTTCCGAAATGTTGAAGTATAATTTTGCTTTGAGAAAATCAATGCATTGATTTTTGAATCAACTTTTTTGATTTTCTTTATTATTTAAATTATTTTTATAATCAAAATCAGAAGATTAGAAAAGTAAATGCATCGATGTCCGCACACATAGCTAAAATGATACTCGTCCATTTCATTCACAACCTAAAAAGAAATTTTGTTAAAAAATTAAAAAGAACACTTTAATATTTATGAATACAAAATTCATTTAAAAATGTTTATAAAACCATTGTCTTTTGGTTTCTAGTTGTGTGATGTCCATTGATTATAGATATCTTTACTGTAAGCTAGTTTTATTAGAATAAATAAGCATGGCTTGGCGTCATTTTCACTACAGACTAATAGTCGCAAGTTTCAACAAGATGTGCTTAAAATTCAACAAAGCTTGTGTAAAAATAAACAAATGATATGTAAAATGATAGTAGCCGCGGTAGCTCAGTGGTTAGTGCGTTGGACTGAGAGCGGAAAGGTCCCCGGTTCAAGCCTGGACTGGGGCTAACAACATCTTTTCATAGAAACATTTTTCTATACCGCGCTACCTCTCGTCAGTAAATGGCAAACCTACGAGAGTAAAACCATTGACGATGAAAAGCTCTCACCCGCCGTTCGGATTCGGCAATAAACTGTAGGTCCCACCACTTTGAGTACAAATATAACACGCCCAGCTCGAACTTCGGCCGAAGTTCTATACAAGACTGTAGTGCCAAACTATTATTATTATTAATATGTATATATATATATATATGTAAATTTACTACGCGTGTCTAATTTTAAACATTGTGTGCTTAATATCACACAACAAAGGTTTAAAAATGCAAATAAAATGTTTATGTACACGTAAATAGTTGTAACATTAAACAATAATTGTCTAAATCGTTTTTTTACACACTCATATATGCATATGTGCACAAAATTTGCAAATTTACACAAAAAAATCCACACTTTTACGTAGTAATTTTAAACTCAGTTTTTAGAGTGTATAATGCCCGATTTTCATTGTATCTTCTGTGAGTCTCACTGTATCGCCTAGGGTTGCATTTTTTTAATTTTCATATAAAAATAGTATTTTTTTGAAAAAATGCACCCCTAGGAGATACAGTGAGACTCACAGAAGATACAATGTAAATCGGGCATAATGAAATATAGCTATAGCTATTACTTTGGCTGATTCTGTAGAAAAGCTTTGTTGTATCTACATATATAGAAAAATGTACAATTACAGTTAATTTCACATTTTATTGATTTCATATAGTTGTAAAATGTTGATTGTGATTGTAATATATAGCTCATGTACTTTTGCATTGGTTTCAAATTATATAACTTAATAATAAAATAATTACGGTCTCAGTGAAAAAATAAGTCTACAATAAAACATAAAACATAATAACTACATTAAAATGATTCCGGTATATATATATATATATATCTATATATATATATATATATATAATTATATATATATATATATTTATATATATATATATATATATATATATATATATATATATATATATATATATATATATATATATATATATATATATAAATATAAATAGATAAACGAACCTCTGGCAAAAATAAACCTTTTATTTCGACTGACATTGATGGACACTGAGGAAACACAACAACACATCGATGCATTATGCCTGGGACCAGGTGTCTCATACAGTGGACGTTTCTTAAAAAGTCATCTAAACTGACCAGGTGATTTGCACAGAATTGCTACAGTGTTTCTGCAGTCATCTGTTTTATGATGAATTGATGATGAATTGATGGCAGTGGCTATAGAAGATACACCCAGAAAAAAACCCTCAAATCCCATTAAAATTAGTCAATAGGACAATTATTGATTTAATAGTATACAAAAAAAATCTTTTCAATCTCAATGAGAATGCCATGGTATTTTCTAGTATTTAATGGTATTTTCCGATTAAAATAATAATTTATCCTATTGACTATTTTTAATAGTAAAAAAACTATGATTTATATAGTATTTTTTTCTGGGTCTAATTATTAGCTTGAGATGTCGCACAATAAGAAAATGTGACTTCTTATTCGACAAAAGAAGCTTATCCACATTTATTCGTGCCAGTGTTGCATGACACGGATAAGTTCAATTGTCAAGTGATGCATCTTTTGTGACAAGCTGTACGATTTTTGGGACAAACACTTTCAATGTAGCTATTAGTATTCGAGAAGCTATTAGTATTCAGGGCAAACACTTTTAAAATAGATTGCGTTCTGGGAAACACTTAGTGTTTGCCCCAAAGAAATATCATGTATTTATTACTTATCTTAAACACTTTCATTACTTACTGGTAACAAATGAGTGTTTGGGAGTAATAATTGAAGGGACTTTTATAGAGTGTTCTTGGTAAGCATTTTAAATGTTTTTAAGAAATTAGATATAGCTTTGTTCAAACACTAGAATTGTGTAATTGTTTTCAATAAGCCATTATACAGTGATGCCAACCATGTAGCATTAAATTATTGTATTATCTGTCAAACATTATTGTATTTGGGAAAAAATTATTGTATGTTTAAAAAAAAAAAAATCTAAATCACAACACATTAGGTTTCGCTTTCATCGATTGTTCATCGATAAAATTACATATATGTAGTGAATTGAAACTTAATAAAATAAATAATTTGACACATTTAATAAAAAAGACTTCACTATAAAAAAAATTTGCCGATATGGAAAAGATTGTATAAATCCATGTTATATATATATATATATATATATATATATATATATATATTGTATAAATCCATGTTATATATATATATATTTTTATATATATATATATATATATATATATATAACATGGATTTATACAATCTTTTCCATATCGGCAAATTTTTTTTATAGTGAAGTCTTTTTTATTAAATGTGTCAAATTATTTATTTTATTAATTAAATTTATTTTTTATTATATTATTAAATTACATATATGTAGTGAATTGAAACTTAATAAAATAAATAATTTGACACATTTAATAAAAAAGACTTCACTATAAAAAAAATTTGCCGATATGGAAAAGATTGTATAAATCCATGTTATATATATATATATATATATATATATATATATATATATATATATATATTAACTGTAATTGTACATTTTTCTATATATGTAGATACAACCATTATCAGCGCCATCTATTGCCTTTTAGTTTGAAGCTTTTCTACAGAATCAGCCAAAGTAATAGCTATAGCTATATTTCATTATGCCCGATTTACATTGTATCTTCTGTGAGTCTCACTGTATCTCCTAGGGGTGCATTTTTTCAAAAAAATACTATTTTTATATGAAAATTAAAAAAATGCAACCCTAGGCGATACAGTGAGACTCACAGAAGATACAATGAAAATCGGGCATTATACACTCTAAAAACTGAGTTTAAAATTACTACGTAAAAGTGTGGATTTTTTTGTGTAAATTTGCAAATTTTGTGCACATATGCATATATGAGTTTGTAAAAAAACGATTTAGACAATTATTGTTTAATGTTACAACTATTTACGTGTACATAAACATTTTATTTGCATTTTTAAACCTTTGTTGTGTGATATTAAGCACAAAATGTTTAAAATTAGACACGCGTAGTAAATTTACATATATATATATATATATATATATATATATATATATATATATATATATATATATATATATATATATATATATATATATATATATATATACATATTAATAATAATAATAGTTTGGCACTACAGTCTTGTATAGAACTTCGGCCGAGCTCTCTTACAATTTTGAGCTGGGCGTGTTATATTTGTACTCAAAGTGGTGGGACCTACAGTTTATTGCCGAATCCGAACGGCGGGTGAGAGCTTTTCATCGTCAATGGTTTTACTCTCGTAGGTTTGCCATTTACTGACGAGAGGTAGCGCGGTATAGAAAAATGTTTCTATGAAAAGATGTTGTTAGCCCCAGTCCAGGCTTGAACCGGGGACCTTCCGCTCGCAGTCCAACGCACTAACCACTGAGCTACCGCGGCTACTATCATTTTACATATCATTTGTTTATTTTTACACAAGCTTTGTTGAATTTTAAGCACATCTTGTTGAAACTTGCGACTATTAGTCTGTAGTGAAAATGACGCCAAGCCATGCTTATTTATTCTAATAAAACTAGCTTACAGTAAAGATATCTATAATCAATGGACATCACACAACTAGAAACCAAAAGACAATGGTTTTATAAACATTTTTAAATGAATTTTGTATTCATAAATATTAAAGTGTTCTTTTTAATTTTTTAACAAAATTTCTTTTTAGGTTGTGAATGAAATGGACGAGTATCATTTTAGCTTTGTGTGCGGACATCGATGCATTTACTTTTCTAATCTTCTGATTTTGATTATAAAAATAATTTAAATAATAAAGAAAATCAAAAAAGTTGATTCAAAAATCAATGCATTGATTTTCTCAAAGCAAAATTATACTTCAACATTTCGGAAACGCAACCCCCGTACATATTAAACATTTTATGTTTAATTTTACACATATTTAATTTTAGAAATGCTTAATTTTACACATTTTATGTTTAAGTTTCACATTACTCAGAATAGAGTGATTTTCCACATTTTAAAGTTCAATTTTACACATATGTTGTTGATTCTTAATGTTTAAATTTAAACATTAGAGATTCAATTTTAAACGCGTGTTTAAAAATGCAACTATAAAGCGAGGAAACAAGTTGCCTCGCTTTATGATCGTAAAATTACGCAATTTTTCTTTTGTGTGTAGTTGCATAGATCTAATATCTGACAGGGTGTAACAATATGATGGAATAACATCCTATTGTTATAAGCATCAGCTTATAATAACAGGGTGTAAAGTAAAATGTGTCAGCATTAACTAAAAACGTAGAATAAATATATATAGCTGAACCACAGTCTTTACCCCATATTTAATCTACTAAAATTTTGAGTTTTGAAAAGTAAGGGTTGTGTATTTCATATATTTTAAAAACTTAAAAATAAACGAGTTGGGAAAGTTAGGTCACATGGGTAAGTTCGGTCACATGGGGCGGATTTTTATAGCCGGTCGGGCCCGACTATGGAATACCCTACACCTTTTGTGGGGATATTAATGTGGGATATATAATTGCATACCTTAATTTTAAAGTTTTTAATTATACTGAACCTCCCCACTCTCAGAATATTATTCACTTATCAGAAATTTACGTCTTATATAAATTAAAAAAAATATATAAAAGTATAAAAAACTAATAAAAAAAAAAGAAAAATATAATTGGGCGGACCACGTCTATATTTAAAATTTTGAAAGGCTAATATTTCATAGATTTGATTTTAATAATTTACGAAACAAATTTCCACTATGAAAACCCGGGAAATAATGAATTTAAAAAAAGTGGGAGGATCACGCCCATTTTTGGACCACATATTTTTAAGTGAATTATAACAATTTTTTTTAAATTTTATAACTATATCTTGAATACTTTTCGAGTTATTAGTTCCTAAAGAGTTATATAAAAGTGACTTGTATGGGAGGTGGGCGTGTCCGTTGACCGATTTATCTCATTTTCAAACTCGGTTCCTACTTTTGGGTAAAATATATTGAGACGAAATTTCATCGCATTCTGATCAGTATTTCTCAAGTTATTCTGTATTCGGACAGCAAGACGGACAGACGGACATGGCTAAACGGACTCGGGCAGTGATGCTGATCAAGAATATATATACTTTTCCATACCGGTCACGCCTCCTGAGGGGCGTTACAATATATGCACAATATATATATATATATATATATATATATATATATATATATATATATATAAATATAAATATATATATATATGTATATATATATATATATTTATATATATATATATATATATATATATATATATATATATATATATATATATATATATATATATATAAAATACCAAAGACAAAAATGCAGAACATAAAAAAGCCGAAACCTAAAAATGTCGAAAACAAAAATGTCGAAAACTAAAATGTTGAAGAATAAAATGTTGAAAACTAAAACTGTCGAAAACAAAAATGTCGGGAAAATGTCGAAATAAATGCATAATAACAATAATAGCGATTCTTGTGTAAGAAAAATATTTTAGTAAACAATCCAAATCATCGCTACGAATTCAAATTTTCAGCTATTAATTTAAAACTATAAAAACTATTAAAAATAATAATAATAGTTTGGCGCTACAGTCCTGTGTAGAACTTCGGACGAGCTCTCTCACCATTTTGAGCTGTGCGTGTTATATTTGTACTCAAAGTGGTGGGACCTACAGTTTATTGCCGAATTCGAACGGCGGGTGAGAGCTTTGTGATAGGCAATGGTTTTACTCTCGTAGGTTTGCCATTTACTGACGAGAGGTAGCGAGGTATAGAAAAATGTTTGTATATATATATATATATATATATATATATATATATATATATATATATATATATATAAAATCTAATCGCATCTAATCTAAACGCTTTCAAAAATGCTTCAACAGTTCCGTTCAAAAAAGCTTCGCACACAGTAATATCACAAGAATAATAGAATAATAAGATTACGCATTGCGCATGTACACCCTGTATTGCTGACGTCAAAAAGTATGGAATGTCAAGTAAAGGAAATTTAAATTTAGACATTTCATAAAATACAAATATTTATTTCATTGAACTTTTTTTTATTTACATTTTTGCCCAAAATAATTGGTGGGAAGCAGGTTTCCGGCAGTTTCCTTAGTGGGGGTATCAACTCTCGTGCTGATCAAGACATTGCCGTACATGGGCTTGGGTAGATAGTGGTGGATAATTGAAATGTTTTGTTTTTTTTAACAACAACATTCTGACACAATGAAAAAATTACAGTTGTCAAAAAACTTCTACGTACATGCGCAGAAAATTCAAGTTTTGAACAACGTTCTGCGCAATCTTTGTTTCTATTATTCTTGGTAATATCATATCACAGTAATACCACAAATAATTACCATTTGTATATACGTACCATAGGAGATTTTTCGTTTTTAAACGATATACTATCTAAATCAGTTGTATGAGATTCGCCAAATTTAGCTGTAAATAGATTAATAAAATGTTTAAGATAGTAAACAGATTTATAAAATAGTGATATACAATTCAATTATTTCAGAATGATATATATTTGTTTAAACCAATAGAACACAAATTTAATCACTTATATAACCCTTATAATTAACATTGTACGACAAAATTCAATTTATGGCTGTACACATGAGAAAATCCTATATATTCTTAAAGGGTTTTATTTGCATTCAAAATGGAAGTGCGTATCATATTTTCATAATATTATATTTCTGATCGAACATTTTAAAAACATGGATGTAAGATATTTCATAGCTAATACGCCTATTTTTTTGTATTTTAAAGGCGCAAGAAGCATCAAATTTTAATTGATTTTTAGAATATCTAATAGTAGCATTTAAAATATCAATAAAATTCTAAAATGAATTGATATTGAAAAACCGTTTTTATGTCTATAGTCAGAGATATCCTGAGATCAAAAAATGCACGTTTGTGTGCTCCGCACATGTACGGCCGTGCAAAATGGATTTTTTGTCCAATTTTTCAAATTTTCTACCCCGGAGACCGCACAAAGAGGTGGAAATAAAAATTATGTTTTTCGATGCCTTTATTGTATATTTATGGTGTCGCTTCGTTAATAAACTGTTATTTAAAAAAAAAATAACAAAATAATAATAATAAATTTGTTCATTTGTTATTTATTTCGGTTTTCATTAAAAAATTTAATAACAAAAAATTTGATTTATATGGGAAGTATGCTGCATACTTCCACGACAAAGTTACCTTTGTAATAATATAATGAGTAAGGCCCGTAACTTCAACGAGTAAATATCTATTGGTGTTCGTACCGAACAGATATCTCTTCCCTATCCGGTGTTTTTGCTCCTTAACTATGAGTTGAAGTTATGAAATTTTGGTTACACGATAGATAACTAAGCACCAGTAGATATCTATTCGTTGAAGTTACGGGCATAAGTCGTCATGCCTAGAAGCTGTATTATAGTATCGAAACACTTTGCTGTCACTAAGTTAATCCAGATCTGTGGGCAAGATTTATGTGCAGCTAAAGTGTGTTTTGAAAGCGACAGTGGATGGAAACATCTGATTGTCGCCTCAAGCTGACTCACTACTGCCTCCTCCACTAAAGGCAATTGCTGAGCTCATAGAGTACTACGATCTTAAGGAGACTGTCCTTTTTCTTTGCTATGATGATAATGCAGTGTGAGGTAGTAGTAAATGCAATGAACGAGGTATACTTTTTGACTTTATCATGACCTCCAATCTGAACATTCACAACACTGGTAGTAAACCTACGTTTGTGACTGCTAGAAGACAGAGAGTGATTGACATAACTTTGTCTAGCTGCAGACTAAGGGAGTTAATCTTAAACTGGAAGTTTCTTAGAGAAGATTCTTTATCGGACCACATGTATATCCAGTTTCTTACTGACCCAGAGGTATTACCCTCTCTGATTTTGTGGAACCCTAGAAAAACGAACTGGGTTCGCTTCAGACAGGAACTATAATAAATTTCCCTAACGATTCCTGTCAGAATTCGAATCAAACAAAGTATTGAGACGTCTGTTCAACATATAAAGAAATGTCATAAATGCTAGATTTGTACGAACATGGCCGGTCCGAAAAACGTTATCAAGACCTTCCGATCTTCGGTGGAACACTTGTCTTGATATCATGCGGAAATATTCCTGAAAGCTTCTTAATTGGTTCCTAATCGGCAATTTAGACTCTGACTGGCTTATATATCGAACTAAGCATAAAGAATATAATGTAATGAATATTTATTCGTTTCGAATTAATTAAATATAATAAACAAATAAACTAAAAAATAAAATAAAATAAAAAAAATGGTCCCGGTCGAGATTCGAACCTGGGACATCCGGCTCCTGAGACTCTCTACCATGACGCCACTGCAGCACTTATCAAATTAACTAACTACATTAATTTCATTGGAGCTACAATGCTGCAACGGGCACAGTCTATATTTCTTGAGTGGTTTATAGGAAACTAATTTAAATAGAGCTTATTTCGAAGCCAAACGTGTGATATATCTGGATGACTATAGCCTGTATAAACTACAAGTTTTCCGTCTTCATCGACACCTTCAGTAGCAACTGCACTTCGCTACTTTCGGCCTTGGTTCACCAACATACCGCGCACCATTCTGTTGGACGCTGGTGCACTATCACCGTCAAACTGACGAATACCACGCTGGTCATACCACATACGCAGTACGTCCTCAGACCGCGCACAATTTTCCTAGAGGTACACGACCACCGCACTATGGGTTAGAAACCGCATTAGCGTCTTTAGGTGCAAGTAATCGGAAATGAATGAAATAAACGGTTTCAGAAAGATAAATTATTGAAAATTGTTGAATAATACATGAAAAAAACAATTTTTATTTTTAAAGATATTTTGAGCAATATTTT
The DNA here is from genome assembly GCA_951804985.1 of Dryomyza anilis. Lineage (NCBI taxonomy): Eukaryota > Metazoa > Arthropoda > Insecta > Diptera > Dryomyzidae > Dryomyza > Dryomyza anilis. The sequence continues at coordinate 38,925,765 of OX638130.1, read as the reverse complement.
TAAGTGCCTTTTTTCGAAATGTTTCGAACCAAAAGTTTTTTATTATGTGGTACAATTTTAGAAAGCTTTCAGCTTTCAAACAGTACTTTAAAATTGTTATGATATGCTTATGTACACTGTACAAAATTAAAGAGTAGGTGCATATTTTGAATTCCAAAACTTATACTTGGGTTAAACTTTTAACAATCACGCTGTTCCACGCCGAAAGAAATTTTAATGAATTTGTATATACAGTTTAATGGTTATTCATAAAAATGGTGCGACCGAGGTGATGAGTAGAGTTTAAGAATATATTTTAAGTTGGATTATGATTTTAACTGCCTTAGAGTGCAGATGTGTTTCTTTTATAAGTAAAACTTTCATTAAATAAAAGTATGTCTTAGAAGAAAAGACTTGTATTAATTATTTCATGATAGTAAAAATGGAACTTCAACGTTGGACATTCTCTGGTAGGACATCGTGGGTAATTATAAATGGAACGTTGCGACATTTGGCCGCACGTCTAAGCAACCGACATTTTAATTACAACATTTGGCACAGCCGGTTTTCGAACCAAACATCAAATCGCAGGGGACAGGAAGGACTGGATGGAGATTAGAAGAGTATGAAATAAATATATTGGACGAGGGAAAATATTTTTGTTAGGAGTCGTGAGTATTGTGAAAAACAGTGAAAGAAAATGTGCGGAGAAATGAAATAATTTTTGTGAATTTGTGATATAAAACAAAAGAAACAGTGATTTTGCTTGTGTTTGCCGCATTGACTCCAAGGGGCATACTGGCAGGTAGCCGGGACAGTGGCCAGACTAGGCCAGACTAAGACGGTTACATCCCTAAAATCCTACCATGCACCAGTATCTGGTGTCAGGCAGGTAGGCGTCTGTTCCCTGTGGGGCGGCCGAAGGGCCGTTAAACACATACAACCGAAGGGTCTGGAAACACTTCGACTTGCGGGGTCGTTAAAACCAAATATGAAGTCGTCCACGGAACTAGATACCGGGTCTACGGACCCAGGGGTAGGGATATCTGCCCCGGCGTCTGCAGCTGTCGTCAGAGTTCGGAAAGGACGGTAGTCGTGTGTCCTTCCGCAACTCCAGATGGTCATGGAGAGAGGAACCCGGATGGGAAAAGGCGACTCTCTGGTGCGGCTAGGCGATTAAAAGCCAAACAACGCCAGAGAGCTACCTCTCACATCACTGGGACCCCCTCCCCGGACAGTCAACAAACCGCTGACAATAGGGACCCTCAGTTGAAGCCAGCCGCTACACTTGGTTCACAAGGACCGGGCAAGCGACTGCGCTCTCCTGAGGAGATGACCCAGGTTGGATTGGCGAAGAAAAACAAGACAAACGTGTCTAAAATCAAGGGGTCTCTTCCCAGCGATGACATCCCGTCGTGCTCGTCCAACGTAGCGTTTCGGCGTGCATTGCGAAATGCAGGGGCCTGCGCAACAAAAAGACATGGTCGCGATGGGGAGTCTACGGCGAAGAGGTCGAAGGCGGACGGCAAGACGTATGCGGGGGTGGCACGTGAATCGATTGATGACAAACGCAAGTTTGCCATCATCGATGAAAGCCAGCCCTGTGGAAAGATTGCTTAAGATAAAAGGGGGCTGCTGGAGGAAGTGTGGAATAACGCACTTGCGAACTCGATTATCGAGTCGCGAAGCCACCCACGTGTGATATCCTTAGGATTCTGGCGAGGCAGAACCGTGGGCTGAGAGTGGAACTTTGAGAGGTGTTCCACAGGGATGAGATGACCGATGGAAACCTCATCGTTGTGGGCATTGACCAGAACTCCATCACGACACTGGAGAAGTCTGGGGGTCGTGCCTTCTTCCTTACGTCATCCGTGACCATTAAGCTGGGCGGAAAACCTGTCAGAGCTGAGGCCCAATCCGGGAAACAGCAATCCAAGGGCAATCTTCCCTGCCCGGTCGAGGAGGACAGTAAGGATAAGGTCGAGGCCGCGGGCAGTATGGAGGTTCAGGTCGATCCGACGAAAGAAGAAGGGACAAGCGGAGGAGAGGACGAGGTCCTATCAGAATTTTCTGATGATACCCTTACGCCCCCTCTGGAGGATGAGCTACTCGCCCAATGATTCTGCTTACGCAGATAAACCTCCATAGAAGTCGACTGGCGACGGCTGCGCTTATGGAGAGAATGGAAGAAGGTAGACGCACATCGCACTGATCTAGGAACCCTGGACTGTAAATGACAGGGTTGCTGGTTGGGGTGACTAGCGATACCAAATATTTTATACACTCAACGCAGGCCGCCCTAGGACCTGTATAATCTGTAAAAAGGATTTTAACTTTTCTTTCTCCACATAACTGTCTTTCTCGGACGCCACCACAATTTTTGACGGGAGCGGTGGCCTCATGCTGTCTTTAGTATATCTTCCGCATGACTCCGCGGAACCTCCACCCTCCGAGGAACTGCTGAGGATTACAAGGTTTGCTGCCGAAAAAGGTAAGAAATTAATAATTTCACTAGAGTCAGAAGTGAATTACTTGACATAACTCTTTGCTCTAAAAACATACTTGACATGGTCCAAGACTGGCATGTCTCTAGCAGACATTCCTTCTCGGATCATAGATACGTCTGTTTTAAACTATCTATTCCTAACATACCCCCACCTATGTTTCGCAACAAATCGAAAACTAAGTGGGCCCTATTCAGAAGACTTTTAAAGAATCCGTTAGACGTATCTCCCGCACCCCCTTTAAGTTCTATAATATAACATTGACGGGGAGGCCAAAACCATAACAAATAGCCTTATACGAGCATTCGAAGAGGCTTGCCCTTTTCGCACCCGAGAGTCTTTCAAGGAAAAACCCTGGATGACAGGGGCTTTGAAAAACCTAAGAACGGATACTCGGAGACTTTTCAATAAAGCTAAAAGATTAAATACTACAGAGCATTGGGATCTCTACTACCAAAAACTAAGTGCATACAAAAAGAATATGCGCTCCGCAAAAAGAGGATCATGGCGACTCTTCTGTGCACAAGTTGATTGTGTTACAAAAACCGCAAGAATTAAGAAATTCCTTTCGAAAACGCACTCCCAACCGGAACTTCTGATAGACAGGCAGGGGGTTAGAGCAGGTAACTCTGAGGACTCTTTAATAATTCTAATGGAGGAGCACTTCCCAAACTGTTTCGTCAACTCAGATGAGACGAGGCTATGGGAAACTTCTCAATACTCCCACAACTTAGCCATCACCACCGATATGGTGGGGAAGGCAATTCATAGCTTCCAGCCATATAAAGCCCCAGGGCAAGATGGAGTTTTCCTAGCCCTACTACAATGGGCAGTGGATCTCCTGGACGTCTATCTATCCAGGCTTTATGAGGCATGCCTTAATCAGAGCTATACCCTCCTCACATGGCAAGAATCAAGAGTAGTTTTCATACCTAAGCCGGGTAAAGAAACCTACTCAACCCCTAAGGCATATAGACCCTAAGTCTAATGCCCTTCCTACTGAAAACAATGGAAAGCATATGCGACACCATGGTTAAGCAAAAAATCCCTTATGAGCAGCTGAAATTTAAGCAACTTGCATACATAAAGGGACGATTCGTTGAAACCGCCTTACTTGAGGTAGTTAGCAAAATTGAAAGGTCTATGGACCTAAAAGGACTCACTCTAGCAGCCTTCATAGATGTTGAGTGTGCTTTTATTAACACTGACACACTGATCTCGTCCCTTGCCTCCTTTGACGTAGACCCGGCTATTTTACACTGGGTACGTCATATGTTGTGCAACAGATCCATCACTTGTCAGCAGGGCAATATTACACTAAGGGAATGGGTGTTTTGCGGTACCCCACAGGGTGGCATTCTCTCACCGCTACTCTGGGTCGTCACCATAAACAGTCTCCTAAGAAGACTAACCGAGGCTGGTTTACATGCTGTCTGCTACGCAGACGACATCGCCATCCTTGCCTCGGAAACACATCCTCTTCTCCCTTCTAGACGAATCCAAGAAGCCTTGGATATCTCGGCTGAATGGTCATCACCTAGGGGATTAAATATAAACCCCCAAAAAACTGAAATCTGTCTCTTTACTAGGAAAAGGAAGCTACCTAGCTATCCTCTTCCACAGATAAACGGAGAGATACTGGCACTTACAGGTCAAGTCAAGTACCTTGGAATAATCCTGGATTCTAAACTTAACTGGAAGGCACAAATAGCTAGCAGAGCCACAAAGGCCATTAGGGTTTGGGCAACCTGCAGAAGATGTATTGGTCCTACATGGGGACTGCGACCAAAGATGACACACTGGATTTTCACCAGCGTTGTACGACCAATACTCACATATGCGTCACTTGTATGGTGGACAGCTTTGGGAGGAAAATGTAACATCAAACCACTCGAGAAAGTGCAACGGGCGTGTTGTCTCGGCATTTCAGGTGCGATGTCTACCACTTCGACCAAAGCAATTGAGACTATTCTAAACATACGCTATTCTAAACATACGCCCAATACAAATTCAAGTTAAATATGAGGCCGCGGTCGCAGCGGCTCGACTAAACATCCTTGGGGTATGGCTCAATTCCGAGACATTAACCAATCACAAAACCATAATTAACTCAATTCCTAATACTGTTTCTACAGGTAATTGGAACGGCGACCGCATCCCGGAGGAAACCAATCATACCGCCGCAAAGTTCGCTTTCCCGACTAGGGAGGAATGGGACAACGGTCAGGTATTGTCTAGCAATCCGGGGATCCACCTCTACACTGAGGGATCAAAACTAAACGAACACACTGGAGCGGGCTTTTTCTGTGAAGCCTTTTCTGCAAAAGAAAGCCTTCGTCTGCATGACCACAACACCGTATTTCAGTCGGAAGTAGTGGCTATAACAGAAGGGGCTAAATTTATACAAAGCACTCACTGTGTAGACAAGTGTATTAAAATTTTCTCAGACAGCATAGCTGCCATTAGAGCTTTATCCACGGACAAGGTGAAATCCAGAGTGGTTCTACAATGTAAAGAGGCCCTTGCTAATCTCTTACTTGTTAACACTGTGGACATTATCTGGGTCCCAGAACACTGTAGCATTGAGGGGAACGAAATAGCCGACGAATTGGCGAGAAATGGACACAATCTCAGTCATAACTGGCAGACCTTTCCAATTTCTAAAAAACGAGATGAGCTCATGGGCTTATCGACTTCACAAAAAATCATGGGAAGAATCGAGCGTGGACCAAGCAACTAAATGGCTATGGGGACCCCCGAACAAATCCAAAACAAACAAAATTCTAACGCTTAAAAAAGAAGTTAAAACAATACACAGGCATCCTCACGGGCCATAATGAGCTAAGAGGTCATCTTTTCAAATTGGGAAGAGTCGACTCTTACTTCTGCAAGGCCTGTGAGGAAGAGACAGAGACGCTTGAACACTACTTGTGTCACTGCCCGGCATTTGCCAGACTTAGATTCATCCACTTTGGAGCTCCGCTTATTTCATCATTGTAACAACTGGGAAGCTTGGACTGGAAAGTACTAAGAAAATTTGTCAAATCCACGGAATTTCTAAACTCCACTGAGTAGCATAACAGCTACAACACATTACAGACGACTCATGATCCGAGGGGCACAACGGGCCAACTTTATGACAGTATTAAATTTAATAGAAAAATTAAATCAACTAGTAAGCAATCTACTGTTTAAACAAAAGATATACATTTTTTATTTAATTTTCAATTTTCATCCTTTAACATACAAATATATAACGGGTTTCATTACTTTTTTTTTTTTTTGTTCTAAATAAATATAAATTAATAAACTTGAAAATGTTTCATATTATACATAAAAATAATAAATGCAATATATATATATTGTGACGGTACCATTTTGAGGCGTCAAATGGCGACCGCACATTCACGGCGGAATCAAACTACCGGCTTCGACGTCAACGCCGTCGAACCAAACACGGCGCAGAGCAACGAAGAAACACCAATGAGCTAAAGCACCAGTGAGCTTAACTACAAAGTGTTACTCATACACTCTCACTGGTGAGCGAATAAGCATGGACACCAACGACCAGAACATATTGTGTTACCAACACAGGTACACCAGTGAGCGATGTGGCAAAGTGTTATGAATACACTCTCACTGGTGAAGGCATCTTCGATACACAGACGTAGCAAAGCTATAGAATCGTGGGCAACAATCCACCAATGGTTGGGCAACAAAGCCCCAACGCTTCACCAACCAATGGCCTATAAAAGGCATTGCAAGATTGAAAATCGCTCTCTCTGTTCCTGACTTCGAGACTGAATAGCTTCATTGTCACCCTGGGTGTGTTTTTAATTAAACCGTAGGGGGGGACACGTGGACCAAAGCGCTACCTAACTGACTAAGTTTCCGTCCTGGTTATGGACCCAGGACATATCGCACAGTTCCTGAAAATACATCGCATCGAGTAAGTCTGGTTGCAAATACATAAAAGTCAGCGGAGAAACCAGCGAGGAGCGTCGAGCCCATCAGGCAGGACGCTGCCCCATCTTAGTATAATAAGGATAAATGAATTAAATAAAGAATTATACTTATTGTTAAACTAAAATAACCACTTTGCGTACGGCGTATTTATTTGGTGCTGAGGGTTTCCCTTGGAAATATAAATTTTTGTAAAGCGCGGACTTCTGGAGCCCGCTAAGCTATCCCAGCTCTGAACCCGGAAACCGGACCATTACATGGCGCCCGAACAGGGACCCTCAGTGCAAAGCAAAAATCAAATAAATGCACGCCAAATAAACGCCGCATCGATGGACACAGAAATAAGCAGAACAACGTTGGCGGCATAAAATAAGTAAATCAAACGAACGCCGCATAAATAAAAAAATAAATAAATAAATAAATAAATAAATAAATAAATAAATAAATAAATAAATAAATAAATAAATAAAGCAACGATCGCCACATTAAACCAGTAGAGCAACGAAAGCAGCATAAACAAATAAAAACCAACGATCGCCCCATAAAAAAATAAAACAACGAACGCCGCATAAACAAATAAAACAACGAACGCCTAAACAAGTAAAACAACACACGCCGCAGAAATAAGTGAAACAATGAACATTAAACAAGAGTTACGCATGATGAAACAAAATAAACTATACAAAAAGAAAAGAAACCCCTGAGAACATTGAAAATAGAATAGTGAAAAGTGAAAAGAAAAGAAGACCCTAGAAAAGTGAAAAGAAATATACAAAGAAACCCCCCGAGTGAAAAGTGAACAGAAAAGAACCCCCTAAGAAAAGTGGAAAAAAAGAGAAGAACAGAAGCCCCTAGAAAAAGAAATAGAACAAAGCCCCTGAGAAAATTGGAAAACGCAGTTGAAATAAGAAGAAAAAAAAAGACATAGTGAACAATACAAAAGAGACATACACTTAAATAAATAACGCGCAGTGAAAAAAAAATATTAGAAAACAGCCACATTCGTGGCCTTTATAAATGAAGGCAAATATACCAGCGAAGAGGGGGAGCGATTAGAAAAGTTGGAGCTGAGGCACAGCAAGAGCGCCTCACGGTTACCGATGGCAGGAGCCATCAGTTTCCAGGAGTTGCTGACTTTACCACCCGTTGGACTCACTACAATCGAAGGAACGCTACGTCCCGGTGAGTCAAAAATTATTTTTACCGTTAGTGAGCAGACCTGGGCACTTGCTCACAACAGGCGCAAATGACGCAGATCACACAAATGGCACAGCAGCTAAAACAGCAGATACAGCAACAGGCTCAACAACAGGCCCAGCAGGCGCAAATGGCGCAGCAGTTGGCACAACAGGAGCAGCAACAGGCGCAAAGGGTACAGAAGTTGGCACAGCTGGAGCAACTGATACAACAGGCGCAAATGGCGCAACAGCAACTACAACAGGAACAACCACAGGCGCACAGGGCGCAACCACAGGGCAGCAGGCACAACAGTCACCACAGGCGCAACAGGCGCGTATGGCATCGGTCGACAGAACATTGTTCACGGGACCTCAACCGGCGAACAGACGGACTTGGGCAACGCCCACAGGCGCGGCGTCAGTCCAACATCAAGGAGCAGCGGCTCACTCAGGAGACACAATGAGGTACGAAATTACGATGGAGCGGATAAGGAACTGGCCGGTGAAATTTAATGGCAGCAGCGACCCGCTGGTATTCATCGAGCGAATAGAGGAACTGACGCAGATCTATGGAGAAGATTGCGAAGGAGCCACACGCGTTCGCCCATCTAGACGACATCATCGTCACCGGAACCACGCTCGAGGGGCACATGAGGAATCCCAAGGAAGTTTTCCGACGGCTGAGGCGGGCCAAGCTGCAACTCAATATAGAAAAATGCGATTTTTTCAAGCGAGAGATCAGGTATATTGGGCATAAGGTGAGCAACCAAGGTATCCATACGGACCCGGACAAGATTGCTGCCATTCAGGAGTTACGACCACCGACCAACGTACGAGAGCTGCGCCAATGCCTGGGCATCGCCTCATGGTACCGGAGGTTTGTACCAGAATTTTCAGATATGGTGCAACCGCTGATCAAATTGCTGAAAAAGAGGAAACATTTCAGTTGGTCAGATGAACAGCAGCTGGCGTTTGATCAGTTAAAGGTTATGATAACCGAGGCACCGGGTTGCCCAGACTTTACTAAAAAGTTCACGCTGCAGACAGTCGCCAGCAACTACGGATTAGGAGCAGTGCTGACGCAAGACATTGACGGCCAGGAGCGTGTCATTACATACGCAAGCCGCAGATTGAACAAGGCAGAAGAGCTACATTGGGCATTGGAGCTACAGCAGCACACATTCGACATCCAGTACCGCCAAGGGAAACTGAATGTCGTGGCTGACGCATTGTCCAGACCACCAAGGGAGACGCTGATGAAGACCGGAGAGGAAGCATCAGCTGAAGATCGTTGTCCATGGACGGATAGACGAATAATCGAAGTACGAAAACAACCCTAGAAGTTCCCCGACTATGCCATTGAAGATGCTAATCTATACAGGCACCTACTGCAACACTCAGATGACAGCGAGGAAGTAGCTTGGAAGCTATGCGTCCCTACACCACGACGCGCGCAAGTGATGCGTGAAAACCACGATGGCGCCACCGCGGGATACATGGGTGTCCGCAAGACTATCGTGCGTAGCAAAGCGATATTTCTGACCGGGCATGAGTCGGACAATATAAAGGTCTGTGCGCAACTGTGAATCATGCCAGAAATTCAAGGCGTCACAACAAAAACCTCCGGGTAAAATGTTAACGAAAATTGCACAGGAGCCATGGTCCTGGTTATGTGCAGATTTCGTGGGTCCCCTACCGCGCTGCAAACATGGCAACACGATGCTGTTATTGCAAAATTGGCACCGAATTTCGATAGGCCGTATCGAGTCATCAACTTTGACTCGTCTGTTATCGCCAGAGTAAAAGGACAAGGGCACTCAAAGACGCGAGCAGTGCACGTAGGCGAACTGAAGTAGTTTCATCGAGATAACGAGGATGAACGAGGCAAAGTCGCACAAGTGGCAACGGCAAAGACCGCCACACGAAGACGGCAACGAAAAGAGCAGCCACAAAGTCACAGTAAGATTACTGCAAAGGAGCAGGACACAGGCAACTACCGTCTTCAACTGTTGACGACACTTCGTCAAGCTGATGACGCACCACCATTGAGCACCGAAGGTGGCTTGAACGAGAGCAGTCGCCAAGAACTGCGCGCAATATTGCGTCCGTCGACAGCGGCACTGAAGCGATGCATGGTAGAGGAGAGCAACCTACCAACAGAACCGGTGGTAGCGCCATACGAGGTCGAGACAGGAGTGGCCAAAGAGGAGCAGGCATGCAAGCGGTTCCGGTCTGAGCAGCAGACGGACCAGGTTACTCAGGCACCGCGCACAACGTTAGTAGAACTGAGCGAGACCCGACAACAAAGGTGACGCGCATCGCCTATGCAGATATCGCCAGGAAGACTAGGCGTCCCAGTCACTGTAGGAGACTATCGGCGTCTGGCAGTCGGGCGTTTCCTAAACGACACGATCCTAAATTTCTGAGTTCAGTGGTCGACGCAGAATGTAGAGGACGCGGTTCCAGGTCGGCGAATGCACGTATACGACAAGTTCTTCTACGCCCGTCTAACCCTAGGCGTAGAGAGATGTGTTCAGACGTGGGCAAGACGAGTGGACCCATTTTCGCACGACACTTTGGTGGTGCCTGTGAACGAAGACGATCATTGGTACCAAGCAGTGGTGTGCCTGAATGGCGCGGCACCAACGAATCCAGTGTGGCGAGCAGCACAAGACGGCGAACCACGAACCACAGGCCCGCCCGTGCATCCTGATTATGGATTCACTGGCAACCCGGACCCTGCGCCACGCGTCTGTAAGATTGCGCGAATTTTTGTCGGCAGTTTCACGCAAAGATGGCGACGTAGGCCATGATTTTACAGAACTCAACACGTTGACCTCGTAGGTCAACGTCCCGCAGCAGCCGAATTTTTATGATTGCGGCGTGCAAAATATTGAGTGTCTGCGACGAGACCTGCCGGTGGACAGAAGCATGTGGTTCAGTGGCAGAGAAAGCGACGCGAAACGCGGGATCATTGCCCAGCAGATCCGCCTTCTGTGGGGGACGCAGTCCCAGTATGGCCTGATCTGGCGAAGCGGCCAGCGCAGCAGGCGTTCCAGCGAACCGCTACCGATCAGGTGGCCCCAACGACGACGCAGACAACGGCAGCGCGGCAGACAGCTGCGCCCATAACCAAGCTCCAGGTGACGCATTAGAGCGTTGCACCCACAACGTCAACCACGCAGGCGACAGTAGCGAGGCAAGAGGCTGCGCCCACCACAAGGCGCAAGGTGGCGAAACAAAGCGCCACAGACGGGCGACAGATGCCACACAACGGACGGTTGTGCGGGCATGGCAGCAGAAAGTGGAAGATGAGACCCAACAAGAGGCCGCATATGCGGCGCTCCAAAGTGGGAGGATGCCTGGCAGATTGCACAGCGGACGGCTGTTTGCACCCAGATAGAGCAGGTTTTGGACGCCGCACCAGAGGTGCTGCGACGCGTCGCGGACGCGTCGCAGCACCGCGTCCACGACGACGAACAAGCTGGTGGAACAAGCTGTCGCGAAAATGCGGTACAACTAGTCTTGCCAAGATTCAGAGAACCGTGTGTCTGTGTGTTACGGGTGCCTTTCCCACTACACCTGGTCCAGCACTGAATGCAATCTTAAACCTACCACCACTTGACATCTTCATCAGAGGCGAAGCCATGAAAGGCTGCTGGAGACTAAAACGAGGTGGTTTCTGGTTTAATGTTCCCTGGAATATCTCTGACATTGCACTTGACACTCCATTAGACACCTATCTACTGGAGATGCCCTCTGATGCAATGATAACAGAAATATTACCAAGACGAAATTTTGAGGTCTGCCAACCTGTAATTCAAGACTGGATAACGCCTGACTGTGAGCCAGGTAGAGGGTCACACCGCATTTTCACAGACGGCTCCAGAACTGATCAGGGATCTGGTGCTGGAGTGTTTGTGGAACCGGATGACCGCAGACTTCACTTCGCCTTAGGCGACAATGCCTCGGTATTTCAAGCCGAAGTCTATGCTATACTTATGGCTATGGACTACATTGGCAGACATAGATGGCAGAACAGGGCTATATCAGTTTGCAGCGATAGTAAGGCTGCTCTTATGGCTTTGAACAACCAGGTCATCACATCCAAAATTGTACGTCAATGCAGATCACGTCTCAATTGTGTTGGTAAACACAATACATTGAAACTGATTTGGGTGCCGGGCCATAAAGGAGTTTCCGGCAATGAAACATCTGACGAACTAGCACGTGCTGGATCTGAGGATAATCCATTTGGATCAGAACCTGTGCTTGGACTACCTGCATCTACGTGCAAATTCGTCATCAGCTCTTGGGTCGCCTCTGCACACAAGAGCAGATGGCTGAATGAGACGAAATGCAGATTCTCCAAGCTCATGACACCGACGATAACCAAAAGATCGGCCTCGTTTCTACTTTCCTTAAGTAGAAAGGAGTGCAGAAAACTGACGGGACTTCTAACGGGACACAACGCATGTGAAAAACACATGAACGCAATCGGCCTGGCCGAAAGCGCCTTATGTTCTGCCTGCTACGAAGAAACTGGCACCACAGAGCACTATCTCTGTGACTGTCCAGCATTTTCTAGAATTAGAAGGCAGATCTTTGGCACAAATGTGATGAGAGAGAATCAGCTTCACTCTCTATCACACAATATCCTTCTTAGATTCAATAATGAATCTAAGAAGTAGAATTAAAAACCAGGGAACTGGGTCTCAGCACAATGGATATAACCCTGTCTGAGTGCTGTGGCTCTATTTCTTATCCCACATTAAAAAAAAGGGGTGAAGGATCCAACAATAAAAATTGTATAGTTAAGTAGTAAGTCGGACACATTAGATGCATTATTGGAAGAAGCATTAAATGTTGAAGCTATTATGCTAAGACCAAAGTTAAATGAGTACGAATATAATGTTGAGGCAGAAACTAATTCAGAAATAATTAAGCAAAGAGAAAATTCAGAAAATAATGATAAATTAACCTATGAAATGAATATTCCGACATGTTCATTCTGTATGAAATTAGGACATACTAGGGACGGTTGTATTAGAAGGAAAAATGAGCTTAAGTGGAAAGGTATTCAGAAACAAATGTTATATTACGTAAAAAATTGTTCAACATGCCAAGTAAATAAAAGTTCTAGGCTTACAAAAATGCCCATGGTCCTAACTGATACGCCAGTGAGACCATTTGATAAAGTATACATGGATCTTGTAGGAATTTTACCAGAAACTATCTCTGGGAATAAGTATATATTAACATTTCAAGATGATTTTTCAAAATATATATGTTGCGTAGCTATAACGGACGCAGAAGCAAACACTGTACCGAAAGCATTTTACGACGAAATCATTAAGCGCTTAAATATTCTAAAAGTATTAGTTACCAACAATGGTTCAAATTTCGTCACTAAACTGTTTTCAGATGCATGTAAATTGTTAGGAATTAAAAAGTTACATATTACGCCATATCATCCACAAGCTAATGGGTCTTTGGAAAGAAGCCATCAACCGTTAGCTGAATATTTGCGAATTTTTGCAAAAGAAGATAGGTCAAACTGGGACCAATGGTTAAATTCGGCAATGTAGGTGCACAATAACACAGTATATATGTCAACAGGGCAAACGCCTTTCCGTACTTTACATGGGTTTGATTTTGATATGCCCACTAATCTAAAACGTAAATGTTCACCAGTTTATAATACTGATGATTACAACAAATTATTAAAATATCAGATTCAACGCACACATGAAATCGTGAGACAACTTAATAATCAAGATAAAGCTAAATTGGGCAAAATATGTCAAAGCCGAAAATGTAAGACAGGTCAAAAAAAATATATTTTATTTATGGAAAAAAAAAATTGTACCGCGAAAGAGTTAATTAATTATAGTTTGTATATACTACTTACGTCCTGAAAAACATTTCAATGCATATTTCATAAAAATTGGTAGATTCGTTCGGAATTTACAGCAATTTTATTAAAAAATAATTGAACCTCGAAAATATGCGGTTAATAACCTTCATTATAATATTCATTCATTATATATATTTATATAAACATACGAAATGTTACTGCTGGCATTAATAAAAATAATTCGATACCAAAATCAAATTCGATACCAAAATCGGTTATTTCGTTCATGTTTTCTTACGTTTTTCCTTAATGGACGATATACAAGAAATTGCGATTTTACTACAACTGTTATTCTAGGATTATGCATTGAGCTTGATATATGAAAATTTTCACTTCCGCTTGTCCGATTCTTTCCATTTTTGGAACAGAGTAATATACTATTAATATATAACTAAACACAAAAATTCACATACATAAAGATACAAGTAAATTAATCCAAAGTTTCATCAATTTATCTCTTAAAATACATAAGTTATAGGCATATATAATATCATTGAAAAGTGCCACTCCCCCTTTTCCAACTCCACCCATTTTTTCACAACAGCAAGATACATCTATTAACTAACTGTATACAGACTAACAAAGAACACTGTTTAACAACTATTCTGAATAAAAATTTTGTAAAACGAAATCACAACAGCAAGATACATCTATTAACAACTGTATCCATTTTGTTCATTTATCTCTTGTACAACTAAAGTTACAGATTTATGAGACGAAAAAGTGCCTTCTGACCCACTATTCAACCCGACGTGCACATCACGTTGTCATAAACGCGGACCGTTTTTAGTACCCTGATACCGCACCATCCTCTTACGCTTACTAGCTTTAAGACGATGGTGCCCTTCCGCCGATCAAGCCGACGTACATATTGTACATTAGGCCGGATCGAAATTTTTTCCCAAACTTGTAATAGGGCTTAAAAGTTAGATTTTTCTGCTAGTTACAACAAAAAAAATTTGAGTACAACAAAAATAATGTCCTGTGTTCGCGCATTGCAGATGAAGTTTAAAAAGAACCACTTGAAATTTTTATTTTTTTTACCATCTATATAAAGTTTTTTTGGATCGTTATAGACTCCAAAAATTAGAGATTGTATCTAATAATGTCCTCCTAATATTTAATCAGTTTTGAATTAAATCTTATGCTCGCGCATAGTCCTTGAAATTAAACAAGTACAAAAAATCAACTTTTTCTATGGTTAACCCGTCCTAAAATCGACATGGGTGGTTATTTTTACATGTAATTTTTTATATATATTGTACTGGACTAGAGGACACCGAACAAGAATTGTAAGAAGTGTAACCCGTATTGTATTATAATGTTGTAGTATATATATATATATACATGGGTGTATATTAACTTATTATTATAATGTTATAGTATATATATATATATGTTGCAAATGTTTTAGGGACTGATTCCTTGGTTCATTTCATGAAAAAAATCGTTCTAGAGTTAGGGTATATTTTGTACACCCAATGATATACAGGGTGTTTTCTAAATTTACTTTACAAAAATTTATACAACCGTATACTTAATTATAACTTTTACAATGTATAGCACAGATAAAAAATATTACATTCATTTTAAAGATAATCAGTCATAGTTTCAAGGAAAATTTTAATATTGGCATTTCATGTGCTAGGAGAATTTTCTCATCAAAGTAAAAAATGAAAAATTTTATTTCAACTATATTTTATAAAACTCCGTTTTTCTCGAAATTTTTATCCATTATTTTGTTTATCTTTTTTTAATATTTGAATGTATCATAGTATCATGTATCATTGAATGTATCTTCATACACTATTTTTATCACGCACTTACCGTTTTTCTTGCGTAGCACTTCTTGTGGTGTTACAAAATTCTCAAATTTTTTAAAATACAATTTGATCATAAAACACAGTAAGGTTATTCACGAAACGGAGTAGTTGCGGTGTAGAGTAGCAGTTGTACAACAACAAAATACATTGGTGGCAAAAAAAAAATTATCTGCTAATATACTTCGATAAAAGCTTGAGTTTACTTCGTGGTACTTTGGTAGTTTTTCAGTGATGGTGAATTTATGACTTTTGGGTTTGATTATTGAATTGAAATTCACCAAAATGTATTATATTTAAATGAAAATATATATTTTTAATGAATATGTGCATATATGTATGTGTCCACTGTTTAAACAATAAATATTAACGAGTTCCTATATAAGGTATGAGTTTCTTTCTTAAATCGACATCACTAATCAATTTTTACTTTGTTTTAATTATGACTTGATAAGAGATATTGAATTAATAATAAGTAACAAAAGGAATACTCATATATTGCATATGGCCAATAAGCAATACATCTAAAATTTTTAATGAAACAAAAACATCTGTTTTTGGTACATCAAACTGAAAACTACCATACTACACAAATATGAAATAAGTGTGTTCACGAAATATGATACAATCTACAATACTGCTAATGTTCATCGGCAACTGCTCCGTTTCGTGAATACCTTTAGTATTAACTATTTAAAAAATAGTAATTTATGTATTAATTTAAAAAAAAATCATTTAGAATAGTTGTTTAAAGTTTTCTACGTTAGCCTAAAGCTTGTTTTAGAATAAGACCTTTACCATTCATTGTTCGCAAGTCATGTCTTAATTTATTTGCTGCTGCTGTCATCCTTGGTTTAAATCATTCACAGTAATTATTTCAGTTGAATAAACCTATTCCTTCATGGGGAACCATGAAGAAAAAAAGCTAGCATTGTTAGTACGGTGATCTTGTTGACCATTGAAATGGGACATTACAATTCTACGATTCCTGTGATATTTATTTAACTATTCTTTTAAATTTGGACCATATTGACCCTAAGCGCCAACGTGTTGGTGGGTAGGCGCCCACTTTTTCAAATAAATTTTGGTTTGTATACAGACTAACGAAGAACACTTTTTAACAACTATTCTGAATAAAAATTTTGTAAAACTAATACATAAAATAGTATTCTTTAAAAACTAGATATTGTTTTTATGATAAATTGCATTTTGAGGAAATTCAGAAATTTGAGAGCACTACAAGGAGTGCTCCGCAAGGAAAACGGTAAGTGCAAGATAAACATAGTGTATGATGAAATTGTTTACTACACTATTATACATTCAAATATTAAAAAAATAGATAAACAAAATTATAGAAAAAAATTTCGAGAAAAAACAGGGTTATATAAAAAAATAGTTGAAATCGCGTGGTTTTTTTGCTGTTATTTTCAGAATGCATAAAAATACATACTTCATTTGTATATGTTGGTGAGCTTGGTCGACCGAGCGTGGCACCACTAATACAACCGACATGTTTAAAACGCAATAATATTGTTAGGAATCTCAATTTTTAACGGAGATGGAAATGTGAAAGACCTTCGATGTACTGTTCATATAAAAATGTTA
This sequence comes from Dryomyza anilis, assembly GCA_951804985.1. Lineage (NCBI taxonomy): Eukaryota > Metazoa > Arthropoda > Insecta > Diptera > Dryomyzidae > Dryomyza > Dryomyza anilis. The sequence continues at coordinate 38,908,799 of OX638130.1, read as the reverse complement.
AAATTGCTTCGAAGAATAATTCTCCGGTGAAGAATTCGTTTAAAATCTTTGAGAATTTTGTCCCTGGAAAAATTATCTCTGGAAAATAATTGTCAATAAAGGAATAGTCCGGTGTAGAATATACCAGGGATGAATTGACTTTGGGAACAATTATTTTTGAAGCGATTTTTTTGGTTACTACATTTATAACTCGAATAACAACGGGACTCCAAACGAACCTATGGAACAAACTAAACTTTATAAACATGTATAGTTATCATGTATAGTTATCATGTATAGTTGAATTAAAAATTCAACTTTTTACAAAAATGGGTATATCGAAATAAAAAATACGTTCTATGTCCATTTTCATGAACGGTCGTATGAAACCAAGCAAAAACTATTGACATGACCCCACAAAAATTGACTAGGTACGGCCGGTTTGCACGGGCTTAGATCATTTTTTCACTGAACCTTGTAACTTATTCTGAGTTGAAGAAAGGGTGGGTATTTTACTGTCGGTTATCAAGGGTTTAATTTATTATCGTTCTGAATAGTGGGAAGTCGCCTTCCCAAAGCCTTCTGAGTTCAAGGCATGGCCCTACTTGTGCTGTAGTTCAGCAAAAATTAAAAATTAAAAGTGAGATTTTTTATTTTATGAAATATTCTACTCACTCACACTCACTCACGAAAAAATTGTACTCACGCACACTCACTCACGGTATTTTTTGGTCTACCCATAGTCACTCACAATCACGTGAGCAAAATTAGGATTCAATCACAATCACGCGTGATTCACGTGAATCACGCTGAATCACGCTCGCATGCCCATCTCTAGTACAGGGTATATTAACTTTGTGCATAAATTGTAACGCCTCTTAGGAGGCGTCTCCGGTATGGAAAAGTATATATATATATTCTTGATCAGCATCACTACCCGAGTGCGTTTAGCCATGTCCGTCTGTTTGTTTGTCTGTCTGAAAACTTGAGAAATACTGATCAAAATGTCATGAAATTTCGTCTCAATATATTTTAGTATGAACTGAGTTTGAAAATGAGCCAAATCGGTCAACGGACACGCCCACCTCCCATACAAGTCACTCTAATATAACTCTTTAGGAACTAATAACTCGAAAAGTATTCAAGATATAGTTATAAAATTTAAAACATATTGTTATAATTCACCTAAAAATATGTGGTCCAAAATTGGGCGTAATCCGCCCACCTTTTTATTTCCCGGGTTTTCATAGTGGAAATTTGATCCGTAAATTACTAAAATCAAACTTGTGAAATATTAGCCTTTCATGAAAAATTTAAATACCATATTTTTCATTCAAATTACAAGGGTAATTTACAAAAAAAACAATGTTTGAAATATTTATTTATTTTAATGTCCGTGTAAAGATAAACAGCAGAGTGATACTATAGTCTAAAATTGTCATCACATGTCGCATAGTATCGGAGTTATAGGAGATGAAATGTTAAATTTATATGGTAGGTAGGCGTTGCAATAGACTACCTACAAATAAATCAATGAAAAAAAAATGTCATCATTATATCTCTTACAAAAACGGAGTTATGGCTGATGAAATGTTATGTTTATATGGGAGGTAGGTGTGGCAGTTGGTTGATCAAACCCATACTTCGAATTTATATTACTTGATACAAAAAAGAAATACGTGAAAAATTCCATCAGTATATCTCATATAACACCAAAGCTATAGTGCTTCAAATGTTATGTTTTATGGCAGGTAGGCGTGGAAGTTGGCCGATCTCAACAATTATTAGTATTCGACTTTGTTATTGTATACTATGTTAGACAAAATTTCAATAATATACCTCCTATATCTTCAGAGTTATAGCGGTTTTTATGTAAATTTTATATGGCAGCTAGGCGTGGCAGTTGACAGTTACCGCCCATTTTTTGTACCACAATTCCTACTTAAGACATATGACCATGTACAAGTTTTCAATGTTGTATCTCAAACCAAAGTTATGAAAAAAATAGAAGAAAAATTCTTACCACTCCAAATCAAAGTGATATGATCTTAATTTAATGTCAAGAATTTATGTGAATTTTTCAGAATTTTAAAAAGGCAGTTTTTTTTGACGCTGTGGATCAAAACAGCAAAAATTGTGTTTTCGGAATTCATTAAGGGGGTGCGATAGAGAACTGAAAAATTCAATTTAAACTTCATTGACCAATAGTAACAACATATTGTTACGAAAATTCCGTCTACGGAAAACTGTTCTACGAGCTCGTATCGCTGGATTGTGTACAAAATAAAAACACTCTTATTACATACAATTAACTTAACAATTAACTTTATTATTTCACTTTAATAAACAACTTTACTAATAACAAATTCTAACAACTGCTGCATGTCCACAATTTAACTTGACATATATTACACGAGATGCACTCGACCACTTTACAATCACTACTGAAGTGCTGTAGCTCAGATGCCGCTCCCTTATATACTGCATGCATCAGTTCGACACGTTTCGACAAGCTTCGACTTGTTTCGAGAACCTTCCACTCGTTTCGTGAATGACGAATGCTATTTGCATCCCATTCGCACTCATGTGTTTTAATGAGCAGATCTTCCATCTCTTTCTCGCACATTGCACAGTACGCTGAATGATCTTCCGTCTCTTTCTAACACATTGCTTAGTGCGCTGAATTGTCTTGCGTCTCATTTATTATTGCTGAATGCTTGCACAGTGGGGCAAATTACCTCTTTTCGTAACACTGCCCTTCACCTAAATCTGTTCGTCCCGAACAGATGTTAATCCTTCCTCTCGATATACGGCACCAACCTTTGTAAATGTACTACTTAAACTTCATTTTTCGTCTGACGCCTGTAGTATTCTGAATCCAATAAACAATGTCATTTATCCTTTTAATTATCCTGTACGGTCCTTCCCGGTGTATTTGTAGTTTTGGATTTATGAATTTTACTCGTGGCGGCCTATAAAGCATAACCAGATCTCATTCCTTAAATCCGTCAGAGTTTGCTCTGAAGTCGTATCTGGACTTTATCTTACTAGTTAGAATTTGTATCCTCTGCCTTAAGGACTGATGCAACTCGTCTCGGTCTTCACTTTTCTTCTTACGCAAAACACTTTTTGGAATCGGATTTTGCCCATCCATTGCAGTACGTTCGCAATGTGCTCCTACGTTGTATTGATTTATCTTACCGCAACTACTGACGGGTGTTCTTTTTGCGGATACACATTTCTTACATCTGTGAATCCAATAGCCGACTGACTTCTGATATCCGACCCAATAGAAATGTTTTCTGACTTCTTCATTTTTTCGTATTATGAATGCTCAAGTGACATCCATTGGATCCACAAAGGCATTTCAGTACTATCGCTTTTATTTGTGACTTGGGAACAACAATTAAATTTCGTGCAGATCTGCCATTTTCAGTTTCTCACACACGGTAGAAACAACCATTTTGTAGCTTCAGGCTTTGCCACTGCGCCAAATAAGCCCTGCTTAGTGGACTGTTGGATGCTAACTCTTTCCATGATGGTTTTCTTTTTTGTTCCTTGAACGTCCCAATTTTTGCGATGTCGGGGTCCTTTTTTTCATCATTTCGTATTTGCTCTAGATTCCATTGATCATCTTCCATGACATTTACCGAACGAATGTGAATTATGTTCGTCTTTTCTTCTTCCGTCGAGCATTCTCTTGATTTCATTTTACACACTCGTGCCAACACAGTGCCTTAATTTCCACGATGTCCCCTGGTGTTATTTTGGGTATCTTCAGATATCTTTTCTGGTCTGTATCCCTTAGGTGGTTGCACAATGCCCATATTTTCCGCAATTGTAGCATTTACCTTTCAATTGTGTGTTTCCGTTGGCAGCATAATGTTCGGATTTAACGCTGGCTTTGGACGCTCTACTTACTTTTTAACATAAATTTTCTCTCTCCTCATCTAGTACACGTTTCTCCACAATGTAGACGCTATTTCCTGCGTAAGCGCTGTGGTGACCGTTTCCATAAATGTCACCTTCGGCATGGTCATTGCTGCCCGTTTTGTCTCAGGAACACAAATGCCATCAACGAACGCATTTATTTTGCACATTTCCAAGAAATCACACGCTGAATTGGAATACGCCAAATGTGCAAGTCTCTCAACATCCGTAGCATATTCCTGCAACGATTCGCCATTATATTGCCTTCGGAACTTCAGCTGTATTCTATAAATCGGTGTCATGTGGTCACTGCCATATTTTCGTTGTAGTGCACCCATGACCGCTGAATAACTGTTAATGTCACTTTTCGGAACTGTTAGCAAAAGTTTGGCTGCGCTTCCTTTCAGGGCCACAATAAGCGCAGCTACTATATCTTCATTGTTCCATCGATTACTTACAGCCGTGGTCTCAAATTACAGCTTGAAAATGTTGAACGCAGTGGTTCCATCGTAAATCGGCGATTTTAGTCTCGTACCACTAACAACATGCTGTGTAGGTCCATTTATCAGCAACACATGCAAATCTTTTTTTATTTCCTGGATTTCTTTGTCTATACCATTTTCTAATCTTTGAATTTTATCATCAACCTCATTTACATGCGCTTCAAGTTCATTTACTTAGCTATGTAGTGTATTAGAAACTTCCAGAATCTGCTTATAATGTTCTTGAAGCTGTTCAGAATTTTCTTGAAGTTTCGGTTCTATTTTGTTAGAATTTTCTACAAGTTCGTGCTTCATGTCTAATTGGAGCTGATTGGAATTTTCTACAAGTTCGTGCTTCATGTCTAATTTGAGCTGATTGGAATTTTCTAGAAGTTTCTGTTCCATTTTGTTGGAATTTTCTACAAGTTTCTGTTGCATTTTGTTGGAATTTTCTACAAGTTCGTGCTTCATGTCTAATTTGATCTGATTTGAATTTTCTTGAACGCTGATGCAGCTTCCACTTCAAACTCGTGCTCTGCGAGGTCAATGCATTGGTTCTCTAATTCTTCCATTAGACGCTTTTGTAGCTCTACTTTCGTATCTGTAGTTGGAAGATTATGAATCGCCAGCTCCTTCTTTAGCTGGTCGACTTTAAGTTGTTCAAATTTAACCATTTTGTATCACAATCCCACTTCTGACAGCAATGTTACGAAAATTCAGTCTACAGAAAACTGTTCTACGAGTTCGTATCGCTGGATTGTGTACAAAATAAAAACACTCTTATGTTTGGTTTAAATTATAACAATTAACTTTATTAATTCACTTTAATAAACAACTTTACTAATAACAAATTTCAACAACTGCTGCATGTCCACAATTTAACTTGACATTTATGACACGAGATGCACTCGACCACTTTTAATTTGTAAATTAAAAAAAAAATCCTTTAAACCACCGTTTTCACTTCATTTTGGAAAAAAATTTATATATTTATAAAGCATATGAAAAGTTACCAATATAAGTTAAAATATATGTACAATTTCTAATATTTGCAGATTTACAGTAAAAAAAGTTTTTTTTTTAACTAACACTTTTTCGCTGTTTTAAGGACACATACGATTGAAATTATTGTAAATTATATATTAATTAGTCATTAAAGATAATTTAAAATAAAGCATAAAAAAAAATATATTAATATCTCTATTGGTTTAGCAATATCAATTCATAGAGATAACATTTTATATAATGATGCTTTTTGAGATTACGAAAATGTATGTAGGTGCGTAATATTAAAAAATTTTAAAAATGTAATGCGCCTCATTTTTTTGGTTAAAACATTGACCGAACTTACGATTGTTGAATATTTTGACCTTTTTCGTGCAGTACTGTGGATGTGTCCCAATAAAATATGTATTGACAAAAATGTCGCGTTTTCACAATTAAGGGACTTTAGATAGACATTTTTGAATGCAATCAATTGTTTGAATCGAAACCATTCTACATAGATGCTTAAAACTCTTTAAAAACATTATTTACCATAAAATAGCACAAACAAAATATCAAAATTTTGCACAATTTTCAATAAGTCCATAAAATTTTGTGCATTTCAATATTTTTATATGCGCCACTAATTTTGTGATAGCAATTAATAAAAAACTCAGTTCACGCAATATACTAAACTATTTAAAAAATAATGGGAATGTGCCACGGGAAAAAACTGCTGTTTTGAACAAATTCACGCTCATTTTTTTTCGACATTTGTAGTAATCGTACTCTTTTGATCTTAATGGCAAATTTATAACAGCTTTCAACTGATATTTTCAAATTAAGATTTCATTGAAGGGCGTACGTGCCCTGGCCAAAAAAACTCAGCCATTTTGAAAATGGGGAAAAAAATGGTTTCAATTTTGAACCACCATATATAAATTTATAAAATTATGCTATTCAAATTAAACATATACCAATATGATCTCCCACGTGTACCGAGCACCTCTTTTTCAGCAATTGTGATCCTAAAGTGAAGATCTTGGAACAAAAACGGATATATATATATATATATAAATACTGCAGGCATCAATTCGACACGTTTCGACAAGCTTCGACTTGTTTCGAGAACCTTCTACTCGTTTCGTGAATGACGCATGCTATTGGCATCTCATTCGCACTCATGTGTTTTAATGTGCTGATCTTCCATCTCTTTCTCGCACATTGCATAGTGCGCTGAATGATCTTCCGTCTCTTTCTAACACATTGCTTAGTGCTCTGAATTGTCTTGCATCTCATTTATTATTGTTGATTGCTTGCACAGTGGAGAAAATTAGTCTGATTGCGGGTGCAAAGGCGTTGTTCGTGTTTTGTGTATGTTGAGGACTTTGCATACTTCTTTAAATAGAGCAGACTCAAAATTTCTTCCTTGATCTGAATGCAATTCCAACGGTACTCCAAAACGGCTTACCCAGTTGTTAACTAATGCATCCGCAACTGTTGTGTCTTCTTGATTCGGCATGGGATACACATCAGGCCACTTGCTGAAGTTGTCAATGACGACAAGCACATACTTATTCCCCGCATCACTGATTGGAAACGGCCCGGCGACGTCCATGGCAATACGCTCGAATGGTGCTCCCACGTTGTATTGACGCATCCTGCCGCGACTTCTGACTGTTGGTCCTTTTTCTGGTACACATTGTGTGCAACTGCGAATCCAATCTGCGACTGACTCTTGGCATCCAATCCAATAAAAACGTTTCTTTACCTTTTCGACCGTTTTATTAATGCCCAAATGACCACCACTAGATCCACCATGGTATTCCGCAAATATCTCTTTTATTTTTGACTTGGGAACAACAATCAAACTTCGAGCGGATGTGCCATCTTCATTTTCCCATACACGATATAAGCAACCATCTTGTAGCTTTAAGCTCTGCCACTGTGCCCAGTAAGCTTTAGTTATGGCACTGTCAGCAGCTATATCTTCCCATGATGGTTTTCTTTGCTGTTCCTTGAACATCATGATTTTTGTGAGGTCGGGATCACTCTTTTGATCAATTTGAATTTGTTCCGGAGTCCATTTTTTATCAGGCAAAACATTTAGCAAACGAATGTCAATTATGTTTTCTTTTCCTTCCGCTCTTGAACAATGTCTGCATTCTAGTTTACATGGGCATCGTGACAGAGCATCTGCATTTCCATGATGACCTCCTTTACGATGTTCTATGGTGAAATCGTAGCTCAGTAATCGTTCTATCCAACGCGCAATTTGACCTTCTGGGTCTTTGAACTGAAGTAACCATCTCAGTGCAGCGTGATCGGTTCACAAGTGAAACTGTTGCCCGTACAGGTATTTGTGGAAAATTTTCACACTTTCGATTACAGCAATAAAGTCCCTCCTGGTGACACAGTAATTTCCCTCGGGTTTGGACAAGGTTTTACTGTAGTATGCGATCACTTTTTCTTGTCCATTGATCACTTGAGAGAGAACTCCGCCGATTCCGTATCCACTCGCATCCGTATCAAGTATAAATTTCTCACCTGGAATTGGATACGCAAGAATTGGTGCCGAGCACAGCAGACCTTTTAATCTCAAAAAAGCCCTTTCTTGATCATTGCTCCATTGAAATGCGCGGTTCTTTCTTGTCAACTCGTGAAGACTGCTGGCAACATTGGAAAAACCTGGAACAAATCGCCTGTAGTATGTACAAAGCCCCAAGAAACTTCGTAGGTCATGTAGGTTTTGCGGTCTGGGCCACTCCTTTACTGCAACTATTTTATCTTCATCGGTATGCACTCCTTCCGTGGTAACTCGATGACCCAGATACTTGACTTCTTTCTTGAAAAGTGAGCATTTCTTTGGGCTAAGTTGTAGACCCGCACTTTTCAATCGAAGGAATACTTCCTCTAGATTTCTTAGATGTTCGTTGAAATCCTTTCCCATAACAATTATGTCATCAAGGTATACTAGGCATGTTTTCCAGTGTAAACCTTTTAATACGTGCTCCATTAACCGCTCGAATGTTGCTGGGGCATTGCATAGTCCAAACGGCATTACCAAAAATTGTCATAGTCCATCTCCAGTACTGAATGCAGTCTTCTCTCGATCTTTCTTATCGATTTCCACTTGCCAGTAACCGCTTTGCAAGTCCAACGTTGAAAACCACTTAGCATTAGATAGTGTATCCAAGGTGTCATCGATTCTAGGCAGCGGATAACTATCTTTCTTGGTGACATCATTAAGTTTTCGGTAATCAACGCAAAACCGAGTACTACCGTCCTTCTTTTTCACCAATACTACTGGTGAACTCCATGGACTCTCAGATGGTTCCACCACGCCATTTGTGTGCATTTCTTCAACCAAATGTGATACTTCTCTTTTCGCAAGTGGTACCCTTCATGGTGCTTGACGAATTGGGTTAGTATCACCAGTGTCTATTCGATGTTTTACAATGGCAGTTCTGCCATCCTTTTGGCCCTTTTCAGCAAATATACACCGATATTTGTCAATTAGCTGCTGCACTTGACTCTTTTCTTTGGCAGTCAAATCCTTCGTCCACCCATTTATAAACCTGTGAGTAGATTGTTTGTTTATTTGCGATGTCCCGTAGTCTCTTGATGGATTTGACTCACAATTTATAATCGCTGATGCCTCTTGAGTCTGGCCACTGGCCACTGTTCCCTTTTTAATTAATTTGGACGAGTTTTCCATGTTGAGAACTCTTGTTGGAACAACTTTGTCCTTTGTCGCTTCTACTAATGTTCTTCCTACAACAATATTACTTCTGCTCATTTGCTCATCATTCGCTTCTATAACCCAGAACTTGCTTATCCCACATTCTCCATTTAATTTCGCCCAAACAATTGCTTCTGAATTAGGTGGTATTTTTCTATTTTTGTGAGCGTTAACTTGTTTAATTTTCGGGCTCTGATCACAATCAATGTTTAGTTGGATCTCTGTGTTGGCATAACTCAAAATTTTTCTTGTTAGATCTAGTGTAAAACCGTTCCTTATCATGAAGTCCATGCCAAGTATTATTTCGTTTACTATTTCCGCAACTATAAAATCATGCTTAACTGTCGTAGTACCAATCGTGATTTCCTTGGTAATCTTTACTCTGATAGGGGTCTCTTCGCCTGTAGCTGTTTGCAATCTTATTCCTATAAGTGGCTCTACTACGTCCTTAATAAGGTTACTTCTTATTATAGAGTGTGAAGCTCCCGTATCCAATGTTACCATATATGCTGTACAATCAATAACTCCTTCGACAGTTAAGCTATTTGGCTTTCGAGCAATTTGTGAAATGGAGATTCTGGGGCAATCGGTTATGGGAGTCAGATCGTGCCCCTCAGAACTGACTCGTTTTAGTTTAAAGATTTTATTAAAATTTACGTTATTTTGAACAGGATCCTGGGTTTCTTCATGTCGGGGTTCATTTGCAAATGGATTCATTGAGCGCTTGCGTTTTTTACGACAATCACGTGCAATATGCCCATATGTATCACAGTTGTAGCATTTACCTTGAAATTGGGTGTCTCGGTTGGCAGCAGTGTAATCTGGTTTAGCTCCACTTTTTAACGCTTGGCAAATTTCCTGAAGTAGGTCTTCATTCTCCACATCCTGTTTACGGACCTTTAGCGCTGGGCGGCACAACGTAGTTGCTGTCTCCTGTGTTAGCGCTGTGGTTACAGTTTCCGTAAATGTCACTTTCGGCATTGTCACTGTGGCACGTCTTGTTTCCGGATCACGTATACCGTCAACGAAGGCTTCGATCTTGCACTTTTCTATGAAATCACTCGTTGAATCTGCATACGACAAATGCGCAAGCCTCTCGACTTCCGCTGCATACGCCTGCAAAGTTTCGCCATTTCGTTGCAATCTGCCCTTCAGCACCATTCGGTATATCTGTTTCATGTGATCACTGCCATGTTTTCGCTACAGTGCAGCCATAACCGCAAAATAACTGTTTCGATCACTTTCTGGAACAGTCTGCAATACTTCTGCTGCGCCTCCTTTAAGCGCCACGATAAGTGCGGCTACGCTGTCCTCATTATTCCATCGATTACTTACAGCCGTGGTCTCAAATTGCAGCTTGAAAATGTTGAACGCTGTGGTTCCATCGTAAATCGGCGATTTTAGCCTCGTACCACTAAAAACATGCTGTGTAGGTCCATTTATCTGCAACACGTGCAAATCTTTTTTTATTTCCTGGATTTCTTTGTCTATACCGTTTTCTAATCTTTGAATTTTGTCATCAATGTTCACTTCCATGTCATTTACCGTCACTTTGCTATGAAGTGTATTAGAAACTTCCAAAAGCTGCTTAGAATGCTCCTGCATCTGCTGATTAATTTCAGTTTGCAGTTAATTAGAACTTTCTAGTTGCTGTTTCGAATTTTCTTGAAGTTTCTGTTCCATTTTGTAGGAATTTTCTAGAAGTTCTTGCTTCAATAATCACTTATATCAACTGCTGAATTACTATAATTTATCTTTACAATGTTCACTCACGAGACGCACTAGTTCACTATTAAATCACAACTGAAGTACAGTGCCTCAGATGCGCGGCCTTATATACTGCAGGCATCAGTTCGACACGTTTCGACAAGCTTCAACTTGTTTCGAGAATCTTCTACTCGTTTCGTGAATGACGCATGCTATTGGCATCTCATTCGCACTCATGTGTTTTAATGTGCTGATCTTCCATCTCTTTCTCGCACATTGCATAGTGCGCTGAATGATCTTCCGTCTTTTTCTAACACATTGCTTAGTGCGCTGAATTGTCTTGTGTCTCATTTATTATTGTTGATTGCTTGCACAGTGGAGCAAATTACCTCTTTCCGTAACAATATATATATATATATATATATATATATATATATATATATATATATATATATATGTATATATATATATATATATATATACTTGTTAAATATACTTGTTAAATATTTTAATTTTAAATCTGTTACCATTTCTGTATGAACTCAGAAAATATTAATATAAATTTTACTTTCTAAAAAAGTTTATTGAAATAAAAATATTTTATAAAAAATAAAAAGTTTACTAAACACCAAATTGGTGACCCCTACAATTTTAAATATGGCAAACAACGACAATTTTTTCGAGGCTCTGGCAGACAATAATCCTGAACAAGAACTGCCAACAGCAAACGCAGCAGTAAACGAGCCATCAGCAGCGGAAATCACAGGTTTTGCTGCCCGCGTCCAAGTTTCGCAGTTACATGGCTACACAATAAACAATATCGAATCATGTCCACGCGTATCAATGCATACTTCCGAATAGTACGCAACCCCCCGACAACGAACAGATAACAGGCACTACGTAAGACCGTAATCAGCAAATTTTCTGCATGACCAGATTGGAGCAGTTAGCGTCTGGCATTCAACTTGATAATAAACCAAGTCACATGCTTACACAGCTACAGCGTACTGATGTCACGAGAGATCAGCAACTTATCAAGGATTTTTTTATTCAACGTTTACCAGTTTCAGCACGAGCAGTGATTGCAGCTGTGGCGAAAGGCAATCCAAACATGACGTTGGAGACTCTCGCTTCTATCGCCGCACAGTGGTTCGTCTAGTACATGATAGCTGGACAAAATAATTTTTTTGTTTTTCTATGTTGTATTGGATGCGATTAACATTATAATTGAGTTATAAATGACATATGGTAGTTTTTATGTTATAAAAAATAAATTATAATTTTTGAAATTTCTAACTGAGTAATATGACTGGAATGCAGTATGTATTACTTTTATAGACCATTTTCTGGTCTACTTATATGTATGTATCTTGCGTCGACATAATACGCCAAAGTTTTATCTGACAAAATTCTCATGTATTTCCGGACTAATTAGAATTTTTATCAATTATTTTATATGTGTTTTTTCAAATAACTCAAATCGATTTTGCAGCATCAATTCGTCCTGAAACCATAAATGTACTTCAGCAGGTGTTATAAATTAACATACGCTATGGATTTTTATATGACTATGAATGAAGAATTGCACATATTTTTTAAGGGCCTATCAACTTTTAAAGGCCTCTGTAATATTTAAAATATATGATTAGGGATAAATTTTGTTAAAATTAATTTACTTCATCGCTATTTAGCCATTATGATTTATAAAACGTTCCCTTTTTACAAATGCTCGGTCCGAATTACGGCAGTCGTGATCGAGTAAAAGCGTTCGAAATTTTTGTGTTTGAAATTACGGCACTCGTTATCAAACAAAAAATCAAATATATTGGGATGATGACATACGATAACGAGCCAACGTTCGAATGAACACTAACGTAGTTCTACTCAATATATAAACTGCCCTCGAAAACATTTGAAATTTAAACTTTTTCAATATAAACCGTCTTGAATACACAAATTTAAGTTATTCATTGTATTAATTATATTATGAATAAATTTGAAAATATGAGTAAATATGAAAATTTTGCAAAACCACAATTAAATTTTCGCTCAAAGAAAGGTCATAAAATTTGTGTGCAACGTATTAGAAAAATGCATTGAAAGATATATTTGTGTAAATTTGTTATATTTGAGATTTTCACTATCATAGGTGTTGGTTAAACACATTCACTATATAACAAAACACACTAGTTACAACTCATAAGTTCCCTCTGAGGAGAAGTTACTGACTGCTGCATATGATTCACTTCTTGCGGATACCGGAATGGATGCTGCAGTTATCGACCGTTAAAACACACTTTTATGCTGTACTTTAAATAAAAAAAAATGGCTTTTTCATTACCAGAATCGACGAACATGTCGAACACAATTTATTTTTTTTATTTTGAATTAATTTTGATGACTTTTGACACTTATTGTATTACAATTTAAAAAAATTAAACAAAAATCTATTATGTTTTCTCAAAATTTCGACTCGTAATGAATGTCGTGATCTATTTACTCGTTCAATTACGGAATTTTATTCGATACGATTGCTTACTCGATAACGACTACCGCGATTCGGCCACTGATCATTTTTCAAAAAATTTCCAGCACAAACTTGAGAATTTTAATTTTATTTATGTTATAATTTTACTGTAATATTTTCTACGTCAATTTTTGATATTATATATTAAAATAGATTTTACATTTTTTTTCTTTGAGATATTTTATTTTAGCCATTCATGGATGATGTCATGTTTTAAAATAGAAAAAACACTTTCTACAAACACACAAAAAAAATAATACTTGGACTCCATTGTCTTAATGGTTCTTTGTTGTTTTATCGAGAGTACATATGTAGCTGCCATAGCCTGGATACTCCTGGATATAATTTGTTGTACTCCATCAAAAAAAGATGAAAAAATTTAAAAAAATGAAATTTATTCATATTTAAAGTATTTTCTTTTAAGTAGTGAATATTATTTTTTGAATAAAATTTTTAATATACAGTTTTAAAATACGTACCATCAAGTCTTTGATATATCATTGGATAGCTAAATAGGAATCTTCCAAATATTTAAATAATTCGTTAATCCAATAGTTATTTTCAAAAATTAAAAATATTTTTTATTTTTTGTATTTGAATAGCTAGGTTGTCCAGCATTTTTATCAAACCATCCAAATGTTATACACATAAAAATCGTATTTTCGTTGCTTTTGGAATATTATTAATTAAATGTGATTCATATTTCAAGGAAATGAAATAATCAATTTTGTCCACCTAGCATACTCTAGACGAATCACTGTGCACCGATGAGATTATCGTTGATGTCCGTATTAACTCAATCGATGCTGTGTCCTAAAGCGCTTTAGATCGATTTTTAACGGTCAATTTCTATCGTGTACAGTTATTGAAAAAAAAAATATATACTTAATTCTAATGCTTTCTCAATTATACAATTTTTTATCACTTCATATTATTTGAGGTTTTGTTGGCGTTATTGGTCTTAAAAGTTACATAATGGACATAGAATTTGCCTCAACCAATGTCAGTAAAAAAATATTGTCCTGTGCTCGCGCAAAATGTCATAATTTTAAAAACAAATCTTGTGGCTGTGCATCGTCCCTGAAGTTGAAAACTCCAAAAAAAAAAAAAACGTAATTTTCTTTTTGATTTTATTTTACTAAATTTTGGTCAATTCTAGGACCATTATATTACTTTTAAACCTAATAACGCCAAAAAAAAACCTCAAACATTATGATACCCGATGCGCCATCAGGAAATGGACGGGTTTTTATCGGGTAAGCCCTATTCGAGCAAACATGGTCATTGCCTTGTCATGTCCTTATCATGCTCACCATACCAGGGTTTACATTACCGATACAGCAAATGGTCCTGATCAAAGCAACATTAGTCGTTCCTCATAAGGAGATTTCTATCGGGTAATGATTGTAGCCGCGGTAGCTCAGTGGTTAGTGCGTTGGACTGCGAGCCGAAAGGTCCCCGGTTCAATCCTGGACTGGGGCTAACAACATCTTTTCATAGAAACATTTTTCTATACCGCGCTACCTCTCGGCAGTAAATGGCAAACCTACGAGAGTAAAACATTGCCTATGAAAAGCTCTCACCCGCCGTTCGGATTCGGCAATAAGGTCCCACCACTTTTAGTACAAATATAACACGCACAGCTCAAAATGGTGAGAGAGCTCGGCCTAAGTTCTTTTAGGACTGTAGTGCCAAACTATTAATATATTATTATTATTAATGATCGGGATTTATGTCTTTATAAAAGCAACACTATCAGAAATATTTTACCATTATTGTGAACATATTTTTTATGAAATATTTACAATTAACGGTCATTTATCATCATTTTTACATATAATGATCACACATATCTTGTTTTCTTAAATTTATTATATAATTTTTAGTTTTCCAAATGTAAAAATAGTATTATAAAATGATAGTAAATATTATCATTGAAATAATCAGTTGTCTAAAATCAAAATATATGTTTAATATTGCGAGCCTTGATAACATAAGACAGGCAATTCACATTGAGACTAAATTTGAATATAAAAATTTGAATCCGTTTTAAAATCTTTTTAAAGCTCATCTTCGGACCTAACATTGATATACCTGCCGCAAATCTACGTAAGCCGGCCACCTGACCGACTAAAACGCACATTTGAGAACTAGAAATTTACAGCTAATAATTTTTCAAAATATATACATAAATTTAGTTCCGAAACAGTTCCATAAACTGAATTAAAGCATGTGTCTATGACACATTATATTAAACATGATTTTAATTAAACACAACTGTTCTTAAAATATTTAATTTTTGTTTTTTTTATTGAAAACGGCCTTGTGTTACAATCATCTTCGGGATCGCTCACCATAGGATCATAAAAGTTGAAAAAGACACACACGTGCCTTTTTTTTCCAAAATAGATTGATGTTTTGGCGATCTGAAAAACGTAAGTTGGCTTCATGGGAAAAGTTGAATATCTCAAAAGTTTAAGGAGTAAATTCATAAATTTTTGGGAAAGTGCTCCAATATAATGCAGTTTCCAAAACTGTTGTTAACATTTTTAACATCGACTTATTAATACAGGAACTTATTTTAAACTCATGAATTAATTTCAGTTAATAAAAAAATTCCGATTATCAGTTTGTATCCGTTTGTACCAATAATTGTTTCTTAGATATCCAATGTATCTAATAAATATGATTTAATCGCTAGCCTATGTAAAATGTAGCGGTACAGATCATTTACATTCAGAAATTCGTATAAAACGCACGTTTTCAGAGATTGATTTATTTATAACTTTAGTATTGCGAGTATGGTTTCCAAAATTTTAAATATAGTCCAAAGAAAACGTCGTAATCTTTTCACAAAAAAATATAAAACCATAATCGGCAAAGGTATACCATAAATATAGGTGATTATATAGTTGAAAAATTCTTTTTTTATACATTTTCAATTTAAAAATAAGTACTCAACAGATCAAATATATAATTGTACGATCGTGAAATGTTTCATTTATTACTGATTTAACAAAATATATTTTATTGCATTTGGTTAGGAAACACACAAATTAGAGACGATTATTCAATTCAATAACACTTTACTCAGAAACGAGAAAAAAATATTCGTATGGAGATATCCCAAACTTTAATGTAATATAAATCGTGTATGCTGATTTTGATTGCATACTCAGTTTTTTCCTATTACGTAACATATTTATGAACATTTCTAATTTTAAGCCGCTTTGATCACGAAAAGAATATTATTTTTTTCAAACATATTCATACAGCGCTACCAATAATCAATAAATAGTGTACAACAAATAGGAGGCTTTTTGACAAATCTTCCATATAAATTTATGTCAAAATCGACTACTATCTTATGTTGGACATTATTTTTATTGGTAACGTGGATTATTGGTAACGCTGATATTATTAGTTTGTATATGGTACATTAATTTAATTATTATTATTCATAATGTTAATTATAAATAGTAAAAATTGTTAACTGAACATGGATGATCTGTTTGATCCAACATGTTGTACCGTTAATGTAACAATGGTATAAAGTTAGATATACATTGGATAACTTGTTAGAATATCTCGATGTCTTGTTAATTTAAAATTGCAATAAAATGTATGTACAAAAAAAAAACGATTTTTTTTATTTTATAGTCTACTTTTGGATTTTTTTTTAAATTTCGGATCTAATGATAAATAAGAAAGCGGTATATGATTATCAAGAGCATTGCCCAAATTAAAATTGCGTTGTTGATAGTTTCCGTTTTGATTTATTTCTCGTTTTGTTGAGTAGTTTTATTGTATATTAGATAATTGACTCGGTTGTTTGCCTACCATAACATTTTTTTGTTAAATACGTAAAAAATAAAGCATTTCACTATTATTGAATTTTATTTTTGTTCTGTTGAGTAATTATATTTAAAATAAAAATGTATAAAAATAATCCATTTTTATCAATATAATCATCTATAACTTCGGTACAACTTTACTAATTATGTGTTTTATAATTTTTTGTGAAAATTTTCAGACGTATTCTTTGCACGATATATAAAATTTAAGACATCCTACTCCAAATACTAAAGGTATAATTAGGCACGCACTCAGTGCTGAGCTGACCGATGTATACGCACAGCTGCTAAACATTGAGGCCGACAACATTGCGCGCCTCTGTGATATTGAAGGGTCACGCTTTCGATCCGAACAAGAAGCTGGGTCCCACCAAATCGTTTTCGGGAGGTTTGACGTCGGAGCGCGCGCTCTTCTCCCATCTGCTGTTCCTCGATGAATCGACAAACATGTTGTAGATTTAAGCCATTATTTACTTTTACAGATAGTTGCAGATTCTGCTGTCACAGGCACCTGCAACTACGTTGCACCAACTCGTTAATGGTCAAGTCGAGTAAAGCCGCCGCCATCGAGTTAATGTTCTCTGTCAGCGTGGCGAGGTTTTCACCCTATTATTATGTTTGTTTTTCACTATGTCATTTTGTGTCAGTTTCATGTTCGAAAATAACACAAATTTGTTGGTTTTAGTCAATGGCAAAGTTTAAAAAAATGCTAAAATGTTTGAATTTCGATTTCGTTTAACTTTGGTTAATGAACATTTTAATATTTGGACAGTTTCTGCGGCATTTATGACATTTTCATACAAAAGTCCACTGATTCATGCATGATGTAGCATTAACGATGCCATGCACGTCATTTATCAATGAAGTCACAAATGATTGTCATACATATATATATATATATATATATATATATATATATATATATATATATATATATATATATATATATATATATTTATTTTAAATTTTTTATTATTTATATTTTTTAATTTATCTTATTTTATTTATTATTTACTTCTCTTCTCGGTTGAAATAGTATGTGTACTTGTTAATGTCAATAACGTACTTCACTAACGGCCATCATCTATCTACATTACTACTGCTCATAATCTCGCTTTTATAAAAATTGGTTCCTCAATTTGTACCTATGAATTATACGGCAGGGTGAAATAGAACGCAAATTTTTAGTTTTAAGCGTAAATGCTGCCCCTAGACGTATGTTGTATGAAATTCACAATGCATTTCACAAAGTTAATGCTGCATACCTTTAGGGGCAGGTGACGTATATATTAATTTTCATCAATGACGTCATCAATAACATTTCATCAATGACAGATGTTCACAATGTTATTGATATATGTATATTAGGGTGGTTCAAATTCCCTTTTTTTGAACTACAATTCAACGTACCTCGAATTATGTGAGGGAGTCCCCTTCGTAAGATCTTGGCCAAATTTCAACACCCTACGATTATTGGAAGACGGTGCTACATGGTCATATGTGTTGGCGATCTCCGCACAAATCTTCGAAATTTGTATTTTCATATCGCGATGATAAGTATATGTAATGATAGTATAAATAAATTCAGTAAGTTACATATGATGATTATGTCCTGAGTTTGTATATGAAGGACATTAAGGACCTTCCAATATATAATAAACACGAAACAAAAAAATGTATTTGTTTATAAATACCTCGTCAATTTCATCAATAAATACATCAAATTAAAGCAATTTTTATTTACTTTCTACAATGAAATTGGTCTGGTATTAATAAAGATATAGCGCTTTTAGAAATAAAATGTTCCGATTTTTATTTTATGGTTAATTTACTAAAAATATTGTACTCATAATGTATAGTTTTTATATAATAAACAAAATATCTAATGATTTACCTTTAATTTAACATGGCAATGCTGATAATAATATTAATAATAATCTGAGCCGTTATGTAGAATACAACTGGGACCTGTTGTCACAGCAGAATTGGCTTGCTTGAACAGTAACAATCCAATTGCTAGTATTGACAAATTAGGAGCATATTTAAAAACTGTTTTCATTTATAGAACGCAGTTTCAAAGACTTAATTTTGTGGACCCTGTTTACTTCAAATTTTTGTTTTGTTTTGATGTCGATATCGTTCACGAGGAGTTCAATATACCAACAAACAAAAAAAAAAAATAATAAAAACGAGACAGTTTTGGATGATATCTCGACGGATCTACGGAATTTCCGTTGTTCATGGGAATTGTTGATCGAGTAGTTGTTCTTCAAAATTCATCGGCTAAATGCTAACACACTTTGGCTTGTATTAATTTGAATAAAACGAAAGTTAGAAATAACCGTGGATCAGAAAAGCCATAAGTTATCTGAAAACGAGAACGTATCCGTCGAAGTGGATACTAAAATGGAACGAAAACGAAGTGGATACTAAAATTAAACGAAAACGTACCGTCAAATTCCATGACTCCATTTGTATGCCGCATTTTCCGTATTTCGATAATAATACGTTAAACGTTTCAATGGTACTATTTTCGTGCCGTAGTGGACGGACTACACCGTTTTCTTTCCGTTGCTACTCCTGCTACGCAGGTGTCGATTTTATTCCTTTATAGCCAAATGTTTGAAACATAAAAACATTTTTTTTTAAATTTTGTAAATAATTTTTATATATATGCATAAATAATTTTTATATATATGTATAAATAATTTTGAATGTTCATTATTTTTAATTTTATTAAAAACTTTAATCTTTTTTTTTTATTAAACATTAAAAACTTTAAAAATAATAAATTAAAATTCAAATTATAAACAAATGGTACATTAAAAAATCATACGGATTTATATGGATTTGTTTTTTTTAACCAAAAACTCAGTAAATACGGATTTTCCTGAAAAGAATCTGGCAGCACTGTATACCACTTTCTTACACCAGTTGCATTTGAATTAACTCAAATGCGCCACTCCATAAAAATCAACAAAAAAAAAAACAAATTTCCAGGACTTTCTCAGAATTGGATGAATTTTATAAGTATGTTGAAACAGCTCAAAATTAAGATATTGGCCAATATTCAGCTTTCCAGATAGTGTGGTTTCATATATTCGATGCTTTAATATGAGATGACTCATTTGAGTTATTATAAATAATTTTAATTAAATATTGCAACTGGTGTTAGATAGTGGTATATCAAATTAAAGGTAAATGATCAGAGCTTTGATTTATTACATAAAAACTATACATTATGAACATAATATTTTTATTAAAGTAGACATAAAATAAAATTAATAGTGTCAGACCATTTTTGCATTATAGTCCATTAAAAAAGAAATTAAAATAGCTTTAATTTGATATATATATTGATGAAATTGACGAGGTGTATCAAAACATATTCATATATAAAATACTTGCGTATTTTATATTCTTATGCCCTTAATGTCCTTCATATACAAACTCATGACATAATGGCCATATGTAACTTACTGAATTTATTAATACTATCATTATATATAGTCATCATCGCGATAGGACAATACTAATTTTGAAGATTAGTTTGGTGATCGCCAACGCATATGCCCGTTTAGCACCGTCTTCCAATATTTGTAGGGTGTTGAAATTTGGGCAAGATTTTACCTACGGTACGCCCTCACATAATTTGAGGTACGTTGACTTGTAAGGTGTACTTGAGTTTTTTCATATGTTTCTGAACCACCTTAATGTATATATGACGTATGGTGTATGACGTCTTTAATGCAATGTCATTTATGAAATTGTTGTAGACATATTCATCAATGACAAATTTCTAATGTCCTCGATTCATCATTGATGACCTTGTCATCATTAGTGCAGTTTTGTTGGTTGAATTGATGAAAAAAGTTATAAAAAGTTACAAAAATCTGTGCACAGGATATAATTTATTATTCGGATTCAGAAATTGTATTAAGTTGGCTCAAGTTAGATCCAGGAGTATTACAAATATTTGTATCAAATAGAGTTAATTACATTCAATGTAACAGTAATTTAAGTAGCTGGAGATATGTCAGTACAAAATCGAACCCAGTCGATATTGTTTCAAGAGGAATTTTTCCTCTTGAAACAATAAATTAAAATTTTAAAACTGAGAGTACGCCATTTTCGTGGGATGAGATATTGTAGTGGCGCTCGTAGCAAAGAGTATACATTTTTAATAGAGATTCCTTCCGAGTTTGCTGGCGTCGCTGCCGAAAACATTGGTTATGTGGAAGTGGAATTTTACAGATTGAAGTTAACAGAGGATAACAGCGCACAAAACTGGATCCGTCCACGGATAATTTGCAACCAAACATACTAAAATATATTGCAATCAAACGCCGTATAAAATTTATTTATTTTTGTGGCCAAAAATGTGGCAGAAAACATCAGAATATTGATTTGAAAATGTGTCTGTTGACAACATTTTCGTTTCAATTTCCACATAACCAATGTTTGAATTTATTTGACAAAAGTGGCAGCGAAACCACCTGTACGGAAACTCTATATCAAATATATACTCTCTGCTCGTAGCCAGATAAAATAAAGAAAATATTAATTCAAACCTATTTTTTTGTTGTTGTACGAAATTGTTTTTATGCTTTAATATTTGGCCTTATTGTTAATAGTATCGCCATCTACTTGTCAGCAACATAAGATGTTACAAGCTGTGTTTAATTTCTTTTACTAAATTGTATGTTGCTTATCTCCAAATTCTGCTGTATATACTTATTGCTGTTGGAAATAAAACGCTAGTTGTTCAATTTCGCAGCATCATCGAACAAAAACTAATCTTGGTAATCTTAAAAGAAATTCTTCACGATCTTTTCTGATCAAGGCGTTCATGGCAACAAGTTGTTAAGCTCTACCGACTATTAAACCGGAACTTTTGATATACCTTTTTAAATTTGAATTTAAAATAATAATTTAAACAAAAGTTTTATAAATTTGTGCGCATTATTTCTGCAAAGTATGTTTAAATTATAAATTTTATTTGAAATTGCTAAAATCTTCATAATAATTATTTAGAATATTGGCGAAGCGAAGATCAGTTTTGGGTACTTACGCCGAAAATGGTATATTAAATGTAATATTTTTCTTAACATCTCACAAATTTTTTTTCCATTAAAAAAAATGTGATTTAATGTAAAATGAATTAAAAAAAAAATTATATGTTTGCGTTATTATAAAATATTGGTAATCACCTTTTTTTTCCCCCTTCATAAAAGAAACATTTTTTGAAAAATAAATAATTTTGATAAAAATAAAATTAAATAAAATTTTAATAAATAAAAGGAAAAAAAAAACATCAAGTCTACACAAGCGCACTAAAAACAAGTTTTTCCACCATACAAGGCAACCCTCTGGTCTGCAAGAAATAGATACATTTGAAAATTACTTTAACCTGATTTTTTTTTGTTTTTTTAAAATCTTTATAAAAAAGAAATAAATATATATATATTAACAATTTTATTTTTCCCCTAATTTTATTTTTTTTTTGTATTCTATTAGATAATAAAACTAAATTATCATTTAAATATTCAACAGTCTACTGTTACAATTGTATTATTTTTGAATCAATGCATATTATTAAACAGAATTCGCGTTATCATAACGCATTTAAATGGATTTTATATTGAATTTTTATTTTATTAATCAAATTGTTGAAATGAACTTCTAAATTTAATTTTTCATTGGTTTCTGCAGAAGGTCGTGTGGTGGTGATAAACATTAGGGATCTTAATATTTTTTTGTTTGCGTTTATTAGGATCATGGTAGGGAGGACAATTGTTGCAATAAAAACTGCAAGCAACATTCAAACTTTCGGTAATGATAGAACGCAAGTGGTTGCAAATTGTAAATCTTTTTTCTCTCTCTTCACTATATTTCGTGAGAATTTAAATTGTAAAGCCATTCTGCACGCATATTAAAATGAGATTTCTGTAGCAACGTGCATGTATAAAGTGATAGAATGCAATCCAAGAACACCACCCTATTAGTCGACTAGCCCAAGCCGGACATCAACGCGTGCATCCGCAGCCTATCACTTGATTAACCTTGTCCTGAAATATTTTTAAAACGTTGCATGCTACAGATAAGATTATTTATGGCGCCCAACGTGGGGCCCGACGCATTTAACTAGTTTAAACTTTTCTTACAAATTGAAGGGAAAAATATTTGTATATTTACAAATTATGTGTTGGTTCCCAATAATTTGTGATACTTGGCTCAATAATGATTTTATGATTAATTTCGCTATTCTTTTAATATATTTCTAAATCTGTTTTGGGCGTTGAAATTTGCATAGCTATAAAGCTTATGCCATGCAACCAGCCCAATTAATATTACTCAATCTTACTTTTTTTTGCATACCATTCTTACTTCGTTTTGCGATTGGAATAGCGGATAATTTGACAATTTAAAGTCAACATCCGACCGCTGCATTCACAATTAGTCTGATTTACTTCTTACCTTGCAAATATTAGCGTTCGGAACTAGTATAAGCTTGAAAATAATTTGAGTTTACTAACCAATGCTGAGTATTGCAATAGTTTTCATTAGTATCCTTTCCTATGCTTTTATTTCTAATTTGCTTTTATCTTGTCTATATATATTCCAAAGGTTTTTATTTGAAATCTTTGCCACACTGACTGTTAAGCGTAGAAACCGATGTAATTTTTCTGGTTATTTTATTTTTCCTTGTTTTATTTTTCTTTTTTTTCGTAATTTAACTAATATACATACTAATAGAAAAAAATAATACATTTTTTTTGAAATTGTACAGTTTTAAAAGCAATTATATTTTTTTTTTTTAGTTTTGTTTTTTTGACAAAATGCCTTTGCATCGTAGTAACGAGAATTTAAATGAAGCTGAAAACAGTACACCTAACTGCGATGTTTGCAATATACAAATTTTAGATCTCCCAAATTCTGTCAGGACACCCTGCAATCATATTTTACATAAATCTTGCATTACTAAATATTTGCAAACCAACCCTTTATGTCCCATATGCGGATTTAGAATCGTTAATGATGCAAACCCTCAAACCCCTAGTAGAACCGGTGATCACGGTCATAATACTAGATTACGATCGAAAAGACAGACTAATGATGATGAGACTATAACAGAAGGAGCAGTTGGAGGAGCTGCAAACATATCTCGGCATTCTTTGCAAGATCAATCAGATCATATTACCAATCTTGTAACTGCGATGATTGGCGCACAAAAATCTGAGATCTTCGCAACACTTAGTGAACGGTTAACCCATTTAGTTGAAATCACAATAGAACAGGGTTTTAGACGTTTGAATTTACCAAATACAAATCGTAATGAATTACCTATTAATGTTTAGTCAGCGCAACCTGCGGTCGCTATGCAATCTCTTCAAACAGTAGAACAACAGACCATGGAGCAATTACTTGGCTTGTCGCCAAATTCAAATGCAAATCAAGCTTCCAATTCCAATCAAATTAACCGGGGTAGCTCTGCTGCTGGTAATCAGAATTCTCCTGGGTCTCCGGTTGCACCATCTAATACAGAGTCGTCGTTCCGTTCTGATAAAGTTGGACAAATTATTTATAACTGGAAATTGCGTTTTACTGGTGGAACTGACAGTTTTATCTATCGTGTAGAGGCTTTAACTAGACAGACTTTAGGAGGGGATTTCGAACTTATGAGTCGTTACGCTAGCACACTATTCGATTCAAAAGCCAGTGATTGGTTCTGGAGATTCTATAAATCAACTCGTTATATTGGATGGAACGATCTCTGCGTAGCGTTACGGCGTCAATATAAAGATACTCGGACCGATGTTGATTACCGTGAGATGGTGCGAGATCGCAAACAAAAACAGCAAGAAACATTCGATTCATTTTATGAATCAATATTAGAGCTAATAGATCGGTTAGTACAACCTTTATCCGAGAATTCTCTGGTGGAGATTTTAAGAAGAAATTTATTACCAGAAATTCAGCACGAAATTCTAAATATTCAAATTTTTTCAGTTACACATTTACGCGAGATTTGCAGGAAAAGAGAATTCTTTCTCCAAAATGTTCATAAACAACATTCTAATACTCAATCTAAACCAATACAAAAATTTAAGCGTGTGTCAGAAATAGGGATGGAATTTTGTAATGATCAAAATGTCCAGATTGATCAAACTATCGATATGGATGATATTTCGGCAATGTCATTAATTTGTTGGAATTGTGGAAAACATGGCCATCCGTAACAAAATTGTTAAGCAAATCGTAAAGTATTTTGCTATGGCTGCGGTGCGCCTAATATATATAAACCTAACTGCCATGTCTGTTCTGAGTCAAAAAACTCAGAGTCGGGTGCACAGAGAGGTGCACGCAAACCGATGACGACCAAAACCCACCAGTCAACCAGCACAGAATAAAATTATTAACCAATAATTCGTCTAGTAACAACTTAACCAGTTGTAAAAAACTAAGTTCATCATTTAATCAACCTTTGACTTACGTCCCTTTGCTAAAACCCCTAAAACCTTTACATATTAGCCTAGAAGAGTACAATGCAGCACGCAAATGCATTTTTAATTATTTTCATACGACCAAATCCAAAACACGCTCTAGTCAGCGTATTCGTTCGTATTGGCAGAGAGTGAAGTCTAATCAGAAAAAGTTGTTGAGTGCCATATCTGATACTCATAATGACATTTGTCCATATGCGGAAATAAAACTATTCGGCAGCATGCTAACCGGCTTGTTAGACACTGGTGCAGCAATTAGTTGCATTGGGCAGATGCTGCACGCATTTTTTTAGAAAATCACAACAACTTTAAAAAATTTAATTCTGTTGTACGTACGGCAGATGGAAAGTCGCAGGATGTTGTTGGTCAAGTTGAAACCGATATAACCTTTCACGGAATTTCCAAAAGAATTACAATTTTTATCATACCAAGTTTAGGGATTGATTTTTGGAAATCATTTAATCTTTTACCCAAAGAATTTTTCGGCGATGTTGATTCTATTCTAAAACCAACATTATTTCCCATGTGATTGATGTTGGTGACGCCAAGCCTATTAAACAAAGGTATTTTCCTGTGTCTCCCGCAATTGAGAAGTTAATATACGCGGAAGTTGAGCGAATGCTGGAGTTGGGAATCATTGAGGAGTCGGACAGTGCTTGGTCGTCACCGATTGTTCTAGTGCGTAAGCCAGGTAAAAATCGACTATGTTTAGATAGTAGAAAAGTAAACGCGGTAACGATAAAGGATGCGTACCCCTTGCCGAATATTGACCGTATTCTTACTCGTCTTCCGAAAGCTGAATTTATCACAAGCATTGATTTAAAAGATGCTTTTTGGCAAGTTCCATTGGATCCGGCATCTAAAGATGAAACTGCATTCACGGTGCCTGGTAAACCATTATATCAATATAAGGTTATGCCATTCGGCCTGTGCAATGCACCGCAGTCTATGTCACGTCTCATGGACAAAGTTATTTTACCTCATCTAAGAACAGCAGTTTTTATTTATCTAGATAATCTTCTGATAATATCAGATAGTTTTTCGAAACATTTAAAAGTACTTCGCGAAGTGGCAGAACACATTAAATCGTCAGGTTTGACAATTAACGTTCAAAAAAGCAAGTTTTGTCTAAAACAAGTCAGGTACTTAGGTCACATTGTAGGTAATGGAATTATACAAACTGATCCAGACAAAGTGTCTGCGATTGCCGATTTCCCTTCACCACGCTCAGTTAAACAAGTTCGGCGATTTTTGGGGATGTGCGGTTGGTATCGTAAATTTATACCAAGTTGCGCTACGGTTACTGCGCCGCTTACCGATCTGCTCAAAACAATAGAAAATTTAATTGGACTAGCGAAGCAGAGAATGCTTTTATTGAATTAAAATCTGTGTTAAGCAGCGCAGCGAATTTTGAAAAACCTTTTTTTATTCATTGCGATGCGAGTAAGACTGGGGTAGGTAGTGTTCTTGTTCAAATGAATGAAGATTTAGATGAATACCCAATAGCGTTCATGTCTAAAAAGCTAAACCACGCTCAACGGAATTATTCTGTTACGGAGCAAGAATGCTTAGCAGCTATATTAAGTGTAAAGAAATTTCGACCATACGTGGAGGGCCATGAATTTACGATAATCACTGACCATGCTTCTTTAAAATGGCTGATGACGCAGACCGACTTAAGTTCGAGGTTGGCCAGATGGGCACTAAAGCTCCAGGGATTCTGCTTTAAAATGCTGCATAGAAAAGGTATGCAAAATATTGTTCCAGATGCTCCTTCCAGAGTTAATACGGAAGATCTGTCCGCCCTGGGAACTGACAGTGGTTTGTTTGTTGACTAAAATTCCACTAATTTTCAATCAGATGAATATTTGGCTTTAGTAGGGAAGGTAAGAGAAAATGATAGTCAATTTCCAGACATAAAAGTTGTGGACGGTTTTGTGTATAGAAGAACAGAGCATGCAGCTACATGATGATCTCAGTTGGAAATTATGGATACCTAGATGTATGGTTAATGAAGTTTTAAAAAAAGCGCATGATGACACATTGTCATCACATAATGGCATAAATAAAACCATTGAAAGAATACGTAGATATTATTTTTGGCCTGGCTTAGTTAATGAGGTAAAATTGTATATAAATGCATGCGAAGTATGTAAGTACACAAAACACCCTAATTATGTTTTACGCCCACATATGGGAAAACCAGCAGGTACACAAAGATTTTTCCAGAAATCATATGTAGATTTCTTAGGTCCATATCCCCGTGCACGGTCTGGAAATATAGGCATTTTTATAGTACTCGATAGTTTCTCTAAATTTCCATTTCTTAAGCCAATTAAAAAATTTACAGCCGATGTTGTAATTAAATATTTAGAATGTGATCTTTTCCATTCGTACGGCGTGTCTGAAACTATTGTGTCCGATAATGGGTCACAATTTAAGTCAAACGATTTTAATAACCTATTACAAAAGTATGGCATTAACCATGTGTATACCGCAGTGCATTCGCCACAGGCGAATGCTTCAGAACGCGTGAACCGTTCAGTAATTTCGGCCATCAGGGCGTATGTTACACCCGATCAAAAGAATTGGGATGAATTCTTAAGCCAAATTTGTTGTGCATTGCGATCCGCTACACATTCATCGATAGGTACTTCACAGTATTTCATGACGTTTGGGCAACAAATGATAACGAATGGATGCACCTATTCATTACTATTCAGAAAACTACAATTACTAGATGACAGGTCTGTAAATTTTAACAGAGAAGATTCGTTAGAGATGATCCGTAATAAAGCCGGAAGTATAATGAAAAAACAGCAGGAGCGAAATGAACGCACGTATAACCTTAGAGCGAAGGTTGTATCATTCGATGAGGGTCAGGAAGTTTACCGGCGAAACTTCAAGCAAAGCAATTTTGAACAAGGTTATAACGCAAAACTAGGACAAACATTTGTAAAGGCGCGTATACGAAAGAAATTAGGGAATTGTTACTATGAGCTGGAAGACTTACAAGGAAGACTTCTGGGCACATATCATGGAAAAGATATCCGTCAATAAAATAATAACAAAAATATATATATATATTTATAATGATAATATAGAAAAAGAAATCATAATAATTACTAATTGAAAAAAAAATTAATTCGCTATGAGCGGTATCAGCTTTTGTCGTGTAAAAAAAAAACTCCTAAAGTCTGATTTTGGGCGGGGGAATTTGTAGTGGCGCTCGTAGCCAGATAAAATAAAGAAAATATTAATTCAAACCTATTTTTTTGTTGTTGTACGAAATTGTTTTTATGCTTTAATATTTGGCCTTATTGTTAATAGTATCGCCATCTACTTGTCAGCAACATAAGATGTTACAAGCTGTGTTTAATTTCTTTTACTAAATTGTATGTTGCTTATCTCCAAATTCTGCTGTATATACTTATTGCTGTTGGAAATAAAACGCTAGTTGTTCAATTTCGCAGCATCATCGAACAAAAACTAAACTTGGTAATCTTAAAAGAAATTCTTCACGATCTTTTCTGATCAAGGCGTTCATGGCAACAAGTTGTTAAGCTCTACCGACTATTAAACCGGAACTTTTGATATACCTTTTTAAATTTGAATTTAAAATAATAATTTAAACAAACGTTTTATAAATTTGTGCGCATTATTTCTGGGAAGTATGTTTAAATTATAAATTTTATTTGAAATTGCTAAAATCTTCATAATAATTATTTAGAATATTGGCGAAGCGAAGACCAGTTTTGGGTACTTACGCCGAAAATGGTATATTAAATGTAATATTTTTCTTTGCATCTCACAACTTTTATTTTTCCATTAAAAAAAATGTGATTTAATGTAAAATGAATTAAAAAAAAAAAAATTATATGTTTGCGTTATTATAAAATTGCTTTAAAACCAGAAGAAAATTAAAATTATTTTTGATTGAAAATATAAGCAATTAATTACATTTCTGATTATTATGAGCAACTGATATATCACAAAAAAAAAAAAAAAAAAATTATATGTTGCTGGTGATAATTTTATTAAATGCAAATGTTGCGTAAATATGAAGGCATGTTGACAAACCGCAGCTGTACATTTTAAACTCCCCTCACTCCAGCTTTCTTTTCACCACGCAGCAACATACTCTCGCAACACACTCAACATTATGAAAGATCTTTCATCGTGGGAGCGCAGCGACAACAAAGTGAGTAATTTTTATTGTAACATTAATTCAGTGGTTATTACGCTGAGTGAAGTAAGTTAAATCGCTCGTATGGTTAGGATTACCAACATCCAATATTTGTAATAATTTGTTTTTTTTTATAAAAATATATATATATATTTAATTGTTTTTCAGATTAATGCATAGCAATGCATTCAATTTTAAATATATTGGATATTGGTAATCACCTTTTTTTTCCCTTCATAAAAGAAACATTTTTCGAAAAATAAAAAATTTTGATAAAAATAAAATTAAATATAATTAATAAAATAAATAAAAGGAAAAAAAACATCAAGTCTACACAAGCGCACTAAAAACAAGTTTTTTCTACCATACAAAGAAATAGATACATTTGAAAATTACTTTAACCTGAGTTTTTTTGATTTTTTAAAATCTTTATAAAAAAAAAATAAATATATATATATTAACAAAATACATAGTTTTGTTTATAATCAACCAATATACATTTTGGTGTTAGTGGTATTTTATTTTTCCCCTCATTTTATTTTTTTTTTGTATTCTATTAGATAATAAAACTAAATTATCATTTAAATATTCAACAGTCTACTGTTACAATTGTATTATTTTTGAATCAATGCATATTATTAAACAGAATTCGCGTTATCATAACGCATTTAAATGGATTTTATATTGAATTTTTATTTTATTAATCAAATTGTTGAAATGAACTTCTAAATTTAATTTTTCATTGGTTTCTGCAGAAGGTCGTGTGGTGGTGATAAACATTAGGGATCTTAAATTATTTTTTTTGGCGTTTATTAGGATCATGGTAGGGAGGGCAATTGTTGCAATAAAAACTGCAAGCAACATTCAAACTTTCGGTAATGATAGAACGCAAGTGGTTGCAAATTGTAAATCTTTTTTCTCTCTCTTCACTATATTTCGTGAGAATTTAAATTGTAAAGCCATTCGGCACGCATATTAAAATGAGATTTCTGTAGCAACGTCCATGTGATAGAATGCAATCCAAGAACACCACCCTATTAGTCGACGAGCCCAAGCCGGACATCAACGCGTGCATCCGCAGCCTATCACTTGATTAACCTTGTCCTGAAATATTTTTAAAACGTTGCATGCTACAGATAAGATTATTTATGGCGCCCAACGTGGGGCCCGACTAGTTTAAACATTTCTTACAAATTGAAGGAAAAAATATTTGTATATTTAAAAATTAGGTGTTGGTTCCCAATAATTTGTGATACTTGGCTCAATAATGATTTATGATTAATTTCGCTATTCTTTTAATATATTTCTTAATCTGTTTTGGGCGTTGGAATTTGCATAGCTATAAAGCTTATGCCATGCAACCAGTCCAATTAATATTACTCAATCTTACTGTACTTTTTTTTTGCATATCATTCTTACTTCGTTTTGCGATTGGAATAGCGGATAATTTGAAAATTTAAAGTCAACATCCGACCGCTGCATTCAAAATTAGTCTGATTTACCTCTCACCTTGCAAATATTAGCGTTCGGAACTAGTATAAGCTTGAAAATAATTTGAGTTTACTAACCAATGCTGAGTATTGCAATAGTTTTCATTAGTATCCTTTTCCTATGCTTTTATTTCTAATTTGCTTTTATCTTGTCTATATATATTCCGAAGGTTTTTATTTGAAATCATTGCCACACTGACTGTTAAGCGTAGAAACCGATGTAATTTTTCTGGTTATTTTATTTTTCCTTGTTTTATTTTTCTTTTTTTTCGTAAGTTAACAATAGTATACATACTAATAGAAAAAAAAGAATACATTTTTTTTTGAAATTATAGAGTTTTAAAAGCAATTATATATTTTTTTTTGTTAGTTTTAGTTTTTTTGACAAAATGCCTTTGCATCGTAGTAACGAGAATTTAAATGAAGCTGGAAACAGTACACCTAACTGCGATGTTTGCAATATACAAATTTTAGATCTCCCAAATTCTGTCAGGACACCCTGCAATCATATTTTTCATAAATCTTGCATTACTAAATATTTGCAAACCAACCCTTTATCTCCCATATGTGGATTTAGAATCGTTAATGATGCAAACCCTCAAACCCCTAGTAGAACCGGTGATCACGGTCATAATACTAGATTACGATCGAAAAGACAGACTAATGATAATGAGACTATAACAGAAGGAGCAGTTGGAGGAGCTGCAAACATATCTCGGCATTCTTTGCAAGATCAATCAGATCATATTACCAATCTTGTAACTGCGATGATTGGCGCACAAAAATCTGAGATCTTCGCAACACTAAGTGAACGGTTAACCCATTTAGTTGAAACCACAATAGAACAGGGTTTTAGACGTTTGAATTTACCAAATACAAATCGTAATGAATTACCTATTAATGTTTAGTCAGCGCAACCTGCGGTCGCTATGCAATCTCTTCAAACAGTAGAACAACAGACCATGGAGCAATTACTTGGCTTGTCGCCAAATTCAAATGCAAATCAAGCTTCCAATTCCAATCAAATTAACCGGGGTAGCTCTGCTGCTGGTAATCAGAATTCTCCTGGGTCTCCGGTTGCACCATCTAATACAGAGTCGTCGTTCCGTTCTGATAAAGTTGGACAAATTATTTATAACTGGAAATTGCGTTTTACTGGTGGAACTGACAGTTTTATCTATCGTGTAGAGGCATTAACTAGACAGACTTTAGGAGGGGATTTCGAACTTATGTGTCGTTACGCTAGCACACTATTCGATTCAAAAGCCAGTGATTGGTTCTGGAGGTTCCATAAATCAACTCATTATATTGGATGGAACGATCTCTGCGTAGCGTTACGGCGTCAATATAAAGATACTCGGACCGATGTTGATTACCGTGAGATGGTGCGAGATCGCAAACAAAAACAGCATGAAACATTCGATTCATTTTATGAATCAATATTAGAGCTAACAGATCGGTTAGTACAACCTTTATCCGAGAATTCTCTGGTGGAGATTTTAAGAAGAAATTTATTACCAGAAATTCAGCAGGAAATTCTAAATATTCAAATTTGTTCAGTTACACAATTACGCGAGATTTGCAGGAAAAGAGAATTCTTTCTCCAAGATGTTCATAAACAACATTCTAATACTCAATCTAAACCAATACAAAAATTTAAGCGTGTGTCAGAAATAGGGATGGAATTTTGTAATGATCAAAATGTCCAGATTGATCAAACTATCGATATGGATGATATTTCGGAAATGTCATTAATTTGTTGGAATTGTGGAAAACATGGCCATCCGTAACAAAATTGTTTAGCAAATCGTAAAGTATTTTGCTATGGCTGCGGTGCGCCTAATATATATAAACCTAACTGCCATGTCTGTTCTGAGTCAAAAAACTCAGAGTCGGGTGCACAGAGAGGTGCACGCAAACCGATGGCGACCAAAACCCACCAGTCAACCAGCACAGAATATAATTATTAACCAATAATTCGTCTAGTAACAACTTAACCAGTTGTAAAAAACAAAGTTCATCATTTAATTTACTTACGTCCCTTTGCTAAAACCCCTAAAACCTTTACATATTAGCCTAGAAGAGTACAATGCAGCACGCAAACGCATTTTTAATGATTTTCCTACGACCAAATCCAAAACACGCTCTAGTCAGCGTATTCGTTCGTATTGGCAGAGAGTGAAGTCTAATCAGAAAAAGTTTTTGAGTGCCATATCTGATACTCATAATGACATTTGTCCATATGCGGAAGTAAAACTATTCGGCAGCATGCTAACCGGCTTTTTAGACACTGGTGCAGCAATTAGTTGCATTGGCGCAGATGCTGCACGCATTTTTTTAGAAAATCACAACAACTTTAAAAAATTTAATTCTGTTGTACGTACGGCAGATGGAAAGTCGCAGGATGTTGTTGGTCAAGTTGAAACCGATATAACCTTTCGCGGAATTTCCAAAAGAATTACAATTTTTATCATACCAAGTTTAGGGATTGATTTTTGGAAATCATTTAATCTTTTACCCAAAGAATTTTTCGGCGATGTTGATTCTATTGAGTTAACAGGTGATGCGGAGCAACATTCCTTAACGGAAACGTAAATGAATCAACTCCAAAATATAATTAATTTGTTTCCCTCATTCGCTAAAGAAGGCCTTGGTAAAACCAACATTATTTCCCATGTTTGATGTTGGTGACGCCAAGCCTATTAAACAAAGGCATTTTCCTGTGTCTCCCGCAACTGAGAAGTTAATATACGCGGAAGTTGAGCGAATGCTGGAGTTGGGAATCATTGAGGAGTCGGACAGTGCTTGGTCGTCACCGATTGTTCTAGTGCGTAAGCCAGGTAAAAATCGACTATGTTTAGATAGTAGAAAAGTAAACGCGGTAACGATAAAGGATGCGTACCCCTTGCCGAATATTGACCGTATTCTTAGTCGTCTTCCGAAAGCTGAATTTATCACAAGCATTGATTTAAAAGATGCTTTTTGGCAAGTTCCATTGGATCCGGCATCTAAAGATAAAACTGCATTCACGGTGCCTGGTAAACCATTATATCAATATAAGGTTAAGCCATTCGGCCTGTGCAATGCACCGCAGTCTATGTCACGTCTCATGGACAAAGTTATTCCGCCTCATCTAAGAACAGCAGTTTTTATTTATCTAGATGATCTTCTGATAATATCAGATAGTTTTTCGAAACATTTAAAAGTACTTCGCGAAGTGGCAGAACACATTAAATCGTCAGGTTTGACAATTAACGTTCAAAAAAGCAAGTTTTGTCTAAAACAAGTCAGGTACTTAGGTCACATTGTAGGTAATGGAATTATACAAACTGATCCAGACAAAGTGTCTGCGATTGCCGATTTCCCTTCACCACGCTCAGTTAAACAAGTTCGGTGTTCTTGTTCAAATGAATGAAGATTTAGATGAATACCCAATAGCGTTCATGTCGAAAAAGCTAAACCACGCTCAACGGAATTATTCTGTTACGGAGCAAGAATGCTTAGCAGCTATATTAAGTGTAAAGAAATTTCGACCATACGTGGAGGGCCATGAATTTACGATAATCACTGACCATGCTTCTTTAAAATGGCTGATGACGCAGACCGACTTAAGTTCGAGGTTGGCCAGATGGGCACTAAAGCTCCAGGGATTCTGCTTTAACATGCTGCATAGAAAAGGTATCCAAAATATTGTTCCAGATGCTCCTTCCAGAGTTAATACGGAAGATCTGTCCGCCCTGGGAACTGACAGTGGTTTGTTTGTTGACTAAAATTCAACTAATTTTCAATCAGATGAATATTTGGCTTTAGTAGGAAAGGTAAGAGAAAATGATAGTCAATTTCCAGACATAAAAGATGTGGACGGTTTTGTGTATAGAAGAACAGAGCATGCAGCTACATGATGATCTCAGTTGGAAATTATGGATACCTAGATGTATGGTTAATGAAGTTTTAAAAAAAGCGCATGATGACACATTGTCATCACATAATGGCATAAATAAAACCATTGAAAGAATACGTAGATATTATTTTTGGCCTGGCTTAGTTAATGAGGTAAAATTGTATATAAATGCATGCGAAGTATGTAAGTACACAAAACACCCTAATTATGTTTTACGCCCACATATGGGAAAACCAGCAGGTACACAAAGATTTTTCCAGAAATCATATGTAGATTTCTTAGGTCCATATCCCCGTGCACGGTCTGGAAATATAGACATTTTTATAGTACTCGATAGTTTCTCTAAATTTCCATTTCTTAAGCCAATTAAAAAATTTACAGCCAATGTTGTAATTAAATATTTAGAATGTGATCTTTTCCATTCGTACGGCGTGTCTGAAACTATTGTGTCCGATAATGGGTCACAATTTAAGTCAAACGATTTTAATAACCTATTACAAAAGTATGGCATTAACCATGTGTATACCGCAGTGCATTCGCCACAGGCGAATGCTTCAGAACGCGTGAACCGTTCAGTAATTTCGGCCATCAGGGCGTATGTGACACCCGATCAAAAGAATTGGGATGAATTCTTAAGCCAAATTTGTTGTGCATTGCGATCCGCTACACATTCATCGATAGGTACTTCACAGTATTTCATGACGTTTGGGCAACAAATGATAACGAATGGATGCACCTATTCATTACTATTCAGAAAACTACAATTACTAGATGACAGGTCTGTAAATTTTAACAGAGAAGATTCGTTAGAGATGATCCGTAATAAAGCCGGAAGTATAATGAAAAAAACAGCAGGAGCGAAATGAACGCACGTATAACCTTAGAGCGAAGGTTGTATCATTCGATGAGGGTCAGGAAGTTTACCGGCGAAACTTCAAGCAAAGCAATTTTGAACAAGGTTATAACGCAAAACTAGGACAAACATTTGTAAAGGCGCGTATACGAAAGAAATTAGGGAATTGTTACTATGAGCTGGAAGACTTACAAGGAAGACTTCTGGGCACATATCATGGAAAAGATATCCGTCAATAAAATAATAACAAAAATATATATATATATATATTTATAATGATAATATAGAAAAAGAAATCATAATAATTACTAATTGAAAAAAAAATTAATTCGCTATGAGCGGTATCAGCTTTTGTCGTGTAAAAAAAAAAAAAAACTACTAAAGTCTGATTTTGGGCGGGGGAATTTGTAGTGGCGCTCGTAGCCAGATAAAATAAAGAAAATAATAATTCAAACCTATTTTTTTGTTGTTGTACGAAATTGTTTTTATGCTTTAATATTTGGCCTTATTGTTAATAGTATCGCCATCTACTTGTCAGCAACATAAGATGTTACAAGCTGTGTTTAATATCTTTTACTAAATTGTATGTTGCTTATCTCCAAATTCTGCTGTATATACTTATTGCTGTTGGAAATAAAACGCTAGTTGTTCAATTTCGCAGCATCATCGAACAAAAACTAAACTTGGTAATCTTAAAAGAAATTCTTCGCGATCTTTTCTGATCAAGGCGTTCATGGCAACAAGTTGTTAAGCTCTACCGACTATTAAACCGGAACTTTTGATATACCTTTTTTAATTTGTATTTAAAATAATAATTTAAACAAACGTTTTATAAATTTGTGCGCATTATTTCTGCGAAGTATGTTTAAATTATAAATTTTATTTGAAATTGCTAAAATCTTCATAATAATTATTTAGAATATTGGCGAAGCGAAGACCAGTTTTGGGTACTTACGCCGAAAATGGTATATTAAATGTAATATTTTTCTTTGCATCTCACAACTTTTATTTTTCCATTAAAAAAATGTGATTTAATGTAAAATGAATTAAAAAAAAAAAAATTATATGTTTGCGTTATTATAAAATTGCTTTAAAACCAGAAGAAAATTAAAATTATTTTTGATTGAAAATATAAGCAATTAATTACATTTCTGATTATTATGAGCAACTGATATATCACAAAAAAAAAAAAAAAAAATTATATGTTGCTGGTGATAATTTTATTAAATGCAAATGTTGCGTAAATATGAAGGCATGTTGACAAACCGCAGCTGTACATTTTAAACTCCCCTCACTCCAGCTTTCTTTTCACCACGCAGCAACATACTCTCGCAACACACTCAACATTATGAAAGATCTTTCATCGTGGGAGCGCAGCGACAACAAAGTGAGTAATTTTTATTGTAACATTAATTCAGTGGTTATTACGCTGAGTGAAGTAAGTTAAATCGCTCGTATGGTTAGGATTACCAACATCCAATATTTGTAATAGTTTGTTTTTTTTTATAAAAATATATATATATATATTTAATTGTTTTTCAGATTAATGCATTCAATTTTAAATATATTGGATATTGGTAATCACCTTTTTTTTCCCTTCATAAAAGAAACATTTTTCGAAAAATAAAAAATTTTGATAAAAATAAAATTAAATATAATTAATAAAATAAATAAAAGGAAAAAAAACATCAAGTCTACACAAGCGCACTAAAAACAAGTTTTTTCTACCATACAAAGAAATAGATACATTTGAAAATTACTTTAACCTGAGTTTTTTTGATTTTTTAAAATCTTTATAAAAAAAAAATAAATATATATATATTAACAAAATACATAGTTTTGTTTATAATCAACCAATATACATTTTGGTGTTAGTGGTATTTTATTTTTCCCCTCATTTTATTTTTTTTTTGTATTCTATTAGATAATAAAACTAAATTATCATTTAAATATTCAACAGTCTACTGTTACAATTGTATTATTTTTGAATCAATGCATATTATTAAACAGAATTCGCGTTATCATAACGCATTTAAATGGATTTTATATTGAATTTTTATTTTATTAATCAAATTGTTGAAATGAACTTCTAAATTTAATTTTTCATTGGTTTCTGCAGAAGGTCGTGTGGTGGTGATAAACATTAGGGATCTTAAATTATTTTTTTTGGCGTTTATTAGGATCATGGTAGGGAGGGCAATTGTTGCAATAAAAACTGCAAGCAACATTCAAACTTTCGGTAATGATAGAACGCAAGTGGTTGCAAATTGTAAATCTTTTTTCTCTCTCTTCACTATATTTCGTGAGAATTTAAATTGTAAAGCCATTCGGCACGCATATTAAAATGAGATTTCTGTAGCAACGTCCATGTGATAGAATGCAATCCAAGAACACCACCCTATTAGTCGACGAGCCCAAGCCGGACATCAACGCGTGCATCCGCAGCCTATCACTTGATTAACCTTGTCCTGAAATATTTTTAAAACGTTGCATGCTACAGATAAGATTATTTATGGCGCCCAACGTGGGGCCCGACTAGTTTAAACATTTCTTACAAATTGAAGGAAAAAATATTTGTATATTTAAAAATTAGGTGTTGGTTCCCAATAATTTGTGATACTTGGCTCAATAATGATTTATGATTAATTTCGCTATTCTTTTAATATATTTCTTAATCTGTTTTGGGCGTTGGAATTTGCATAGCTATAAAGCTTATGCCATGCAACCAGTCCAATTAATATTACTCAATCTTACTGTACTTTTTTTTTGCATATCATTCTTACTTCGTTTTGCGATTGGAATAGCGGATAATTTGAAAATTTAAAGTCAACATCCGACCGCTGCATTCAAAATTAGTCTGATTTACTTCTCACCTTGCAAATATTAGCGTTCGGAACTAGTATAAGCTTGAAAATAATTTGAGTTTACTAACGAATGCTGAGTATTGCAATAGTTTTCATTAGTATCCTTTTCCTATGCTTTTATTTCTAATTTGCTTTTATCTTGTCTATATATATTCCGAAGGTTTTTATTTGAAATCATTGCCACACTGACTGTTAAGCGTAGAAACCGATGTAATTTTTCTGGTTATTTTATTTTTCCTTGTTTTATTTTTCTTTTTTTTCGTAAGTTAACAATAGTATACATACTAATAGAAAAAAAAGAATACATTTTTTTTTGAAATTATAGAGTTTTAAAAGCAATTATATATTTTTTTTTTGTTAGTTTTAGTTTTTTTGACAAAATGCCTTTGCATCGTAGTAACGAGAATTTAAATGAAGCTGGAAACAGTACACCTAACTGCGATGTTTGCAATATACAAATTTTAGATCTCCCAAATTCTGTCAGGACACCCTGCAATCATATTTTTCATAAATCTTGCATTACTAAATATTTGCAAACCAACCCTTTATCTCCCATATGTGGATTTAGAATCGTTAATGATGCAAACCCTCAAACCCCTAGTAGAACCGGTGATCACGGTCATAATACTAGATTACGATCGAAAAGACAGACTAATGATAATGAGACTATAACAGAAGGAGCAGTTGGAGGAGCTGCAAACATATCTCGGCATTCTTTGCAAGATCAATCAGATCATATTACCAATCTTGTAACTGCGATGATTGGCGCACAAAAATCTGAGATCTTCGCAACACTTAGTGAACGGTTAACCCATTTAGTTGAAACCACAATAGAACAGGGTTTTAGACGTTTGAATTTACCAAATACAAATCGTAATGAATTACCTATTAATGTTTAGTCAGCGCAACCTGCGGTCGCTATGCAATCTCTTCAAACAGTAGAACAACAGACCATGGAGCAATTACTTGGCTTGTCGCCAAATTCAAATGCAAATCAAGCTTCCAATTCCAATCAAATTAACCGGGGTAGCTCTGCTGCTGGTAATCAGAATTCTCCTGGGTCTCCGGTTGCACCATCTAATACAGAGTCGTCGTTCCGTTCTGATAAAGTTGAACAAATTATTTATAACTGGAAATTGCGTTTTACTGGTGGAACTGACAGTTTTATCTATCGTGTAGAGGCATTAACTAGACAGACTTTAGGAGGGGATTTCGAACTTATGTGTCGTTACGCTAGCACACTATTCGATTCAAAAGCCAGTGATTGGTTCTGGAGGTTCCATAAATCAACTCATTATATTGGATGGAACGATCTCTGCGTAGCGTAACGGCGTCAATATAAAGATACTCGGACCGATGTTGATTACCGTGAGCTGGTGCGAGATCGCAAACAAAAACAGCATGAAACATTCGATTCATTTTATGAATCAATATTAGAGCTAACAGATCGGTTAGTACAACCTTTATCCGAGAATTCTCTGGTGGAGATTTTAATAAGAAATTTATTACCAGAAATTCAGCAGGAAATTCTAAATATTCAAATTTTTTCAGTTACACATTTACGCGAGATTTGCAGGAAAAGAGAATTCTTTCTCCAAGATGTTCATAAACAACATTCTAATACTCAATCTAAACCAATACAAAAATTTAAGCGTGTGTCAGAAATAGGGATGGAATTTTGTAATGATCAAAATGTCCAGATTGATCAAACTATCGATATGGATGATATTTCGGCAATGTCATTAATTTGTTGGAATTGTGGAAAACATGGCCACCCGTAACAAAATTGTTTAGCAAATCGTAAAGTATTTTGCTATGGCTGCGGTGCGCCTAATATATATAAACCTAACTGCCATGTCTGTTCTGAGTCAAAAAACTCAGAGTCGGGTGCACAGAGAGGTGCACGCAAACCGATGGCGACCAAAACCCACCAGTCAACCAGCGCAGAATATAATTATTAACCAATAATTCGTCTAGTAACAACTTAACCAGTTGTAAAAAACTAAGTTCATCATTTAATCAACCTTTTACTTACGTCCCTTTGCTAAAACCCCTAAAACCTTTACATATTAGCCTAGAAGAGTACAATGCAGCACGCAAACGCATTTTTAATGATTTTCATACGACCAAATCCAAAACACGCTCTAGTCAGCGTATTCGTTCGTATTGGCAGAGAGTGAAGTCTAATCAGAAAAAGTTTTTGAGTGCCATATCTGATACTCATAATGACATTTGTCCATATGCGGAAGTAAAACTATTCGGCAGCATGCTAACCGGCTTTTTAGACACTGGTGCAGCAATTAGTTGCATTGGCGCAGATGCTGCACGCATTTTTTTAGAAAATCACAACAACTTTAAAAAATTTAATTCTGTTGTACGTACGGCAGATGGAAAGTCGCAGGATGTTGTTGGTCAAGTTGAAACCGATATAACCTTTCGCGGAATTTCCAAAAGAATTACAATTTTTATCATACCAAGTTTAGGGATTGATTTTTGGAAATCATTTAATCTTTTACCCAAAGAATTTTTCGGCGATGTTGATTCTATTGAGTTAACAGGTGATGCGGAGCAACATTCCTTAACGGAAACGCAAATGAATCAACTCCAAAATATAATTAATTTGTTTCCCTCATTCGCTAAAGAAGGCCTTGGTAAAACCAACATTATTTCCCATGTGATTGATGTTGGTGACGCCAAGCCTATTAAACAAAGGCATTTTCCTGTGTCTCCCGCAATTGAGAAGTTAATATACGCGGAAGTTGAGCGAATGCTGGAGTTGGGAATCATTGAGGAGTCGGACAGTGCTTGGTCGTCACCGATTGTTCTAGTGCGTAAGCCAGGTAAAAATCGACTATGTTTAGATAGTAGAAAAGTAAACGCGGTAACGATAAAGGATGCGTACCCCTTGCCGAATATTGACCGTATTCTTAGTCGTCTTCCGAAAGCTGAATTTATCACAAGCATTGATTTAAAAGATGCTTTTTGGCAAGTTCCATTGGATCCGGCATCTAAAGATAAAACTGCATTCACGGTGCCTGGTAAACCATTATATCAATATAAGGTTATGCCATTCGGCCTGTGCAATGCACCGCAGTCTATGTCACGTCTCATGGACAAAGTTATTCCGCCTCATCTAAGAACAGCAGTTTTTATTTATCTAGATGATCTTCTGATAATATCAGATAGTTTTTCGAAACATTTAAAAGTACTTCGCGAAGTGGCAGAACACATTAAATCGTCAGGTTTGACAATTAACGTTCAAAAAAGCAAGTTTTGTCTAAAACAAGTCAGGTACTTAGGTCACATTGTAGGTAATGGAATTATACAAACTGATCCAGACAAAGTGTCTGCGATTGCCGATTTCCCTTCACCACGCTCAGTTAAACAAGTTCGGTGTTCTTGTTCAAATGAATGAAGATTTAGATGAATACCCAATAGCGTTCATGTCTAAAAAGCTAAACCACGCTCAACGGAATTATTCTGTTACGGAGCAAGAATGCTTAGCAGCTATATTAAGTGTAAAGAAATTTCGACCATACGTGGAGGGCCATGAATTTACGATAATCACTGACCATGCTTCTTTAAAATGGCTGATGACGCAGACCGACTTAAGTTCGAGGTTGGCCAGATGGGCACTAAAGCTCCAGGGATTCTGCTTTAACATGCTGCATAGAAAAGGTATCCAAAATATTGTTCCAGATGCTCCTTCCAGAGTTAATACGGAAGATCTGTCCGCCCTGGGAACTGACAGTGGTTTGTTTGTTGACTAAAATTCAACTAATTTTCAATCAGATGAATATTTGGCTTTAGTAGGAAAGGTAAGAGAAAATGATAGTCAATTTCCAGACATAAAAGATGTGGACGGTTTTGTGTATAGAAGAACAGAGCATGCAGCTACATGATGATCTCAGTTGGAAATTATGGATACCTAGATGTATGGTTAATGAAGTTTTAAAAAAAGCGCATGATGACACATTGTCATCACATAATGGCATAAATAAAACCATGGAAAGAATACGTAGATATTATTTTTGGCCTGGCTTAGTTAATGAGGTAAAATTGTATATAAATGCATGCGAAGTATGTAAGTACACAAAACACCCTAATTATGTTTTACGCTCACATATGGGAAAACCAGCAGGTACACAAAGATTTTTCCAGAAATTATATGTAGATTTCTTAGGTCCATATCCCCGTGCACGGTCTGGAAATATAGGCATTTTTATAGTACTCGATAGTTTCTCTAAATTTCCATTTCTTAAGCCAATTAAAAAATTTACTGCCGATGTTGTAATTAAATATTTAGAATGTGATCTTTTCCATTCGTACGGCGTGCCTGAAACTATTGTGTCCGATAATGGGTCACAATTTAAGTCAAACGATTTTAATAACCTATTACAAAAGTATGGCATTAACCATGTGTATACCGCAGTGCATTCGCCACAGGCGTATGCTTCAGAACGCGTGAACCGTTCAGTTATTTCGGCCATCAGGGCGTATGTGACACCCGATCAAAAGAATTGGGATGAATTCTTAAGCCAAATTTGTTGTGCATTGCGAT
Source organism: Dryomyza anilis (assembly GCA_951804985.1). Taxonomy (NCBI): domain Eukaryota; kingdom Metazoa; phylum Arthropoda; class Insecta; order Diptera; family Dryomyzidae; genus Dryomyza; species Dryomyza anilis. Next base: position 38,865,235 of record OX638130.1, on the reverse strand, counting down.
CCGCTACACATTCATCGATAGGTACTTCACCGTATTTCATGACGTTTGGGCAACAAATGATAACGAATGGATGCACCTATTCATTACTATTCAGAAAACTGCAATTACTAGATGACAGGTCTGTAAATTTTAACAGAGAAGATTCGTTAGAGATGATCCGTAATAAAGCCGGAAGTATAATGAAAAAACAGCAGGAGCGAAATGAACGCACGTATAACCTTAGAGCGAAGGTTGTATCATTCGATGAGGGTCAGGAAGTTTACCGGCGAAACTTCAAGCAAAGCAATTTTGAACAAGGTTATAACGCAAAACTAGGACAAACATTTGTAAAGGCGCGTATACGAAAGAAATTAGGGAATTGTTACTATGAGCTGGAAGACTTACAAGGAAGACTTCTGGGCACATATCATGGAAAAGATATCCGTCAATAAAATTATAACAAAAATATATATATATATTTATAATGATAATATAGAAAAAGAAATCATAATAATTACTAATTGAAAAAAAAATTAATTCGCTATGAGCGGTATCAGCTTTTGTCGTGTAAAAAAAAAAAAAAAAACTCCTAAAGTCTGATTTTGGGCGGGGGAATTTGTAGTGGCGCTCGTAGCCAGATAAAATAAAGAAAATATTAATTCAAACCTATTTTTTTGTTGTTGTACGAAATTGTTTTTATGCTTTAATATTTGGCCTTATTGTTAATAGTATCGCCATCTACTTGTCAGCAACATAAGATGTTACAAGCTGTGTTTAATTTCTTTTACTAAATTGTATGTTTCTTATCTCCGAATTCTGCTGTATATACTTATTGCTGTTGGAAATAAAACGCTAGTTGTTCAATTTCGCAGCATCATCGAACAAAAACTAAACTTGGTAATCTTAAAAGAAATTCTTCACGATCTTTTCTGATCAAGGCGTTCATGGCAACAAGTTGTTAAGCTCTACCGACTATTAAACCGGAACTTTTGATATACCTTTTTAAATTTGAATTTAAAATAATAATTTAAACAAACGTTTTATAAATTTGTGCGCATTATTTCTGCGAAGTATGTTTAAATTATAAATTTTATTTGAAATTTCTAAAATCTTCATAATAATTATTTAGAATATTGGCGAAGCGAAGACCAGTTTTGGGTACTTACGCCGAAAATGGTATATTAAATGTAATATTTTTCTTTGCATCTCTCAACTTTTATTTTTCCATTAAAAAAAATGTGATTTAATGTAAAATGAATTAAAAAAAAATTATATGTTTGCGTTATTATAAAATTGCTTTAAAACCAGAAGAAAATTAAAATTATTTTTGATTGAAAATATAAGCAATTAATTACATTTCTGATTATTATAAGCAACTGATATAGCACAAAAAAAAAAAAAAATTATATGTTGCTGGTGATAATTTTACTAAATGCAAATGTTGCGTAAATATGAAGGCATGTAGACAAACCGCAGCTGTACATTTTAAACTCCCCTCACTCCAGCTTTCTTTTCACCACGCAGCAACATACTCTCGCAACACACTCAACATTATGAAAGATCTTTCATCGTGGGAGCGCAGCGACAACAAAGTGAGTAATTTTTATTGTAACATTAATTGAGTGGTTATTACGCTGAGTGAAGTAAGTTAAATCGCTCGTATGGTTAGGATTACCAACATCCAATATTTGTAATAATTTGTTTTTTTTTTATAAAAAAAAAATATATATATATATTTAATTGTTTTTCAGATTAATGCATAGCAATGCATTCAATTTTAAATATATTGGATATTGGTAATTACCTTTTTTTTCCCTTCATAAAAGAAACATTTTTCGAAAAATAAAAAAATTTTGATAAAAGTAAAATTAAATAAAATTAATAAAATAAATAAAAGGAAAAAAACATCAAGTCTACACAAGCGCACTAAAAACAAGTTTTTTCCACCATACAAGGCAACGCTCTTGTCTGCAAGAAATAGATACATTTGAAAATTACTTTAACCTGATTTTTTTTGATTTTTTAAAATCTTTATAAAAAAAAAAATATATATATTAACAAAATACATAGTTTTGTTTATAATCAACCAATATACATTTTGGTGTTAGTGGTATTTTATTTTTCCCCTCATTTTATTTTTTTTTTTGTATTCTATTAGATAATAAAACTAAATTATCATTTAAATATTCAACAGTCTACTGTTACAATTGTATTATTTTTGAATCAATGCATATTATTAAACAGAATTCGCGTTATCATAACGCATTTAAATGGATTTTATATTGAATTTTTATTTTATTAATCAAATTGTTGAAATGAACTTCTAAATTTAATTTTTCATTGATTTCTGCAGAAGGTCGTGTGGTGGTGATAAACATTAGGGATCTTAAATTATTTTTTTTGGCGTTTATTAGGATCATGGTAGGGAGGGCAATAGTTGCAATAAAAACTGCAAGCAACATTCAAACTTTCGGTAATGATAGAACGCAAGTGGTTGCAAATTGTAAATCTTTTTTCTCTCTCTTCACTATATTTCGTGAGAATTTAAATTGTAAAGCCATTCGGCACGCATATTAAAATGAGATTTCTGTAGCAACGTGCATGTGATAGAATGCAATCCAAGAACACCACCCTATTAGTCGACGAGCCCAAGCCGGACATCAACGCGTGCATCCGCAGCCTATCACTTGATTAACCTTGTCCTGAAATATTTTTAAAACGTTGCATGCTACAGATAAGATTATTTATGGCGCCCAACGTGGGGCCCGACGCATTTAACTAGTTTAAACTTTTCTTACAAATTGAAGGAAAAAATATTTGTATATTTAAAAATTAGGTGTTGGTTCCCAATAATTTGTGATACTTGGCTCAATAATGATATTATGATTAATTTCGCTATTCTTTTAATATATTTCTTAATCTGTTTTGGGCGTTGGAATTTGCATAGCTATAAAGCTTATGCCATGCAACCAGCCTAATTAATATTACTCAATCTTACTGTATTTTTTTTTTTTTTGCATATCATTCTTACTTCGTTTTGCGATTGGAATAGCGAATAATTTGACAATTTAAAGTCAACATCCGACCGCTGCATTCACAATTAGTCTGATTTACTTCTCACCTTGCAAATATTAGCGTTCGGAACTAGTATAAGCTTGAAAATAATTTGAGTTTACTAACCAATGCTTTTTTCCTATGCTTTTATTTCTAATTTGCTTTTATCTTGTCTATATATATTCCGAAGGTTTTTATTTGAAATTATTGCCACACTGACTGTTAAGCGTAGAAACCGATGTCATTTTTCTGGTTATTTTATTTTTCCTTGTTTTATTTTTCTTTTTTTTCGTAATTTAACAATAGTATACATACTAATAGAAAAAAAAGAATACATTTTTTTTTGAAATTATAGTTTTAAAAGCAATTATATATATTTTTTTTTGTTAGTTTTAGTTTTTTTGACAAAATGCCTTTGCATCGTAGTAACGAGAATTTAAATGAAGCTGGAAACAGTACACCTAACTGCGATGTTTGCAATATACAAATTTTAGATCTCCCAAATTCTGTCAGGACACCCTGCAATCATATTTTTCATAAATCTTGCATTACTAAATATTTGCAAACCAACCCTTTATGTCCCATATGTGGATTTAGAATCGTTAATGATGCAAACCCTCAAACCCCTAGTAGAACCGGTGATCACGGTCATAATACTAGATTACGATCAAAAAGACAGACTAATGATAATGAGACTATAACAGAAGGAGCAGTTGGAGGAGCTGCAAACATATCTCGGCATTCTTTGCAAGATCAATCAGATCATATTACCAATCTTGTAACTGCGATGATTGGCGCACAAAAATCTGAGATCTTCGCAACACTTAGTGAACGGTTAACCCATTTAGTTGAAACCACAATAGAACAGGGTTTTAGACGTTTGAATTTACCAAATACAAATCGTAATGAATTACCTATTAATGTTTAGTCAGCGCAACCTGCGGTCGCTATGCAATCTCTTCAAACAGTAGAACAACAGACCATGGAGCAATTACTTGGCTTGTCGCCAAATTCAAATCCAAATCAAGCTTCCAATTCCAATCAAATTAACCGGGGTAGCTCTGCTGCTGGTAATCAGAATTCTCCTGGGTCTCCGGTTGCACCATCTAATACAGAGTCGTCGTTCCGTTCTGATAAAGTTGGACAAATTATTTATAACTGGAAATTGCGTTTTACTGGTGGAACTGACAGTTTTATCTATCGTGTAGAGGCATTAACTAGACAGACTTTAGGAGGGGACTTCGAACTTATGTGTCGTTACGCTAGCACACTATTCGATTCAAAAGCCAGTGATTGGTTCTGGAGGTTCCATAAATCAACTCGTTATATTGGATGGAACGATCTCTGCGTAGCGTTACGGCGTCAATATAAAGATACTCGGACCGATGTTGATTACCGTGAGATGGTGCGAGATCGCAAACAAAAACAGCATGAAACATTCGATTCATTTTATGAATCAATATTAGAGCTAACAGATCGGTTAGTACAACCTTTATCCGAGAATTCTCTGGTGGAGATTTTAAGAAGAAATTTATTACCAGAAATTCAGCAGGAAATTCTAAATATTCAAATTTTTTCAGTTACACATTTACGCGAGATTTGCAGGAAAAGAGAATTCTTTCTCCAAGATGTTCATAAACAACATTCTAATACTCAATCTAAACCAATACAAAAATTTAAGCGTGTGTCAGAAATAGGGATGGAATTTTGTAATGATCAAAATGTCCAGATTGATCAAACTATCGATATGGATGATATTTCGGATATGTCATTAATTTGTTGGAATTGTGTAAAACATGGCCATCCGTAACAAAATTGTTTAGCAAATCGTAAAGTATTTTGCTATGGCTGCGGTGCGCCTAATATATATAAACCTAACTGCCATGTCTGTTCTGAGTCTAAAAACTCAGAGTCGGGTGCACAGAGAGGTGCACGCAAACCGATGGCGACCAAAACCCACCAGTCAACCAGCACAGAATAAAATTATTAACCAATAATTCGTCTAGTAACAACTTAACCAGTTGTAAAAAACTAAGTTCATCATTTAATCAACCTTTTACTTACGTCCCTTTGCTAAAACCCCTAAAACCTTTACATATTAGCCTAGAAGAGTACAATGCAGCACGCAAACGCATTTTTAATGATTTTCCTACGACCAAATTCAAAACACGCTCTAGTCAGCGTTTTCGTTCGTATTGGCAGAGGGTGAAGTCTAATCAGAAAAAGTTTTTGAGTGCCATATCTGATACTCATAATGACATTTGTCCATATGCGGAAGTAAAACTATTCGGCAGCATGCTAACCGGCTTTTTAAACACTGGTGCAGCAATTAGTTGCATTGGCGCAGATGCTGCACGCATTTTTTTAGAAAATCACAACAACTTTAAAAAATTTAATTCTGTTGTACGTACGGCAGATGGAAAGTCGCAGGATGTTGTTGGTCAAGTTGAAACCGATATAACCTTTCGCGGAATTTCCAAAAGAATTACAATTTTTATCATACCAAGTTTAGGGATTGATTTTTGGAAATCATTTAATCTTTTACCCAAAGAATTTTTCGGCGATGTTGATTCTATTGAGTTAACAGGTGATGCGGAGCAACATTCCTTAACGGAAACGCAAATGAATCAACTCCAAAATATAATTAATTTGTTTCCCTCATTCGCTAAAGAAGGCCTTGGTAAAACCAACATTATTTCCCATGTGATTGATGTTGGTGACGCCAAGCCTATTAAACAAAGGCATTTTCCTGTGTCTCCCGCAATTGAGAAGTTAATATACGCGAAAGTTGAGCGAATGCTGGAGTTGGGAATCATTGAGGAGTCGGACAGTGCTTGGTCGTCACCGATTGTTCTAGTGCGTAAGCCAGGTAAAAATCGACTATGTTTAGATAGTAGAAAAGTAAACGCGGTAACGATAAAGGATGCGTACCCCTTGCCGAATATTGACCATATTCTTAGTCGTCTTCCGAAAGCTGAATTTATCACAAGCATTGATTTAAAAGATGCTTTTTGGCAAGTTCCATTGGATCCGGCATCTAAAGATAAAACTGCATTCACGGTGCCTGGTAAACCATTATATCAATATAAGATTATGCCATTCGGCCTGTGCAATGCACCGCAGTCTATGTCACGTCTCATGGACAAAGTTATTTTGCCTCATCTAAGAACAGCAGTTTTTATTTATCTAGATGATCTTCTGATAATATCAGATAGTTTTTCGAAACATTTAAAAGTACTTCGCGAAGTGACAGAACACATTAAATCGTCAGGTTTGACAATTAACGTTCAAAAAAGCAAGTTTTGTCTAAAACAAGTCAGGTACTTAGGTCACATTGTAGGTAATGGAATTATACAAACTGATCCAGACAAAGTGTCTGCGATTGCCGATTTCCCTTCACCACGCTCAGTTAAACAAGTTCGGCGATTTTTGGGGATGTGCGGTTGGTATCGTAAATTTATACGAAGTTGCGCTACGGTTACTGCGCCGCTTACCGATCTGCTCAAAACAATAGAAAATTTAATTGGACTAGCGAAGCAGAGAATGCTTTTATTGAATTAAAATCTGTGTTAAGCAGCGCGCCAGTATTGCATAGTCCGAATTTTGAAAAACCTTTTTTTATTCATTGCGATGCGAGTAAGACTGGGGTAGGTAGTGTTCTTGTTCAAATGAATGAAGATTTAGATGAATACCCAATAGCGTTCATGTCTAAAAAGCTAAACCACGCTCAACGGAATTATTCTGTTACGGAGCAAGAATGCTTAGCAGCTATATTAAGTGTAAAGAAATTTCGACCATACGTGGAGGGCCATGAATTTACGATAATCACTGACCATGCTTCTTTAAAATGGCTGATGACGCAGACCGACTTAAGTTCGAGGTTGGCCAGATGGGCACTAAAGCTCCAGGGATTTTGCTTTAAAATGCTGCATAGAAAAGGTATCCAAAATATTGTTCCAGATGCTCCTTCCAGAGTTAATACGGAAGATCTGTCCGCCCTGGGAACTGACAGTGGTTTGTTTGTTGACTTAAATTCCACTAATTTTCAATCAGATGAATATTTGGCTTTAGTAGGAAAGGTAAGAGAAAATGATAGTCAATTTCCAGACATAAAAGTTGTGGACGGTTTTGTGTATAGAAGAACAGAGCATGCAGCTACATGATGATCTCAGTTGGAAATTTTGGATACCTAGATGTATGGTTAATGAAGTTTTAAAAAAAGCGCATGATGACACATTGTCATCACATAATGGCATAAATAAAACCATTGAAAGAATACGTAGATATTATTTTTGGCCTGGCTTAGTTAATGAGGTAAAATTGTATATAAATGCATGCGAAGTATGTAAGTACACAAAACACTCTATTTATGTTTTACGCCCACAGATGGGAAAACCAGCAGGTACACAAAGATTTTTCCAGAAATCATAGGTAGATTTCATATCCCCGTGCACGGTCTGGAAATATAGGCATTTTTATAGTACTCGATAGTTTCTCTAAATTTCCATTTCTTAAGCCAATTAAAAAATTTACAGCCGATGTTGTAATTAAATATTTAGAATGTGATCTTTTCCATTCGTACGGCGTGCCTGAAACTATTGTGTCCGATAATGGGTCACAATTTAAGTCAAACGATTTTAATAACCTATTACAAAAGTATGGCATTAACCATGTGTATACCGCAGTGCATTCGCCACAGGCGAATGCTTCAGAACGCGTGAACCGTTCAGTTATTTCGGCCATCAGGGCGTATGTGACACCCGATCAAAAGAATTGGGATGAATTCTTAAGCCAAATTTGTTGTGCATTGCGATCCGCTACACATTCATCGATAGGTACTTCACCGTATTTCATGACGTTTGGGCAACAAATGATAACGAATGGATGCACCTATTCATTACTATTCAGAAAACTACAATTACTAGATGACAGGTCTGTAAATTTTAACAGAGAAGATTCGTTAGAGATGATCCGTAATAAAGCCGGAAGTATAATGAAAAAACAGCAGGAGCAAAATGAACGCACGTATAACCTTAGAGCGAAGGTTGTATCATTCGATGAGGGTCAGGAAGTTTACCGGCGAAACTTCAAGCAAAGCAATTTTGAACAAGGTTATAACGCAAAACTAGGACAAACATTTGTAAAGGCGCGTATACGAAAGAAATTAGGGAATTGTTACTATGAGCTGGAAGACTTACAAGGAAGACTTCTGGGCACATATCATGGAAAAGATATCCGTCAATAAAATAATAACAAAAATATATATATATATTTATAATGATAATATAGAAAAAGAAATCATAATAATTACTAATTGAAAAAAAAATTAATTCGCTATGAGCGGTATCAGCTTTTGTCGTGTAAAAAAAAAAAACTCCTAAAGTCTGATTTTGGGCGGGGGAATTTGTAGTGGCGCTCGTAGCCAGATAAAATAAAGAAAATATTAATTCCAACCTATTTTTTTGTTGTTGTACGAAATTGTTTTTATGCTTTAATATTTGGCCTTATTGTTAATAGTATCGCCATCTACTTGTCAGCAACATAAGATGTTACAAGCTGTGTTTAATTTCTTTTACTAAATTGTATGTTTCTTATCTCCGAATTCTGCTGTATATACTTATTGCTGTTGGAAATAAAACGCTAGTTGTTCAATTTCGCAGCATCATCGAACAAAAACTAAACTTGGTAATCTTAAAAGAAATTCTTCACGATCTTTTCTGATCAAGGCGTTCATGGCAACAAGTTGTTAAGCTCTACCGACTATTAAACCGGAACTTTTGATATACCTTTTTAAATTTGAATTTAAAATAATAATTTAAACAAACGTTTTATAAATTTGTGCGCATTATTTCTGCGAAGTATGTTTAAATTATAAATTTTATTTGAAATTGCTAAAATCTTCATAATAATTATTTAGAATATTGGCGAAGCGAAGACCAGTTTTGGGTACTTACGCCGAAAATGGTATATTAAATGTAATATTTTTCTTTGCATCTCTCAACTTTTATTTTTCCATTAAAAAAAATGTGATTTAATGTAAAATGAATTAAAAAAAAAATATATGTTTGCGTTATTATAAAATTGCTTTAAAACCAGAAGAAAATTAAAATTATTTTTGATTGAAAATATAAGCAATTAATTACATTTCTGATTATTATAAGCAACTGATATAGCACAAAAAAAAAAAAAAATATATGTTGCTGGTGATAATTTTACTAAATGCAAATGTTGCGTAAATATGAAGGCATGTTTACAAACCGCAGCTGTACATTTTAAACTCCCCTCACTCCAGCTTTCTTTTCACCACGCAGCAACATACTCTCGCAACACACTCAACATTATGAAAGATCTTTCATCGTGGGAGCGCAGCGACAACAAAGTGAGTAATTTTTATTGTAACATTAATTGAGTGGTTATTACGCTGAGTGAAGTAAGTTAAATCGCTCGTATGGTTAGGATTACCAACATCCAATATTTGTAATAATTTGTTTTTTTTTTATAAAAAAAAAAATATATATATATTTAATTGTTTTTCAGATTAATGCATAGCAATGCATTCAATTTTAAATATATTGGATATTGGTAATCACCTTTTTTTTCCCTTCATAAAAGAAACATTTTTCGAAAAATAAAAAAATTTTGATAAAAGTAAAATTAAATAAAATTAATAAAATAAATAAAAGGAAAAAAAACATCAAGTCTACACAAGCGCACTAAAAACAAGTTTTTTCCACCATACAAGGCAACGCTCTTGTCTTCAAGAAATAGATACATTTGAAAATTACTTTAACCTGATTTTTTTTGATTTTTTAAAATCTTTATAAAAAAAAATATATATATATATTAACAAAATACATAGTTTTGTTTATAATCAACCAATATACATTTTGGTGTTAGTGGTATTTTATTTTTCCCCTCATTTTATTTTTTTTTTGTATTCTATTAGATAATAAAACTAAATTATCATTTAAATATTCAACAGTCTACTGTTACAATTGTATTATTTTTGAATCAATGTATATTATTAAACAGAATTCGCGTTATCATAACGCATTTAAATGGATTTTATATTGAATTTTTATTTTATTAATCAAATTGTTGAAATGAACTTCTAAATTTAATTTTTCATTGATTTCTGCAGAAGGTCGTGTGGTAGTGATAAACATTAGGGATCTTAAATTATTTTTTTGGCGTTTATTAGGATCATGGTAGGGAGGGCAATTGTTGCAATAAAAACTGCAAGCAACATTCAAACTTTCGGTAATGATAGAACGCAAGTGGTTGCAAATTGTAAATCTTTTTTCTCTCTCTTCACTATATTTCGTGAGAATTTAAATTGTAAAGCCATTCGGCACGCATATTAAAATGAGATTTCTGTAGCAACGTGCATGTGATAGAATGCAATCCAAGAACACCACCCTATTAGTCGACGAGCCCAAGCCGGACATCAACGCGTGCATCCGCAGCCTATCACTTGATTAACCTTGTCCTGAAATATTTTTAAAACGTTGCATGCTACAGATAAGATTATTTATGGCGCCCAATGTGGGGCCCGACGCATTTAACTAGTTTAAACTTTTCTTACAAATTGAAGGAAAAAATATTTGTATATTTAAAAATTAGGTGATAAAATTTGTGATACTTGGCTCAATAATGATATTATGATTAATTTTGCTATTCTTTTAATATATTTCTTAATCTGTTTTGGGCGTTGGAATTTGCATAGCTATAAAGCTTATGCCATGCAACCAGCCTAATTAATATTACTCAATCTTACTGTATTTTTTTTTTTTTTTTGCATATCATTCTTACTTCGTTTTGCGATTGGAATAGCGAATAATTTGACAATTTAAAGTCAACATCCGACCGCTGCATTCACAATTAGTCTGATTTACTTCTCACCTTGCAAATATTAGCGTTCGGAACTAGTATAAGCTTGAAAATAATTTGAGTTTACTAACCAATGCTTTTTTCCTATGCTTTTATTTCTAATTTGCTTTTATCTTGTCTATATATATTCCGAAGGTTTTTATTTGAAATTATTGCCACACTGACTGTTAAGCGTAGAAACCGATGTAATTTTTCTGGTTATTTTATTTTTCCTTGTTTTATTTTTCTTTTTTTTTCGTAATTTAACAATAGTATACATACTAATAGAAAAAAAAGAATACATTTTTTTTTGAAATAATAGTTTTAAAAGCAATTATATATATTTTTTTTTTGTTAGTTTTAGTTTTTTTGACAAAATGCCTTTGCATCGTAGTAACGATAATTTAAATGAAGCTGGAAACAGTACACCTAACTGCGATGTTTGCAATATACAAATTTTAGATCTCCCAAATTCTGTCAGGACACCCTGCAATCATATTTTTCATAAATCTTGCATTACTAAATATTTGCAAACCAACCCTTTATGTCCCATATGTGGATTTAGAATCGTTAATGATGCAAACCCTCAAATCCCTAGTAGAACCGGTGATCACGGTCATAATACTAGATTACGATCGAAAAGACAGACTAATGATAATGAGACTATAACAGAAGGAGCAGTTGGAGGAGCTGCAAACATATCTCGGCATTCTTTGCAAGATCAATCAGATCATATTACCAATCTTGTAACTGCGATGATTGGCGCACAAAAATCTGAGATCTTCGCAACACTTAGTGAACGGTTAACCCATTTAGTTGAAACCACAATAGAACAGGGTTTTAGACGTTTGAATTTACCAAATACAAATCGTAATGAATTACCTATTAATGTTTAGTCAGCGCAACCTGCGGTCGCTATGCAATCTCTTCAAACAGTAGAACAACAGACCATGGAGCAATTACTTGGCTTGTCGCCAAATTCAAATCCAAATCAAGCTTCCAATTCCAATCAAATTAACCGGGGTAGCTCTGCTGCTGGTAATCAGAATTCTCCTGGGTCTCCGGTTGCACCATCTAATACAGAGTCGTCGTTCCGTTCTGATAAAGTTGGACAAATTATTTATAACTGGAAATTGCGTTTTACTGGTGGAACTGACAGTTTTATCTATCGTGTAGAGGCATTAACTAGACAGACTTTAGGAGGGGACTTCGAACTTATGTGTCGTTACGCTAGCACACTATTCGATTCAAAAGCCAGTGATTGGTTCTGGAGGTTCCATAAATCAACTCGTTATATTGGATGGAACGATCTCTACGTAGCGTTACGGCGTCAATATAAAGATACTCGGACCGATGTTGATTACCGTGAGATGGTGCGAGATCGCAAACAAAAACAGCATGAAACATTCGATTCATTTTATGAATGAATATTAGAGCTAACAGATCGGTTAGTACAACCTTTATCCGAGAATTCTCTGGTGGAGATTTTAAGAAGAAATTTATTACCAGAAATTCAGCAGGAAATTCTAAATATTCAAATTTTTTCAGTTACACATTTACGCGAGATTTGCAGGAAAAGAGAATTCTTTCTCCAAGATGTTCATAAACCACATTCTAATACTCAATCTAAACCAATACAAAAATTTAAGCGTGTGTCAGAAATAGGGATGGAATTTTGTAATGATCAAAATGTCCAGATTGATCAAACTATCGATATGGATGATATTTCGGCAATGTCATTAATTTGTTGGAATTGTGGAAAACATGGCCATCCGTAACAAAATTGTTTAGCAAATCGTAAAGTATTTTGCGATGGCTGCGGTGCGCCTAATATAAATAAACCTAACTGCCATGTCTGTTCTGAGTCAAAAATCTCAGAGTCGGGTGCACAGAGAGGTGCACGCAAACCGATGGCGACCAAAACCCACCAGTCAACCAGCACAGAATAAAATTATTAGCCAATAATTCGTCTAGTAACAACTTAACCAGTTGTAAAAAACTAAGTTCATCATTTAATCAACCTTTGACTTACGTCCCTTTGCTAAAACCCCTAAAACCTTTACATCTTAGCCTAGAAGAGTACAATGCAGCACGCAAACGCATTTTTAATGATTTTCCTACGACCAAATCCAAAACACGCTCTAGTCAGCGTATTCGTTCGTATTGGCAGAGAGTGAAGTCTAATCAGAAAAAGTTTTTGAGTGCCATATCTGATACTCATAATGACATTTGTCCATATGCGGAGTAAAACTATTCGGCAGCATGCTAACCGGCTTGTTAGACACTGGTGCAGCAATTAGTTGCATTGGCGCAGATGCTGCACGCATTTTTTTAGAAAATCACAACAACTTTAAAAAATTTAATTCTGTTGTACGTACGGCAGATGGAAAGTCGCAGGATGTTGTTGGTCAAGTTGAAACCGATATAACCTTTCGCGGAATTTCCAAAAGAATTACAATTTTTATCATACCAAGTTTAGGGATTGATTTTTGGAAATCATTTAATCTTTTACCCAAAGAATTTTTCGGCGATGTTGATTCTATTGAGTTAACAGGTGATGCGGAGCAACATTCCTTAACGGAAACGCAAATGAATCAACTCCAAAATATAATTAATTTGTTTCCCTCATTCGCTAAAGAAGGCCTTGGTAAAACCAACATTATTTCCCATGTGATTGATGTTGGTGACGCCAAGCCTATTAAACAAAGGCATTTTCCTGTGTCTCCCGCAATTGAGAAGTTAATATACGCGGAAGTTGAGCGAATGCTGGATTTGGGAATCATTGAGGAGTCGGACAGTGCTTGGTCGTCACCGATTGTTCTAGTGCGTAAGCCAGGTAAAAATCGACTATGTTTAGATAGTAGAAAAGTAAAAGCGGTAACGATAAAGGATGCGTACCCCTTGCCGAATATTGACCGTATTCTTAGTCGTCTTCCGAAAGCTGAATTTATCACAAGCATTGATTTAAAAGATGCTTTTTGGCAAGTTCCATTGGATCCGGCATCCAAAGATAAAACTGCATTCACGGTGCCTGGTAAACCATTATATCAATATAAGGTTATGCCATTCGGCCTGTGCAATGCACTGCAGTCTATGTCACGTCTCATGGACAAAGTTATTCCGCCTCATCTAAGAACAGCAGTTTTTATTTATCTAGATGATCTTCTGATAATATCAGATAGTTTTTCGAAACATTTAAAAGTACTTCGCGAAGTGGCAGAACACATTAAATGACAATTGACAATTAACGTTCAAAAAAGCAAGTTTTGTCTAAAACAAGTCAGGTACTTAGGTCACATTGTAGGTAATGGAATTATACAAACTGATCCAGACAAAGTGTCTGCGATTGCCGATTTCCTTTCACCACGCTCAGTTAAACAAGTACGGCGATTTTTGGGGATGTGCGGTTGGTTTCGTAAATTTATACAAAGTTGCGCTACGGTTACTGCGCCGCTAACCGATCTGCTCAAAAACAATAGAAAATTTAATTGGAATTAAAATCTGTGTTAAGCAGCGCGCCAGTATTGCATAGTCCGAATTTTGAAAAACCTTTTTTTATTCATTGCGATGCGAGTAAGACTGGGGTAGGTAGTGTTCTTGTTCAAATTAATGAAGATTTAGATGAATACCCAATAGCGTTCATGTCTAAAAAGCTAAACCACGCTCAAAGGAATTATTCTGTTACGGAGCAAGAATGCTTAGCAGCTATATTAAGTGTAAAGAAATTTCGACCATACGTGGAGGGCCATGAATTTACGATAATCACTGACCATGCTTCTTTAAAATGGCTGATGACGCAGACCGACTTAAGTTCGAGGTTGGCCAGATACTTAAAGATATTTAAAATACTGCATAGGAAAGGTATCCAAAATATTGCCCGCCCTGGGAACTGACAGCGGTTTGTTTGTTGACTAAAATTCAACTAATTTTCAATCAGATGAATATTTGGCTTTAGTAGGAAAGGTAAGAGAAAATGATAGTCAATTTCCAGACATAAAAGTTGTGGACGGTTTTGTGTATAGAAGAACAGAGCATGCAGCTACATGATGATCTCAGTTGGAAATTATGGATACCTAGATGTATGGTTAATGAAGTTTTAAAAAAAGCGCATGATGACACATTGTCATCACATAATGGCATAAATAAAACCATTGAAAGAATACGTAGATATTATTTTTGGCCTGGCTTAGTTAATGAGGTAAAATTGTATATAAATGCATGCGAAGTATGTAAGTGCACAAAACACCCTAATTATGTTTACGCCCACAGATGGGAAAACCAGCAGGTACACAAAGATTTTTCCAGAAATTATATGTAGATTTCTTAGGTCCATATCCCCGTGGACGTTCTGGAAATATAGGCATTTTTATAGTACTCGATAGTTTCTCTAAATTTCCATTACTTAAGATGGGATTGGGATGAATTCTTAAGCCAAATTTGTTGTGCATTACGATCCGCTACACATTCATCGATAGGTACTTCACCGTATTTCATGACGTTTGGGCAACACATGATAACGAATGGATGCATCTATTCATTACTAAGATGACAGGTCTGTAAATTTTAACAGAGATGATCCGTAATAAATCCGGAAGTATAATGAAAAAACAGCAGGAGCGAAATGAACGCACGTATAACCTTAGAGCGAAGGTTGTATCATTCGATGAGGGTCAGGAAGTTTTCCTGCGAAACTTCAAGCAAAGCAATTTTGAACAAGGTTATAACGCAAAACTAGGACAAACATTTGTAAAGGCGCGTATACGAAAGAAATTAGGGAATTGTTACTATGAGCTGGAAGACTTACAAGGAAGACTTCTGGGCACTTGTCATGGAAAAGATATCCGTCAATAAAATAATAACAAAAAAATATATATATATATATATTTATAATGATAATATAGAAAAAGAAATCATAATAATTACTAATTGAAAAAAAAATTAATTCGCTACGAGCGGTATCAGCTTTTGTCGTGTAAAAAAAAAAAAACTCCTAAAGTCTGATTTTGGGAGGGGGATTTTGTAGTGGCGCTCGTAGCCAGATAAAATAAAGCAAATATTAATTCAAACCTATTTTTTTGTTGTTGTACGAAATTGTTTTTATGCTTTAATATTTGGCCTAATTGTTAATAGTATCGCCATCTACTTGTCAGCAACATAAGATGTTACAAGCTGTGTTTAATTTCTTTTACTAAATTGTATGTTTCTTATCTCCGAATTCTGCTGTATATACTTATTGCTGTTGGAAATAAAACGCTAGTTGTTCAATTTCGCAGCATCATCGAACAAAAACTAAACTTGGTAATCTTAAAAGAAATTCTCCACGATCTTTTCTGATCAAGGCGTTCATGGCAACAAGTTGTTAAGCTCTACCGACTATTAAACCGGAACTTTTGATATACCTTTTTAAATTTGAATTTAAAATCATAATTTAAACAAAAGTTTTATAAATTTGTGCGCATTATTTCTGCGAAGTATGTTTAAATTATAAATTTTATTTGAAATTGCTAAAATCTTCATAATAATTATTTAGAATATTGGCGAAGCGAAGACCAGTTTTGGGTACTTACGCCGGAATTTGGGTTCTTTAAACCTAAAATAATATTTCTTTGCAATCATATTTTGCGAACATAGTTTTGTAAAAAAAAATAAAAAAGAAAAACGTAAGTTAATTAAAGACAAAAAAAAAAGGGAAAAAGTGTAATTTAAAAATAAATATATGTTTTGTTTAAGGTATATTTTTGATTCGGTGGAGTAACGCCAATAATTGCCAAAAATTTGATCAAGGCGTTCATGGCATCGGAACTTTTGATATACCTTTTTAAATTTGAATTTAAAATAATAATTTAAACAAAAGTTTTAAAAATTTGTGCGCATTATTTCTGCGAAGTATGTTTAAATTATAAATTTTATTTGAAATTGCTAAAATCTTCATAATAATTATTTAGAATATTGGCGAAGCGAAGACCAGTTTTGGGTACTTACGCCGAAATTTGGGTTCTTTAAACCAAAAATAATATTTCTTTGCAATCATATTTTGCGAACATATAATAATAATAGTTTGGCGCTACAGTCCTGTATAGAACTTCGGCCGAGCTCTCTCACCAATTTGAGTTGTGCGTGTTATATTTGTACTCAAAGTGGTGGGACCTACAGTTTATTGCCGAATCCGAACGGCGGGTGAGAGCTTTTTCATAGGCAATGGTTTTACTCTCGTAGATTTGCCATTTACTGACGAGAGGTAGCGCGGTATAGAAAAATGTAAAATGAAAAGATGTTGTTAGCCCCAGTCCAGGCTTGAACCGGGGACCTTTCGGCTCGCAGTCCAACGCACTAACCACTGAGCTACCGCGGCTAAAAAGTTTTGTAAAAAAAAAAAGAAAAACGTAAGTTAATTAAAGACAAAAAAAAAAAGGGAAAAAGTGTAATTTAAAAATAAATATATGTTTTGTTTAAGGTATATTTTTGATTCGGTGGAGTAACGCCAATAATTGCCAAAAATTATAACTTCGTATTTCATTTTTTTATCTTCTGGTGTCAACTCCGAAAGGGTAATTTCTCTTATTTTATTTATAAATCTATAATTTTGATATCGAAAAATTTAATTCAGATTGGCACCAACAATCGAAAGTTCCCGCTCGCTCTCACGCATCAGCTCTAATTCTAAAGGGCAGTCCTATTCGACGCGCAACTTCGATCGGATCTCAGGAAAAATACCGGAAAAAAAAGGAAAAGGAAAAATTGTGCTAAAATTTATAAAAAAATAAATTGCTATTCTATCAATTTGCAAGAAAACGTAAAAGAAAAAAAGAATACAAATCCTAAAAGAAAAATTAAGTGTAGAAGAAGTGGTAAAGAAGAGAAAACCAAACTGAATATGATAGTCATAAATAAGGTAAAAAAAAAAATTGAGGAAAAATTTGAAGAGTGATTTTAAATTAATAAGTCATATGAAAAAAAAAATATATAGTTAAAAATGCAGGAAAAAAAATGTATAGAAAAATATTTACAAAAAAAAAATAATGCTTAAAGTGAAAAGTGAGTGGAAAAAAAAATTACATGTAGTAAAATCCTGTTAATTTATAAAAGAAAAAAATCAAAGTCAGTCAAGGTTAAAGAAAAAATGTATATATATAAATCGGCCTAGCAACAAGAAATTCGATAATGCTAAGCGTCATGCATGAATAAAAGTTGAGAGAAAATGTTATATTAAATGTAATATTTTTCTTTGCATCTCACAACTTTTATTTTTCCATTAAAAAAAATGTGATTTAATGTAAAATGAATTAAAAAAAAAAATTATATGTTTGCGTTATTATAAAATTGCTTTAAAACC
Organism: Dryomyza anilis; assembly: GCA_951804985.1. NCBI lineage: Eukaryota > Metazoa > Arthropoda > Insecta > Diptera > Dryomyzidae > Dryomyza > Dryomyza anilis. Next base: position 38,847,000 of record OX638130.1, on the reverse strand, counting down.
AGAAGAAAATTAAAATTATTTTTGATGAAAATATAAGCAATTAATTAAATTGCTGATTATTATGAGCAACTGATATATCACAAAAAAAAAAAAAAAATTATATGTTGCTGGTGATAATTTTACTAAATGCAAATGTTGCGTAAATATGAAGGCATGTTGACAAACCGCAGCTGTACATTTTAAACTCCCCTCACTCCAGCTTTCTTTTCACCACGCAGCAACATACTCTCGCAACACACTCAACATTATGAAAGATCTTTCATCGTGGGAGCGCAGCGACAACAAAGTGAGTAATTTTTATTGTAACATTAATTGAGTGGTTATTACGCTGAGTGAAGTAAGTTAAATCGCTCGCATGGTTAGGATTACCAACATCCAATATTTGTAATAATTTGTTTTTTTTTTATAAAAAAAATATACATATTTAAAAACAAGCACTAAAAACAAGTTTTTCCACCATACAAGGGAACCCTCTGGTCTGCAAGAAATAGATACATTTGAAAATTACTTTAACCTGATTTTTTTTTGATTTTTTTAAATCTATAAAAAAAAAAAAAAAAAAATATATATATATATATATACATATATATATATATATATATATATATATATATATATATATATATATATATATATATATATTAACAAAATACATAGTTTTGTTTATAATCAACCAATATACATTTTGGTGTTAGTGGTATTTTATTTTTCCCCTCATTTTATTTTTTTTTGTATTCTATTAGATAATAAAACTAAATTATCATTTAAATATTCAACAGTCTACTGTTACAATTGGATTATTTTTGAATCAATGCATATTATTATACAGAATTCGCGTTATCATAACGCATTTAAATGGATTTTATATTGAATTTTTATTTTATTAATCAAATTGTTGAAATTAACTTCTAAATTTAATTTTTCATTGGTTTCTGCAGAAGTTCGTGTGGTGGTGATAAACATTAGGGATCTTAAATTATTTTTTTGGAGTTTATTAGGATCATGGTAGGGAGGGCAATTGTTGCAATAAAAACTGCAAGCAACATTCAAACTTTCGGTAATGATAGAACGCAAGTGGTTGCAAATTGTAAATCTTTTTTCTCTCTCTTCACTATATTTCGTGAGAATTTAAATTGTAAAGCCATTCGGCACGCATATTAAAATGAGATTTCTGTAGCAACGTGCATGTGATAGAATGCAATCCAAGAACACCACCCTATAAGTCGACGAGCCAAAGCCGGACATCAACGCGTGCATCCGCAGCCTATCACTTGATTAACCTTGTCCTGAAATATTTGTAAAACGTTGCATGCTACAATATTCAGGAAGATTACCCATAAAAATAAATTTTAATTTTTGCAGAATGTGAAGCTACTGTTTTAAAATTTGTTAATATCATTCGCAAGGAGCAGGAATAATCATGGTTGGATTATCAGAGAGAATCATTGACTAATAAACGAAGATCATTCAGAAGCAACATTTTCAACAAGTTAAAACAACTAATATCGAATAAGAACGTTGTTTCTAATTCAAAAATATAAACTCTGTAACCTATATATAATTGACATAGAAGGAATAATTAGTTGGAGGCGGGATCGAAAAATCATGGCTATCTTTTGAACGAGGCATCCAATATTAATGCCTCAAGTCTTGTATTCACTATGTCATATTCAAGGCAGAAAAAAATGACATAAATGTCTTCTCTGAAATTTTATGCCATATGCGTTTTCATTAAATACAAAAAAACTGACTAGAAATCGATATTGCACTGCTGGTCAAATGCCTTTGAATTTTGATAACAGATAACTGACATGTAGTTTTCACTAATCAAAAATACTACTGTTTTTTAAATTTACTACTGTTGACAATTGACAACATTTTTGAAAGTATAATGTAAAAATTCAAACTGCAAAGAATATTAATTCAAAACTAAATTAAATAAAAAAAGGCTAATATCGATATGCTTTTTGTTTAGTGACAGTAATTAAATCAATAAAGATGAAAAGTGAAAAAAAAAAGGAGTGGTGGATTAGACCAGCATTGAGGGACGCTGCCGAGAGGTAGTGCGGTATAGAAAAATGTTCTATGAAAAGATGTTGTTAGCCCAGTCCAGGCTTGAACCGAGGACCTTTCGGCTCGCAGTCCAACGCACTAACCACTGAGCTACCGCGGCTTCTGCAGTTCTATTTACGAGGCATTAAAAGAAGAGGTTTTTTTAGATGTATTTACATATCCTTCATAAATGTTGACAACTACACAAGTTTTTCAAGGTTCCAAGTACTTCCGAAGGACAAAGTTTGCCAATAATTTTGAGCAACGTTGGAATTTCCCAATTTGCTGTGGAGCGTTACACTGTGTGCCAAAACGCTCTTAAATCGGGTGAAATTCAGCATTGTCGGAACCACTCAACCGATTTTAAAAATTTTAAAAGTGTTGTATAGAGCAAACTTGAAAGACTTTAAGTTTTAAAATTGTAGTTTGTATCTTTAATAGTAATAGAGATAAATATCGGTAAAGTTGAGATTTTTTTCATGAAAAACTTTTCAAAAATTGTAAAAAATCCAAAAGTTATCCGATTTTAAAAATTCTTTTGTTTATGAAAAGCTAACATTGAGATCTAAAGAAAATATGCTTGCATGAGAAACTATCTTGTTTTGTTTTAAAGATATGGAATTGAAAATGAATTTTTGTATTCATTTTTGAAGACTTTACTTTCATATTTATACATATTTTGTACATTTTATCATGAAATCAAAAGATTTTTATAAAACTTTTATAAACAATTAACACGTAAATCATAAAGTGAAAACAGTTTTTAAATATCTGAAGTGGTTTAGTAAATATAAAATTGTAAAGTCAACATTTTTTTATTTTCCATTTTTTAATTTTTTTTGAAAACTGGACTTTTACGCAAATCTACGTAAGCATTTTTTCCTTCGGTATCATGTACTTTTGTTATATTTTTTTGATAGATAACATTACTGAGAATCTTTTAAATGATATAACTTATCCAAAATAAACTTAACCAATCTGGAAACACTGGTCAAAGTTCAGGTTTTTAAAATTTAATTTTGACTTTGACCCCCTGCTGAAAAGTTTTCAAAGTCAAAAGTCAAATTTAAAGTAAGCAGTTTTAAGGACGAGTTATTTCTACGTATTTTTGATCTTTACGCCCTTTATTCATGTTTATTCATGATCATAAGGTTAATACTTATTTAGATATATTCAATTCAATGATGGAAAATAAAAAAAATGGAAAATAAAAAAAAATCGACTTTACAATTTTATATTTACTAAACCAATTGAGATAAAATCGGTTTTCAGTTTATGATTTATGTGTTAATTTTTTATAAATGTCCCATACAAATATTTTGATTTCATGATAAAATATACATTATATGTATAAATATGTAAAGTAAAGTCTTCAAAAATTAAAAAAAAATCATGTTCCAGTATATATCTTTAAAACGGGATCCGTACGATATGTCGAAAAATAAAATGTCGAAACCTAAAAATGTCGAAATTTAAAAAGCCTTAAAATGCCGAAACCATTTTTGGACGAAAAAAAAATGTCGATAAATATATTAAAGCTAGAAATGTCGAAAAAAATTGAAAATAAATATGCACACATTTTTTTTATAGGAGTAAAAAATGTCGAAAATTAAAATGTCGAAATATCAAAATATCAAATCAAATTTCAAATCTTATTTGAGCCTCACCAAATCGATAGGGGTTGCAACTCACCTTCTGCGATATCAATGGAATTTTGGGACTTAATCACACTGAATTCCATTATGCACGGATCCTAAAACAGCTCAAAATTTGAATTCATAGCGAAGATTTGGATTTTCGCTACGACCGGGCTCAGAATTTTGGTGTCTGTATTTTAAATTTCGACATTTTTAGTTTTCGACATTTTATTTTTCAACATTTTTGTTTTCGACATTTTTGTTTTCGACATTTTTGTTTTCGACATTTTTGTTTTCGACATTTTTGTTTTCGACATTTTTAGGTTTCGGCATTTTTATTTTCTACATATTTGTCTTCGGTATTTTTAGTTTCGATACTTTAATTTTCGACTTATCGTACCAGACCCCTTTAAAACTAATCAAGATATACTCTCATGTAAGCACATTTTCTTTAGATCTTAATGTAAGCTTTTCATAAACAAAAGAATCGGATAACGTTTGGATTTTTTACATTGTTTGAAAGATTTTTCATTAAAAATCTCATCTTTTACAATATTTATCTTCACTACCATTAGAGATAGAATTAAAGATACCAATTTTAAACTTAAGTTCTCGCAAGTTTTCTCTGTACAACACTTTTTAATTTTTTAAAATCGGTTGAGTGGTGCCGACAATATTGAATTTCACCCGATTTATGAGCGTGCGTTAGGCACACTGTGCGTTAGACGGAAAGCTTATTATGATTCAAGCCCCCGCAAACTGTGGCTCTGAATACTTTAACTATAACAAGTTGGGAAGGTTAGATCACATGGGATCACATGAAGAATATCTATTAATTTGATAACCATATTTAAAAATGGGTAGGTGTACTGAATTTATATTTTTTTAGTTTTTTGGAACCACTAGTCGTTTCGCGGGAAAGAATTATTTTCATCTATTTGAGCATGAAGTTAATATATATTTGACCAAAAAAGTTTACCACGTATACAGTAAAATTGATCTGTATATGTAAATTTTATATGAGGTATTTTTTTTTTCACAAATTAACCAACGCTCAGGGGATGCCCCCTATACATGCAAAGCACAGTGTTGATCGTAAGAAGAGATGATAGGTTAAAGGGAGGGGGGAAAGATGGAGTAGTGTCGGTGAATGTTTGTTTTGAACTTGTCAATATCAAAAATGTCGGGAAAAACGGACGCAGGGTGATTGTTCCACAAACGAATCGTGCGACTGAAGAACGAATTCTTTCTATAATGCGTGGTTCTGTTGAGAGCCGAGTGGACTACGAAGGGGTGGGCTTGGTTTGACGCCCGAGTAGAACGAGAGAACACACGACCTGGTGGAATCAGGCCATGTATTTTCCACGAACACTTGCCGTGGTAATACCTATAAAACAGGCTTTCACACCCGACGGTCCTTCGGTGCTCAAGAGAACCAATAGACGATGAAATATTTTCATCCCCTATTAAATATATCGCACGTTGTTGGATTCGGTCCAGGAACTCCAAGGAGGATTTTGAGGCCCCTGCCCAAATGTGCAAATTGAATTCCATTTTAGACCGTATATAGGTAGTGTAGACAGTGCGTAAGTCAGCAGGAGTGAAGTATGTTTTACACCGTTTTAAAAAACCGAGGCACTTGGCCGCTTCTTTCGACACATTAAATATGTGGTCGTTCCAACGGAGATCACATTGAATTGATATGCCGCCCAGAACGTCGAGAGCAGCTGACTGCGCAATATTCACTGCACCCATATTGAGGGGAGGGAGGGGTTAATCCATTCTTTTGTGAGATAACAGACAACATTGGGTCTTGCTTGCATTAAAATCTACTCTAATTGCAACAACCCACTCGGAGATTGATTTAAGGTCATTATTGAGTGTGCCATTCATAGTGCGTCTTTTACTCTCAATCTCCAAAGAGTTGTAGAACGAGTATGAATGACAAATGTTACTGTCATCTACAAAGGAATGATTGGGTTCTGGGTCAATGAAATGTTGTTCCGAAAGAACACCGTCCATCGCAACTCGTATTGAACGACCCTGGAGAAAACTCGATATCCATCGAGTAAAAGATTCACCGACACCATATGCAATTAGTTTTGAAACGAGGGCTTTATGCCACACTCGATCAAAAGCCTTGGAAATATCGAGAGCAACAGCCTTGCTCTCTTCGAAAGGGTGAACACAATTATTCCACTTTTCGGAGAGGACCGCCATCAAGTCACCTGTGGATCTGGTCCTACGGAAACCGTATTGTCGGTCACTGAGCAATTCGTTGTGCTCAAGATAGTTCACAAGGTGGAAGTTAATTACGCTCTCCATTACCTTGGAGAGTGCAGAGCATATTGCAATGGGTCGGTAATTGGCATGGTTCGTGGCCTCGCCCTTTTTCGGAACTGGCTGGACATTGGCAACCTTCCAACAAGATGGAAAAACTCTTGTCGAGTCGGAGATGTTGAAAAGATTATGTAACGGACAAGCCAGCGTTGACGCGCACTTCTTCAACACATGGGCAGATATGCCATCTGTCCCAGAGGCTTTGTTAATGTTGAGGTTTGCTAAAACCTTTTGAACTGCCCGAGTTCGAAAATGTATCTCCGGCATTGCAGAAGAAACAAAATCGACAAAGGGCAGTGGTTGATTACTTTCTGGGAAGGTTGAATTATTTGCACATAATTCTGCCAAGAGATTGGCTTTATCAACCGGGTCAGTGAAGGTCATTCATAATAATTGTTGGAGTAGACGATGTCGTCTGATTCTTCACCTTTTTTACAAATGACCAGACATTTTTACTACCCCTGTGGTAGAGTAGGACCTTTTTGCGCGCGTTTTGTTCGTGAAGAAACTTTACGCGCACTATCACGGCATTACAGCGATTCCTAGCATGTATGCGAAGTCTTTGTGTATCATCATTCTTGTTAGAACGCCAATTCTGAATGGCTTCCTCTTCCAACCTGACTGCAATCCTGCAAGTCTCATTAAACCAAGAGTGGTCCTTAGGTTTAATGCTAATCTTTTAAAAAGGTAAGGACCGCATACCTAATAAAATCATATTTTGTACCATTAAAGCCGCGGCATTTATGTCTCTGTCAGCGAAACGCAATTTCCAATTAAAGTTGCGATAAAAATCATTCAACACAACCCAATTTACTTTTTCGTAAAGCCATACAGTCCTCTTCGGGGCTTTAATCGAAGAGGCGCGTAAACTAGAATACGAAAACTACGCGAAAACAATATAGTGGTCGGAGTTACCAAGGGGTGCAAGGACTTTTACATTATATTTTTCATGATGTGAAGTCAGAAAAAGGTCTAGGATTTTTGGGCTTTGCCCGCCGACGCGAGGAATATACGTCGACTCCTTCACCATTTGAGTGAGTTGGTTGCTCAACATAACAACCCTCCTGTGTTGATAGACCCGAGTAGCTCAACCAAGTGGCGTTGTGTATATTAAAATCGCCGGCAACAACAATTTCACTGCCTGGAAATTGCTCCAGTATATTTGAGATCGAATCAGATAAGGCATCCAGCTTATTACAGGTGGAAACCCTATCTAGATTCGGAATCCTATAAAGAAAGCACAAGTGCATGATGTGTGTTTGAATTTTGAATTTAACCCAAATAGTATTAAATTCGCTATGCGACACACTATGTTGTTGCTGCAGTTGATACGCAATGTCACTCCGAATAAATAGAACAAGGCCCCTATGGGCAGAGAATAATGGCAATAGGGATTACCAGGCACATGATCTGTACCCTCATGAACCTGGGTCTCACCTAGTGCCATTATTTGAGGCCTATGGATGGACACATACGCATATACAGAGAAAAAAATTCGCCCTCATCCCACGAACGTTGCAAAAAATCTATGCGGAATCAAATAAAACCACTCTTGTTGTTTTATTGACTTGATTTGTATATAAGATTATTCAAGACTGACTTAAAACTAATTTACATGTTGCTTATATAATATTCTTATTCTATACTGGTGACATAAGTTGCGTAAAGAGAAAGTGAGAGAACATTCACTCGTCGTTTTGATTGGCTACAAGCAAACAAACGAAAGTTTATAACAGTTACAATGCATGGTGGTCTGCAGTTGTGCACTTACCACCATGTGAGGTTTCTTAAGAATGCACTTGAGTGGCCCAGAAAATATTTATTGTCAAATAATGTTCTAGACATTATTGTGCAATTGAATTTTATTATTTTAAGTTTTAACTGGTTCGGTAAACCATTGCAACATCTGACCCAGACAGTTCTCGAATTGCATATTTTACTATTAGTGTTTAGTACAATGTGCAATTGGAGAACTTATGTTATTTTTTAAATAATATTGGGTGGTTTTTGGGTATGTACTATAAGTCAGCAGTTGACACAAACAAATGAGAGCGCAAAGCAGTGGCGAGTGTTATGCCTTAACCACTGCTTAGCTTACGCACTCAGTGCAGCATCAACCGTGTACGACAGTAGCGGGGACTAGGATGGGGAAGGGAAGAATAACGAAAACCAAAATACAATTGCGGCAGAGGGCATAGAACAACCCCTTTGCGTTGCCATATGCAAATAAAAAAAAACAATGCGGCGAGTGCAGCAACTCAGCAGCCTGTGCAGTTGACGAAACCGGTTATATTAGTCAATGATTCTCTCTGATAATCCAACCATGATTATTCCTGCTCCTTGCGAATGATATTGAAACAATAAATTAAAATTTTAAAAATATGAGTATGCCATTTCAGTGTGATGAGATATTCAGCAGATTACCCATAAAAATAAATTTAAATTTTTGAAGAATGTTGTAGCAACTTTTTTAAAATTTGTTAATATCATTCGCAAGGAGCAGAAATAATCATGGTTGGATTATCAGAGAGATCAATTAACATCGAATAAAAACGTTGTTTCTAACTCAAAAATATAAACTCTGTAACCTATACATAATTGACATTTTTGACATGAATATTAATGCCTCAAGTCTTGTTTTCACTATGTCATATTCAACGGCAGAAAAAAAATTACATAAATGTCTTCTCTGAAATTTTATGCCATATGCGTTTTCATTAAATACAAAAAACTGATTAGAAATTGATATTGCAGTGCTGATCAAATGCCTTTGAATTTTAACAACAGATAACTGACATGTAATTTTCACTAGACCAATCAAAAATACTACTGTTTTTTAAATTTACTACTGTTGACAATTGACAACATTTTTGAAAGTTTAATGTAAAAATTCAAACTGCAAAGAATATTAATTCAAAACTAAATTAAATAAAAAAGGCTAATATCGATATGCTTTTTGTTTAGTGACAGTAATTAAATCAATAAAGATGAAAAGTGAAAAAAAAAAGGAGTGGTGGATTAGACCAGCATTGAGGGACGAAGTCACCAATGGATTTTATTTCATGCTCAATATAAAGCTGCGTGAACAAATTTACAAATTTGGTTTACAAAATTTTTGCGGATGAATATGGAGAATTTCGACCATCTGTTGCAACGCATTGCCCCATATATTTGTAAAAACGACACCAAATTTAGGAAAGCAATTTCAGCCGGGGAGCGATTGGCAGTAACACTACTATATCTGGCAACAGCCGATAGCTTTTCCAGACTAATGAGCGTTTTTCTTTTGGGAAAGACAACTATATGTCATATCATTCGCGAGACATGCAGTTCTATTAATAATAATAGTTTAGCACTACAGTCCTATAAGAACTTAGGCCAAGCTCTCCCACCATTTTGAGCTGTGCGTATTATATTTGTACTCAAAGTGGTGGGACCTACAGACCAAACTTGAAAGATCTTCAGTTTTAAAATTGTAGTTTGTATCTTTAATGGTAATGGAGATAAATATCGGTAAAGTTGAGATTTTACATGAAAAACTTTTCAAAAATTGTAAAAAATCCAAAAGTTATCCGATTTTTAAAATTCTTTTGTTTATGAAAAGCTTACATTGAGATCTAAAGAAAATGTGCTTACATGAGAAAATATCTTGTTTTGTTTTAAAGATATAGAATTGAACATGAATTTTTGTTTTAATTTTTGAAGACTTACTTTCATATTTATACATATTTTGTACATTTTATCATGAAAATAAAAGAATTTCATGAAACTTTTATAAACAATTAACACGTTAATCATAAAGTGAAAACCATTTTTAAATATCTGAAGTGGTTTAGTAAATATAAAATTGTAAAGTCGAATTTTTTTTATTTTCCATTTTTTAATTTTTTTTTGAAAACTGGACTTTTACGCAAATCTACGTCAGTATTTTTTCTTCGGTATTATGTACTTTTGTTATATTTTTTTTGATAGATAACTTTACTGAGAATCTTTTAAATGACATAACTTATCCAAAATATACTTAACCAATCTGGAAACACTGGTCAAAGTGCAGGTTTGTAATATTTAATTTTGACTTTGACCCCCTGCAGAAAAGTTTTCAAAGTCAAAAGTCAAATTTTAAGTAAGCAGATTAAGGACGCAGTTTTATGTACTTATGCTTTATTAAAACATTATTTGGAATATATAATAATAAAAATAAATTTAAATTTTTGAAGAATGTTGTAGCAACTTTTTTAAAATTTGTTAATATCATTCGCAAGGAGCAGAAATAATCATGGTTGGATTATCAGAGAGATCAATTAACATCGAATAAAAACGTTGTTTCTAACTCAAAAATATAAACTCTGTAACCTATACATAATTGACATTTTTGACATGAATATTAATGCCTCAAGTCTTGTTTTCACTATGTCATATTCAACGGCAGAAAAAAAATTACATAAATGTCTTCTCTGAAATTTTATGCCATATGCGTTTTCATTAAATACAAAAAACTGATTAGAAATTGATATTGCAGTGCTGATCAAATGCCTTTGAATTTTAACAACAGATAACTGACATGTAATTTTCACTAGACCAATCAAAAATACTACTGTTTTTTAAATTTACTACTGTTGACAATTGACAACATTTTTGAAAGTTTAATGTAAAAATTCAAACTGCAAAGAATATTAATTCAAAACTAAATTAAATAAAAAAGGCTAATATCGATATGCTTTTTGTTTAGTGACAGTAATTAAATCAATAAAGATGAAAAGTGAAAAAAAAAAGGAGTGGTGGATTAGACCAGCATTGAGGGACGAAGTCACCAATGGATTTTATTTCATGCTCAATATAAAGCTGCGTGAACAAATTTACAAATTTGGTTTACAAAATTTTTGCGGATGAATATGGAGAATTTCGACCATCTGTTGCAACGCATTGCCCCATATATTTGTAAAAACGACACCAAATTTAGGAAAGCAATTTCAGCCGGGGAGCGATTGGCAGTAACACTACTATATCTGGCAACAGCCGATAGCTTTTCCAGACTAATGAGCGTTTTTCTTTTGGGAAAGACAACTATATGTCATATCATTCGCGAGACATGCAGTTCTATTAATAATAATAGTTTAGCACTACAGTCCTATAAGAACTTAGGCCAAGCTCTCCCACCATTTTGAGCTGTGCGTATTATATTTGTACTCAAAGTGGTGGGACCTACAGACCAAACTTGAAAGATCTTCAGTTTTAAAATTGTAGTTTGTATCTTTAATGGTAATGGAGATAAATATCGGTAAAGTTGAGATTTTACATGAAAAACTTTTCAAAAATTGTAAAAAATCCAAAAGTTATCCGATTTTTAAAATTCTTTTGTTTATGAAAAGCTTACATTGAGATCTAAAGAAAATGTGCTTACATGAGAAAATATCTTGTTTTGTTTTAAAGATATAGAATTGAACATGAATTTTTGTTTTAATTTTTGAAGACTTACTTTCATATTTATACATATTTTGTACATTTTATCATGAAAATAAAAGAATTTCATGAAACTTTTATAAACAATTAACACGTTAATCATAAAGTGAAAACCATTTTTAAATATCTGAAGTGGTTTAGTAAATATAAAATTGTAAAGTCGAATTTTTTTTATTTTCCATTTTTTAATTTTTTTTTGAAAACTGGACTTTTACGCAAATCTACGTCAGTATTTTTTCTTCGGTATTATGTACTTTTGTTATATTTTTTTTGATAGATAACTTTACTGAGAATCTTTTAAATGACATAACTTATCCAAAATATACTTAACCAATCTGGAAACACTGGTCAAAGTGCAGGTTTGTAATATTTAATTTTGACTTTGACCCCCTGCAGAAAAGTTTTCAAAGTCAAAAGTCAAATTTTAAGTAAGCAGATTAAGGACGCAGTTTTATGTACTTATGCTTTATTAAAACATTATTTGGAATATATATATATATATATATATATATATATATATATATATATATATATATATATATATATATATATATATATATATATATATATATATTCCAAAAAATGTTTTAATAAAGCATAAGTACATAAAACTTTTGTTTATTCATGATCATAAGGTTAATACTTATTTAGATATATTCAATTTAATTTTTAGTTTTTTTATATTTTTTTCTGCTTTTTCGAAAAAAAATTCAAAAACTATATACAGATTGTTCTTATATTCGCCACATAGATTTCTCTTCTTTTCAATTTGAAAGATTAATTAGTTCTTAACAATTTTTAACCTTACTTTTTTTTGCTCGTCGACCTATATATGCAGGACAATATTATTTCAGAAAATATAATTTTTTTAAAAGGACTTGTCATAAAACCGTTATATAATGTATATATTTCCAAATTATTTTTATTAATTTTGAAGTATATACAATTAGTACACCTGAACACTTTTGTGCAGGGGGTCAAAGTCAAAATTAAATTTGAAAAACTTGAACTTTGACAATTGTTGCCAGATTGATTAAATATATTTTGGATATGTTGCATCATTTAAAAGATTCTCAGTAATGTTATATATCAAAAAAATATAACAAAAGTACATGTTATTGAAAAAAATAATACTTACGTAGATTTGCGTAAAAGTCCAGTTTTCCAAAAAAATTAAAAAATGGCAATATAAAAAAATTTCAACTTTACAATTTTATATTTACTAAACCACTTGAAATATTTAAAATCGGTTTTCAGTTTTTGATTTATGTGCTAATTTTTCATTCGCATACAAATATTTTGATTTCATGATAAAGTGTACATTCTATGTATAAATATGTAAAGTCTTCAAAAATTAAAAAAAAAATCATGTTCCAGTATATATCTTTAAAACTAATCAAGATATATTCTCATGTAAGCACATTTTCTTTAGATCTCAATGTAAGATTTTCATAAAGAAATCGGATAACTGTTGGATTTTTTACAATTTTTGAAAAAAAGTTCATGAAAAAATCTCAACTTTAACGATATTTATTTTATTTTTTGGAACCACTAGTCTTTTCGCGGGAAAACATTATTTTCATGTATTTGAGCATGAAGTCAATATATATATACCACGTATACAGTAAAAATGATTTGTAGATGTAAATTTTATATGAGGTAGTTTAATATAAGTGGTCAGATCAAAGGTCACAATGGACCGATCTCGCCAATTTTTTCGCACATACAGCGTAGGTATATAAGTTATCCATCATGAGTTTCATTTATCTAACTCTTCAATTTTTTAAGTAGTTGGGATATCAACAGACAGACAGACGGACATCACTAAATCGACTCAGGGGTCATGCTGATCAAGAATATATATACTTTTCCATACCGGAGATGCATCCTTCTGGGTGTTACAAAAGGCATACCAAGGTCATCAACGATAAATCGAGGACCTTGGAAAATTTGTCATTGATGAATATATCTACAAGAATTTCATAAAGGACATTGCATTAAAGATGTCATAGACCACATGTAATATATGCATATATCAATGAAATTCTGAAAATCCGTCATTGATGAAATGTTATTGATGACGTCATTGATGAAAACTAACATTCACGTGACATGCCCCTAAAGGTATGCAGCATTTACGTTGTGAAATACAATGTGAAATGCATACAACATACGTCTAGGGAGGGGCAGCATTTACGTGCAAAACTGAAATTTTGTGTTCGATGTCACCCTGCCATGTAATTCATAAGCCTAATTTGAGGAACCAATTTTTATAAAAGCGGTAAAATAAGCGGTAGTAATGTTGATATATGATGGCCGTTAGTAAAGTACGTTATTAGCAATAACACATACCATTCAAAATGAGAACAGAAGAAAAAAATAATATTAAATAAATAAATAAAATAAGATAAATAAAAAATAATAAAAAATAATAAAAAAAAATATAAAAATAAAATAATAAAAAAATATGTATGATAATGATTTGTGACTTCCTTGATGAATGACGTGCATGACATCGTTAATGCTACATCATGCATGAATTTGCATGGTGAAAATGCTATCGTTCATCGATGTTTCTGACCTGACATAGAGGAATCATTGATGATATTTCCTGTTGGATAGTGTAGGGTAAAATCAATCTTAGTGTAGGGTATAAATATGACATACTTTCAAGATGTAACTTCAAACATCATTCATCAACAGCATGATGCCATGGAAGATCATCTAGTCAAACTAAATACGATTTGTGTGTCTTTCGGAGCAGACATTAACCAAATTGTTAATTCTCAAAAGTATAGATGATTACGTGAAATTTCAAAAAGACATCATGCAAAGCATTATGAGAGTTTATAAAAATGGTGCTCATCAACACAGTATTACTCCAGTACAACTGCAAGATCATCTCACAAGAATCATATTGAAGCTACTAAGAGAACTTTAAATTTCTGATCAACGCGCAAAAGAAGTCTTCAAGGTATTAGAAATTCTTACACGCACAACCGAACAATATATAATTTTTGAAATCAAAATTCCACTAATTCATAAAGACCATTTATGAAATTTATTCATATCCAAATATGTTAGAAGTAAGATTCATTAGCATACGATCACAATTTCAGCATCTACTATTGAGCACATCTAAGACAAAATACTACAACCTTGATGACTTGATGATGAAATATAAGGAAATGGAAGCTATGCGGTTATGTCTTCAAACACATCCTATCCAAAAACATTGGTGAGCGGCAGGTGTGCGAAGTAGAATTACTAATACAAATGAGAAAGTTAGCTAGAAATTGCATCGTGAAGGTTTAGTATCCAACTCCAAAATAGATACAATTGCATGCTGCTAATACCTGGCTGTATTTCATATTTGAAGAAATAAATCAAATATTTTGTAACGAAATAAAAACGCCACATTAATATGATCAAGGTATTTTACATCTGGATTCAGGTTGTCATATGTAGTCACTTGAAATAACGCTAGTTGCATTTAGCAAAGTTTACTAAGAGATTTTGTACTTCAGTCCTATGGTTAACATCAGTCTTTAGGTACCAGCGCTACGATAGTTATCAATGGTATTCCCAAATTGCAACTGCCTATAATTGGTCTTCTTATCGACGTCGACATTCATCACGCAACTCATTACGGCATAAGTATCATAACATGGATCGTGCTTATTGTCATCGCCATTGCTGTTATTTGTGTGCTTAAGAAGTTTTAAGAAGTTCTTTTTTTTATAGAACCGGAACTGGAACAGAAAACCAGATCCGCATCTGGAACCATTACCAAATTATTTATATCAAAAATTAATATATCAAAAAATTACTAATTAAATTATTTTGGACAATGAATTAGGAAACAAAAACATATATTAATTGAGTTACACATGTGAACAATGGCATTTTAAAAAATGTTGGGCTCGCAAATCTTCTTTATACATATTGATTGTCATAAAAAATATATTTCATTCAATTATTTCTCAAAAGATGTATATTAAAATTAATGTGGTTGTTTTACTTACTTTTAAGACCGTGTTCCCTCAAGGAAACTTAAATTCGAATATGAAACCATGCGACTTTATAAATTCAATTCATATTATTACTTCGTTGAGTCCCAAATAAATATAAAGAATATGGTGAAACAATTTAAAAAGATATTTGAAAAATATTAGCTTTTCAGATGGTGGGATTTCAGAGATTTGATGATTTGAAAAAATGTATAAAAATCACTAAAGTGGTGTCAATCAATTGAATGTACATAAGTAATATTAAACAGATCGTTTTTGGCAAATGAATTTATTTTGCAATGTCCTCATACTTTGCTCTCAAAATTTTATATGTTCGGTGTACACGATCGGCGATATACGATCGGCGATACACGATCGGCGAGATCGGTCCATTGTGACCTGTGATCTGACCATTTATATTCAAATACCTCATATAAAATTTACATCTACAGATCAAGTCTACTGTATACGTGCTTAGGTAAACTTTTTTGGTCAAATATATATTGAATTCATGCTAAATACATGAAAATAATGTTTTCCCGCGAAACGACTTGTGGTTCCAAAAAAATCGAAATTCGGTGCACCTATCCATTTGTAAATATGGGTATCAAATTAATGGAAATTCTTATGCGATTGAAAGTTTGTAGTTATTTTCAAGATTCGTATACCCTGGTGACTTATAACCACTTTGAATGGTAACCACACATATATGTAAGGTATTTATAGTCGGTTTAGACCGACTATAATTTGATAATCCTAACTATCATAATGTCCCTACTTTAAAATTTCCCATGTTATCTAACCTTCCCAACTGGTTTATTTTTCAGTCACGCTGATACCAGCGAATGAATTGAACATACGTAGAGGCTGCGCTGTTTTACCTCAAAAAATGAATGAATACCTCAATGAACGCAATTCATGATTATTATGAACGCGTTTATTATATTAGTTTGATCAAATTGTGCTATTTATATATACGAAGAATAGTTCATAAATAGAATGATTTTTTCCATATATATGAACGGTGTCTCAATTAACGGCGTTCATTCCATTTAAAAACACAATTTTGTTCTGTGTACAAACACAAGTTATTTTCTATAAAAGTTTATTTCGCCCCTAATCATGTATCTTTTTATTATCGTTTGACTACGACTCGTTTTCAGACCCCTTCGTCTAAAATTGTTATAACGTATATCAAACGTTTAGTTCGTTTCGTTCTTTGGATCGAACGTTTGTGTAATATTTTTGTTTCGCCATTTTTTGATATACAAAAATGAAGAACGAAAATATAAGGACCAAAGAAAAGGAAGTAAAAGTTTTTATTTGTATACGATCGTTTTGTATAGGCTGTTTTGGTTAGTATGGGGTTATATGCAAGTCAAAAGACGTTTACTCTATTATTTTCATCCGACGTTTCGTTGGCTTTTTTCCAACTTCTTCAGGGATGTTTTTATTGGATCTTTAGTTAGCAAAAAATATAGAATTTATTACCTTCTTCAGATTTACAATATTTTACATCATTTCAATTTAAACTTATGGTTTTTTACTACCTTAGTTTCAACATAATTTCGCACTATTATAAACTATTACTTACTTGTCTTAATGGCATTACAACCGTGGGTCGGTTTTGGACGCTGAGATGAAGCTGCGCCAGTCGGATCTGCATTGCGCGCGCTGACGCCAGTTAGTAAAACCAAGCGTTGCCTGATTGTCATCAACTTGGTCTTTCCAACGCAAATTTGGACGCCCTCTTCTACGCTGTCCACCTTCGAGTTTCGATTCAAGCACCTTTTTTGGCTGGAGTGTTTTCATCCATTCGTTCGACATGACCTAGCCAGCGAAGCCGCTGGATCTTGATGCGCTCGACTATGTCAATGTCGTCGAATAACTCATACAGCTCATGGTTCATCCTGATTTGATACTCGTTAGCAAAGCAGATAGGGATAAAGATTTTACGGAGAATCTTTGTCTCGAACGCTCCCAGTACTCTCTCTAATCGGTGGAGACCAGCGTCCATATTTTTGCACCATAAAGTAGGATGGGCATGATGAGTGACTTGTAGAGCGGTATTTTTGTCCGGTGAGAGATGGCTCTACTTCTCAATTGCGTACTGAGCCCAAAGTAGCACCTGTTGGCAAGAGTTATTCTCCGTTTGATATCCAGGCTGCCGTCGTTGTTGCTGTTTATGCTGGATCCCAGATAGACGAAGTCCTTGACAATGTCGAACTTGTGGGTGTCAAAATCAGCTCTTTGTCCAAGACGCACGGACTCTTTTTTGTTGCTCTTGTTCTCACTAAGCAACGTGTGTTGCTCAGGGTCATCCTGCGAAGCCTTAAAAGTTTCGCATGTATACCGAACTCAGACATTGCGGCGTATAATTCCCTTATCAGAGTGTCGAGGCGGCTTTATAGTCGACTAATAGGTGGTAGGTGTCGATCTGTTTTCTAGGGTCTTTTCCTGGGTTAGGCGCAATGTGAAAATCTGGTCTATGGTGGCCTTTCCAGGTCTGAAGCCGCACTGATAAGGTCCAATCAGTCTGTTGACGATGGGTTTAAGCCTTTCACTTAATACATTCGATAGATCCTTTTATGCGATATTGAGCAGATAGCAAGGTAGTTGGCGCTAATAGTGGGATCCCCTTTGTTATAGATTGCTTACGAGTTCGTGCATGCTCTCTATTACCTCATCGCCTCCGGTCTTAAACAACTCAGCAGGCAGGCCATCAGCACCGAGCAATGGCTGTTCTGACCTCGTCATGGGCAGGTGGCGAGATCTCAACGTCGACATCAAGTACTGGGGTTGCCGGGTTTACTTCTCTATCAGTGGAGATATGGTTCCAGTGCGCGCTTATATCATCGAGAGGAGGAGTGTTTTGTCCGAGCAGGTGTGAGAGTCGAGTGGAAAAGGCTCGCGTAGTCTGTTGTGATTGCAGCTTTCCGACGTCTAGCTTTCTCTGCGTTTGGTTCCGTACGTTCATCGCAGCGCTTAAGAGTGTGCTGACCTTGGCTCGTACAAGGTAATGATCCGAGTTCATATTGGCAGCTCGAATAGTGCGTACGTCCATGACGCTCGAAGCGTGCCTTCCGTCAATCACAACTTGATCAATTTGGTTTCTAGTTTTTTGATCGGGCGACAACTATGTGGCCTTGTGGATATCGAAATGTTCGAATCTAGTTCTACTAACTTTCTTGTTTCGTGCTGGGGCGAAGTCGATTAGCCTCGTTCCGTTATCGGAAGTGTTGGCATGGATACTTAATTTTCCGATTGTGGGACAATAGATGACTTCTCTGCCCACCTTGGCATTAAAATCGGTTAGCACGATTTTGATATCGTGGGGGGGGGGGGGGCAGCGCTCGTATGCGTTGTCTAGGAGCTCGTAGAAACACTCTTTTGATTCGTCATCTTTCTTGTTCGTCAGAACGTGTGCACAAATTAGGCTGATGTGGAAATATTTAGCCTTGATGCGGATTCTTGCCAGCCTTTCGTCCACGGGCGTGAACCTAGAGACAAGGTGGCCGACCACAAATCCACATCCAAATTCGTGTCTCTCCGCATGGCAGCTGTAGTAGATATCACAGGACGCTTGTTTCGAGCAGCCCTGTCCCGTCCATCGCATTTTCTGGATAGCGGTGATGTCAGCCTTATATCAGGGACTTCCGCGAGGAGGTTTTCCACCGAAGTGGAAGTGGCACCATTTGACAATTTGTCAATAATGGTGACCAGTGAGTTGACTTGAGACGACACCGAAGCGCTCAGACACGTTGCCTTGTGATTATTAATAATTTTAAAACAAGTTATTAATTTATAACATTTAAACATTAAAAAAATAGGTTGCTACATTAAAAGTTTTTGATTACTTACTTACTTACTTACTTATTTGGCCATTACAACCCATGATGGGTTTCGGCCGCAGAAATCACCCCTCGCCAGTCGCTTTTGCATTGCGCGCGCTGGCGCCAGTTTTACACTACAAGTGTTTTCAGGTTATCTCGCACTTGGTCGCTCCACCGGAGATTCGGACGACCGCTCCTACATTGACCACCACTGGGTACAGAATTGAACACCTTTTTTGCTGGAGCGCTTT
This sequence comes from Dryomyza anilis, assembly GCA_951804985.1. Classification (NCBI taxonomy): domain Eukaryota; kingdom Metazoa; phylum Arthropoda; class Insecta; order Diptera; family Dryomyzidae; genus Dryomyza; species Dryomyza anilis. The sequence goes on along the minus strand of OX638130.1, from coordinate 38,827,417 downwards.
CATCCATACGCTCGACATGTCCAATCTAGCGTAGGCGCTGGATCGTAATGCGCCTGACTATGTCAATGTCGGCGTAGAGCTCATACAGCTCGTCGTTCCATCTGATTCTGTACTCGTTTTCAACGCATATCGGGCCATAGATTTTCCGAAGAATCTTTCTCTCGAACGCTCCTAAAGCTCGCTCGTCGGTGTTGGCAAGCGTTCATGCCTCAGCGCCATAGAGGAGGACTGGCATGATGAGCGACTTATAGAGCGTAATTTTTGTCCGTCGAGAGAGGGCTCTGTTCCTGAATTGCCAACTAAGCCCTAAGTAACACCTATTGGCAAGAGTTATTCTTCGGCTAATCTCCAGGCTGACATTGTTTTTCTTGTTAATGCTGGTTCCTAGGTATACGAAGTCCTTCACAACTTCGAAGTTGTGGTTGTCAATAGTGACGTGTTGTCCAAGACGCCTGGACTCTTTGTTTGTTGACACTAGGTACTTCGTCTTGTCCTCGTTTACCGTTAGACTCATTCGACGCGATTCCCTCTCTAAACTGGAGAATGCTCGACTGACTGCTCGTACGCTCTGCCCAATGATGTCGATATCATCAGCGTACTCGAGCAGCATGGAACTCTTGTTGAAGATAGTGCCATTGTGATGGAGTTGTGCAGCTCTTACAATCTTCTCCATTATTAGGTTGAAGAAGTCACACGATAGGGAATCGCCTTGTCTGAAACCTCGTTCGGTATTATACGTATCGAAGAGGTTGTTCCCAATTCTCACTGAGCAACGTGTGTCGCTCAGGGTCATCCTGCAAAGCCTTATAAGTTCCACAGGAATACCGAACTCAGACATGGTGGCGTATAGGCGACTTCTTATCGGACTGTCGAAGGCAGCTTTGTAGTCGATGAAAAGGTGGTGGGTGTCGATCTGCCTCTCTTTGGTCTTTTCCAGGATTTGGCGCAATGTGAAAATCGGTTCCATGGTGGACTTGCCAGGTCTGAAGCCACACTGATAATATCCAATCAGTCTGTTGACGATGGGCTTCAGTCTTTCACATAATACGCTCGTTAGAACTTTATACGCGATGTTGAGGAGACTTATCCCACGGTAGTTGGCGCGTATCGTGGGATCCCCCTTCTTAAGGATTGGGCAGAGTATACTGAGATTCCATTAGCTAGACATGCTTTCTTCTGACCATATTCTGCTGATGAGCTGGTGCATGTTCGTTATGAGCTCATCGCCTCCGGTCTTAAACAACTCAGCAGGCAGACCATCCGATCCTGCGGCTTTGTTGTATTTCAGCCTATTGATGGCTGTGCAGACCTCTTCACGGTCAGGCGAGGGTATGTCAACGCTGTCGTCAGCAACCGGGGTTATCAAGCTGTCTTCTCCATCAGCGGAATAGTTGTCATCATCGTCTGCTAGAAGATCAAAGAAGTGCTCTCTCCATAATCTCAGTGTACCCTGAACATCTGTTACTAGATTCCCGCCATCGTCCTGACAGAAAGAGGGTCCGGTCTTTAAACCTCCGGTCAGGCGTCTTATCTTTTGAAAGAATTTTCGAGCCTCGTTCCTGTCGCCATGCATCTCAATATATTCACACTCGCGTCTTTCTAATTCTTTTTTTCTTGCGTCTAAAAAGATGTCTCTCCTCCTTCCTCTTCTCTCTGTATCGCTCCTTCGCGGCTCGCGTAACTACCGACTGCAGGGTGGCTCTAAATGCAGCGTCTTTCTCTGCGGTGGCTGCGCGACTTCGGCAGCCGTACGGATTGAGCGGGAGAAGTGTGTCCACTGCGCGCATATACCATCGAGAGGGGGAGTGCCTTGGGCAAGCAGGTGTGAGAGTCGAGCAAATGATATAGAAGTATTCAGCCTTGATGCGGATTGTTGCAAGTCGTTCGTTCACGGGTGTGAACCTAGAGACAAGGTGGCGGGGCCTCTTGCCGACTACAAATCCACAACCAAATTCATGCCTCTCCGCATGGCAGCTGTAGTAAATGTCACAGGATGCCTGTTCAGAGCTGCCCTGTCCTGTCCATCGCATTTCCTGGATTGCGGTGATGTCAGCCTTGTATCTTTCGAGGACATCAACCAGCTGGATAGTGGCACCTTCTCTATAAAGGGTTCAGACATTCTAGGTGCATATAAGTAAATCATGGTATTTTATACGTTTGCGTCCGAGGCACTTTTTTGTTTTCGTTGAATCAGTTTTTTATATGGCGGGTCAAAAGCCCAACGCACAACCCCCATTTTGGAGGGCCAATATCCCTGTCTCGTTTGTCCCCGACCAGACCTCCCAGCGGGGTTGAAACCCGATCTTCTGGCTGGTTGCTCGGGTTAACGGGGTTCACCAACGCGAAGGTGAGACTAGGAATTGTGTAGGAGAGGCTATGGCAACTAACAGAAGTCAGTTACTGGATTGCGCGTGCACCACACCATTGTGAACCCACTGAATAAATTAAGTGTGCGTTATCTTTTACTTCTTTTATGTTTATCGTATTTGCCAATATTTTTTGTATTCTTAGGCTCTCTAATGTGTATCGTGTATTTGCTCTTCTCACTTTGTCCAGTATTTTCATGTTGTTCAAATCAGCTGTGTGTTCACTTTCCAAAATATGTTGCTGTTGTCATCTTTTCCTTTCTAGTGTATGCTTGTTGTTCTGCCATTCACAGTCCACGTGCTCTCTTTGTGGTCCCTATGTATACTTCTTCGCACTGTTCATCATTGTTTCCATTGCATCCTATTTGGTATACTACGTTATGATGTTGGTGTCTTTCTACCGGTGCCTTTGTGTTTGAGAAAATCTGTTGTAATGTTTTGTTTGCTTTGTGAGCAGACACTGTTTCCTCACTTGTCATTGCATCATGCAAAGTTTTGTTGTTTGTTAAATGTGGAACGTATGTAACACTGAAATATTGTTTAGTGTTGCCGGATATCTCTGTGGATTTCCAGTGTATTGGTCAGTGTTATTTTTGTTAAGATCTTTTCGTATTATATTGTCAATTAGGTAGTTGTAATAGTAATTATTTTTTAAAATAGTCCGTATTTTCCTTATGTTGTCATTTATATATATATATATATATATATATATATATATATATATATATATATATATATATATATATACATATATATATATATATATATATATATATATATATATATCGTAGCCGCGGTAGCTCAGTGGTTAGTGCGTTGGACTGCGAGCCGAAAGGTCCCCGGTTGAAGCCAGGACTGGGGATAACAACATCTTTTCATAGGAACATTTTTCTATACCGCGCTACCTCTCGGCAGTAAATGGCAAACCTACGAGAGTAATACATTGCCTATGAAAAGCTCTCACCCGCCGTTCGTATTCGGCAATAAACTGTAGGTCCCACCACTTTCAGTACAAATATAACACGCACAGCTCTAAATGGTGAGAGAGCTCGGCCTAAGTTCTTGTAGGACTGTATTGCCAAACTATTATTATATTATATATACTATATATGTATATATATATAATATATATATATAATATATATATATATAATATATATATATATATATATATATATATATATATATATATATATATATATACTACGAGAGTAATACATTGCCTATGAAAAGCTCTCACCAGCCGTTCGTATTCGGCAATAAACTGTAGGTCCCACCACTTTCAGTACAAATATAACACGCACAGCTCTAAATGGTGAGAGAGCTCGGCCTAAGTTCTAGTAGGACTGTATTGCCAAACTATTATTATATTATATATATTATATATGTATATATATATAATATATATATATAATATATATATATTTATAATATATATATATATATATATATATATATATATATATATATATATATATATATATATATATATATATATATATATATATATATTATATACATATATATTATATATATGTATATATTATATTGTATGTATATCTATACATACAAACATATATAGCTTTATTAATAAGATTAGTTACAGTGTTGATTTTTTGTTTTAAGAGTTGAGTCGAACAGCCTAACCAATAAACGAAATAAAGTCGACTTTACAAATAGTATCAGCTTTTTTCGACAATTTTCTCATTTATTTGTAAAAAAAGCTAATACTATCTTTAAAGTCGACTTTATTTCATTTATTGGTTAGGCTGGAATTGTAGTTCATTATTCGTCCTGAAGCCATTTCTTTTCTGTACCAGTTTATTAATATTTTTTGTTTTTTCTGTATACACCGAGTTAAATATGATATTTTATTGTTAATATCCGTTTCTACTGTGAATTGTATTTTTTTATGATAGTTGTTTAGTTTTGATAATATTAGAACTTTCTCTTTTTTATTTTTTTATTGCAAATATATCGTCAACATATCAGATCATCAATTTTATTTTAGTGTTTGTTTTATTTAGTTCATCTATGGCTTGGTCAAGAAAATTGTCTAAGATGATATCCGCTATTGTAGGTGGCAGTGGTTTACCCATAGGCAGTACAAATATTTAATTATATATTTTGTTATCATATTTAAAATAGTTATTGTCTTTGAGACAGAATTCCAGTATTTTTAAGAATTTTTGTTTTGATATTTTTGTGTGTTGTTCTATTGTGTTCCATTCTATCATGATATTTTTTATTGCGAGATATGTGGTTATATTTGTAAAGAGTGAAACAACGTCGAAAGAAACAAGTATTTCATCTTTTTACAGATAAATTTGTTGTATTTTGACTTTTAAATAATGAGTTTTTTATGTTGTATTTGTCTCATATAGTGTTCTTTAGGATTTCGCCAATGGATTTGGACAGTTGATAACAAGGGACATGTATTGACAAGGATATGGGTCTTACTGGTGACTCTTTTTTATGGATTTGAGGTAGTCCATAAAATTTAGGCCTAGTGCTGCTAGGCATGTCAATCTAAATTTATCTTTTAATTAAATCATTTCGTGTTTGTATTAGATAATTATTAGTATTTTGCAGTTTAGATGTGGGAGCTGTTCTTATTGTTTTGTACGTTGTTTTGTCTTCCAATATTTTCTCCATTTTCTTCGTGTAGTCCTCTTTATATATTATCATAGTTTTTTCCTTTATCAGATGTAGTTATTATGATCTCATTTTTGAATTGCTTTAATAGTTTTTGAGTTTTTTTCATATGTTTTCAGTATACATTATTTTTCATTTGTTGTGTTCCCTATTTTTTCTATTGTAGGTTGCTATTCTGTTGGTTATTTTAGATCTGGCCACCTATTTTTCCCTGTCATTTTCTATTGTTTGTATACACTGTTCTATGTTTGCTATTAGATGGATTGGTGAAAAATTCTTGTTGGTTATGGTTACGCGAATTTTTTGTCCAGCGATAGTACCCATTTTATCTCTTCAGGAAGAATTATCTCTGTTTTGTTTATGAACCAGTCTTCGTTATATGTGAATCCTAACGTTTGTAGCTTGGAATGTTCTAAATTAATTAATTTGGACGAATGTGTCAATTTTGTTTTTGATGTTATGTACTGGTGCATATTGGTTAGATTTGATGTGGATGTTTTGTATTCATTGTCATTAAGTATGGCTTTCATTTTACTTTCGTTGTGATGCAAGTGTCTTTTTGTTATTCTAATGTTTCTGTACTCCATATTGAGAATTTTTAAATGAAATTTGTGTTCATTTATTTCTTGTAAAATTTTAATGGTTTCTGTTCTAAATTATTGTCTGATTCCTGACATTCTGTAAGAGTTTGGGTATTATTCCATAATCTCTACATGATAGTAGTAATTTTAGTCTCTCTCTGAATGTCGTACTCTCTCTCATTTTCGTCTTTAATTTTGATATGTTGGAAAAGTTCTTTATGGTGTCTGTGATCCAATAAGTTTTTCGTTGTTCGGCAGACCTTCCGATTAGTTTTTTGAATTATAGTAATTTGACTAATTTAAATTTTATTACGATTGTTTTGTATAGGCTGTTTTGGTCAGTATGGGGTTACATGCAAGTAAAAAGACGTTTACTCCATTATTTTCCGCCGACGTTTAAAAGGAAAGAGATACAAGAACAGAGACAAAAAGGACGTATCGTCTTAGGAAACGAGTGCTCCAAGAAAATCACGACCAACTAAGCCAAGGGCATACCGAAATAACAAAAATTATTGAAGCATATGTAAACAATAATACTGGCCTGGAATAAGACGTGGCATTCACTTTATATCTTTAACATACGGTCTTGTTAAAGATATAAAGCGAGCCAGCAAGGACCAGCCGGCATGATGTTGTCACAAATACCGGATGAGCCTCTTTCAATATTATGTGCGGATTTTACCGGCCCACTACCAAGGTGAAAACACGGAAAAACTATGGCACTAGTATTCGTCAATAAATTCTACAAATGGATAGAGAGATCGTTCCACTATGTTGGGTCACCACCAAATCACTAAAAAGAAATTTAGGGAGAGAATTTTGGGCGCTTTGGGGTCCCAAAAGTTATAATTTCCGATAATGGCGCCCAATTCACCAGCAACGAATTTAAAAAGCTCATGAAAATGATGGAAATAAGGCATCAGTATACCGCCCCGTATATAAAATCCAACCGAAAGAACTAATAGGATCAAATTTCACAATATGAAAGGACACGCCAACAACATGGGATAAAGCTATCCCTGATACCCATGCCTTGAATTGCAGCATTTCAGAATCAATCAAAAACAATGCTGCTTTTCATATCCAAGGGAAAGAACCTAAACTCTGTTCGATGAACAAACACTAAGAACGGGCCATGAGGAACACACGATATCAGAAATGCCAGATATTTTCAATAGGGTTCGAGAAAAATTACAAACGCCATCTCAAAATCAAGCAAAGTACTACAACCTTCGAAGATGGCAATGAAAGCCCACCATCGGCCAATTAGTACTGGTAAAACAACACCACTTATCCAAAGCCGTAGAAAAATTTCACACCAATACTGCCCCCCAAATATGTTGGCCCCTACAAGGTGACGGAATTTGTATCCCCAGTAATCCTCCAACTAAAGGCAGAAGGAAATCAAAAGGAAAAAACCGCCCATATCAATGACCTAAAGGACTATTATGAATAACATAGAATTAATAAAAGTCCAATTGCTTTCCCCGAAATAGAGAGAGAGTGTGACGGCAAGTTACCGGGGCAAACATTACCGCACAACAATATATTAATATTCTTATATATTAAAGAATTATACAAAATAAACACCAAACTAAAGGACATTCAAATATATAGGAAAAAGGGAAAAATAGTATTAGTTTAAAATAAAAATGAGTTTAAAGCAGAATATTGGCAACCCTACCATCTGCGTATGAAAGAAGCGTAGTGAGCCACTGAAAGTGAGTTGGTCTCCAGCTGCCATAGAATTTTGATCGTAGTTAGCACTTGTGCTATTAGGAGCTGGAATGCTCTTACTCGCACTTGTAATCCAGTACCCTAGTTCCTAAGCACTTATGTTCGTATGAGCTTGAATGTTTTCATTCGCTTTAATGTCCTCATTGAACCCGTAGCTCTACACTTGTTCCTTAGCCCAGTTCCTTAGCACTTGTGTTCTATGAGCTTGAATGCTCTCATTCGCACCCAGGACCACGTAGCACGTTGAACCCGTAGGTCTACACTTATGTTCGTAGTAGCTCTAATGCTCTCTTTTTTTGTGTGGAATAAAAATAGACGCACAGCACTCAGACAGGGTTAAATCTATTGTGCTGTCCTGGTTTTTAATGATATTTCTTAGATTCAGTATTGAATCTAAGAATGCCATTGAGTGATAAAGAGTGAAGCTGATCCTCTCTCATCACGTCTGTGAAAAATATCTGACTTCTAATTCTAGAAAATGCTGGACAGTCACAGAGATAGTGGTCTGTGGTGCTAGTTTCTTCGTAGCAGGCAGAACATAAGGCGCTTTCGGCCGATTGCGTTGATGTGTTTTATACATGAGTTGTGTCCTTTTAGTTATCCGCACTCCTTTCTACTTAAGGACAGTAGAAAAGAGGCCGATCTCTTGGTTATCGTCAGTGTCATGAGCTTGGAAAATCTGCATTTGGTCTCGTTTAGCCATCTGCTCTTGTGTGCGGAGGCGACTCAAGAGCTGATGCCTGGGTTATCCTCAGATCCAGCACGTGCTAGTTCGTTAGATGTTTCATTACCCGAAACTCCTTTATGGCCAGGCACACAGATCAGTTTTAGTGTATTGTATTGTATTTACCAAAACAATTGAGACGTGAGCATTGACATACAATTTTTGATGTTATGACCGGGTTGTTTAAAGACATAAGAGCATATTGACTATCGTTGCAAACAGATATAGCTCTGTTCTGCCATCTATTATCCGCAATGTAGTAGATAGCCATAAGTATAGCATAAACTTCGGCTTGGAATACCGAGGCATGGTCGCCTAAGGCGAAGTTAATTCTGCGATCATCTGGTTACACAAACACTCCAGCACCAGATCCCTGTTAGGTTCTGGAGCCGTCAGTGAAAATGCGGTGTGACCCTCTACCTGGCTCACAGTCAGGCGTTTGCCAATCTTAAATGTCAGGTAGGCAAACCTCAAGCGTCTTGGTAATATTTCTGTTATCATTGCATCGGAGGGCATCTCCAATAAACACGTGTCTAATGGAATGTCGAGTGCAATGTCAGATATAAACCAAGGGACATTAAAGAAACCACCTCGTTTTAGTCTCCAGCAGCCTTTCATGGCTTCGCGTCTGATGAAGATCAAGTGGTGGCAGGTTTAAGATTGCATTCAGTGCTGGACCAGGTGTAGTAGGAAAGGTACCCGTAACACTCAGACACACCGTTCTTTGAATATTGGCAAGACTAGTTGTCGCGCACTTTCGCGACAGCTTGTTCCACCAGACTACCGATGTATATCATCGTTCTTAACATTGCCGTGTAAATCCAAAAGGTTTAGCTGGGCGATAGTCCCCATGTCTTCCCAAAAATTCATCTGCATTGCCAGAAGGTATTCAATTCTCGCGAAATTTTATTTTCAACATGTTTTGTCTAAAGTAGTTTACTATCTAGAATTAAACCCAGATATTTTACTTCGTTAGACAGAGGAATGGTGAAACCCTTAAGTAGTGGTAGAGATAATTGTGTCATTATACTTTTCTTAGTTAAGAGAACAATCCCTGTTTTGTGAGGGCTGACGGAAAATCAGTTTGCAATACACCAGCTGTCAATTCGGTTCAATGAGTTTTGTGTTTTACACAGACCTTATTGAAGGAAAAGCCTGTGGCAAGAATGACAACATTGTCTGAATAGGCCTGGGAATATACCATCAAGATCATTCAGCAGCGAGTCAACCAGCATACACCAGAGCAGGAGGGAGAGAACCTTCCCTGAGGACAACCTCTATTCACCCCTGCCATAATATACAGACCGCACTCCATCTCAGAGGTGATGGTCCTAAACATTAGCATTGACTTTAGCCATTTGACCAATATTTCATCTATTCCATGCCTTCTAGCTGCTTAACACATTCCATCAAAAGTCGCATTATCAAAAGCACCCTCGATGTCAACAAATATGCCCATGGAGTACATCTTCCTCTTAAAAGCAAGCTCCATCCGGCCAACCAGATGTTCCAATGCTGTTTCACAGGATTTTCCACGTTGGTAGGCATGTTGTCTTGATGATAGTGGGTACCTTGACAACGAGGTTTTTCTGATGTGTAACTCAACTAGTCTTTCTAGACACTTTAGTATGAAGGACACCATATTAATGTGTCTAAAGCTCCTGGCTATGGAATAGTCTTCTCTTCCTACTTTAGAAATGAAAGCTACATTAGCTAAATGCCTGAATGTCGGAATGTATGCCCATGCGAGACTTGCTCTAAAGAACTTCTTTAGGCATGGTAGCAATTAGGTTATACGATCTTGTAGCATGGCTGGGAAGATGCCATCCGGCCCAGGTCACTTGAAGCCCTTAAAAGAGGCCAGTGGTTATTGAATAGCTTCATCGTGAAAATCTGGCACCTGCCCACCAAGTTTTGTCACATTAAGGTTGTTATAGCAGTCCCCAGTGCTGGGATTACAAAGTGGCCCTATGTGGATGTGATTTCCCGGAAAGTGAGTCTTAACTAGTGCACTGATTGCATCTGTCTTAGACTTATTATACAAGCAATCAGGTCTCCGCAGTGAGTCCAGTCGTTCAGTTCGGTCTCTTTTAAAAAAAAATGACCAATCGGCTAGTATCACTGCAACACTTTTCGGAATCAATTTGTGTATATTGTTCAGATTAATTTATTTTAATCTATAGTTCAATAAAGAAAATCATTCAAAGGATCAAAAACATATGATGGTCACTCCCTTTTTAAAACATATGATAATGCATAAAGTTTTTTAATATTATGGATTTATCTTGAAGTTTTATGATATATCTGTTCCTAAATAATCAAACTAATATTTATTGTAGAGAGATGCCTTACATATGGTCTAAAACATATTTCTACCAAATTTCATGCAAATCGATTCAGTACTTTTTTAGTTATCGCTAAAAACATGCAAATAAAACCCCTTCATAAAAACTCAAATAAATTAAAATTGCGGACGAAGGCGGAAGCATTCTCATTTATATTTAAAACTGAATACATTTGTCTTTCAATTAATGCTAAGTTTAGAAGGATGTTTTCCTATACTTTAAAACAAAATCAATTTTTAAATATTGCATTAAAATTTGTTTCTTTTTTTTTTTTTAAAGTAATATTTTTAAGACGTCATTAAAACAGTAACACATATTATAAAATAATATTAATTATATTTATTTGAAGAAAATATATCCCTTAATAAATTCCATATAATATTATATATTATATTACCACGCTTCCCCCACGTGGTGGTTACCTTGACGTGGTGTGGGGGCTTAAGTTACAATGACTCAATAAGGCTAAGCTGACGGAATTTTTTTAAAGTTTCTGGTAGGGTCACCCTTGCAAGACAGGCTTGTGATGAGTAATGAACTACTACCAAAGTCTTTTTGTGGGGTGCCAGACTTTAAAGAAACCCTACACCACCGCGATGGGTCAACATAAAGATTTAACTACTCCAGGTGGTACCCACAAAAGTGGCAATCCACCCGCTTCGGCGGCTGAGGCAAAGAATCTGGAGGCCTCAATCCACGCAACCAACCCTGGTACGATGAACCTTTCTGCTCCTGTAGCAGGGGGTTCATCGTGCCCCTCCATCGCCCAAATTTATGAGACAGCTAGAAATCTAGAGGAGGATAACGACAACGCAATCGGCTATGCCTACGACCAATCCTCCACTGTTTGGCTGCTCGACAGTGTTGTTTCCTCTCACGGCTCCTTTTTGTCACGTATTTGGAAACATAGGTCGATCGAAGGAAAGTATGTCTTATCAGCATCTAATCCTAGAGAGACCGACGCCCAACTGGAAGCTAAACTTCCATTGGAGACCGGACCCGGATCTCTGAATACAGAGGTCAGGTTGTCCGATGCCCAGGTGAGTAGGAGAAGGATGACTGAAGCCGGACCATCCGCTGCTGCTGTGGTGGCTGCCAATGCACCTGAGAAGCGAAATGGCAAGAAGTTTAAAACCCTATTCTAGCAGTTGTTGCACTAATAAATTTCCATAGAGCAACAACTGCTAGAATAGTTGTTGCTCTGAGTTTTTAGTTGTTGTCTTTGTTTTGAATAAAGTTTTTCACGCACACAAACACATTTTTTAGGAATTAAATTTCGTTGATTTATCACGCATTCACTAATTGGTAGAAACTCTACCTTTTTTTAAGGATTCATTATTTTTTGATGCACAATATTTACAGACAATAAAATTTAAATTAAAACACTTTAAAAAGAAACATGATAAACAAAAAATGACAGAATGAAAAGTCAATGTGAAATTATTCACAAACACATATTAGAAAATCTAAAATAATTTCCATGGCTAGTGCAAGTACTGAGTTTTTGGGGCAACAACTAAAAACTTGCCATGGAAATCGACATGAGAGAGCCAATCTTTATCTGGAAGGTTCTTAAAGAAGATTCTTTATCGGACCACAGGTATATCGAGTTTCATACTGACCGAGAGGTGCTGCGCTCTATGACTGTAAGAAACCCTAGAACTGGGCACGCTTCAGACATGAACTTGAGAATTCCCTCAATATTCCTGTCAGAATTCGTACCAAAGAAAGTATCGAGACGTCCGTTTAAGTTATGAATGATGTCGCAAGGATTCTAGAAAGCTTCTAAATAGGGCTCTAAGGAGCAATTTAGACTCTGACTGGTTTCTTTATCGAGCTAAGCAGAAAGAGTATAATAAAAAACTAATTCGTAAATCGAAAAGTGTTTCTTATAAAAACTTCTGCAGTAGCATCGAATACTGCAGTGAGACTAGCCGATTGGTCAAGTTTCTTAAAAGAGACCGAACTGTCCGACTGGACTCACTGCGGAGACCTGATGGCTCGTATACTGAGTTTAAGACAGAGGCACTCAGTGTCCTAGTTGAGACTCACTTTCCGGGAAATTGAATCCACATAGGGCCACTTTGTAATCCCAGCACTGGAGATTGCACTAACAACTCTAATGTGACAAAACATGACGGGTAGGTTGCCAGATTGGTTGTGTACGATGAAGCTATCCAATACGCAGTGGCCTCTTTTGATGGCTTCAAGTCATCTGGGCCGGATGGCATCTACCCAGTCATGCTACAGGAAGGTATAACCCAATAGCTACAATGCTTAAGAAGATCTTTAGAGCAAGTCTCGCATGGGCATTCATTCCGACATCCTGGCGTTTAGTTAAAGTAGCCTTCATTTCTAAAGTTGGAAGAGAAGGCTATACCATAGCCAAGAGCTTTAGACCCATTAGTATGATATCCTTCGTACTAAAGTGTCTAGAAAGACTAGTTGAGTTACACATCTGAAAAACATCGTTGACAAGGTACCCACTATCATCAAGACATCGAGGCCGGATCGAGCATGCTTTTCAGAGGAAGATGTACGTCATGGGCATATTTGTTGACATCGAGGGTGCTTTTGATAATGCGACTTTTGATGGAATGTGTTAAGCAGCTAGAAGGCATGGAATAGATGAAACTTTGGTCAAATGGCTAAGGTCAATGCTAATGTTTAGGACCACAACCTCTGAGGCGGAGTGCGGTCAATATATTATGGCAGGCGTGAATAGGGGTTGTCCTAAGGAGGCGTTCTCTCCCCCCTGCTCTGGTGTATGCTGGTTGACTCTCTGCTCAACGATCTTGATGGACCAGGTGTCTATTCCCAGGCCTATGCAGACGATGTTGCCATTCTTGCCACAGGCTTTTCCCTCAATGAGGTCTGTGTTAAAACACAAAACTCATTGAACCGAATTGACAACTGGTGTACTGCAAACGGACTTTCCGTCAACCCTCACAAAACAGGGATTGTTCTCTTCACTAGGAAAAGAATAATGACAGGATTATCTCTACCACCACTTAAGGGTTCCACCATTCCTCTGTCTAATGAAGTAAAATATCTGGGTTTAATTCTTGAAAGTAAACAACTTTAGACAAAACATGTTGAAAATAAAATTTCGCGAGCATTGAATGCCTTCTGCCAATGTAGAGGAATTTTTGGGAAGACATGGGGACTATCGCCGAGCAAAACCTTATGGATTTACACGGCAATAATAAGACCGATGACATCATATGCATCGGTAGTCTGGTGGAACAAGCTGTCGCGAAAGTGCGTGACAACTAGTCTTGCCAAGATTCAGAGAACCGTGTGTCTGGGTGTTACGGGTGCCTTTTCCACTACACCTGGTCTAGCACTGAATGCAATCTTAAACCTACCACCACTTGACATCTTCATCAGAGGCGAAGCCATGAAAGGCTGCTTGAGACTAAAACGAGATGGTTTCTGGTTTAATGTTCCCTGGAATATCTCTGACATTGCACTTGATACTCCATTAGACACCTGTCTACTGGAGATGCCCTCTAATGCAATGATAACAGAAATATTACCAAGACGAAATGGCTATAGATTTTCCATCCGTTCGTTTCGATGCCCTTGTTTTGAGCACGTAGGCAGACAAGCACTTCCGCTGTTTTCCTGATAGAACCAGGTATCCAGCATATTGGTTTGTCTCCACTGAAAACAGCGGAGACAAACCCCAATCGAAATTGGCTTGAGACGAGCATAGCATAGCTTTTTGCGTTTGCACTGACACCGCCAAAGATGATCGGTGTTGTGTTTTACTTCTGCATCATTCACCTTTTGCTCCTTCCCCAGTTTACCAATGATCGCAACCGGAAGAGCATTGCGAGCAGCATCACGATATGATACTGCTTTGCTTACCTCTTCCAGTGGATGTTGAAGACAGTTTATCCGCAACTGATCCGGAACATGAAACACCAGTGCTCTTGCTTGTGGAAGCAATATCACTGGAGATTGTCGAGTTTAGCTCCCAATCTCGACAATCTCACCTGGTCCTATGTGGATTTGATTTCCCGGAAAGTGAGTCATATCTAGGACACCGAGTGCCTCTGTCTTAGGCACAGTATACGAGCCATCAGGTCTCCGCAGTGAGTTCAGTCGGGCAGTTCGGTATCTTTTAAGAAACTTGATCAATCGGCTAGTCTCACGGCAGGATTCGATGCTACTGCAGAAGTCTTTATAAGAAACACTTTTCGATTTACGAATTAGTTTCTTATAGTCTTTCTGCTTAGTTAGATAAAGAAATCAGTCTAAATTGCTCCTTTGGGCCCTATTTAGAAGCTTTCTGGAGTACTTGCGCAAGGTTTCATGACAAGCGTTTCACCAAGGAAAGGGAGGTTTAGATAATGTTTTTCGGACCAGACATGTTTGTACAAAACTAGAATTTATGACATCGTTCATAACATCGTTGAATGGACGCCTCAATACTTTCTTTACTACAGTACGAGTAGGGCCTCTCATAGAGTTAAGGTGATTTTAAAAGGCAGTCCATAAATCCTGTATAAGACGTGGTGCTTGTGGACAATTTTTACCAGCTTGCAATTCAGTATGTTCGCGGAAAAATTTTATATAGAATTGCAGCTGCTCTTGCGTTGTGCGCTCAAATTTTGTAGATTTATTTTGTACATAAAAATAGTATGGTTTTATTAAAAATAATTTTGAAATTTATAATAATTAACTTAAGTTGTTGTCATTTTTGCATTTTTATTTATTTTTTTTAACAAATGTTGAAAACAGCTTCTCACATACTGTAGTGAATTTTAAAAACTTTTTGCTTGTTATTATTTAATAGGAATACGAATAACAAAGTTGGGTGACAAATAAATAACAAAAATTCAGTTACAATCAATTGTTACCGTAACGTTAGAATAGATCTATTAATTGATATCAAATTATTAACTTGACACAATGTTACTCAAATTGAAATTTTGTACGTGAAATTTTATGAAATGTAGATAAAGTAATGGAATTTTTGTTTTTTTATATTTTTTACACTCTATAGATATAAATCTGTGTAAATATAAACTTTGCATAAATCGTGTGTGTTGAGTTATAATATGAAACACTTAAAATCAAATAAATAAATTTCTAACGAAAATGGTAATATTTCATTACAATTTATATTTTAAACCGGAAGCTACATTTACATCAGAAGGCGTAATTTGTAAATGCCTTTTTGTATATTAATGATTTGTAAGGATATGCAGGGATATTTTAGTTATGTATCAATATGTATTATGTAAATTTGGTGTTATTATGATAGTTAGTATTATCAACACTATAGTCGGTCTAAGCCGACTATAAATACCCTACACATATGTGTGGTTACCATTCAAAGTGGTATATTGGTCACCAGGGTATACGAATCCTGAAAATAATTACAAACTTTCAATCGCTGAAGAATTTCCATTCATTTGATACCCATATTTACAAATAGGTAAGTGTACCGAATTTCGATTTTTTTTTTTTTTTGAACCACAAGTCGTATCGGAGGAAAACATTATTTTCATGTATTTGAGCATGATTTCAATATATATTTGACCAAAAAAAGTATACCTAAGCACGTATACAGTAAAATTGATCTGTAGATGTAAATTTAAAATGAGGTATTTTTGAATATAAATGGTCAGATCACAGGTCACAATGGTCCGATCTCACCAAAACATACAGCGTAGGTATATAAGTAATCTAAATTATAAGTTTCATTTATCTAACTTTCCAATTGTTTAAGTAGTAGGGATTTCAACAGACAGACAGACGGACATCGCTAAATCGACTCAGGAGGTACTTTACACCGGAGATTCTTCCTTCTGGGTGTTACAAACGGCGTACCAAACTGAATATACCCTTTCACTCTTAGTGTAGGGTATAAAAATGGAAGAAAATGGAAATATGCAAAAAAACATACGTTTAAATAAAAACATGCATTTATTGTAACATATGCAAAAATATGCACTAACATTTGAAAGCCACTTTAAAGGAAATTACATGATTCGGAAACTTAGGCCTCAATTCTCACTTGTATAAACCTGCTATTCAAGTAGACAAAAAAACTAAGTTTGTCAGTAGATTTCCACTGAGCCGGTATTCCAGATAAAATACTGCTGGTAATTTATGTGGAACACATTTTCAGTTTTGGAACATAAAAAAACTTTATTTTAAATTCAGTTTTTTTTTAAACGAATAGCTGTTAATAACAGCGCTTTTTGTAAGGTAAGGCGTTAGTAGTAGACACTTTATTATGAAATCCACTTCGTTCAATACACCGAAGTTATGTAAAATACGTTCGTTAAAGGTCGAGTTGTTCTTCACCAAAAATGAATGAGTAATTCGCTCTTAAAACATAATTTGATTGTAATGTGTGATGCGTGCTCTTCAAGGGGATATAGATAAATGCAAATTTCTTTCATTAATAAAATAAAAGAGTAATAATAGTTTGACACTACAATATTGAAGAACGTATACTGATTAATCGGACCCTGCTGTTTAAAGCTGACATCGAATTAAGAGGTTTATCAAGGCAATGTTTTACTTTCAGGTGATTGCCATTGTACTCGAATTAGCAACGCATAAAAAATTCCAATATTTTATGTGGACAGTGTTGTATATCAGAAATACTTTTTCTTTTAGTTTGAAAAATCTGCACATCGCTAGTAAGCACAATGGCATATTCATATTAATCATAATAATGTAACAAAAAAATGCTTACTGTTATGCATGCATTCATATTTTTCTCATACACTTATTTGATACACTTACTCTTATACCTGAGACAGACATCTAGTAAAGTTATTATAATAACAATACTACACCCAGAAAAAAATAATGGTAAATTGATAGTATTTCAATAGAAAAACAATAATTTATACCATTAAAATTGGTCAAAAGGATGCGTCCCATTAATTCAGTAATATTGAAACTGTTAATACAATGTGTGGTTGTACCATAAATTTTATAATGTGATATTGTAATGTCAATAAGAAAGACCTATAAAAATTTAATGATACGTATTAATTTTATGGTATAGTCGAATTACATTTACCTAATAATTTATTAAAACAAAAATGTATTTTAGTTAATTTATTGTATATATTATTTTATTTAAATGTCGAAATTGATATTCACTTTTACAACATACACATAAAAAGACACTTCTTCCTGCAAAAGGTTATAACACATTTAATGTTTGTTTTGGTTTCCAATAATTGATTGTAGTACTTGAGTCTGCAGTTATTTTTGAGTCCGTTGCCATAATATGTATTATTTATTTTCTGTAATAAATAAAAATATAAATAAATATATAAATATAATTTATTTACATTAAATACATTGAGTCCTTACCAATGTCGCGTTTAATAATGTGGATTATTACAAAAAATGCATGCGACCATTTTGAGTAAACACGTAGAATGACGTACAAAACGAACATGTTTGTATTCGTTCTATGTTTTTTTACACCACGTTTATTATTATAGGTGAAAACCATTTAACCAACAGTATTTATTCTATTTAAAATAATAATATTGAAATATTTAAATGTATGGTAGTGAATTTTTCAAATATCATTGAATTAATTAGAAAACTTTTGATTTAAAAAGAATAAACTATTAATACATGAACCATAAGGTCAATGGTCGTACCATTAAGTACTTAATGGTACATTTTCTTCAGAGTGTATAATATTCTAAATACAGATAGGTGACAGACATAACGTAGTATATTTTGTGTAGTAAATAAAGCTATGCGAAACAAATATTACAGCATTTTTATTTTTGTTGGGTACCACGGTTACTAGAGAATAATATATTCTAGAGCACTATTTTTTGAAAGTCGTGACAATTTTTATTTTTTGTTTTTCTATTACAGACTTCTAATAAAAATGAAAACAACGTTTTTTTACACGATAGGTTTCCTTTACTTGCAGATCCTCAGTGGACACTTATATTTTTTTCTTAATATTGTAGCTTTACTACATTGAAATTTGCAAGGTCGTGGTCATTTTATTTTTGTGCAGCTAATTAAATAAAATAATGCAGTTCAATAAAATTCAGTTTCTAATATTCATTTTTCAATAACATTTAGAAAAACAATTTCAAATAATTTATTTATTTTTTTGAAGTTATTATGACATTTCAGTACAAAGAGCTTCTTTTACAAAAAGCTTTCGGAAAGCTTTTGAAATTTGGCTGTGTTTATACGAAAACTACAAAAAATACTACGAATAGTTTCGTGGTATTTGTACCAGATAAATACCACATTGAAATCAACGAATACTACAAAAATATTATAATATTGTGAGACACACATCTAGTATTTCAAATACTATGATATCTGGTATTCATATCTGTCTCAGATATTATACACATACTAGTAAAAACCATCCAGCTAGCTGAAAATTTGTTTCTAAATATAAAGGAAAAACGAAATTATATGAAGATATATTGTATTTTTATTTGTAAAATGTTCGTAATGTTTTTGGATTTACAAATTTTGGATTTACAATATGGTCTGATGTCCTTTGTGCTGTAGGAAACATAGTTTCATTAATGTGAAAGTTTTCATGACGAACTCATGAAAACTTTCAACTTTAAATATTTTTACTCATTTATTTTTACAATTACATTGCAATTTTATATTTTTTATATTTGAATCAGAGTTCTGTTTTTCCTACAAGTTTATTTTTTTTATAAATTTATATTAAATAATTTATGTATATTTAAAATCTGTGCAAACACTTTTAATATATTATAAAATTCAATTACTTATATTGCTAAATGTGGGTTTTTTCCTTTAATTTTTTTTGTTGGTTATATTTCACGTTTTCGAAATATGTTGTTTTAATAATATCATTTAAAAACATTATAAATTATATTTTCTTAACGCAATAATTAAAACTCTTTTTCGTGGAGACTTCTGTTTTATTGCAACTCTCTGTTTGCTGTGTAAAACCAACAAAAACAACAAAAAACATGCGACAGAGTTGTTGTTGTTCTTTAATGTGCAATTCTTTATGAGAGAGTGTGATGCACTGCACTAACCACAGTGAGCACAGGCTACTGCATTACTCACTTTCATATGGTTGTTGTAATTTAGTTTTTACGTTTTTCTGACGTTTTTTGTTCTAAAATTATAAAAATTAAGTATAGCACGCAATACAATAGATTAATACGAATCGTTTGATATCAGTATCATTAAAATCTGTTCAGAAATACGGCCGGTTAGTGCAAGAGAAAAAAACACGTTTTGTTTTATTAATATAGATGATGACAACAACAAATGTATTGGTTGTAATGTAAGCCTCATCACGATCACCCCAATACGAATTGATTATTTCACAATATGATGACACTCCGATCTGGTGTTTGTAAATATTGGTGCGACCGATGTGAATATATTTTAAGTTGGATATGATTTAAACTGCCTTACAGTGCAGACGTGTTTCTTTTATAAGTAAAACTTTCATTAAATAAAAGTATGTCTTAGAAGAAAATAGTTGTATTAATTATTTCATGATTGTAAAAATGGAACTTCAACGTTGGACATTCTCTGGTAGGACATCATGGGTAATTATAAATGGAACGTTGCGACATTTGGCCTCACGCCTAAGCAACCGACATTTTAATTACAACATTTGGCGCAGCCGGTTTTCGAACCAAACATCAAATCCCAGGGGACAGGAAGGACTGGATGGAGATTAGAAGAGTATGAAATAAATATATTGGACGAGAGAAAATATTTTTTTTAGGAGTCGTGTGTATTGTGAAAAACAGTGAAAGAAAAAGTGAGGAGAAAAAAATAATAATTTTTGTGAATTTGTGATATAAAACAAAAGAAACAATTGAGAATTTTGAAATCATGAAATTAGACATTTGAAAAACAGGCAATTGATCATTATAAATAAATGATAAAATTTTAAAAATATCATAAAATTGTCAAATTAAATTAACTTTAAATAAAACTGTGAAATTGAAATGTTGAATAATTTCAGAATTTTGATACAGCAATATTTTTATAGCGTTGTGAAATTAATTAAATAACAAAATTGGAGAATTTTAACAAAATTAAATTACATAAAAAATTCAGTATTCAGTTATAAAATATATCAATTTTCATCCTTTAACATACAAATATATAACGGGTTTCATAAATATATTTTTTTTTGTTCTAAATAAATATAAATTAATAAACTTG
The DNA here is from genome assembly GCA_951804985.1 of Dryomyza anilis. Lineage (NCBI taxonomy): Eukaryota > Metazoa > Arthropoda > Insecta > Diptera > Dryomyzidae > Dryomyza > Dryomyza anilis. The sequence continues at coordinate 38,806,806 of OX638130.1, read as the reverse complement.
AAAAGGTTTCATATTAAACATAAATATAATAAATGCAATCTATATATATATATATTCATATATATATATATATATATATATATATATATATATATATATATATATATATATATATATATATATATAAATAAAGTAATAAATGTTTAATTACATAAATCAATAAAAATCCGATAATTAAAATGGATACAGAAAATGTATTTCAACGCGTACATTACGTTGTTCCTTACTTTTCTGGGGCAGAATCTTCATTTCTAGAAACTGAATTATATGAATTTATTGAAGGCTGTGAACCAGCAAAGCTTAAAATTGAAGAATCAGATTATGAAGAATTTATTAAATGCGTTAGGTTACATTTGCAGGGTGATGCATATAAATAGGTGAAGATAAAGAATTTTCAAAAAAAAGAAGAATTATACGAGTTGCTAAAAAATACATACATAAATGATATTTCTTTAGATTCAGTACCAGAAAAAATTAAAAAAAGTTTTTTAAAATAGTAAAGAGAATTTGAGAGCATTTGGAAGACGATTAGACGAGTTGCAATCCATGGCATTAGAAATTGCAAGTAAAAAATACCGTAAAAAGATAAGTAATGATGACGTATTCAGATTGGAATTACAGAAGTCAATATTGATCTCTTTTAAAGTAGGGGTAAAGGATCCAACAATAAAAGTTGTGTTGTTAGGTAGTAAGTCGCAGACATTAGATGCATTATTGGAAGAAGCATTAAATGTTGAAGCTATTATGCAACTAAGACCAAAGTTAAGTAAGTACGAATATAATGTTGAGGCAGAAACTAATTCAGAAATAATTAAGCACAGATAAAATCCAGAAAAGAATGATAAATTAACCTATGTAAGGAATATTCTGACATGTTCATTCTGTATGAAATTAGGGACGATTGTATTATTAGGAAAAATGAGCCTTTCTGCTACGAATGTGGAACTTATGGCCATGAAGCTAATTGGAAATGTGACAATATTAATATGAAAGATTGTAAAACACAGTTAAGTAATAATGATAGTAAAAATAATAATAACATAGAAAAAAAAAACAAGTAATATGAAATGCTTATGGTGTGATAGAAAAGGGCATAAAATAGATAAGTGTTATGCGAAAACAAAATATAATCATAATGAGGGAAACTAAGAGGGGCTCACTCAGTCTAGGCCAATAAATTGGGGACCCCAAAAGAAAAGTAATATAGGGCCAAATGAGTTAGGAATTGTAGATCAGACGTCGAAAGAGACTGTGGTCAAATTTACTAAACCATTAAACTTTCAAGAACTGAAGGAGGTAAACAATGAATTAAAAAATGAATTAAATGCAAAAGAAAATTGCATAATGCACAATTGGAATGGAGATTGTTCGAATTTATCTAATATAAGTGATGTTTTCATTGAAGTACCTTGCGAGGCAGCTAAAAATTAAATACTTATTTTATTTTTAGACTCAGGAGCAGATGCCAGTTTTGTAAAAAAAAGTGCGATGACAAATTTTCCAGTATTTGACAAAAATATTCAAAAGGATTTGAATGGAGCTTTTGGCGGGTGCGTTAGGACATTAGGAACCACCAGGGTTCAACTTGAGAGCATAGGGTGCTTAAGTTTAATGCTACACGTAGTGTCACTTGAACAAGGAAAACCATGCCGACGGAATAATCGGACGTTACAATTTATGGAATCGATCTATAATAAATGCGATAGACAAAACGATAACGTCCTTTGATAAAGATAAAAATCATATTATAAAACTACCAATGAAAACACAGACAGAAATACAAAACATTTATTACAATCAACACATTAAAATTCAAGCGAGAATCGCGAAAATAGTATTATTACCTTAAAAAACAAAAATTCCAATAGTATTAATATGTTTGTTTGTTTGTTTAAATGGCCCTTACAACCGTGGATCGGTTTTGGCCGCTGAGATGAAGCCGCGCCAGTCGGATATGCTTTGCGCGCGCTGACGCCAGTTAGAAATACCAAGCGTTGCCAGGTTGTCCTCAACTTGGTCTTTCCAACGCAGATTTGGACGCCCTCTTCTACGCTGTCCACCTTCGAGTTTCGATTCAAGCACCTTCTTGGCTGGAGTATTTTCATCCATTCGTTCGACATGACCTAGCCAGCGAAGCCGCTGGATCTTGATGCGCTTGACTATGTCAATGTCGTCGAATAACTCATACAGCTCGTGGTTCATCCTGATTCGATACTCGTTAGCAAAGCAGATAGGGCCAAAGATTTTACGGAGAATCTTTTTCTCGAACGCTCCCAGTACTCTCTCATTGGTGGTGGCCAGCGTCCATGTTTCTGCACCATAAAGTAGGACGGGCATGATGAGTGACTTGTAGAGCGTTATTTTTGTCCGGCGAGAGAGGGCTCTGCTTCTCAATTGCCTACTGAGCCCAAAGTAGCACCTGTTGGCAAGAGTTATTCTCCGTTTGATCTCCAGGCTGACGTCGTTGTTGCTGTTTACGCTGGATGCCAGATAGACGAAGTCCTTCACAATTTCGAACTTGTGGGTGTCAAAATCAGCTTTTTGTCCAAGACGCACGGACTCTTTTTTGCTTGTTGACACAAGGAACTTCGTCTTGTCCTCGTTCACCGCTAGACCCATTCAACGCGACTCTTTCTCCAATCTGTTGTATTAATATATAAACAATAAATTTCTCCAGGTGTTTATTAAGGCGAAAGCCTATCAAATATTAGCGAAAATAGAGTTAATGTTAGTATATTAAATTCTACGGAAATAAATTTCTACGGAAAAAGAAATTCTAATAGACAACAAATTTAAACCAAAATTTTCGAATTTTAATCAGTATAAAGAATCGGATACCAAAAATTCTACAATAAATAGCGTAATTTCAGCAAATATAACAAATAGAATTTACAGATTATTAAGGGAAATTAAAATCGACGAAAGTTTGAATAAAGACGAAATTATATCTTTACAAAATTTGTGTATTTCTTATAATAACGTTTTTCATGTAGACGGCGATGAATTAACATACATGCCAGCGCGTATACATAGGGAAGAAATTAATAGAAACGTAGTAAAAATGTTAGATGACGTCATTACGTCTCAAAGCAACCCACCTTGAAATTCACCGTTATTGTTAGTACCAAAAAAGAGCGATAAGGACGGTAACAATAAATGGAGACTAGTAATAGATTTTCGTAAACTAAATGAAGTAACAATAGAACAAGTATTTCCGATTCCTCGTATAGATGAGATATTAGATCATCTAGGGCAGGCATGTCAAACTCATTTGGCATCACGGGCCGCATTGGCAACCGCATTGGCAACTCGCATTGGCCGCAATTGTGTACCATCCAAAAAAAAAAATCACTAATTTTTTACATTTGGTTCTTCTGTTATAAAATATAATGTTAAGATGATAACATTTTCCAGTGATTCTGGTTAAAAGCGCCGCAGGCGTTTTTTTTTCGATTTTTGTCTGTTTGAAATATATCGAAAAAATGTTCGAATTTCTTTGATCCTGCCAAAAGTGTTGTCAGGGGTATATACAATGGAGTATATTTCTACAATATTATAAAACAGATCTAACAATTATCCAAAATTGTTGCAACTTTTTATGTCCGCAAAATAGTACGATATCGAATTAGTTCTTGTACCAATATCAAAGGCCAAATCGTACTAAATCTGCAAAAATAGTTCAAAGCGACATATCGCCGTTTTTTTTTCGAAACGATAATAAAAACGATTCTGGATTAATATTGCATCAAATAGTTCAAATATATAGAGATATATTTTAAAAACATTGCGATGTGAAAAATGTTTAAAATCCTAACATAAAATTTTGCAGTACAAAAATTACGAAATTTTAAAAATTAGCAACGAGATCGGATTTTTGTTATCCAAGTTAGTTCGAGAAAACTTCGAGGCATAAATCACTTCTTACCAAATTTTTTAAGTTTTTGTTACAAATAATACCTAAACATATTGTTACGAAAAGAGGTAATTTGCCCCACTGTGCAAGCATTCAACAATAATAAATGAGACGCAAGACAATTCAGCGCACTAAGCAATGTGTTAGAAAGAGACGGAAGATCATTCAGCGTACTGAGCAATGTGCGAGAAAGAGATGGAAGATCAGCACATTAAAACACATGAGTGCGAATGAGATGCCAATAGCATGCGTCATTCACAAAACGAGTAGAAGGTTCTCGAAACAAGTCGAAGCTTGTCGAAACGTGTCGAACTGATGCATGCAGTATATAAGGGAGCCGCATCTGAGGTACAGCACTTCAGTAGTGATTGTAAAGTGGACATGCAGCAGTTGTTAGAATTTGTTATTAGTAAAGTTGTTTATTAAAGTGAATTAATAAAGTTAATTGTTATAATTTAAACCAAACATAAGAGTGTTTTTATTTTGAACACAATCCAGCGATACGAACTCGTAGAACAGTTTTCCGTAGACTGAATTTTCGTAACAATATTTTAAAAGTTTGTTTTTAAAATATAATTTTGATATTTATATAAATTTGTAAAGGGTTCCTTTTTATGCACAATTTATTTAAATTGCAAGGACAATCCATTGATTAGATGTTCGAATTTAAGAGTTATGACGAAGTTTGTTTTCTATACTTAACACGAGGTTTGCAGTATTCTACGGTCGAGTTTTTTTTTTCTACAACCACAAAAAGTAATTATTGATTATTTTTTTTGAAACTTTGGACCACTGTATCTCTGGAGAGGGTGAGTCTTGAACTCTGGTAGATTTGGTGTGGAATGTCTCCAATACAAAAAGTTTTAGTTACTAAAAAAAAATGTTAAAATGAATCCAATTTGTACAATGCAGGACTCTTGTCTGCAAGGGAAATTCCAAACTTTACATTACATTTAACATTTTATGAATATAAAACAATATAAAATGATGAAAAAAGGTAAACATTATTGTTATGCCATTTATGCAACGTCATTTATAATATTTAAAATGAAAATTAGGAAAATAAATTAAGACTATATTAAAAACTCATCAATTTCTTATTATTAAATTTTGGAAAATACAAAAATATTGATTTTTTTTTTTTTTTAATTAATAAGTTTTTAACCGAGATTATTTAATTTCGGTATTTAATTTAGAAACGACGTTAAATTTACATGGACAGACGATTGTCAAAATTCATTTATTAAATTGAAAGAATCAATAATTCTCTCATATCTAGATTTTACGAAAACTTTTTTTACTTACAACTGATGCAAGTAATGAAGCAATAGGCGCGGTACTGTCGAAGGCGAAGATGAAAGCGATAGACCAATCGCATTTGCGAGCAGGGCATTAAATGGGACCGAAAAACGACACTCCACCATTGAAAAATAATTTTAAGCTATTGTTTGGGCACCAAGAATTTTAGAGCATACCTATTAGGGTGACCATTCAAAATTTTTACAGATCATCAGCCCCTAAAACGTATTGCAAACTTAAAAGATCAGACATCCCGCCTTACGCGTGTCCGACATAAGTTGTCAGAAAAGGATTTTGAAATAATTTACAAACCAAGTAAAAAGAATTTGAACGCGGATGCTTTAAGCAGAATACCATATATACAGCCTAGTATTACAGCAGTACAAACATGTTCTAAAACTACACAAATAAATTAGATCAACAAATTACAAACACAAAGCCCCAAATTAGTACACCGGTCGTAGATGAAACAATTACAGATGCAAAAAACGTAACAAATTCTGGGCGCAGTAAAAACATATTTGCAGAAACAAAAAAAAGATTACGTAAAAAATTGTTCAAAATGTCAAGTAAATAAAAGTTTTAAGCTTACAAAAATGCCAATGGTCCTAACTGATACGCCAGACCATTTGATAAAGTGTACATGGATCTTGTAGGAATTTTACCAGAAAATATCTCTGGGAATAAATATATATGAACATTTCAAGATGATTTTTCAAAATATATGTGTTGCGTAGCTATACCGGACGCAGAAGCAAGCACTGTAGCGAAAGCATTTTACGACGAAATCATTACGCGCTTAAATATTCCAAAAGTATTGAGTGATTGCTTGATTGAAGGAGGGGGGAAACTCCTCTGTGCATAGCACAGAGTACACCTAGGCCATAAAGTAGGCCCGTAGTGACCCCACGGATCATGAGTCGTCTGTAATGTGTTGTACTCAGTGGAGTTTAGAAATGCTGTGGATTTGACAAATTTTCTTAGTACTTCCCAGTCCAAGCTTCCCAGTTGTTTCAATGATGAAATGAGCGGAGCTCCAAAGTGGATGAATCTTAGTCTGGCAAATGCCGGGCAGTGACACAAGTAGTGTTCAAGCGTCTCTGTCTCTTCCTCACAGGCCTTGCAGAAGTAAGAGTCGACTCTTCCCAATTTGAAAAGATGACCTCTTAGCTCATTATGGCCCGTGAGGATGCCTGTGAATTGTTTTAACTCCTTTTTATTAAGCGTTAGAATTTTGTTAGTTTTGGATTTGTTCGGGGGGCCCCATAGCCATTTAGTTGCTTGGCCCACGCTCGATTCTTCCCATGATGTTTTGTGAAGTCGAGATAAGCCCATAGGCTTATCTCGTTTTTTAGAAATTGGAAAGGGCTGCCGGTTATGACTGAGATTGTGTCCATTTCTGATCCATTTCTCGCCAATTCGTTGGCTGTTTCGTTTCCCTGAATGCTGCAGTGTCCTGGGACCCAGATAATGTCCACAGTATTAACAAGTAAGAGATGACCCTTGCTGAGTGGTTCTACATTGTAGAAACACTCTGGATTTCACCTTGTCCGTGGATAAAGCTCTAATGGCAGCTTGGCTGTCTGAGAAAATTTTAATACACTTGTCTACACAGTGAGTGCTTTGTATAAATTTTGCCCCTTCTGTTATAGCCAATACTTCCGACTGAAAAACGGTGTTGCGGTCATGCAGACAACGGCTTTCTTTTGCAGAAAAGGCTTCACAGAAAAATCCTGCTCCAGTGTGACCGTTTAGTTTTGATCCGTCAGTGTAGAGGTGGGTCCCCAGATTGCTAGACAATACCTGACCGTTGTTCCATTCCTCCCTAGTCGGGAAAGCGAACTTTGCGGCGGTATGATTGGTTTCCTCCAGGATGCGGTCGCAGTTCCAATTACCTGAAGAAACAGTATTAGGAATTGAGTTAATTATGGTTTGGTGATTTTCATTTTTTTGGGGTTTATAATTAATCCCTTAGGTGATGACCATTCAGCCGAGATATCCAGGGCTTCTTGGATTCATCTAGAAGGGAGAAGAGGGTGTGTCCCCGGGGCAAGGATGGCGATGTCGTCTGCGTTGCAGACAGCATGTAAACCAGCCTCGGTTAGTCTTCTTAGGAGACTGTTTATGGTGACGACCCAGAGTAGCGGTGAGAGAATGCCACCCTGTGGGGTACCACGAAACACCCTTCCCCTTAGAGTAATATTGCCCTGCTGACAAGTGATGAATCTGTTGCACAACATATGACGTACCCAGTGCAAAATAGCCGGGTCTACGTCAAAGGAGGCAAGGGACAAAATCAGTGTGTCAGTGTGAACGTTATTAAAAGCACCCTTAACATCTATGAAGGCTGCTAGAGTGAGTCCTTTTAGGTCCAAAGACTTTCAATTTTGTTATCCACCTCACGTAAGGCGGTTTCAACGGATCGTCCATTTATGTATGCACGCTAAGAAAAATCAGCTTGCAAACAACATATTGATGTTTGCAGCCATAAATTTTCCGGCTTTAATTGGCTGTTACTTCTAAATAAAAAATTTTAAAATTATTTTGGTATTCATTTCATAACTTATTGCCATGTATTATTATAAATAGATTTATTTCAAAAGTCCCAAATTCAAATAAATATTGTAGCAAACATAATATGTTGCCTGCAAAATTGATTTTTTCCCGTGTGTGCATGTTGCTTAATTTTAAGCTGGTCATAAGGGATTTTTTCCCTAACCATGGTGTCGCATATGCCTTCCATTGTTTTCAGAATATTTGCGAAGTTTTGCAAAAGAAGATGGGTCACTCTGGGACCAATGGTTAAACTCGGCAATGCACGTGCACAATACAGTACATATGTCAACAGGGCAAACGCCTTTCCGTACTTTATATGGGTTTGATTTTGATATACCCACTAATCTAAAACATAAATGTTCACCAGTTTATAATACTGATGATTACAACAAATTATTAAAATATCAGATTTAACGCACACATGAAATCGTGAGACAAAATCAAGATAAATTAAAAGAAAAATCTAAATAAAGTTATGATAGCGCATTACAACATTATTTAAAGTAGGCGATAAAATATTATTAAAAAATCAAAATAGAAAGAATAATATTTCTCCCATATGTGTAGGACCCTATAAAGTAAGTCCTGTAACGACAATGATTTCCATCAAAGGAAAAGGGAAAAAATTCCATAACAACTTATTAAAAGCATATAATTTTGAAGTTTTACACAATTAAATAAATAAAGATAAAGAAATAAATACCTGAACCAATAGTTCATGATGATCATGCATACTATTGCAAACAACAATATAAGGTAAAGAAATGCCGCGTTAATAATATTTTTTTTTAGAACTATGTTTTCAAATCTTAATCTAATAAATAAGTGCATGAGGGAATAGCTACGAATTAATTTTAAAAGGTTACTAGCATTAAATCATGTACTAAAAAATTTATAATGATTAAAATATATAAAGAAATAAAGTGATTTACAAGATTATATTAGATATTTATTAAGCAAAGATTTCAGTACGAATTAGCAAAAGAAATAAAATATACATTGCCACTATATTTGAGATAGGTCAGCACCTCAATTTCATTGTCAAGGGCATCGTCAATCGAAACAAACGAAAGAAAGATTGTTGTACTTGAAATAAAGATATACGTAAGCGGAGCACAAACTGAAGGGGAACACAGATATAAGTGAGGAGTTTAGGTATAGTTATAAGTGATGAAATGCAATTCAGCGTTTTGCATGTAGGAACTAGGGATCCCGGGATTTGAGTCAAATCAGTCCCGAAAAACTCATCCCGGGATCATCGTTAAATCCCGGGATTTAAGGGATAGTGAAAAACTCAAGTAGATCAATTTTTAATAGTTTATACAAAAGTCTTTCAATGTTTTTATACACATTAAGCATTTGGTCAATGTAGATTCCGCGAAATTACAATTTATAAAACTTTTTGTTCTATGAGTTTTACAAAATAGTCCATGATTTAAAAAGTAATTGCAAAAAATAGATAAAATGTGAATAATATGAATAATGGTCAAACAATTTCGCGGGATCGGAATAAAACAGCACGAATAGTTTTATCTTGGAATATATAATTTAATCAAATTGATAGATATCAGCAAAAATGTGTTTTTGCGGGAAAAGTGGGTAGTGTTGACTTTACCCCAGCCTATTTTCAGAAGCAGGTTTGAGGTTGTTTCGCATTTGCATTTGTTTCGTGGAAACTAAATATTGTAGATCTTTACAGCTTATGGAACTAATGAATCAATCTATCCAACTGTATTATTATTGTCCTATGTTATTGATATGGTGGTCAAAATTAGCATTTAGAAAAAAATTGTCAACTGTATAAAATTATTTCACTTTTTATTTCAAAAAATATTAGTTATAGCAGTATTTTATTGTTATTTCTAAATATATGATAACAATTATTAAGTACTAGGGTTTGTAAACATACTATTTCTAATGTTCCATATTAATGCGAAATGTGTTGGTACTTTGAAAACAGACACAATTTTGAGACGAACAGTGTAAACTTTCGATTCAAATTCCAGAAAGTACTTAAAAATAGTATATAATTATAATATCATGACGGTCTTATATTAAACTAATTTTTATTTTGAAGACAGTCGAAAGATTTACTATCAACTATGCTGGCGAATTAAATCCTGGTTTCGAAGCGATAAAACTGGAACCGTTGTCTCTGAATGTAACCTTTATACTTTTATTAATAACAAAATACATAAATAAATATAATTGATTTTTTCATTTGTGTTTAAAACTAACGTTTTTCACTATATAACTTTAAAAAATGTGTCCACTATAAACTATTTTTTATACCCTACACCTATGAGGTACAGGGTATATTAACTTTGTGCATATATTGTAACGCCCCTTAGGAGGCGTGACCGGTATGGAAAAGTATATATATTCTTGATCAGCATCACTACCCGAGTCCGTTTAGCCATGTCCGTCTGTCTGTCTGTCCGTCTTGCTGTCCGAATACAGAATAACTTGAGAAATACTGATCAGAATGCGATGAAATTTCGTCTAAATATATTTTAGCCAATAGTAGGAACTGAGTTTGAAAATGAGATAAATCGGTCAACGGACACGCCCACCTCCCATACAAGTCACTTTTATATAACTCTTTAGGTACTAATAACTCGAAAAGTATTCAAGATATAGTTTAAAATGTAAAACAAATTGTTATAATTCACTTAAAAATATGTGGTCCAAAAATGGGCGTGATTCTCCCACTTTTTTTAAATTCATTATTTCCCGGGTTTTCATAGTGGAAATTTGTTTCGTCAATTATTAAAATCAAATCTATGAAATATTAGCCTTCCAAAATTTTAAATATAGACGTGGTCCGCCCAATTATATTTTTCTTTTTTTGTTTATTAGTTTTTTATACTTTTATATATTTTTTTTAATTTATGGGTATATAAGACGTAAATTTCTGATAAGTGAATAATATTCTGAGGGTGGGGAGGTTCAGTATAATTAAAAACTTTAAAATTAAAGTATGCAATTAAATATCCCACATTAATATCCCCACCAAAGGTGTAGGGTATTCCATAGTCGGGCCCGACCGACTATAAAAATCCGCCCCATGTGACCGAACTTACCCATGTTAGGTTTTAGGAAAGTTAGGTTTTCCCAACTCGTTTTTTAAGTATAATTTTTTTTTATGAAATATTGTTTTCCATAAAAAACCAATATCCCAATAAATATTTGATTGTTCATTCAAAATTAAAATTTTCTTATATTTGTACTAAAAAATAATTTTTCAATAAAAAGTATTAAAAAATGTTTGATGATCAACTGGGGTATATATATCTCGGATTTTGTATTTTCGATACCATATATGGATACCATATATTTAGATACCCAACACGAAAACAGATGCATTTAAATATATGAGTTTTGTTTGAGCATTAAGCATTATAATTGTTTATTATTCAAACATAGATATGGTTATTTTATGCATTTGCTATTATTTTTTCAAATCCCGGGACTAATCCCGGGATTTAAATTTTTTAGTCCCGAAATTTCGGGATTGAAAAATTGTCCAGGATTGACATCCCTAGTAGGAACCAATGCACTAATGGATTGAAAATGAAACGAGATACGTTAATGCAGTGACAAAAACAAACAAATTATCAAACGTTTTAACAAAGATCATTTAACGGTTATAAAAAGAAATATATATGTACGTATTAAATGTACCAAAGTTGTTATGCAAAAAAAAAGATTGAAAATATTATCATATATCAAGCATACTTAAATTAATAAATTAGTGCATGAATAAATAGCTAAGTATTTTTGAAAATAACTAGCATTGATTCATGTGGTAATGAAATATTAAGGAAAAATTATAGATTTCTAAAGTACATGTACATTTTATTAAAAGTAATAAATGAAATGTTCAATATAAACATACAATGAATGTATTAAATTTGAATATTCTATATAAATTAAAAATTATGTTAAATTAAGTATAATGTTATACCCTGATTCTACAAATGTACTTCAACCACGACGACGCACACAAAGCAAGAAGAAAAAGCAATCCACCAAACAGCAAAAAATTAACGTAAAAGACAATATGCTGAAATTTTAATTTCCAAAGAAGGTCGTTTAATTTTGTTGGGAGAAGGTCTGCAATGGTAATGTGATGTAATGAAGTTCAAAAGAAGAATGATAAAACGACATGTGAGAGTTATGGCGCGGACGACATCAATTAGACATCAATACATGTTTAATTAAGAGAAAGGAGCTACCCTATGGATATGGATGTTTGACAAATCAGCAAAGAAAATTGCAACTATTTTATCATATTAATGCAACAACATTTTACATCTTATATATACTAAATAACATTATGTAAATAAGTTGAATGTGAACCTGATTGAAAAAATAAAATTAACAAATCAACAAAGTTACCACAATTACACTAAATCACAAAATTTTATATTATGCTGAAATTTCTTCAACAAATGAACATAATTTCTTAAAAAATTTTGGAGAAGACGAAAATTAAAACATTATGAACCAAGAATATACGTATTCGAATATTGTTACAACAAGTGAAATATAATAGAACAACGTCAAATTGAAAAAAAACATATACGTATATATTAAAAATGACAATTACTGCAGATGACAATTCCGCTAGAAAAACTATCTAAGAAGAAAATTTCTCAAAACATTTAAAGAAGACAAATCCGTATTAATATCCAGAAATATAAAATTACAAAATTATCAATTTTAGTATCTGCTCTCAACAAAGTACGATTTAATTTGACTAAAAAACAACGCAACATAGAAAACATTAAATTTTAAAAGCTCAGAAAATCAAGACGAAAGATGAAAACAATGTTTGTTGAAACAATGGTAGAAACAAATAAAGTGCAGCCAATAACACTACAGTCAACGCAATCGCAGCAACCACCAACCGAAGAGTGGCATCAGCAGTCAACACTAAAAACATCGGGATCAGGTTATGTTTGTATTTAATTTCCTTTTATAATTCAGATGTTTAGATTAAAGGCGGGCTAATGCAGCCAAAAAATTAGAAAGTTGGGCCAATATCATTTTTTTTTAAATTTAAAATCATTAAATTTGAATTTATTTATCTCCACTATGTAATATACAATTGTTTATTTTTAAAAATAAAATTATCTACACTATAAGAATTTTATCAAGATATTAAAAATGTAAAAGAAAAATTTATTATTATTTAATTAATAATATTGTATTCTTAAAATAAGGGGGGAAGAATGTTGTATATAAGAAATACTTTTTCTTTTAGTTGGAAAAATCTGCACATCGCTAGTAAGCAGAATGGCATATTCATATTAATCATAATAATGTAACACCAAAAATGCTTACTCTTATGCATGCATTCATATTTTTCTCATACACTTATTTGATACACTTACTCTTATACACATATCGACGCCCCTTACGAAAACTATTATATTAAAATTGTCTTACGAAACAAATTATATATCATTTTTAAACGAATACGATTTCATTTTTACTTAAATAACAAATATTATAATGTTCTCAAAATTTCACTGAAAATTAGTACAACAAACAGTTTTCTTTGGAAAATTATTATGTTTCAAATTTTTAGACGAAAATTGGAGCTTTATATTAAAAAAGATTTTTTTTCAAGATCATATTGCGTTGCTTTTATGTTTTTATATATGTCATTTGTAAAGTTTGTTTGACAAAATTCAAAATAATTATGCTATAATGATATAAAATATGCATTACCATATACTATGTAGGTGACTCAGAAGATTAGTGTGTTGGAATACAAGCCGAAACGTCGTTGGTTCAAACACCAGCGAAGGCAACATCAAAAAAATAAATAGAAAATATTTTTCTTCACCGCGCTACCTCTTGGTAGATGACCTTCGGGAGTAAAAACATCACCCATGAAAAGTTATGATTCGGTGTTAAACTGTAGGTTTCGCTATTTGACATATTACAAATATAACATGTTTATATGGTTAATCTGTTCAGCCTAGGTTCTTCAGAACTGTATCGCTAAACTAGTATTATTGTTATTATTATTAGGAACTTAGGACATGTCCATTTTTAGGATATTCGAGGTCATTTGTTATTGTCTCCTAAGGGCCAGTTTTTCAGTGCTCGTTTAAACGTAGTTTAAACTCCGTTTAATTAATCTTCTCTTTAAATTAAACGTCGTTTAATTTTGTTAGCAGTTTTTCAGTGATAGTTTAAAATAAACACAGCCCAAGACAATACATATGGCACCACAGGCAAATGACAAATAATTCTCTCGATTTTGACTTCTGATAAATGTCATTCAAAATTAAATAAATAAAAAAATTGTTTCGGAAAAATAAAATTAATGTATTTTTAAATTTAAACAAGATATCGAGCAACTAAAGTTCTCGTGAGACTTTGTTTTAATGCGTAATGTGCAAAAATACAAAAATTATTAATAATTTGTGAAACAGCGCAGCAACAGAAAATAGTGAAAAGTGTTGTGAAAAAAGAAACATGTCAAAAACTTTGAAAGTTTAAACGTAGTTTAAACCATCAGCATCGGACGTTTAAACTAAGTTTAAACGATGGTTGAAGTGCACTGAAAATATCGATTTTAATTTTAAACGAGGTTTAAACCACAAACAAAGTTCAACTAGCACTGAAAAACTGGCCCTAAGAAATCTAGACTGTTACATTAAATTTAGATTTCATTTCAGGACTGATATAAGTTTCCAATGGTCTGTGGTCTTTATAAAACGATTACATATATTTATTAAATGCTGTAATATGTACAGGTTTTATATGAAGGCCCCAATCATAAATGCATTATAATGTTCAACAAAATATTCCAATCTTCTTCGCAAAATTTGAATCATTTTTATATTCGTAGATACACGGATATACATATGCATATTCTCGGAAATATCAAATACAAAATAGAGTTCCTGGCAAAACCATAAAACGTATTATTTTTCTCATCAAAAACAATAACATACTTTTATTTTGAACCTCAAAAAATAACGTATTTATTTTCGTAAGGGTAAAAATATATAATAGTTTTCGGGGCGTCGATATGATGACAACAACAAATGTATTAGTTGTAATGTAAGCCTCATCAGGTAGCCCCTGCATGCGGCGTACAGGGAACTAAAGCACATAGAAGTTTTTCTCACGATCACCCCAATACGAATTGATTATTTCACAATATGATGACACTCCGATCTGGTGTTTGTAAATATTGGTGCGACCGAGGTGATGAGTAGAGGTTAAGAATATATTTTAAGTTGGATATGATTTTAACTGCCTTAGAGTGCAGACGTGATTCTTTTATAAGTAAAACTTTCATTAAATAAAAGAATGTCTTAGAAGAAAAGACTTGTATTAATTATTTCATGATTATAAAAAAGGAACTTCAACGTTGGACATTCTCTGGTAGGAATCATGGGTAATTATAAATGGAACATTGCGACATTTGGTCTCACGCCTAATCAACCGACATTTTAATTACAACAACAGTAGACTAATTCAAAATCCAAAAATGTTAAAATATTCGCTCCGCGTCGACTTTCTGAAACTAGCTAGGAACTCTAAAACTAAGAATAAATCATTTAAACCAAAAATAATATTGATCTTTGATGTTGCGCAATGAGGACATTGTTAAACGTTTAACAAGTATTTTCAATTAAATTAATATTGCTTCAAGTATAAAAATGATATCACTGGATTTTATTTTTTACTTAAATTTAAATATTTACTAAAATTATGATTTTTAAAATTATTAATTTTTAGTTAATAGTTACAGTTTCATGGCTTGCCAAACACATAAAATGTTGACTTTTTCTTAATATAGCAAATTTATCTGTTGAAATTTTTCTAATTTTATTCTAAAGAGTTTCGACTAACATGTTTGTATTATTGTACATAACATTATCTTTAATATGATATGAAATACTTTTCTTTTTAAAAATCGTCTCATTAGTAAATAGTAAAATTATGTACATCTAGCCGAAAACATAATATATTTCGGTTGAATTAAAAAATTAAAATTATACAATGGGTGATATAATATCTTTGAAAATATCCATGACAGGAGTTAAATTTTTATTCGATCATGTAGTCTAGTTCTAAAAAATGTGGTTCCATTAAAAAATTATGAGTTTAAACTTTATTATTAATGGTTTACTAAAATTTTAAAATATTTGGGTTGAGCATCAACTTTAGGGTTGAGTATTTTACGCTAGATGTACATAATTTTACAATGTACTAATAAGACGATATTTGAAAAGCTATGTGTGACATATTGCTTTAAAGAAAAAAGCTATTCAAAACTTTTAGAATAAAATTAGAAAAATGTCTACAGTTAAAATTGATAAAGGATGAAAAATTCAACACTTTATATTTATTTTATACTTTAATCAATAATATTTTAACTTAAAATAGTCTTTAAAAGTTCACGAATGTCCTTAAGCTCTTTGGGCAACATCACAGGATCAATATTTTTTCTTTTAAAGGCATATTTTTAGTTTTGGAGGTCCTAGTATCAGAAATTGACGCGGAGCGAAAGCAATATTAGATCTAAATTTTTCATACAAATTTGAATCAGTCTAGTGAACAGTCGTCCAGTGCGCTGACCACAACGCTACATATTTTGCATTTGTCCCAATAGAGAATTTAATTTACTAGCCGAAGTGAAATATTTATTTTTTCAACCGTGTCCTTTGTTTAGCGCTAAAACTTTGCACGCAAAATTGTGTTCTGTTTTATTCTAAAGTACCACAGATCGAACCACTCCGCAAATTTTCGTTTTTGCGAAATTTATCGCAAACAGTGGGAAGGTTATATAAAAACTTAACTTCAGCCCCTAAATAAAAATCGGATGTAACTACGCAGAAGTCTACCATACTACTAGTTTGTTTATGCTGGCAGGAAGACAAACGATATTCGAGATGTTGATAATATGACGTTGTCAGTAAAAAAACTCAACTCAAAATTTGTCAATTTCAGCTGATGAGAATATCAGTTGTATTGAATTTTCAACTATCTCTGATGTGGAACGAAAATTTGACAATTTTTTAAAAACTTCACTAGAAGTTGAGTAGAAATATTTTATTCAGAATTATCCATTTTTATACTTTTTCAGTAGATTTCTACATTTGAGAATCGAGGCCTTAGTTTGTCTATTTCGTTCTTAAAATATTTAGAAACAAGGCATATTGGTGAAAATCTGTCAAACGTACCCGCTTTAAAATTTTTTTTTTCCGATTTCAATAAAATTTGGTAAACATGTAATATAAGTGAACCTCACTAAAACCTGTTAAGGAGAATGGGTTGTCGAGATATTAAGTGCCAAATATGTCAAATTTGACCGCATAGATTTGTACTGAATTATTTTTAACTTCTATCAGAGTGGCTCAATTGTAAACAAATATGACTGTTTTAGAAAGTATTTTTAATGAGCTGTAAAATAAAAATATTTATTTTGAAACAACCCGTGAAGAAATGGTTATATATAATCATTAGAGTGGTTCAAAAAAACGACTTTTCAGAATATTTTTTAGATACAATTAAATACTAGTTTCTATATGCTTTTATAAAATTTTGTAAACACCCTATATATCATTGGGTGTTCCAGATACACCCCATCTTTATAACATTTTTTTTTTTCATGAAATTAACTAAGAATACAGTTCACAAAATAATTGCATCCAGAAGCGCACCATCCTGTATATATAAAACTATATATTACTTATAATCTTCCCAGGCTTATCGACATACTTAGCAGTAAAAACGTTAATAAATTTTTTTTTTTTTTTATATATTTTAATCATTTTTACATGTATTTGCCTTAATGTATCATATAATACCAAAATATATGTTTATAGTACGCAAATAACTACCAAAACGTACATTTACGGCTTAAAAAATTGAATTATGTAGCGTCAACGCACTTATGTGGGACGGACGTGTCGTCTCTTGTCTTTTTTAACGTGCTCCGTCCGTCGTTTAGTATAAATGTGTTTCAAAACTGTGCGCCTTTAATGTGCCCGCCCAACATAAGAAAAAATCACAACGAAATAAAACAAAATTAAATTAAAACACAAACTAATAATAATTTACATAAAAAACTAAAAAGAAAAATAAACACAAAATAAATAAAACAAACAATAAAAATTCAAAAACAACAATCACATAATAGAACCGGTTTCGCGCTGCCTGCTGCGTTGCCGCACTCGCTGTTTTTGCAATTGCCGACGCAAAGGGCTTTTCTATGCTCTTTGCTGCAATTGCACAGGTTTGTTGACGTATTCCCTCCCTCCCCCATCCTACTCCACGCGACTAGCGCGCACGGTTGGGGCTGCACTAAGTGCGTAATCTATGCTGTGGTGAAGGCATAACACTCACCACGGCTTGACTTACGCTCTCATTTGTTTGTTTCAACTGCTGCGCCTTGGTAGTATGTATGTCTGTTTTGAAGTTGCTCAGTAGAAAAAATGTCGCAAAATTTTTGCATAGATTTCTGCAACATTCGTGGGCTAAGGGCGAACTTTTTCTAGGTATATGCGTATGTGTCCATCCATAGTCCACAAATAATAGCACTAGTTGAGACCCAGGTTAATGAGGTGCAGATCCACTGAATTTTCATATACCTGGTTATCACCTATTGCCATTATTCTCTGCCAATAGTGACGTTGCGTATCAACTGCAGCAACAACATAGTGTGTCGGATAGCGAATTTAATACTATTTGGGTTAAATTCAAAATCCAAACACACATCATGCACTTGTGCTTTCTTTATAGGAGTCCGAATTTAGATTGGGTTTCCACCTGTAATAAGCTGGATGCCTTATCTGATTCGATCTCAAATATATTGGAGCAATTTCCAGGCAGTGAAATTGTTGTTGCGGGCGATTTTAATGTGCACAACGCCACTTGGTTGAGCCACTCGGGTCTATCAACACAGGAGGGTTGTTATGTTGAGCTTTTTGCCGAGTGCAACCAACTCACTCAAATGGTGAAGGAGCCGACGTATATTCCACGCGTCGGCGGGCAAAGCCCAAAAGTCCTAGACCTTTTTCTGACTTCACATCATGAAAAATATGATGTAAAAGTCCTTGCACCTCTTGGTAATTCCGACCACTGTACTGTTTCCGCTGAGTTTTCGTATTCTAGTTTACGCGCCTCTTCGATTAAAGCCTCGAAGAGGAATGTATGTCTTTACGAAAAAGCAAATTGGGTTGCGTTAAATGATTTTTTTCGCAACTTTAATTGGAAATTGTGTTTCGCTGACAGAGACATAAATGCTGCGGCTTTAATGGTACAAAATATTATTTTATTAGGTATGCGGTCCTTCATACCTTCTAAAAAAATTAGCATTAAACCTAAGGACCACTCTTGGTTTAATGAGACTTGCAGGATTGCAGTCAGGTCGAAAGAGGAAGCCTTTCAGACTTGGCGTTCTAACAAGAATGCTTATACTGAAAGACTTCGTATACAGGCTAGGAATCGCTGTAATGCCGTGATTTCGCGCGAAAAGTTTCTTCACGAACAAAACGCGCGCAAAAAGGTCCTACTCTATCACAGGGGTAGTAAAAATTTCTGGTCATTTGTAAAAATGGTGAAGAATCAGACGACATCGTCTACTCCAACTCTTGTTATGAATGGCCAGACCTTCACTAACGCGGTTGATAAAGCTAATCTCTTGGCAGAATTATTTGTAAATAATTCAACGCTCCCAGATAGTAATCAACCACTGCCTGTCGTCGATTTTGTTTCTTCTGCAATGCCGCAGATACATTTGCGAACTCGGGCAGTTAAAAAGGTTTTAGCAAACCTCAACATTAACAAAGCCTCTGGGCCAGATGGCATATCTGCCCATGTGTTGAAGAAGTGCGCGTTAACGCTGGCTTGTCCGTGGCGTAACCTTTTCAACATCCCCTGCACGACAGGAGTTTTTCTATCTTGTTGGAAGGTTGCCAATGTCCAGCCAGTTCCGAAAAAGGGCGAGGCCACGAACCCTGCCAAGTACCGACCCATTGCAATATGCTCTGTACTCTCCAAGGTAATGGAGAGCGTAATTAACTTCCACTTTGTGAACTATCTTGAGCACAACGAATTGCTCAGTGACCGACAATACGGTTTCCGTAGGACCAGATCCACAGGTGACTTGATGGCGGTCCTCTCCGAAAAGTGGAATAATTGTGTTCACCTTTTCGGGGAGAGCAACGCCGTTGCTCTCGATATTTCCAAGGCTTTTGATCGAGTGTGGCATAAAGCCCTCGTTTCAAAACTAATTGCATATGGTGTCGGTGAATCTTTTACTCGATGGATATCGAGTTTTCTCCAGGGTCGTTCAATACGAGTTGCGATGGATGGTGTTCTTTCGGAACAACATTTCATCAATTCTGAAGTTCCGCAGGGTTCCGTCCTATCCCCGTCCCTATTTCTGGTATTTATCAATGATTTTTTTGTCATTGACCCAGAACCCAATCCATTCCTTTGCAGATGATAGCAACATTTGTCATTCATACTCGTTCAAAAAGCGCACAACCTCTTTGGAGATTGAGAGTAAAAGACGCACTATGAATGACACACTCAATAATGACCTTAAAACAATCTCCGAGTGGGGTCTTGCAAAATAGAGTTGATTTTGATGCACGCAAGACCCAATGTTGTCTGTTATCTCACAAAAGAATGGATTCAACCCTACCTCCCATTAATATGGGTGCTGTGGATATTGCAGAGTCAGCTGCTCTTGACGTTCTGGGCATATCAATTCAATGTGATCTCCGTTGGAATGATCACATATTTGACGTGTCGAAAGAGGCCAAGTGCCTCGGTTTTTTAAAACGGTGTAAGACATACTTCACTCCAGCTGACTTGCGCACTGTCTACACCACCTATATTCGGCCTATGATGGAAAACAATTCGCACATATGGGCAGGGGCTTCAAAATCTTCTTTGGAGTACCTGGATCGAATCCAACAACGTGAAATATATTTAATAGTGGATGAAAATATTTCATCCTCTATTGGTTCTCTTGAGCACCGAAGAACCGTAGGTTGTGTAAGCCTGTTCTATAGGTATTACAATGGTAAGTTTTCGAGGGAAATACATGGCCTGATTCCACCAGGTCGTGTGTCCTCTCGTTCTACTCGGGCATCGAACCAAGCCCACCCCTTCGTAGTTCACTCGGTTCTTAATAGAACCACGCATTACCTAGAGAATTCGTTCTTCAGTCGCACGATACGTTTGTGGAACAATCTCCCTGCGTCTGTTTTTCCCGACATTTTTGATATTGGCAAGTTCAAAACAAACATTCACCGACACTACTCCATCTTTCCCCCCTCCATTTAACCTATCAATCTTTCTTACGATCAACACTGTGCATTGCATGAATAGGGGGCAACCCCTGAGCGTTGGTTAATTTGTAAAAAAAAGAAAATGTGGTTCCATTAAAAAATTATGAGTTTAAACTTTATTAATTATTAATTTTAAAATATTTGGGTTGAGCATCGACTTTTGGGTTGAGAGTATTTTACGCTAGATGTACATAATTTTACAATGTACTAATAAGACGATATTTTAAAAGCTATGTGTGACATATTGTTTTAAAGAAAAAAGCTATTCAAAACTTTTAGAATAAAATTAGAAAAATGTCTACAGTTAAAATTGCTAAAGTAAGAAAAATTCAACACTTTATATTTATTTTATACTTTAATCAATAATATTTTAACTTAAAATAGTCTTTAAAAGTTCACGAATGACCTTAAGCTTTTTGGGCAACATCACAGAATCAATATTTTTTCTTTTAAAGGCATATTTTTAGTTTTGGAGGTCCTAGTATCAGAAATTGACGCGGAGCGAGAGCAATATTAGATCTAAATTTTTCATACAAATTTGAATCAGTCTAGTGGACAGTCCCAGACAATCCAGATTTTCACGACTTTTCTGTTCGTCGTCTAGTGCGCTGACCGCAATGCAACATATTTTGCATTTGAAATACTTATTTTTTAAACAGTGTCTTTGTTTAGCGCTAAAACTTTGCACGCAAAATTGTGTTCTGTTTTATTCTAAAGTACCACAGATCGAACCACTCCGCAAATGTTCGTTTTTGCGAAGTTTAATCGCAAACAGTGGGAAGGTTATATAAAAACTTAACTTCAGCCGCTTAATAAAAATCGGATGTAACTACGCACAGGTCTACCATACTACTAGTTCGTTTATGCTGGTAGGAAGACAAACGATATTCGAGATGTTGATAATATGATCAATCTACGTGTTTTTCGTAAAAATTATTGGCCTAATAATTATTTTTTTAGAAAAAACTCATTAATGCATACTTTGCAGCATGAATACTTATATGTACCGAATTTGACGTTGTCAGTAGAAAAACTCAACTCAATTTGTCAATTTCAGCTGATGAGAATATCAGTTGTATTGAATTTTCAACTATCTCTAATGTGGAACGAAAATTTGACAATTTTTTAAAAACTTCAGTAGAAGTTGAGTAGAAATATTTTATTCAGAATTATCCATTTTTATACTTTTTCAGTAGATTTCTACATTAGTTTGTCTATTTCGTTCTTAATATATTTAGAAAAAAGGCATATTGGTGAAAATCTGTCAAACGTACCCGCTTTAAATTTTTTTTCTTCCGATTTGAATAAAATTTGGTAAACATGTAATATAAGTGAACCTCACTAAAACCTGTTAAGGAGAATGGGCTGGGCTAATATGATGGGTTGTCGAGATATTAAGTGCCAAATATGTAAAATTTGACCGCATAGATTTGTACTGAATTATTTTTAACTTCTATCAGAGTGGCTCAATTGTAAACAAATATGACTGTTTTAGAAAGTATTTTTAATGAGCTGTACAATAAAAATATTTATTTTGAAACAACCCGTGAAGAAATGTTTATATATAATCATTAGAGTGGTTCAAAAGAACGACTTTTTAGAATATTTTTTAGATACAATTAAATACTAGTTTCTATATGCTTTTATAAAATTAATTTTGAAAACACCCTATATATCATTGGGTGTTCCAGATACACCCCATCTTTATAACATTTTTTTTTCATGAAATCTACTAAGAATACAGTTCACAAAATAATTGCATCCTGAAGCGCACCATCCTGTATATATAAAACTATATATTACTTATAATCTTCCCAGGCTTATCGACATACTTAGCAGTAAAAACGTTAATAAAAAATATATATATATTTTAATCATTTTTACATGTATTCGCCTTAATGTATCATATAATACCAAAATATATGTTTATAGTACGCAAATAACTACCAAAACGTACATTTACGGCTTAAAAAATTGAATTACAATAAAGTATGCCACGTGGTCAATTTCTTTTTATGTCAATTATGTTTATTGGATATTTGCAGTGATATCTTAACTAGTAGCATAAATATGTGGTAACAATGTTTTTAGTTCGGTAGCTGGTTAAAATGGATGCAGAGAAAAACAGTTCAAAAATTTGTTCGTAGAGGAACGTGCCAAAATTGTCAAAAACAAAACAAATTATGAAATACAAATTATATTTCATTTATCTATTTTACAGGAAACATTTTTTTTTTTAACTTTATTGTGGGTTCCATCGTGCGATTTGTTTTATTTCTTTCCGTATGGACTTGTACAAATAACCTATTTGAAAAATCCTTGCTGCTGATAACAAGCCGTGCCAATCGCTCTCTCCTACGCTGTCCACCATCAAGTCTCATTTTACAAGCTTTCTTGACTGGAGCAATGTCATCCATTCGGTCCACATGACCTAGGCAACGAAAACATAGATTTTGATGCGCTTGACTATGCCAATTGTCGTCGAATAGCTTACAACTCTAGTGTTTCAACTGGTAAAGAGTAACCAGTTTAGAGAGGGATTAAAGGAACTAGTTTATAGACTGACTGTAAAAAATTAGTCTATAGGCTGGTTACAAGAAACTAGTTTAAAAACTACTTAAATGTAATGCAAGAGGAGACAATTTACACATCGTAGGATATGAGCATTGAAAAAATTACAGTTCATTGTATTAAAACGAGGTCGAATTCGGGCTAGTTGAGTGTCTACGAAGAACTAGATCAATACTAGTATTCAACTAGTCCGTTACACTGCAGGGATGTAGCAAGATGGCGAAAATGTGTGTGAACTATCTAACAAAAGTATGCCTCATATATTCTTTTTCAAATCGAACACGAAATATTTTTGACACTCTGGATTTGCTTCAATTTTTTTTTTTATGGATTACATATTGAAAATAAGCCCACACATATTTTTTTTTTTTGCTTTTTGTCAATAGATTTGAAAATACAGGGTGTTTAAAAAATGAAAATATGACGTATGGACCTTTTTTAAAAATTATATAACTTTGCATCTGTGCATCGTATAGCTGCAGGGATGTACACTGCAGGGATGTAGCAAGATGGCGAAAATGTGTGTGAACTATCTAACAAAAGTATATGAGGCATTCTTTTTCAAATCGAACACGAAATATTTTTGACACTCTGGTTTTGTTTCAATTTTTTTTTTATGGATTACTTATTGAAAATAAGCCCACACAAATTTTTTTTTTTGCTTTTTGTCAATAGATTTGAAAATACAGGGTGTTTAAAAAATGAAAATATGACGTATGGACCTTTTTTAAAAATTATATAACTTTGCATCTGTGCGTCGTATAGCGTCAAGTTTGGTCTCATTTTGAAGGTAATAGAATTTTCTTTATTGCCCTGTAAAAATTTAATATATTTTTAATTATTATGTAACTTTTATAAGCAATTTAAATGTTTACCGACATTTTACTAAATGAGATGTGTTTTTAATTTTCTTTTAATTAAGACTATAATTTTCCACGTTAAATTCTATATAAAGAACATTCTTTTGTTGGATGGTCATTTGCGCACATGTATATGAAAACAATTTTTTGTTCAAACGACTGTGCGCATAAACTGCTTTTTTCTGTGTTTTGGCTAAAGCATCGTTTTGATTTACCAAACTTGACGCTATACGATGCATAGATGCAAAGTTATATAATTTTTAAAAAGGTCCATGCGTTATATTTTAATTTTTTAAACACACTGTATTTTCAAACCTATTGACAAAAAGCAAAAAAAAAATTTGGGTGGGCTTATTTTCAATAAGCAATCCATAAAAAAAAAATTGAAGTAAATCCAAAGTGCAACTGAATATTTTTGACGAAATCCGTTCGATTGAAAAAGAATCCCTCATATGTAAAAATCGGCGAATAAATTATTTAAGATCGGATCGAAATTTTGATAATTCCATTGTAATCTGTAGTAAATTATGTTCAAGTTCTCAAAATGTCATCAAAATTCAACCAAAAATGAAAAAGTAATTCAACTTTAATCAGACATACCTACTAACGATTGTAAAGGGCTAATAACAAGAAATTGCGATGCGCAACCTCTAAACGTTTTTTGATTTGGCCAAACATTTTTATGGATTACTTTTTTAACGTGCTCAAACTTTTTGAGGGGGTCCCGTGGGAATTTCTAAATAATCGTTTTTTGAACCACTCTAATAATCATATATGATTTGATCTGATATCATATATGACTTGATCTGATATCATCTGATATCATATTTGTTTCTATCCAATTATATATAACTATATATAATTGGATATGGACTCATATATGAACTTATACATAAGATTACTTTTCTTTTTTTAAATTTATAAATTATAATATATTAATTGATCATTCCAATTATGATCAAATTTAGTAAAAAAAGAACTTCAGCATCGCGAGATGAGTAATGTGGTCTGATCCACAGTCATTCTCCAAACATTTTTTTTGTCAAATAAAAATATAAACCAAAAAATATGTTTTTCATAAACAAAACATTTCATTGCCAGAAAAATTCAGAAAAACTGATTATTTTATTATTTAACTAAGTGTTTTTAGCAGCAAAAATCCAAGAAATACTTTTTATAACACTATTTTAGAAACTATCTGCTGAACATTGTTTTCCACAGGTCTTCTTAAGATCACCGTTCTTCCAAACAAAATCACAATTGCAAGGTTAAGAACTAACAAACTTGCAGCGATACCATCAGCAATACCACACTTAGTATAAACTACTTGTAGTAAAGCAACCGATATGGTTTGTTGTATTTCCGCGAAAATTAGATCGCGAGCTTCTACGCTGTGTTGTACGATTCGCATGTTTGGAAAAGTATTCGATTCGGACAAGGACGAAAAAAAGATATAACCAAACACATGAATTATTCGGACCAAAAAACGGGAGTCCGTCGTTCTGCAAACCATTGTTTTAAACAAATAACTTGTTTTGTACAATTATTTGTTGTGGTAGCAAATGGCGGAAGGAGCCACTGGCTTGGCACCACTGAATGAGATCACAATGTGTGCCCAGAGTAATATCCAATTATATATGAATCCGTATCTATTTTTATACGATTTAATATCTGATTATATATGGCTTCATATATGCCATATATGATTATATATGGTTTTATCTAATTATATATGGCATCATATATCTTATAAAGGATCTCATATACATTATATATAATTAGATATATCATATATTTATACATATATCACACGATATCCAATCATATCTGATTCCATATCTACCATATATGATCATGTATGATTATAAAGGAAATCATATCAAATTAGATATGATCATATATGAAATCATATATAATCATACATGATTTGATATAATTATATATAACCATTTTTTCACGTGAAATATTTTTTTATTTAAATTATTGCATTTTAAAACTTTTTATGTTTTTTTTAAAATAGCCTGTCTTTTTTTTGTCCAAAAAAATGATACATAAACGAAAATGGTAGAACAAGTATTGAATGTTCTACACAAGTTTAAAGTTGTAAAAACAACATACAAATTTAGCTTGCGTAGCTTTTTGTTGCATGCGAGAAAATTTTGAAAGTTCTGTTGCTCTCGCAGTCTCGCATTCTACGCAAGTTGTGTTTGTACACCGAAAAAAATACTTTAATAAAAATGTATTTAAAATAAATACATATGTCTTTGATTTACGTCCAAAAACAAAAGTATTTGTTTTTACTACATTGATGTAGTTGTTTTTGTATGGGAAATAACTGCATAGTTTTACTGCATTTCTATACACAAATTTAATACTTTTGTATTAATAATCCGAAATTTTGTCTTTACTTAATCGTCCTTAATAACGTAGAAAAATTACTACATATACCTTTCCTTTTACTATAAAACGTAGTTATTTTGCTTTGTTGTGATAATTAATATTAAAAAATATATTTTAATTTCTTATAATAAAAACAATTTATTAATTCAGAAAATTTTATGAATGAATATTAAACATTTTGTGATTACCAAAAATAAGGTACAAGAATTATTAAACTGAAAACTATTTAATTGTATAGTACATAAACAACTAAAGAGTGATACCCAAAACCACAAGAAAAAAAAATATATATATATAAATAAATAAATAAATAAATAAATAAATAAATAAATAAATAAATTAATTAATAAATAAATAAATATATATGAATAATATTTTCCTGATTATTAGATGGAAGCACCACTAAGCAGCATCAGTTCTGACGACTCAAAGACATGGCAAGCACATACGTGTCGCTTTTGAGTTGTACCACATACGTGTCGCTTTTGAGTTGTACCACATATGAAAATTACTTTTAACACGCAACAGAAAATTGCAAACCATTGAAATACTTCTACTTATTTGGCCATTGCAACCCATGATGGATTTCATTCATAGAATTACCAATTTTAATTTTCGCTTTTTTATTTTCAGAAGTAACCTGATTTAGCGAGAAACCCAATGAGTAGTCAACACTAGTTTTCTGCCGCCAAGTCATTTGTTCGGATGCTGAATATACATGCTACCTCCGCGTGTATTCGCTTGAACTTCATAAAATTAAAAAGTGCAGAAAACGAAGACACCGTATAGTTTCTTTATTATGTAGAAATCGAATTTCTAATGCAATGAGTTGGTAAGTTATGTTAAATAAATACAAATGTATTTAAAAACAATCAAAATGTTGTAGAAATACATTTTTCCAAAACAATAATTTACTACAGTAATTTTTTCGGTGTATAAAAAACATCAGCTTCGCATCTTCAAAGTTATGTAGAACATTCAATACTTTGCACACTGGAAAAAGTCCACGTATACGTGAAACTACAAACACAGAAATATACTGTTAAAAATCGACCGTTACCAATTGTTATTTTATTTTTTTTAAAACCGACACTTTAAACTGACATTTTAGGTTCAAAAACTTTTATTGACTTTCGTTTTTAACAAAAACATTTAAAGTAAAAAAATTAAGTTTTGTTAATGACTTTTAATTTATTAAAATAAAAAATTCAAAAATAGTCGATTAAAAATGAAGCCTAAATTTCGCTTTATGTGGTCCATTTAATGAAGCGTGAAAGTACACGGAGACCGTATTAGGTAGAGAAAAGAATTTAATATAAACACAACTTTAGCAGCTACTCTTTCACAGTGACCGCTTCATCAATATATCGCTCAAGAGAATACGTGGATTTTCATACATCCCACAGACGCTGCCTAGCGTTCGCGTGTAATCTTTCCATGTGTTAGTAGACATCGCAAACTTCATTTATTTGGTAGTTACTCCATGTACATAAATAAACCGTGTTCATTCTATAGGGCATTTTCTGCCTATGGAATATGTCGTTCAAAGACGAGAAAGTAGCTGCTTGCAAATCAGTGCATCCGCGGTACATGCTGACGATACCTTGGAGGTATAGAAAACCAATCGATTGTGGGATGTCATACGAACCATAAAGAATCTGATGCCAAACTTTTAATATTTTTTATAAATTTTAATAAAAAAAAACAAAAATGTCAATAATAACATTATTTTTAATATTAAAAGAGAGTGAAAAGACGCATTTTAAAAAATTTTAAAGGATGAACTGTTAAAACGACAGTGGACTACTGTTTATATGTAGTCGACCACAGCAACTGTCGGATCAACAGTAGTTACCAGAGATCGGAAATGCCCGTGTGCGTGCGCCCGCACATGCCCTTTTCTTCATCCAATGACGCGCAAATTAGTTTTACGCAGACACTGCACTCGGGCATCACATTTTTTTTTACAACACAGCCCGTCGCAACGAGTAATGTTTTTCACTATTCTCGGTACATGCCTCGTGCGGGCGACGAAAATTAAGAAACCGAACTGCTGCCAAGCGCCGATAATTAAAACTGCAGTCCGCACAGACGTGGAATGAGAAAATAAAGAAGTATATCGCGCAAGTGCTATGGTATTTATTTCGCGGGGCAACTCCGTGCAACTGCGAAAACAGGCTGCCCCGGGCAGCACGCGAATTTTCACAGCCAGCTCGTTTTGTTGTTGTATGACATGCATATGTGGCGCAAGAGTTCGGCACTGATATTATAGACTGCGCAATGTTTTAATAATTTTTATATTAAAAAATTGATTATACAGAAAAGTTCAGAAATATTCAAATACACTTTTAATCGCTGTTTTAATTTTGTTTATAAAATTTGTAGCATTAAATGGTTCGTTGACAGAAAAATAAATTTAACATGCAATCTTAATCAACATTTTTATTCAAATACATATTATTATTACGAGTAAAAATCTATTTAAAAAACTCTGTGTTTAAAATGCAGCACACTTCCCCTATGTGTAAAATTTAATTGTCATTCAAATCTTAATTATCAAATAACAAATTATCAAATTTAGTTTTTTTTGTTATTCTGCAACAAAATTATATTAATTATTATTATTGCTCTTGCACTAAGAAAAAAGTAAGGCAATACAATGTATTTAAATTTGATTTATATACTTTTATAATAAAAAAACGTTATATTCCATACAAAAAAATGTACACGAGTATTTAATTTCAAATTAAAAAGCTGTCCGATAAAATATTAAAAATACTTCGCATTGGAAGAAGGGCACGGGCGTGCGCGTGCGTGCAAATCCGAACTCTGGTAGTTACTGCTAGCTGTATATTTGACATACGACACCTTTTTACTGTCGTTCTAACATTTTTTAACAGAAACTTACTGTGGGCTCTATTTTAGCACTGAAAAGTTTTGAAAAACAGCTTAAAACGACAGTTTATTTCTCTGTGTGTAGAGACTAATTCAATCGTTTTTCGAATTCATCATCAGGTTTCTGCTACAAGATCCCATCCATGGTTTTTAAAAGTGACGCAAAAAAATATAAAATTTACTAAATATTAAAAATCATGGATTGTGACCGTTACCGTTACCTTTACTGTTATCCGTTTCATACCGTTTCATATGCAATACCGTTACTGTTACCAAATTGATGGCATTTCACCATACCGTTTACCGTTACCGATATAAAGTTTTACCGGTAAAATACCGGTATGAAACGGTATTATATTTTGGTATGAAAAAACACCAAAAATTATAATCTGGCAACTTCCTGCAAAAATACTATCTGGCCCCGCGCACATCTTCAAAAAATAATTTGATTCTTAATACATTTTATATATAATAGTTTGGCGCTACAGTCCTATAAGAACTTAGGTCGAGCTCTCTCACCATTTTGAGTTGTGTGTGTTATATTTGTACTGAAAGCGGTGGGACCTACAGTTTATTGCCGAATCCGAACGGCGGGTGAGAGAGTTTCAGTCGCAGTCCAACGCACTAACCTTGAACTACCGCCGCTACAACAGGTTTTAATGAGGTTCACTTATATTACAAGTTCACAAAATTTCAATAAAATCGGAAGCAACAAATTTTTGAAGCGGGTACGGTTGAAATAGTTATCACCCATATGCATCAGAATCTTAGCCCTAGTAATAATATATATGTTGGAACGATCTAAACAATGGACAAGAATAGCTGCACATAAATTTGACTATAAAACAAGGAATAGAACAACGAAACACAAAACAACGTTAGCGGACCAATGTGAAACGAGTGGACACTCACCAAATTTATAAGACGTGAGAGTACTACAACAAGAAACACATGAGAAGAAACGATACATGAAAAGCTCCACATTATCAATACTCCCGCCAACAAACTAATTAACTATAAAAGGTACACAGAAACATTTAAAAACAAAACACAAACAGAACAAAAAAAAAACAAATCTGTAGTCAGAAGACACTCTGTGTAAGCAGTCACTTACAACTTATTGTAAGTATTGTTTTCTATTGACGTAAATAGTGTTAAAGTTCTTTTGGTTTGTGAATAATTTTTTTTATTTATATAATAAAACAGTTTTATCATCATTCCTGAGTACTGAATATCACAAAAAAAAATATAATTAAAAAAAAAAATATAAGTTTAAAAAACAAAATAGTTTCTTTTACGAAAATTATATTTTAAAACCTGACCTTGAGCCTAACCAATAATAATTAACTATTCATTATCTTAATTTTAAAAGACAAATTTAAATTCACAGGTATGTTTTTCTAATGCATATAAATCAGAAAAGAAACAGAAAAATCAATACCATTGTCGAAATAGGTATTCTCTCTAGTATTACCAATGATTTAAAATATATGTTATTTTTTTATTAAAAATTCTTTTCCGATGATTTCGTAAATAGTCCTTATTTTCTAAATTTGTTTTTTTTCAGATGAACATCCCAAGTGCATATACCATTTGAAGGGGAAAATGTTTCCGTGTATTCGTATACAAACATAATTTAAATCAAATTACAACAGTTCTTATAAATGATTTATAAAAATTATAATTTTGTTTACATTAGTCTACAATCATATATTTAATGCATGCGAAATGATTAACTATACACAACAATTACTTTAACTGAAAATTGTTTACCTTTTACATTTGCCATTCGTTGATAATGCTGTGGTATTTCCGGAGGACAGACGTATGACCCAAACGGTATTCTCGGAGTTTGCACAGGAATGGGTACTCTCTTCTTTTTGGTTTTCTTGGTTGTTTGTGACTTCTTATTTACTTTGTAATATCCAGAGTGCTGTCCCAATTTTTTTTCTGTTGAACTCGCACAGCTATCAGACTCAGTGCAATCTAAAAATTCATAAGGAAAGTTAGGTAACATGGGGAAATATGCTATCAAGAAAAATATACTGGTTAGAATTATAGTGCAAGCTATAAAGCTCTACAATTATGATACACAACAGTAGTTCTACCCCTTAATAAATTAAAAAATATCATTGAAATTCAACATTGTTCTACCCCTTAATAAATTGAAAAAAATCGTCCATTATCAACATTTAGCATTTAGTTAAACTACTGTATTTTAGATAAACTACCATAAGTTCAATATTGAACAATTTGGTTTCATTTTAAAGGTAATGAAAATAATGGTCCGAAAGTTTTAATACCTTATTTTGGTGGTCATCACATATTTTTTTAATTGTTTTTAAACCATCACAAAACTACAACAATGATGCACCAACAGTAAAAAATTTAAAGTGCGACCTCAAAGCTTACTTTTTAAAAACTTTTCTTTTTCAAAAAGTTTATTTATTTTTGACCTTTGAACGGCGTCAATATATTAAAATTGCGTAAATATAGTTTTCCAATATACAACAACATAATGCACATGTCAAATATAGACGAAATTAGTATTCAAATATTTTTAATGTATTTCAACCAAAATAGATTTTTTTGTATTGAAAATATTATGTTAAAAAAATTATCAATAGTATTGTTTCCATGTAATTTTCACTTAACAAGCTTGTTATACTCAATTTTAATATATTGACGCCTAACAAACGTCAGAAAAAAAAAATGTTTTAAAAAAATTTAAATAGTAAGCGTTGAGGTCCCACATGGAGATGGGCGCGTACCGTGCTTTTTTCGTGTCACGCCCGAAAATCTAAGTTCGTCCGTGAAAATTTCCGTGCGTGCTAGTTGCTGCCGTGACCCCAAAATCAGGCACGCGCCCAGTAATTTAACTGAATGCAAAATGTTGAATTTCAAAGATATTTTTTAATTTATTAAGGAGTAGAACTACTGTTGTGTATCATAATCGTAGAGCTTTATAGCTTGCACTATAATTCTAACCAGTATATTTTTCTTGATAGCATATTTTTAGGGTTAAGAATTATGGATGTTAAACACAGACATCATTTGGCTGATTAAGTAATTTTAGCCTTATGAAAGTTCTCATTTTATTGGGAAATTGTAAGAATAGGGGGTGTTATGTAGAAGTTAAGTATAGACTAAAAACCAGTTGGGAAGGTTAGATCACATGGGAAATTTTAAAGAAGGAGTTATTATGATAGTTAGGATTATCAAAATTATAGTCGGTCTAAGCCGACTATAAATATGCTACACATATGTGTGGTTACTATTCAAAGTGGTATATAGGTGACCAGGGTATACGAATCCTGAAAATAACTACAAACTTTCCATCCTTCAAGAATTTTCTTTCATTTGATACCCATATTTAGAAATGGGTAGGTGTACCGAATTTCAATTTTTTTTTTTGGAACCACAACTCGTTTCGTGGGAAAACATTATTTTCATGTATTTAAGCATAATGTCAGTGTATATTTGACCAAAAATGTGTACCTAAGCACGTATACAGTAAAATAGATCTGTAGATGTAAATTTTATATGATGTAAATTTTATACTTGTGATGTAAATTTTATACTTGTGATGTAAATTTTATACTTTTCCATACCGGAGATGCTTTTTTCAGGGTGTTACAAACGTCGTACCAAACTGAATATACCATTTCACTCTTAGTGTAGGGTATAATAAATTGTTCATCTGAAGTGTCCAGTACACGTATCAGTAAGTAGTCAGTAAGTAGTCAGTAAGTTTTAGGGCCCTATTATGACTGGCGAAACGAATGGTTTTGGTGAAGCGAAAAAAATTTGGCAAATGAACTGGCGTGTACTAATTTTGAAGACATTCACTTTATTTAAAATTTCTTTCAATTATATTTTTATATATTCATAGTGATATTATTTATAAATACAAATAAATAATTTTTATTAAAAAAAGCAATTTTTTCCTTTTGAGCAATACATTTTTTATTTTTATTTAAAGAAACCCTAGAGTTTCCAAACAGGTGTTGTAAATTGTCTTGTTTTGAAATATTATTAAAAGTGTTCCGACAAAAACACAGCGCGTTAAAAAAACAAATGTGACAGGAATGGTCTGTCCTCCGAACGGCGTGCATTCATCAAGAAGGGTCTGTGGGTGTAATTGCAGCGACTAAGACGGAAAAAAAGACATGGTTCGTCTTAATACGCGTTTTGTTTTAGGCAGCCTACGACATTACCATCACCGAAAATTTTCGCCTGGTTCGAAGAGACCGAAGATTTGCAGTATTTAAAACATATGTAGCAGCGCACAGTGGATCGAAAGCGCGCATTTGGGCCGAAACAAAAATTTCGTCAATTTAATTTTTTTTTTTTTGCAATCATAAAATAGACATCCTAGTTCATAGAAAACCATTAATTGAATTGTTTTATATTTATTATTTTCAACAGGAAATCAGTCTGGGTTCTTTTTTTTATTTTTTTGTAAATTTTAATATTTTATATACTTTTTTTAAAAATTAATTTAAATTACTTCTTGTTAAGTTATTACATTGAAATTTTTACATATTATAGCTAAAATCATGTATTTCTTTCTTACTTTAAAAAATTACTAAAAATTTAAATTTTTAAGTTCCCGGGGAGATAAAAAAAACGATTTGAAAACATGTTTTTTTTTTTTTAAATAGATAAATTCATACTTTTAATTATACCCTACATCTATCAGGTACAGGGTATATTAAGTTTTTGCAGATATTGTAACGCCCCTTAGGAGGTATGGACGTTAGGAAAAGTATATATATTCTTGATCAGCATCACTACCCGAGTCCGTTTAGCCATGTCCGTCTGTCTGTCTGTATGTCCGTCTTGCAGTCTTGCTGTCCGTATACGAGGAAACTTGAGAAATACTTGTCAGAATGCGATGAAATTTGGTCATAATATTTCTTAGCCAAAAGTAGGTTATGAGTTTGAAAATGAATCAAATCGGTCAACGGACACGCCCACCTCACGGCGTGATCCGTCCACATTTTTTTTACATTATTTCCAGGTTTTTTATAGTGAGAATTTTAGTCGTATTTCACATTTTGTTCAATAATTCCTTAATTAATGAACAAAATGTAACTGATTATGCCAGAAATAAGAGAATTATATAAATTAAAATAATTTAATGATATTTTGTTGAAAAACTAGGAATTTCTATTTTTTTATATATATTTTTCATATCAATAAATCAGTCAACTCTGCCTTTCAATTACATATAGGGTACTTGTGGAACAATTTTAAAACTAAAATATATATATTCCCTGAAGTGTCTAGTTTTCAAAACAATTTTTCTTTTTTCAAAATCTTTTTTAGTTCAAAAGTTACATACAAAAAACTTCGATGCGCGCCTCAGCCCAATGTGCAGCGGTTACAAACACCCTCGTCACGGAACAAGATGAAAAAATCATATTCGCGAGACGAAGTACGCTGCATCCTCAGCAGCAGTCGCAACAGTTCTAGACGCTTTTTTTATTTGTGTTCGGTTTAAAATAAAAAAAAGTTTGGAGAATATTTGTATTTTACGTTTCTTAGTTAGGGCACAAAAAAGTTAAAATAATAGACATCCTTTCAGAAAAACTAAAGGATAAAGAAAATTAAAATCTGGAAAAGTCTAATAAACAAAAACACAAAAGCAAAAATTTTGAAAACTCAAAAAAAAAAACGAAAAACAATAGATAAAGATACGTTCGCCGATTCATTACATGAACTGTTCATTCGCCTGATTTTGACACTTGAAGCGAATGAATTTCGGTTGAGTGTTGCACATTTGTTTACGTTCGCTTGACTTTACCCGTTCGTTGGCGAAAGAAGTCTGGAGAAAGTAAGTTGTGATAGCCTTTTAACGTTCGCATCGCCAGTCATAATAGGGCGATTAAACTCGAAATAAAAGTGTTCAAAAAAAAAGGTCTCGTGTTTGAATTATGGTGCAGAAATGTGGACGCTGGCCTCCACCGATGAGAGAGTACTGGGAGCGTTAAAGAGTATCGAATCAGGATGAACCATGAGCTGTATGAGTCATTCGGCGACATTGACATGGTCAAGCGCATCAATTTCCAGCGCTTTCGCTGGCTAGGTCATGTCGAACGAATGGATGAAAACACTCCAGCCAAGAAAGTGTTTGAATCGAGACTCGAAGGAGGACAGCGTAGAAGAGGTTGTCCAAATCTGCAATGGAAAGACCAAGTTCCAAATCAGTATAAGGATCAAGGACAAATTTTAAAAATATGTTGAAGTCAGAAAAATAGCTCAACATTTTGGCATATCAATAAATGAAATAAATGAATACTATTATATTATGTTCTATCACCTGAGGATTTTGAGGTATTTACCCCAAATCCTTAATTTTCATAGTAACATTTCTGGAAAACGGTATTAGATATGGATTTCTTGACCAAATGTAGTCATTCATCTAAGGATCTTTTCTGTAGTACATTTTAATTTTAAGGATTTAAAAAAAATATCTGCAATTAATTGGCCAAATTTATATGAAGAATTAATAAATGTATCATTATGTCTTTGCGAAAAATATTAAGCACATGAAAACAGTAAAAATTGCCATAGAAGTCACACGTGATTCACGCTAAATCACGTGTTTTTTTGTTTTCAGAATGCATAAAAATACATATTTCATTTGTATATGTTGGTGAGATTGGTCGACTGAGCGTGGCACGTCCAATAGAACCTACCTCTTGGATATGGAAATATTTAAGACCCTCGATGTGCTGTTCATACAGAAAGGTGAAAATTGCCTCGAAGAATAATTCTGCGGTGAAGAATTCGTGTAATATCTTTGAGAATTGTCTCTGGGAGAACTTATCTCTGAAAAAGTATTATCAATAAAAGAATAGTCCGGGGTAGAATTTACTAGGAATGAATTGACTTTGGGAAAAACTATTTTTGAAGCAATTTTTTTTTTCGGTTACTATATTTATATCTGGAATAAAAACGGAACCCTACATGAACCCCTGGAACAAACTAAACTTAATAAACAAAAGTAAGTCAATACAAAGTTTTCATGTATATTTTAAATTAAACTTTTTCCAAAAATGGGTATATCAAAAACAAAAAAAAATGCATTCTATATCCATTTCCATGGTATGAAACCAAGCAAAAACTAATGGCATGACCCCACAAAAATTGACTAGCTCATACAAAGTACGGCCGGTTTGCAGGGCTTAGATCAATGGTTGGCATGCAACTTATTCTAAGTTGAAGAAGGTCGGTTAGCAAGGGTTTGATTTATAATAGTTCTAAATAGTGGGCAGACGCCTTCCCAAAGCCTTTTGAGTGCAATGGGTGGCCCTACGCGTTCAGCAAAAATATATAAAAATAGCAAAAAAAGTGTGATTTTATTTTTATTTTATGAAATATTCGACTCACTCACTCACGAAAAATTTGTACTCACGCACTCTCACTCACTGTATTTTTTGTCTACTCACACATTTTATTAAAAATATTTAAAAATTGTATGGCGAATTTTGAAGAATTACAAGTAGCATATAGAAACATAGTAGTCAGCTTAAAAAGTTTACAGAAAAATTATATACTCAAAAAGCACATTTTCTTTAGATCTCAATGTAAGCTTTTCATAAACAAAAGAATTTTAAAAATCGGATAACTTTTGGATTTTTTACAATTTTTGAAAAATTGTTCATGAAAAAAATCTCAACTTTACTGATTTTTATCTCCATAGCAATGAAAAATACAAACTCTAATTTAAAACTTAAGTTCTCTCAAGTTCTCACTTCACTTTTTAAATTTTTAAAATCGGTTGAGTGGTTCCGAAATACTGAATTTCACCCGATTTACGAGCGTTGGGGCACTAACAAAATGTGCTAAAAAAAGTACAAATTGCGAAAATTTTTTAATTATTATTCAAATAAGTAAAAAACATATCTTTAAAAATAATGAAAAGTTAAAAAAAAATAATAAATCGTAAATTGCAGTGCTGCGAAAAAAAGATCCCCTCATCCACCATATAAAGTGAAATATTATGTGTTTAATTAAAAGTATTTAAAAAAAGTATATAATGAATAAAAAAACATATACATGAAAAAAAATAAATTAGCAAGTGTTGGCGTGTAGAATTGAGCATTACAAGTGATACTATTTTCACTGTCCTAGGTTGAATTTTTATTTCATGTCTATGAAAAATGTGTTCTTTTTCTGCTCGTGTTTTCATAGGTAAAGTGCTAGTATGATTTTGCCCCTATCAAAGAATGTAATCGTTTTACTAATTGCATTTATTATGAATCTATTCCATATATTGTCTCGTACTATAATTCCGTTTGCGGGTAGTCCTTGCTCTAAATAAAAATTAACCTATTTTACTGTGTTGGACATTGTTGTTCCCAAGGTCCTTACGCATCCACCAAAGGCTCCACTCCATCAAATTCTGGTAAGTGTTTCATTTATTATACTGGCATCTGCCCCTGAGTCCACAAGTTAAATTAGTTTACCATTTTTAGCTGTTTCGCAAGGTACTTCTATGAAAACATTACTTACATTCGATAAGTTGAAGCAATATTCATACCTACATTATCCTATTACCTTTAGTCTTAAAGTTGTCTGAGTTTTTTATCAAACCTTCTCCTAAAGATTCAAAACTTTTCGTAACTCGTAAAAATAATTTTTTTATAAAAATATTTTTTTTTTATTGGCTACTCTTACTATTTTTATAATATTATCCACTAATGTTATTGCCAATAATATTATGAACTGTAATATTGCAAAAATTAACATAGGCACTCCCTTACAAATAAAACATGGAGTAGCAGTACGTGTATTACCAGTCGCTTCCGATGTCTTATTAACAATATCTGAATCCATCCTATTCTGATAATCCTTTACCGTTAGTAAATGTGATCACAGTTTCAGTGGACGTTTGATCTACAATATCTGCGTCCTTTGACCTAATTTCGCTATTGTTAATGGGCCCTATATAGTTTCCCTGATTATTCTCTTGTGCATAATATCTTTTCTTAGCGTAACAATTTCCCTCTACATGACATGTTTTCTGGCACCATGTACATGCCAATCCATTACCACTTGACTGGTTATTATAATCGTTAGTTTAATTATTGTGGTTATTATTATAATTATTGTTGCTTTTATTATTTCCGTTATTATAACTATTATTATTGTTACTATTAGTTCTATACGCTTTGTTATATCCCATATTTGTTTTGTTAGCGTTTCTTACTTCGTTATTACTGAAACCTCTACCATTACTTTGGGTTTATGGACTATTTCCCTGCTCTCCTCCTTGGTACTACCTTCCAGTCATTTACGAATTTCCAATTGGATTCATGACCGTATTCCCAACATTCCATACAGAGTGGCGTATTTTTTCTGATAATGCACTCGTCTCGTGTATGCCCCTTTTTATGGCAAAAAGAGCATGTTTATTTCATAATAAGTTGTCTGGGCCCTTAATGCCTCATCTAATAAATCATTCATATTTTCTGCTTTGCTACCTAGTAGTAGAACCTTTGTTGTCGGATCCTTAACATCTACTTTGAATACTGTTAAAACTGAATTCATTAGTTCTGTATTGAAAACATCGGTTGGCAGATTTTTCTTTTTGTACATAGAATCTGCTATTTCATTTGCGTTTGACCATAGTCTTTCCAATCGTTATGCAAATATCCTCGAACTTTCTCCATCCTGCTGATACGCCTTCCTTATGTTATCTTGAACTGAATCTAAAGTAGTCATTTTTAAAGAACCGGAAATAACTCCTCTAAGTTATTAAAAGCTTCTCCAAGAAGATGTGGTTTGACACAGCTAATGAACTCTTATTTATTTTCATCAGTAATCTTGAGGCTTGCTAGCTCACAACTGTCCATGAATGTGAATAGTTCGGTTTTGAGTGATGGCGATTCCGATCCCCTAAAATGTAGAACCACTCTTCTTACGTATTCTGCTATAATGTTTAACGACATTTCAAGTGTGTGAGTAGACAAAAAATACAGTGTGTGAGTACAAATTTTTCGTGAGTGAGTGAGTCGAATATTTCATAAAATAAAAATAAAATCACACTTTTTTTTGCTATTTTTATATATTTTTGCTGAACGCGTAGGGCCACCCATTGCACTCAAAAGGCTTTGGGAAGGCGTCTGCCCACTATTCAGAACTATTATAAATCAAACCCTTGCTAACCGACCTTCTTCAACTTAGAATAAGTTGCAAGCCAACCATTGATCTAAGCCCTGCAAACCGGCCGTACTTTGTATGAGCTAGTCAATTTTTGTGGGGTCATGCCATTAGTTTTTGCTTGGTTTCATACCATGGAAATGGACATAGAATGCATTTTTTTTTTGTTTTTGATGTACCCATTTTTGGAAAAAGTTTAATTAAAAATATACATGAAAACTTTGTATTGACTTACTTTTGTTTATTAAGTTTAGTTTGTAGTAACCAAAAAAAAAAATTACTTCAAAAATAGTTTTTCCCACAGTCAATTCATTCCTAGTAAATTCTACTAAATTTCTAATTCTTCATATAAATTTGGCCAATTAATTGCAGATATATTTTTTTAAATCCTTAAAATTAAAATGTACTACAGAAAAGATCCTTAGATGAATGACTACATTTGGGTTTTAGTCAAGAAATCCATATCTAATACCGTTTTCCAGACATGTTACTATGAAATGTTACTATATATATATATATATATATATATATATATATATATATATATATATATATATATATATATATATATATATATATATATATATATATTTATATATATATATATATATATATATATATATATTCCAAAAATTGTTTTAATCAAGCATAAGTACATAAAACTATTGTATATTAAGTAAAAGTTTCATGATGATAAGGTTAATACTTATTTAGATATATATATA
Source organism: Dryomyza anilis (assembly GCA_951804985.1). Lineage (NCBI taxonomy): Eukaryota > Metazoa > Arthropoda > Insecta > Diptera > Dryomyzidae > Dryomyza > Dryomyza anilis. The sequence continues at coordinate 38,766,074 of OX638130.1, read as the reverse complement.
TATATATATATATATATATATATATATATATATATATATATATATGTATATATATATATATATATATATATATATATATATATATATATATATATATATATATATATATATATATATATAACTATATACAGATTGTCTTTATGTTCGCCACATAGATTCCTTGCAAATATGAATTTCTTAAAAGGACTTCCCATACGAAATACGAAATTGTTTACACCATAATCCAGTTTTGTATTTTGTATAGAAAATTAAGCAAAGCTAACTTTGAATTTGATTGAACATATCTATCATCATGAAACTTTTGCTATTAAATACTAACTTTATATTCTTCGAACTTATAAAAATAATTTGGTAATATATACATTTTACAGGTAGATATAACGGTTTTATGACAAGTCCTTTTAAGAAATTAATATTTTCTGAAATAATGTTGTCCTGCATATATAGTTCGACGGGCAAATAGTTCTAAGGTTTAAAAATTGTAAGAACTAATTAATCTTTCAAATTGCATACTTAAATGTTTACGTTGTGCCTTGAAAACTTTTCTGTAGGTGTGCAAAATCAAAATAAAATAAAAAATACGAAATTTTTATGAAACACGATGTTAATTAATATGTCATTTTCCACACATATGTAAAAGAATAGATTGAAAAGATTTCAAGGAATCTATGTGGCGAATATAAAGACAATCTGTATATAGTTTCTGAACACTTTTTATTTAAAAAGAAGAAAAATAAAATAAAAAATAAAAAAAAAAAATAACAAAAAAAATTAAAATTTGATTGAATATATCTAAATAAGTATTAACCTTATCATCATGAAACTTTTTTTAAATATACAGTAGTTTTATGTACTTATGCTTGATTAAAACAGTTTTTGGATTTATGTGTTCAGTTTATGATTTATGTGTTAATTGTTTATGAAAGTCCCACACAAATATTTTGATTTAAGGATAAACTGTACAATCTATGTATAAATATGTAAAGTAAAGTCTTCAAAAATTTTAAAAAAATCTTGTTTCAGTCTATATCTTTTAAACTAATCAAGATATTTTCTCATGTAAGCACATATTCTTTAGATAGCAATGTAAGCTTTTCATAAACAAAAGAATTTTAAAAATCGGAAAACTTTTGGATTTTTAAAATTTTTGAAAAATTGTTCATGAAAAAATCTCAACTTTACTGATTTTTATCTCCATAGCAATGAAAGATACAAACTCCAATTTTAAAACTTAAGTTCTCCCAAGTTTTCTCTGCACAACACTTTTTAAATTTTTGAGTGGTTCCGAAAATACTGAATTTGCCCCGATTTAAGAACCCAGATTTAAGGAAGAACTCGCACTAATTAATAATGATGATGGAGCTGTAGAAACGCTAGACAGCGTGGTAGGTCTTGTAGACTTTTTCAGGACCTTTTTTATCGATCTTCTCACTTTTTAGTTCCCTAGCGTAGTTTGCAGGGGGGTCTCAAACCAGTTAGACCTTCCCGGACAGCTATAAAAAATCTAAGTGTGAAGAAAAAAAATAATGTTTGTATGTTGTAATCCGTTACCTTTTTCGTTTTATTCTGTTGCTTGTTGAGCTAAACTAACAACAACAGCAGCATTAAATAAAACACAGAAAACTGCCAACAACTAAATCTTCATCTGCTCAACGCGATTCTATAATATTTTATTTTTTTTACAATATACCTTCATATTTATATTAAGCAAAATATTACCTCTTTGTAATTTTTATTTTGTAGACGAAAATAACAAATTTTTCATATATTAATAAAAATATGTTTCTACCATTTAAGTGCGAAAAACCGAACTATAAATTTTAGAACAAAAATTAATATTGCTAATCATGCAACTTTATGTATTTAATTTTATTGAAATTAATTTATTATCTTTTAAAATTTTGTCGTTTAGACTAAAATAGATATACTTGACTTTAGTATTTAATTAAATAAATAAAATTTTGAAAAAAAGAAAAAAAATTGGAAATATTGTTTTGCGAAACTTAAGAGCGAATTTTCCTAGTCGTCTGCTTGGAATGAGCGTTCGATGAGAAAGACTGTTGCTAGGCAGATTTTATGATTACGCTGTTGCTAAGCGGAAATTGAACAGAAAAAAAAATCAGGTTAATATTTCTGGAGAAACTGACATTAATGAAATGAGACGACAAATTTGAGGATAGTGTAAAACTGGTCAATGCTAGAGACTTGAGAAAGTATTTAATGAATAAAAAACATATACATGAAAAAATAAAAAAAAATAGCAAGTGTTGGCGTGCAGAATTGAGCATTACAAGGCAAAAAGAGCATGTTTATTTCATATTAAGTTGTCTGGGCCCAATGCCTCATCTAATAAATCATTCATATTTTCTGCTTTGCTACCTAGTAGTAGAACCTTTGTTGTCGGATCCTTATTTTGTAATTAAAATGTCAGTTGCTTTGGCGTGAGGCCAAATGTCGCAACGTTCCATTTATAATTACCCATGATGTCCTACCAGAGAATGTCTAACGTTGAAGTTCCATTTTTACTATCATGAAATAATTAATACAAGTCTTTTCTTCTAAGACATACTTTTATTTAATGAAAGTTTTACTTATAAAAGAAACACGTCTGCACTCTAAGGCAGTTAAAATCATAATGCTTAAAATCTAAACTTAACCTTTACTCATCACCTCGGTATCGAGCGACTCACGAACCCCTTGCTTATACTTACTTCTTAAAACACAACTCATAAATGCAAGCAAACATATTCTTAAATCTACGTACTACTAAAAACCTCCTGAACCCCACATCGGATATTACTAATGTTGTGAAATCATTAACTGCGAAAATTTCAATGTGCTAAATTCTTAATTGGTTCCCATGCTGGCGTTAATCTTGACTTAAATTACAACCAATGCTTTTGTTGTTGCTTATAAACAGACGGCACACTTGCTAGCGTGTGTCTCAGATCAAATTGCAACCAATGCATTTTTCGTTGCTTTTAAGCATTTTATCTCATGAAAGTATGCACTCATAAACATTATGCACTTGTTCCAGTTACGTCGTTGATGTTATGTTAAGTTAACATGCATCTGTTATTTTGCTTTTAGATTTGAACTTCAAGTGCATACCGGTTATGTGAAGACTTTCTTAAATACATAAAAAAAACGTTTCTGATTCACAACACTTAATATCTACTTTGAATGCTGTTAAAACTGAATTCATTAGTTCTGTATTGAAAACATCGGTTGGCAGATTTTTCTTTATGTACGTAGAATCTGCTATTTCATGTGTTTGACCATAGTCTTTCCAATCGTCATGCAAATGTCCTCGAACTTTCTCCATCCTGTTGAAACACCTTCCTTATGTTATATTGAACTGAATAAATATGTGTTTCTAAGAACCGGAAATAGCTCCTCTAAGTTATTAAATTTTTTTGTGCAAAATATATCATAACCATTTCCAAGAAGATGTGGTTTGACACAGCTAATGGACTCCTCTTTATTTTTATCAGTAATCTTGAGACTTGCTAGCTCACAACTGTCCAAGAATCTGAAAATTTCGGTTTTGAGTGATGGCGATTCCGATCCCCTAAAAAATAGAACCACTCTTTTACGTATTCTGGGTTCCGTTTTTATTCGAGATTTAAATGTAATAAGCAAAAAAAAACCGCTTCAAAAATAGTTTTTCCCAAAGTCAATTCATCCCTAGTAAATTCTACCACGGACTATTCTATTATTGATAATTCTTTTCCAGAGATAACTTCTCCCAGAGACAATTCTCAAAGATACTACACGAATTCTTCACCGCAGAATTATTCTTCGAAGAAATGTACACCTTTCTATATGAACAGCACATCGAAGGTCTTAAACATTTCCATCTCCAAGAAGTAGGTTGAATTGGACGTGCCACGCTCGGTCCACTCTTTTACGGAACCACTCTTTTACGTATTCTGGGTTCCGTTTTTATTCGAGATTTAAATGTAATAAGCAAAAAAACCGCTTCAAAAATAGTTTTTCCCAAAGTCAATTCATCCCTAGTAAATTCTACCACGGGCTATTCTACTATTGATAATTCTTTTCCAGAGATAACTTCTCCCAGAGACAATTCTCAAAGATATTACACGAATTCTTCACCGCAGAATTATTCTTCGAAGAAATGTTCACCTTTCTATATGAACAGCACATCGAAGGTCTTAAACATTTCCATCTCCAAGAAGTAGGTTGAATTGGACGTGCCACACTCGGTCGACCAATCTCACCAACATATACACATGAAATAAGTATTTATATGCATTCTGAAAACAATAGCAAAAAACACGTGATTTAGCAGGATTCGCGTGAATCACGTGTGACTTCTATGGCAATTTTTACTGTTTTCATGTGCTTAATATTTTTCCCAAAGACATCATGATACATTTATTAATTCTTCATATAAATTTGGCCAATTAACTGCAGATATTTTTTTTAAATCCTTAATATAGATGATTTAAGGACGAGATATAAAATTAAAATGTACTACAGAAAAGATCCTTAGGTAAATTTGGATTTTAGTCAAGAAATCCATATCTAATATTGTTTTCCAGAAATGTTACTATGAAAATTAAGGATTTACCAGATATTTGGTGGTAAATACCTCTAAATCCTCAGGTGATAGAACATAATATTATAGTATTCATTTATTCATGTGCCAAAATGTTGAGGTACTTTTCTAACTTCAACTTATTTTTGAAATTTGTCCTTGATCCTTTATACTTACTTGGCTGGTTTGAGCTAAGTCTTTTTATTTATTTATTAAATCAAGCACTTACTTATTTAAATGGTCCTTACCACCGTGTGTCGCTTTTGGCCGCTGAGATGAAGCCGCGCCAGTCGCTTCTACTTTGCGCGCGCTTCTACTCGTTAGCAAATCAGATAGACCCTAATACCTGAGACAGACATCTAGTAAAGTTAATATAATAATAATACTATAATATTCTAAACACCAGATAGGTGACAGACATAACGTAGTATAGTTTGCGTAGTAAATAAAACTATGCGAAACAAATATTACAGCATTTTTATTTTTGTTGGGTACCACGGTTACTAGAGAATAATTTATTCTAGTCCGCTGTAAAGAGCACTATTTTTTGAAGGTCGTGACAATTTTTATTTTTTGTTTTTCTATTACAGACTTTTAATAACAGTGAAAACAACGTTTTTTTACGCGATAGGTTTCCTTTACTTGCAGATCCTCAGTGGACACTTATATTTTTTCTTGATATTGTAGCTTTACCATATTGAAATTTTTAAGGTCGTGGTAATTTTATTTTTGTGCTGCCAATTAAATGCAGGCCAATAAAATTCAGTTTCTAACATTCATTTTTCAATAAAATTTTGAAAAACAATTTCAAATAATTTATTTATTTTTTGAATTTATTATGACATTTCAGTACAAAGAGCTTCTTTTGACAAAAAGCTTTCTGAAAGCTTTTGAAATTTGGATGTGTTTAAACGAAAACTACAAAAATACTACGAATAGTTTCGTGGTATTTGTACCAGATAAATACCACAATGAAATCAACGAATACTACAAAAATATTATAATATTGTGAGACACACATCTAGTATTTTAAATACTATGATATGAATACCAGATGTCTGTCTCAGGTATAAGATTTTACGGAGAATCTTTCTCTTTAACGCTCCCAGTACTCTCTCATCGGTGGAGTCCACCGTCCACGTTTCTGCACCATAATTCAAACACGAGACCTTTTATTTTTGGAACACTTTTATTTCGAGTTTAATCGCCCTATTATGACTGGCGAAGCGAACGTTAAAAGGCTATCACAACTTACTTTCGCCAACAAACGGGTAAAGTCAAGCGAACGTAAACAAATGTGCAACACTCAACCGAAATTCATTCGCTTCAAGTGTCAAAATCAAGCGAATGAACAGTTCTTGTAATGAATCTATTGTTTTTCGTTTTTTTTTTTTTGAGTTTTCAAAATTTTTGCTTTTGTGTTTTTGTTTATTAGACTTTTACAGATTTTAATTTTCTTTATCCTTCAATTTCTGAAAGGATGTCTATAATTTTGACTTTTTTCTGCTCTAACTAAGAAACGTAAAATACAAATTTAGTCCCTACTTTTTATTTTCATTTTAAACCAAACACAAATAAAAAAAGCGCATAGAACTGTTGCGACTGCTGCTGAGGATGCAGCGTACTTCGTCTCGCGAATATGATTTTTTCCTCTTGTTCCGTGACGAGGATGTTCATAACCGCTGTAACATATGTTTTAATTCCTCTTCGGTCCCTTCGAACCAGGCCAAATTTTTCGGTGATGGTGATGACGTAGGCTGCCGACAACAAGACGCGTATTAAGACGATCCATGTCTTTTTTCCGTCTTAGTCTCTGCAATTACACCCACAGATCCTGAAAAAGTCTACAAGACCTACCACGCTGTCTAGCGTTTCTACAGCACCATCATTATTTTTAATTAGTGCGAGATCTTCCTCCGATCGTTCGGATCACGTAGTTTCAAAAAAATCGGAATAAAATAACGTAATAAATTTTACTAAATTCGCGAGGGGACAAAAATTGTTAGAATTTTTTACTAACAAAATTTACTAAAAGGAAATACAAATTGTGAAAAATATGATAATTTTTAATTATCATTCAAATAATTAAAAAACATAGAATATACCGAAAATTGCAGTGGTGCGAAATAAAAGATCCTCCATACAAAGTGAAATAATATGTGTTAAATTAATTAAAAAAAAACATATAATTTACAAAAATCTTAAATCAAAATGGATCTAAGATTCAGTGTTTAAAAGAAAAAATCTAATAATTTGATTTTTTCTTAAAAAAAAAAAAAAAGAAAAAATAAATAAATGAAGAAAAAAATATGTGTTTATGAAGAAAAATATAAAAATATAAGTTAAAAATAATTATATATATATGGGCCATTCCACACCAAATCGACCAACAAAAGTAAATTTTGAGATTTTACCTTTTCGATATCAATGAAATTTGGGCAGCTAATAAAGCTTATTGAGATATACATTGACCACTATTTCCAGAGATACAGTGCTTCAAAGTTACAAAAATGAGCCAACAATCACTTTTGTACCGTAGTTCATATTTCAATATCTCTTAAAGTAGAGGGTCCGGTCCTTTTTAAGGATATCATTTTTGAAGTGCTCGGATAATGACGACGGGCTACATTTTCAAGTTTAGAAGTAACAACTTAATTTCTCTAAAAGCTTGTTCTATTAGCTTTAAAACGAGGCATCAGTGGAGTTTCTAGCATATCTACTTTAAGAGATATTGAAATATGAACAACCTTACAAAAGTGATTTTTGGCCCATTTTTTGTTACTTTGAAGCACTGTATCTCTGGAAGTAAAGGTTTTTTTTTGTAGCGCTATATACATACATACATATATATATAAATATATATATATATATATATATATATATATATATATATATATATATATATATATATATATATATATATATATATAATTTTGAATACGATTCTTAGTAGTTGTAATCAAAAAGTAATTTGATTCTTAGTACATTTTTTGATTATTTTCACGACTACTTTAAAATAATAAAAAACTAGTAATCCGACTATTTTTTTATGGCTTTTTCAGGATGTTGATGCTGGATCCCAAATAGCTGAAGTCCTTCACAATGTCGAACTTGTGGGTGTCAAAATCAGCTTTTTGTCCAAGACGCACGGACTCCTTTCTGCTTGTTGACACGAGGAATTTCGTCTTGTCCTCGTTTACCACTAGACCCATTCGACGCCACTCTTTCTCCAATCTGGAGAATGCTGCGCTGACTGCTCGTGTGCTCCTGCCAATGATATCAATATCATCGGCATATGCGAGCAGCATGACACTTTTGTTGAAGATAGTGCTGCTTTGATGGAGTTCGGCAGCTCGAACTATTTTCTCCATCAATAAATTAAAAAAGTCGCACGATATATATATATATATATATATATATATATATATATATATATATATATATATATATATATATATATTGTTACGAAAATTCAGTCAACGGAAAACTATTCTATGAGTTCGTATCGCTGGATTGTGTACAAAATAAAAACACACTAATATTTGGTTTTAACTAGTATTATTTCACCTAGTATTAATGAACTTTATTTACTCAACTAACAACTTAATAACAATCACTTATAACCTCTGCTGTATTACTACAATTTATCTTTACAATGTTCGCTCACGAGATGCACTAGTTCACTATCAAATCACAACTGAAGTACAGTGCCTCAGATGCGCGGCCTTATATACTGCATGCGTCAGTTCGACACGTTTCGACTTATTTCGAGTACCTTCTACTCGTTTCGTGAATGACGCATGCTATTGGCATCTCATTCGCACTCATGTGTTTTAATTCGCTGATCTTCCATTTCTTTCTCGCACACTGCCTCAGTGCGCTGAATGATCTTCCGTTTCTTTCTAACACATTGCTTAGTGCGCTGAATTGTCTTGCGTCTCATTTATTATTGTTGATTGCTTGCACAGTGGAGCAAATTACCTCTTTTCGTAACACTGCCCTCCACCTAAATCTGTTCGTCCCGAACAGATGTTAATCCTCTCGACTGCAGTATTCTGAATCCGATACACGATATCGTTAATTCTTTTAATTATCTTGTATGGTCCTTCCCAGTGTGTTTGTAGCTTAGGGGATAAGCCTTTCTTCATTTGTGGGTTATAGAGCAAAACAAGTTGTCCTTCCGTAAATCCCTCTGAATTTGTGCGCAAGTCATATCTGGCCTTCATCTTATCACTCGCAAATTGTGTACGCTGTCTTACAAACTGATGCACTTCGTTCATTTCTTCACTTTTTCTGAAAACATAATTGTGTACAGGAATTCCAGCTGAAGAACTCGCACCAAACTTTAAATCCGCAGGTAATCTTAAGTCTGTTCCAAAAACAACTTTAGATGGTGAAGCCGCTGTGGTATCATGAACCGCCGATTAGAAATAGTGGTATGTGTGTATCCCAATCTTTTTGATTTTTATCAACCACTTTTCTGAGATACTCTTCCAAAGTCCGATTGAATCTCTCCACCATGCCGTCTGATTGCGGGTGCAAAGGCGTTGTTCGTGTTTTGTGTATGTTGAGGACTTTGCATACTTCTTTAAATACAGCAGACTCAAAATTTCTTCCTTGATCTGAATGCAATTCCAACGGTACTCCAAAACGGCTTACCCAGTTGTTAACTAATGCATCCGCAACTGTTGTGTCTTCTTGATTCGGCATGGGATACACTTAAGGCCACTTGCTGAAGTTGTCAATGACGACAAGCACATACTTATTCCCCGCATCACTGATTGGAAACGGCCCGGCGACATCCATGGCAATACGCTCGAATGGTGCTCCCACGTTGTATTGACGCATCCTGCCGCGACTTCTGACTGTTGGTCCTTTTTCTGGTACACATTGTGTGCAACTGCGAATCCAATCTGCGACTGACTCTTGGCATCCAATCCAATAAAAACGTTTCTTTACCTTCTCGACCGATTTATTAATGCCCAAATGACCACCACTAGATCCACCATGGTATTCCGCAAATATCTCTTTTTTTTTTTACTTGGGAACAACAATCAAACTTCGAGCGGATGTGCCATCTTCATTTTCCCATACACGATATAAGCAACCATCTTGTAGCTTTAAGCTCTGCCACTGTGCCCAGTAAGCTTTAGTTATTGGACTGTCCGCAGCTATATCTTCCCATGATGGTTTTCTTTGCTGTTCCTTGAACATCATGATTTTTGTGAGGTCGGGATCACTCTTTTGATCAATTTCAATTTGTGCATTTTTCATCGGGCAAAACATTTAGCAAACGAATGTCAATTATGTTTTCCTTTCCTTCCGCTCTTGAACAATGTCTGCATTCTGTTTACATGGGCGTCGTGACAGAGCATCTGCATTTCCATGATTTCCTTCTTTACGATGTTCGATTGAGAAATCGTAGCTCTGTAATCGTTCTATCCAACGCGCAATTTGGCCTTCCGGATCTTTGAACTGAAGTAACCATCGTAGTGCTGCGTGATCGGTTCTCAAGTGAAACTGTTGTCCGTACAAATACTTATGGATAACCATTTTCAATTACAGCAAGAAGCTCCCTCCTGGTGACACAGTAATTTCGCTCGGGCTTGGACAATGTATTACTGTAGTATGCGATCACTTTTTCGTGCCCATTGATTACCTGAGAGAGAACTCCGCCTATTCCGTATCCGCTTGCATCCGTATCAAGTATAAATTTTCGCCGGAAATTGGATACGCAAGAATTGGTGCCAAGCACAGTAGATCTTTTAATTTTAAAAACGCCCTTTCTTGATCATCACCCCATTGAAATGCACGGTTCTTTCTTGTCAATTCGTGAAGACTGCAAGCAACATTGACAAAACCTGGAACAAATCGCCTGTAGTATGTACATAGCCCCAAGAAACTTCGTAGGTCATGTAGATTTTGCGGTCTGGGCCACTCCTTGACTGCAACTATTTTATCCTCATCGGCACTCCTTCCGTGGTAACTCGATGACCCAGATACTTGACTTCTTTCTTGAAAAGTGAGCATTTCTTTGGGCTAAGTTGTAGACCCGCATTTTTCAATCGAAGGAATACTTCCTCTAGATTTCTTAGATGTTCGTTGAAATCCTTGCCCATAACAATAATGTCATCAAGGTATACTAAGCATGTTTTCTAGTGTAAACCCTTCAATACGTGCTCCATTAACCGCTCGAATGTTGCTGGGGCATTGCATAGTCCAAATGGCATTACCAAAAATTGCCATAGTCCATCTCCAGTACTGAATGCGGTCTTCTCTCGATCTTTTTTATCGATTTCTACTTGCCAGTAACCGCTTTGCAAGTCCAACGTTGAAAACCACTTAGCATTAGATAGTGTATCCAAGGTGTCATCGATTCTGGGCAGTGGATAACTGTCTTTCTTGGTGACACCATTAAGTTTTCGGTAATCAACGCAGAACCGAGTACTACCGTCCTTCTTTTTCACTAATACTACTGGTGAACTCCATGGACTCTCAGAAGGTTCCACCACGCCATTTGTGTGCATTTATTCAACCAAATGTGATACTTCGTCTCTTTTCGCAAGTGGTACCCTTCTTGGTGCTTGACGAATTGGGTTAGAATCACCAGTGTCTATTCGATGTTTTACAATGGCAGTTCTGCCGTCCTTTTGGCCCTTTTCAGCAAATATACACCGATATTTGTCAATTAGCTGTTGCACTTGACTCTTTTCTTTGGCAGCCAAATCCTTCGTCCACTCATTTATAAACTTGTGAGTAGATTGTTTATTTACTTGCGGTGTGACATAGTCCTTTGATGTATTTGACTCGCAATTTATAATCGCTGACGCCTCTTGACACTGGCCTACCACTGTTCCCTTTTTGATTAATTTTGACGAGTTTTCCAAATTGAGAACTCTTATAGGTACAATTCTGTCTTTCTCCGCCTCAACAAGTGTTCTTCCTACCACTATGTTACTTTTATACAGCTATTCGTTTGCTTCAATAACCCACAACTTGCTTATCCCACAATCTCCATGTAATTTCGCCCAAACAATTGCTTCTGAATTAGGTGGTATTTTTCTATTTTTATAAGCAATAACTTGTTACATTTTCGGGCTCTGGTCACAATCAATATTTAGTTGGATCTCCGTGTTGGCATAATTCAAAATTGTTCTTGTTAAATCAAGTGTGAAACCGTTCTTTATCATGAAGTCCATGCCAAGTATTATTTCGTCTACTATTTCTGCCACAATAAAATCATGCTTAACTGTCGTAGTACCAATCGTTATTTTCTTGGTAATCTTTCCTCGGATAGGGGCCTCTTTACCTGTAGCTGTTTGTAATCTTATTCCTACAAGCGGCTCTACTTTATCTTTAACAAGGTTACTTCTTATTATTGAGTGTGAAGCTCCCGTATCCAATGTTACCATATATGCTGTACAATCAATGAGTCCTTCGACAGTTAAGCTATTTGGCTTTCGAGCAATTTGTGAAATGGTGATTCTGGGGCAATCGGTTATGGGAGTCGGATCGTGTCCCGCAGAACTGACTCGTTTTAGTTTAAAGATTGATTAAAATTTACGTTATTTTGGACATGATCCTGGGTTTCTTCATGTCGGGGTTCATTTGCTAATGGATTCATTGAGCGCTTGTGTTTTTTACGACAATCACGTGCCATATGCCCATATGTAACACAGTTGTAGCATTTACCTTTAAATTGGGTGTCTCGGTTGGCAGCAGTGTAATCTGGTTTAGGTCCACTTTTTAACGCTTGGCAAATTACCTGAAGTAGGTCTTCATTCTCCACATATAGTTTACGGACCTTTGGCGCTAAGCGGCACAACTTAGTTGCTGTCTCCTGTGTTAGCGCTGTGGTTACAGTTTCCGTAAATGTCACTTTCGGCATTGTCACTGTGGCACGTCTTGTTTCCGGATCACGTATGCCGTCAACGAAGGCTTCGATCTTGCACTTTTCTATGAAATCACTCGTTGAATCTGCATACGACAAATGCGCAAGCCTCTCGACGTCCGCTGCATACGCCTGCAATGTTTTACCATTTCTTTGCATTCGGCACTTTAGTTCCATTCTGTAGATTTGCTTCATGGGATCACTGCCATATTTTCGTTGCAGTGCAGACATAACCGCTAAATAACTGTTTCAATCACTTTCAGGAACAGTCTGCAATACTTCGGCTGCGCCTCCTTTAAGCGCCACGATAAGTGCGGCTACGCTGTCCTCATTATTCCATCGATTACTTACAGCTGTGGTCTCAAATTGCAGCTTGAAAATATTGAACGCTGTGGTTCCATCGTATATCGGCGACTTTAACCTTGTACCACTGACAACATGTTGTGAGGGTCCATTTATTTGCAACACTTCGAAATCTTTTTGCATTTTCTAACGCTTCTGGTCGATAACATTAATTTTATCATCAACGCTAACTTCCATATCCCTTACATGCTCCTCAAGATCTTTTACTTTGCTATGAAGTGTATTATAAACTTCCAGAAGCTGTTTCGAATGTTTCTGCATTTGTTGCTCCATTTTTACTTGATGTTGGTTAGAATTTTCCAGAAGTTCTGTTTTAAGTTGATTGGAATTTTCTTGAAGCTTCTGTTCCATTTTGTTGGCATTTTCTTGAAGCTGTTTGGAATTTTCTTGAAGCTTCTGTTCCATTTTGTTGGCATTTTCTTGAAGCTGATTGGAACTTTCTAGAAGCTGTTAATGTATAGCTCCGACTGGCTCATATCAAAACTTTGGGACTGTACTTTTTGCTCCGTGTCCGTGTCTTTTTGACGCTGTTGCAGCTTCCACTTCAAACTCGTGCTCTGCGAGGTCAATGCCTTGGTTCTCTAATTCTTCCATTAGACGCTTTTGTAGCTCTACTTTCGTACATACAGTTGGAAGATTATTAATCGCCAGCTTCTTCTTTAGCTGGTCGACTTTAAGTTGTTCGAATTTAATCATTTTGTATCACAATCCCACTTCTGACACCAATGTTACGAAAATTCAGTCTACGGAAAACTATTCTATGAGTTCGTATCGCTGGATTGTGTACAAAATAAAAACACACTAATATTTGGTTTTAACTAGTATTATTTCAACTAGTATAAATTAACTTTATTTATTTAAATAACAACTTAATAACAATCACTTATAACCTCTGCTGTATTACTACAATTTATCTTTACAATGTTCGCTCACGAGATGCACTAGTTCACTATCAAATCACAACTGAAGTACAGTGCCTCAAATGCGCGGCCTTATATACTGCATGCATCAGTTCGACACGTTTCGACAAGCTTCGACTTTTTTCGAGAACCTTCTACTCGTTTCGTGAATCACGCATGCTATTGGCATCTCATTCGCACTCATGTGTTTTAATGAGCTAATCTTTCATCTCTTTCTCGCACACTGCCTCAGTGCGCTGAATGATCTTCCGTCTCTTTCTAACACATTGCTTAGTGCGCTGAATTGTCTTGCGTCTCATTTATTATTGTTGATTGCTTGCACAGTGGAGCAAATTACCTCTTTTCGTAACTATATATATATATATATATATATATATATATATATATATATATATATATATATATATATATATATATATATATATATATATATATATATATATTACGATTTCTAAAAAATCGTAATCAAAAATTTTAGATACAATTCTGAGTAGTCGTAATCAAAACCTTTGATTACGATTAGAAATAATCAAAAATTCATTTGATTCTTAGTACATTTTTTGATTATTTTCACGACTACTTTAAAATAATAAAAAACTAGTAATCCGACTACTATTTTTTTTGGCTTTTTCAGGCTGTTGATGCTGAATCCCAAATAGACGAAGTCCTTCACAATGTCGAACTTCTGGGTGTCAAAATCAGCTTTTTGTCCAAGACGCACGGACTCCTTTCTGCTTGTTGACACAAGGAATTTCGTCTTGTCGACGTTCACCACTAGACCCATTCGACGCCACTCTTTCTCCAATCTGGAGAATGCTGCGCTGACTGCTCGTGTGCTCCTGCCAATGATATCAATATCATCGGCATATGCGAGCAGCATGACACTTTTCTTGAGGATAGTGCTGCTTTGATGGAGTTCGGCAGCTCGAATTATTTTCTCCATCAATAAATTAAAAAAGTCGCACGATAGGGAGTCACCCTGTCTGAAACCTCGTTCGTTATGAAATGAGTCGGAGAGGTCTTTTCCTATTCTCACTGAGCAACGTGTGTTGCTCAGGGTCATCCTGCAAAGCCTTATAAGTTTCGCAGGTATACCGAACTCAGACATTGCGGCGTATAATTGTTCCCTTATCAGAGTGTTGAAGGCGGCTGTATAGTCGACTAATAGGTGGTAGGTGTCGATCTGTTTATCTAGATTTTTCCTGGATTAGGCGTAATGTGAAAATCTGGTCTATGGTGGACTTTCCAGGTCTGAAACCGCACTGATAAGGTCCAATCAGTATGTTGACGATGGGCCTCAGTCTTTCACATAATACGCTCGATAGAACCTTGTATGCGATATTGAGTAGGCTGATCCAATGGTAGTTGGCGCAGATAGTGGGATCCCCTTTCTCAAGCTTTGGGCAGAGTACACTGAGGTTCCAGTCACTTGGCATGCTTTCATACCATATTCTGCTTACGAGCTCGTGCATGCTCTCTATTAGCTCTTCGCCTCCGGTCTTAAACAATTCAGCAGGCAGGCAGGCCATCAGCACCTGCGGCTTTGTGGTTTTTCAGCCAAGCGATGGCAGTTCTGACCTCGTCATGGTAGGGTGGCGGAATCTCAACATCGTCATCAAGTACTGGGGTTGCCGGATTTACTTCTCTATCGGTGGAGTTGCGGTCATCATCACCGGTCAGCAGTTTAGAGAAGTGATCCCTTCATATCTTCAGTGTGCTCTGGATATCTGTGACTAGATTTCCGTTCTCAACTTTTCAAGAAGAGGCTCCGGATTTTGAACCTCCGGCTAGGTATCTTATTTTCTCGAAGAATTTTCAAGCCTCATTCCTGCCCCCATGCATCTCAATCTCCTCACACTAACGTCTTTCTGCCTCGCTTTTTTTACGCCTGAAAAGACTTCTCTCTTCCCTCCTCTTCTCTTTGTATCGCTCCTTCGCAGCTCTCGTAGCTACTTACTCATTTCATTTTACAATATTCTGCATGTATTTAATAATAATAGTATGGCGCTACAGTTCTATAAGAACTTAAGACATACGTCTCTCACCATTTTGAGCTGTGCTTGTTATATTTGTACTCAAAGAGGGGACCTACTTTTTAATACCGAATCAGAACAGCGGGTGAGAGCTTTTCATAGGCAATGTTTTACTCTCGTAGGTTTGCCATTTACTGCAGAGAGGTAGTGTGGTATAGAAACATGTTTTTTGGAAAAGATGTTGTTAGCCCCCAGACGAGGCTTGGATCGTGCCCCGCAGAACTGACTCGTTTTAGTTTAAAGATTGATTAAAATTTACGTTATTTTGGACATGATCCTGGGTTTCTTCATGTCGGGGTTCATTTGCTAATGGATTCATTGAGCGCTTGCGTTTTTTACGACAATCACGTGCCACATGCCCATATGTATCACAGTTGTAGCATTTACCTTTAAATTGGGTGTCTCGGTTGGCAGCAGTGTAATCTGGTTTAGCTCCACTTTTTAACGCTTGGCAAATTACCTGAAGTAGGTCTTCATTCTCCACATCTAGTTTACGGACCTTTGGCGCTAAGCGGCACAACGTAGTTGCTGTCTCCTGTGTTAGCGCTGTGGTTACAGTTTCCGTAAATGTCACTTTCGGCATTGCCACTGTGGCACGTCTTGTTTCCGGATCACGTATGCCGTCAACGAAGGCTTCGATCTTGCACTTTTCTATGAAATCACTCGTTGAATCTGCATACGACAAATGCGCAAGCCTCTCGACGTCCGCTGCATACGCCTGCAATGTTTTGCCATTT
The DNA here is from genome assembly GCA_951804985.1 of Dryomyza anilis. Classification (NCBI taxonomy): domain Eukaryota; kingdom Metazoa; phylum Arthropoda; class Insecta; order Diptera; family Dryomyzidae; genus Dryomyza; species Dryomyza anilis. The sequence continues at coordinate 38,749,569 of OX638130.1, read as the reverse complement.
CTTTGCATTCGGCACTTTAGTTCCATTCTGTAGATTTGCTTCATGGGATCACTGCCGTATTTTCGTTGCAGTGCAGACATAACCGCTAAATAACTGTTTCGATCACTTTCAGGAACAGTCTGCAATACTTCGGCTGCGCCTCCTTTAAGCGCCACGATAAGTGCGGCTACGCTGTCCTCATTATTCCATCGATTACTTACAGCTGTGGTCTCAAATTGCAGCTTGAAAATATTGAACGCTGTGGTTCCATCGTATATCGGCGACTTTAACCTTGTACCACTGACAACATGTTGTGAGGGTCCATTTATTTGCAACACTTCGAAATCTTTTTGCATTTTCTAACGCTTCTGGTCGATAACATTAATTTTATCATCAACGCTAACTTCCATATCCCTTACATGCTCCTCAAGATCTTTTACTTTGCTATGAAGTGTATTAGAAACTTCCAGAAGCTGTTTCGAATGTTTCTGCATTTGTTGCTCCATTTTTACTTGATGTTGGTTAGAATTTTCCAGAAGTTCTGTTTTAAGTTGATTGGAATTTTCTTGAAGCTTCTGTTCCATTTTGTTGGCATTTTCTTGAAGCTGTTTGGAATTTTCTTGAAGCTTCTGTTCCATTTTGTTGGCATTTTCTTGAAGCTGATTGGAACTTTCTAGAAGCTGTTAATGTATAGCTCCGACTGGCTCATATCAAAACTTTGGGACTGTACTTTTTGCTCCGTGTCCGTGTCTTTTTGACGCTGTTGCAGCTTCCACTTCAAACTCGTGCTCTGCGAGGTCAATGCCTTGGTTCTCTAATTCTTCCATTAGACGCTTTTGTAGCTCTACTTTCGTACATACAGTTGGAAGATTATGAATCGCCAGCTCCTTCTTTAGCTGGTCGACTTTAAGTTGTTCGAATTTAACCATTTTGTATCACAATCCCACTTCTGACACCAATGTTACGAAAATACAGTCTACGGAAAACTATTCTATGAGTTCGTATCGCTGGATTGTGTACAAAATAAAAACACACTAATATTTGGTTTTAACTAGTATTATTTCAACTAGTATAAATTAACTTTATTTACTTAAATAACAACTTAATAACAATCACTTATAACATCTGCTGTATTACTACAATTTATCTTTACAATGTTCGCTCACGAGATGCACTAGTTCACTATCAAATCACAACTGAAGTACAGTGCCTCAGATGCGCGGCCTTATATACTGCATGCATCAGTTCGACACGTTTCGACAAGCTTCGACTTTTTTCGAGAACCTTCTACTCGTTTCGTGAATAACGCATGCTATTGGCATCTCATTCGCACTCATGTGTTTTAATGAGCTGATCTTCCATCTCTTTCTCGCACACTGCCTCAGTGCGCTGAATAATCTTCAGTCTTCAGTGCGCTGAATAATCTTCCGTCTCTTTCTAACACATTGCTTAGTGCGCTGAATTGTCTTGCGTCTCATTTATTATTGTTGATTGCTTGCACAGTGGAGCAAATTACCTCTTTTCGTAACAATATATATATATATATATATATATATATATATTACGATTACTAAAAAATCAAAAATTTTGAGTAGTCGTAATCAAAACCTTTGATTACGATTAGAAATAACCAAAAAGTCATTTGATTCTTAGTACATTTTTTGATTATTTTCACGACTACTTAAAAATAATAAAAAACTAGTAATCCGACTACTTTTTTTTTTGGCTTTTACAGGCTGTTGATGCTGAATCCCAAATAGACGAAGTCCTTCACAATGTCGAACTTGTGGGTGCCAAAATCAGCTTTTTGTCCAAGACGCACGGACTCCTTTCTGCTTGTTGACACAAGGAATTTCGTCTTGTCGACGTTCACCACTAGACCCATTCGACGCCACTCTTTCTCCAATCTGGAGAATGCTGCGCTGACTGCTCGTGTGCTCCTGCCAATGATATCAATATCATCGGCATATGCGAGCAGCATGACACTTTTGTTGAGGATAGTGCTGCTTTGATGGAGTTCGGCAGCTCGAACTATTTTCTCCATCAATAAATTAAAAAAGTCGCACGATAGGGAGTCACCCTGTCTGAAACCTCGTTCGTTATGAGAAGAGGTCTTTTCCTATTCTCACTGAGCAACGTGTGTTGCTCAGGGTCATCCTGCAAAGCCTTATAAGTTTCGCAGGTATACCGAACTCAGACATTGCGGCGTATAATTGTTCCCTTATCAGAGTGTTGAAGGCGGCTGTATAGTCGACTAATAGGTGGTAGGTGTCGATCTGTTTATCTAGGGTCTTTTCCTGGATTAGGCGTAATGTGAAAATCTGGTCTATGGTGGACTTTCCAGGTCTGAAACCGCACTGATAAGGTCCAATCAGTCTGTTGACGATGGGCCTCAGTCTTTCACATAATACGCTCGATAGAATTTTGTATGCGATATTGAGTAGGCTGATCCAACGGTAGTTGGCGCAGATAGTGGGATCCCCTTTCTCAAGGTTTGGGCAGAGTACACTGAGGTTCCAGTCACTTGGCATGCAGGCAGGCAGGCCATCAGCACCTGCGGCTTTGTTGTTTTTCAGCCAAGCGATGGCTGTTCTGACCTCGTCATGGTAGGGTGGCGGAATCTCAACGTCGTCATCAAGTACTGGGGTTGCCGGATTTACTTCTCTATCGGTGGAGTTGCGGTCATCATCACCGGTCAGCAGTTTAGAGAAGTGATCCCTCCATATCTTCAGTGTGCTCTGGATATCTGTGACTAGATTTCCGTTCTCAACTTTTCAAGAAGAGGCTCCGGATTTTGAACCTCCGGCTAGGTATCTTATTTTCTCGAAGAATTTTCAAGCCTCATTCCTGCCCCCATGCATCTCAATCTCCTCACACTAACGTCTTTCTGCCTCGCTTTTTTTACGCCTGAAAAGACTTCTCTCTTCCCTCCTCTTCTCTTTGTATCGCTCCTTCGCAGCTCTCGTAGCTACTTACTCATTTCATTTTACAATATTCTGCATGTATTTAATAATAATAGTATGGCGCTACAGTTCTATAAGAACTTAGACATAGCTCTCTCACCATTTTGAGCTGTGCTTGTTATATTTGTACTCAAAGAGGGGACCTACTTTTTAATACCGAATCAGAACAGCGGGTGAGAGCTTTTCATAGGCAATGTTTTACTCTCGTAGGTTTGCCATTTACTGCAGAGAGGTAGTGTGGTATAGAAACATGTTTTTTGGAAAAGATGTTGTTAGCCCCCAGACGAGGCTTGAACCGGGGACCTTTCGGTTCGCAGTCCAACGCACTAACCTTGAGCTACCGACGCTGCATTTTTTTACAATTCGAAAATATTAGTCTCTCAAAAAAGATGGTTGTTATTAATTTAACTTCAAGCCAAATATTAAAACACTACTACATATGCAATAATTTGTACAACATACTGTATTTATATAAAATTCAAAGTAAAATTTGAGAATATTCTTACTTACCTATACGAATGCTATTGAATAAAATAAATTATTTAAACATTGGTTAATTTAAATATGAAAATACTTGAAGTGTCATTTCTACAATGTTCATATTGACACATTGAATAAAAAAATTCATATGCTTTGCTGTAAAGGGTTTTAATTCGGTAGATAACTTACATCATCCCCCAGAAGATCGTCTGAAACTACTAAACTTAATGTCTGTTGACGAACGTAGACAGATTGCCGATATAACATACATACATCAATTAATAACAGGTTGAATAGATTACCCAGAGCTAAGTATATTACTTTTAACCACAATCGTAGATGTAGTAGAAATGGAAATATTCTTTTTTATCTACCACATATAAGAACTTCATCACCTTTTCAATAGAATGTGTAATTTAGGTAACAACTGACCACAGGATATAAGCTGTATTAGCGAAAACTCGTTTTTTTATGATTTTTTATACATAATTTTTAGGTCATTTTGAAATCATTTTTTATCGTTTTTAAGGTCATTTGAATGGTCATTTTTAAGGTTTTTGTAGGTCACTTAAATCTGAGCCCTGATAATGAGTAATACTTAGTTATATATTCATGCACTGATTTTTTGAATTATGCATCATTTATAGCTATTATTTTAATTCTTAGTAAGCGCAAGCGATTTCTTAGCACTACATAAATGTGTTTGCTATATTAAGTTGTGAACTATTTAATGTTGTACACTCAATAGTACTTATTTATTTTTATTACTGTACTTATGAATTTAAAATGCTTCTTAGTTTGTTAGATTTGTTAAACAGGCATATCTGCATTAAAATATTTTGTTTCATTAATGAACATTGTGTTAATGATAAAAAATATATGGCAGTTTTGTCAATGCCCTACCGTATCTCGTTTCATTTCCAGTATTACCTGTAAAGTGCTGAAGTGCATTTAATCGGTTGGCATATGCGTAAGGAAGCATTGTGCTCTAAGTGCAAGGGACTTCAATCATTTGTTTAAAATGCCATTGAGGTAGGTACTGAACTATCGCAATTTTAATGACAACATCTTTTCTATACTTTGCGAATTCGTACCGTAGTAATGTTTTGATTTTTTTATTTAATTTGTTTCTTATATGATTCAATGCTAGTTATATTCAAATAATACACAGCTATTTTCTCTGCTATTTTTTCGACAGATATTACATGACATTTTTTGGATATTATACATTATTTAAAATTGATTTATTTAAATTTTTTTAATTTATTTAATATTCTGATTTTTAAAAATGAATAGATTTGAAATAAAAATTAAATGAAACATAATAAGAAAAATATATTCATTTTATTCTATATGTTTTCTCTTTTCTATATGTATTTGTTAGTTTCAAATTTGTTAGTACATGAAGCAATGCCAGTCATTTCAATATACATAGCTTTGCTGTCCTGCACTAACTATTTGACTTTAATTCAATGATGTTAAAAATTATTGGTTCTTTTTGCAGTCAGTGTTTAATTCTACCTAAATTTCATAATAATTTGCTAAAATTAAATTTTTTCCCTTTATCCTTCATACAAATCTCTGTCGTTACAGTGTTTATTATTAAAAGTATCTAGTACGGTCCCACCCAAACTTCTTCTTTGTCCTTTAATCTGCTGTGGAACATAGGGCCTCAACAAAACTTCTTCATCTGTTTCGATCCCGAGCGATTATTTTAAGTTATCTCCAACATTTTCCTGAGTCACGGATTTCCACATAAAGAGATCTCTTCCATGATATTTTTGGACGCGGCTTCTGATGCCGGATTCCACTCATGCGCATGTCGGCACACTTCCGTTATTGGCTTACGTAAGGTGTGATCAATCCACTTCCATTTTCGTCGTTTAATCTGGATCGCTACCGGTTCCTCTCCACATCTTCTCATCAATTCGATATTTGTTATTGTTCTTGGCCACCATATTTTTAAAATACGGCGCAGTTATCCATTTATAAATATTTGCAGCTTACTAAGCAAGACGTTGTTTGTCAGCCAAGTTTCGCACCCGCAGAGTAAGACTAATTTCACGTTGGACTCAAATATCATAAGCTTAGTAGATACGGAGAGAAACGAAGATCTCCAGATTTTGTGCAATAAAGCATAGGCTCCCTTCGCTTTATTTATTCTATTATGAACGTCTTCTTTGGCTCCACCGTCAACTGTTATTACGCTGCCCAGGTAGGTGAAGCTGTGCACTGGTTCGATGTTGGTATCGCTGGTATTGGTATTGATGGACATGGTCTTAGTCTTGTTGATGTTTACTTTCAAGCCTACTTCTGCTGATTTGGATTGCAGGTCCTTTATTTTGTTTTGCATATCTACTTGTTTTGTAGCGAGGAGGCATATGTCACCCGCGTAGTCTAGGTCTTCGAGATGTTCTGTAAAAGTACATTGGATACCTCTTATATTGTGGTCTAGAGCCCTGGTGAGCACGTCGTCAAGTACAATTAGGAATAATATCGGAGACAGTAAGCATCCTTGTCGTACACCCGAAACCGTTTCCGATAATTTCCCATTATGTAGGACTCTGCACATGAAGCCGTCATATTGAATTTTTATCAGCTGTATGAGCGTGAAATGCTGTCAAATGCAGTGGAGTAGTCAATAAATGTCATGTGTAAGGCTGCTTGCCACTCATTCATTTGTTCGGTTATGATTCGAAGTGTGTTAATTTGGTCGACACATGACTTGTTCGGTCGAAAACCAGCTTGCTGCTTCCGTATGGTTGAATCTAGTTTGTCGCTTATTCTGATGAGAAGTATCTTGGTGAGCACCTTGGATGGGATTTACAGTGTCATGATCCCCCTATAGTTTGAGCACAGGGACGCTTTCGTCGCTTTTTTTTTGAATTTTTACTAGTATTCCAAGTATCCAGTCTTCGGGGATACGCTCTTCTTCCCAGAATTGGATTCAGGACAAGCCTTTAGCATTTCTGCACTTATGCAGAAATGATTCTTAATAACTTTGCCATTTTGATTCGATCGAAGTATCGGTGGTTTTGGTGGGGCTGTTTTGGAGTTTCAATTCATCTGTGAACTTTTGAAGCAGTTCAGAGTCTTTCAGCTTTCATGTGGCGAATTTCTTTGCTGGTGTCTGGTACTTCGATCGTCGGATGGCGACGAACTGATGCTACTAGTAGGTGATGATCGGAACCGATGTCAGCACTTCTTTTGACTCTGACGTCCAGGAGGCTATTGTTCAAACGCAGGGAGAAACCCAATGTGGAAATAGTGTGCCGCCGATAACTAGGTTGACTGCGCTACACAGCTCTGTCAGTAGGTCACCATTCCCATTCCTCGATCCTACTGCATGTCGGCCCATAACGTAGTGGAGGTCGTCGTTATTGTTGCCCACTTTTGCATTAAAGTCACATATTATCATTAAAATGTCTTTTCTATGGACACAATTAATAGTTGCTAATAGCTGACTGTAGAAAATCACCATTACATCCCTGTCGGCGAGTTTGGTGGGGGAATAAACCTGTATAATCGTAACCTCTCTAGCCCTGCATTTGAAGCGTGCCCACATTATCCTCTCGTTAATGGGCCTCCAATAGATGAGTGATTTAGTGATTCTCCTACTGAGAAGTACGCCCACCCCGTCGCGATGGATATCGTTTTCGCCTCTGCCTGAGTACAAATTTTTTTCTCCGAAATCTAGAGTGATTTTCCTGTACCGTTCCATCTGCATTCAATCATACCTAGGATGTCGATGTGGAGTCTGCTTGCTTCGCGATCTGTTTGTTGGAGTTTCCCTGCTTAATATAGCGTTCGAAAGTTCCATGTGCCAAGTTGGATGCATTTTTTCATTGCGAAAATGTTGTCTTCGAGTTTTGAGTAGATGTGTTTCTTTAATTTTGAATTGGTTTCTATTACGAGTTGTATGTTTTCAGATAGCCATGAATTTTGCACCTCCAAATCCGATGTGCGTACTGCCGTGGCAGGTGGATTTACCGAGATGATTTTACCACTTGGAGACAATATATTGTTCGTTTTTGAATTCATGAATTCATGCGGATTGTTGCCAGTCGTTAATTTACGGGTGTAAACCTAGAGACAAGGTGGCGGAGTCTCTTGCCGACTACAAATCCACAACCAAATTCATGCATGGCAGATGTAGTAAATGTCACAGAATGCCTGCTTATAGCAGCCCAGTCCTGTCCATCGCATTTCCTGGATTGCGGTGATATCAGCCTTGTCCTTTCCCTATAAAGGGTTCGGACGTTCCAGGTGCATATCCGTAAATCATGGTCCTGTAAACGTTTGCGTAGGTTGACATCGTGTTTTCGGATTTGTATCCGAGGGATGTTGTCTGTTTTCGTTTATCGGCTTTTCTATGTGGCGGTCCACAAGCCCAACACTCAACCGCCACTTTGGAGGACCAATATCCCTGTCTCGTTTGTCCCCGACCAGACGTCCCACCAGGATTTTAACCCGATATTTAGCTGGTTGCTCGAGTTAACGGGGTTCACCAACGCGAAAGTGAGCAGGGAATTGTGTAGGAGAGGCTAAGGTAACTAACAGAAGTCCATTATTAAATTGCGCATGCATTACACCATTCTGAACCCCATTCTGAAACCCCTCCTCCTAAGAGGCGCTCAAATATCCTCACATACATTTTATAACCCGTAACCCATGGGTATAAAAAAAAAATGAAATTTTTTAGATTATGCTCAATTTAATTTTCTTTAGAAAGGTGCATGATAAATTTGGAACAATACAAACGGTGCATTATCTCGTTTTTTCTCAATTGTTTAAATACATCTTTAGTTTAAATTTTGGTCGAACAAAATTATATTTTTCTAGTTCTTCTACAGAATTCTCTTAAACCACTGCAATTGAAATATTGAATAAATTGCTAAGTTCTGCTGAGCGTAGATCGATCAGCATATGATTTTGGAATTGAAGCGTTGGGTGTAACATGGTCGTTAGGCATCATATCGCCCTTTTTGCAATATTCATACCGAATGAACCCAACAGTGCCTTCTACCATTCTGTGTAATCCCAGATCGATTGCATAAAGTTTTTTGTCTTTTTATGCAATAAGGGCGTTATCTCCATACAAAAAAATATTATTTTTTCATATCTTTAATTTTTTACAGAGTCAGTTTTCAACAGAGTCAATTTAGTTTTTAGCCATTTAGACCGTAATTAAAATCTATATCTATTCATATCAATAAGTATATCTAGACTATGCACAATAATATTTATTTTTTTCATTTATGTAACGATTATAGCTCTCAAACTCAATACTCCCAAATTTTAATATTCGTTTTATGCAATAAGGGCGTATAAATCATTTATTTTAATTAATTATTTTACATATTAATAGGAGATCTAAAAAAAATTTGAAAAATGCTTAATAAAACTAAAAGTTCAGATTTTAATGGAAAATTTGAATTAATAATATCGGTTCATTACTTTTTGAGATACGGACATTCAAAAACTTTAATATATAAATACGTTTAATACGAATTTTTGAAATTGACAAGTTCAAAGCACTACTCCATATTTCCCCCCTCCATTTAATCTATCATCCTTCTTACGATCAACACTGTGCATTGCATGAGCGTTGGTTAATAAGTAAAAAAAAACGGTTTTTTTGAGTTAGAATATGCTCCAAATAATATATAGAACATTTTGATTTGATTAATGGATTAGAAAAAAATGTTATAAAAGGTATATAAGTATTATTACTACGAGAAAATACATACAAGTTTAGAGTTAGGAAATGCTTGGAACATATCGTCAGTATCATGCCAAAGGGGCGAATGAGCAATTTTTGACATTTGCGTTCGCATTTTTGAATGTAGTTTTTCCTCAAGTATACTGTGCTAAAATAGCGTGTCGTTTTGTTTATGTTTGACCGATAGGTGCTATAAAAACTAACAATAAATGCCTTTACATCACTATTTTATCTCGTATCAATAAAAAGTTATGGCGAAAACGAAAAGATTCGCCCTTTTGGCATGACAAGATTTTAAATTTTTTCCAATTTCTTCGTTTTAGTGCTATAAACTTTTATTCGTGCAAGCTAAAATAGTAGTTTAAAGGTATTAATTGTTTTAAAATAAAAATACTTTTTAAAGCACCTATCGATTGGCCTCATTATTTAAAAATTGTTTGGAAAAAATTTTTCCTGCTAATGACAAATGGCATTTATGTTTGGCAAAATAATGATGCCAATAGATAGGTGCTTTAAAAACAAACTATTAATTCCATTACATCACTATTTTATTTTGCGCTAATAAAAAGTTATAGCAAAATCCGTATTTATAATTCAGTAAGTTGTCCAAATCCAAAGATATTTTATATACGTTATAATAATTCATGAATAAACCAAAATAACGGAAAAAATTGAAAAAATCTAAATTTTGCTAATTTTTAAAGCACTTCAAACTTTAAATTTGATTTCCCAACATTTTTAAAAATGCACATTCGCCCCTTTGGCATGACAGCGACGATATGTTATATTGAAATTTATTTTATTACAGTCGCTAAGTATTACTTCAAGTAAATGAAATTTGAAAGTTCGCCAATATTTTAACAACGAAATATTTTAACAACGCGGTTAAATTTATAAAAAGATTATAAATGTAGACACAAAATATCAATAGTTTTACATATTAAACCGAAATGAATATATATTTTTTCTTTTTTTTACCATAGATAAGTGGCTAACTTTAGAAAATATGTTAAATCCGAAGAAATATTAATTGATGCAAAAAGAAAGATTTATAAATATATATATATAAATATATATTATGCAAATTAGTTTAAAATATAATAAAATATAAAAATATAAACTATAACAAATATGTTATATTGTAGAAGAGTGCGACGCATTATGAATTATGTGAGAGTGCATCAGTGAGGGAAGTGTGTATGTGTCTATTCACCAGAGCTGTGAAATATTGAATCTTTTTTGGATTTAATTCATTTGCATTTACTTGATTTAAAAAAAGGAAATCACAAATCTTTTTAAAGAAATAGATTGCAATCTTTTTTCAATTCATTTGTTAATAAATTTTTAGATTTAAATCAATAGATGTAAATCTTTTTTAAAATCTGTATTTAAATAATTTACAGATAGAATCATCTTAAGTTGCAATCACCTTTCAAGTCATTGGATTAAGCAAAATCTTTGGATCGAATCACAAGATTTTGCAATCAATTTTAATTCAGTGATTTAAATCATCTGTTCATTTTAGTCAAATGATTTTTCAAGTCAAATGATTCAATCCCAAAAATAAAAAAAATCATTTGTCAAGTCATTTGGTTGCTGCATAAACGACTGATACGCAAATGATTTTGCAATCACTTTGCTCAAATCATTTTTCTCACTCAAGATTGCAAGCAAAACACACTCAAATCATTTTTTACACTCAAGATTGGAAGTAAAACAAATTTAAATCTTTAGTGATTTGAGATTTTTCGATTTATTTTTTTAAATCTTTGTGATTTAAAACAAAAATAACAATTTTTAACAAGTTAAACAATATGTATTGAAGAATTCTTAATAAAAGAAGGTAAGCTTCTTGTTTAAATGTAACTCGCGTTACAACCAATGACCGACAGCATCGACTTATGAGTAGAGCACAGTGGGCAGCGAGTACCAAGTGTTGGCGAAAATCGCAAAACCATATTTTTTTTTGTAATACAGCCATCTACATCTTCATCTGTATTCTTTACTACGTCATTGTTTTAGAATTTTTTAATATTTTAGAAAAAAAAATACTAGTAAATTTTTTTTTTTTAAATTAATTTCATTTACAGAGATGAAAACAAAAATATTTCGGGCACGTTCCGGCAAAACTGATTATATTGTTATTTAGTACACAATTTCATAATGATTTTTTTTTTCCAATCAGTAACTGAATTGGTCTCAATGATTGCCAATCATTACCAAATCATATGCATATATTTTTGGGATTGAATCAGCCATAGATTGAATCATTCACAGCTCTGCTATTCACCACACTGTTGATGTCATGTATAGAGTAGGTGAAATGTAATTTCAATTGTTAGTCTTAAGTTTACCATTGTAGGAATTGGTTTAATAAACTCGGTGACATACCACAGCATATATTGTAAAATATTAACGCAAACCATAATCTAATGTCAATATTCATAATATAAGAGAATGTTAAGTTATATACAGAGATATCTATTATAGAAAATATAAAATGTTATGAAAATGGGTCCTGCTCCAACATTCCCACTAATGGTTGCCATGTCATTTAATTATTTTTAAAAACTTTGAAGAAAACAGAATCGTTGACCTTAAAATTGCTAAACTTGTCTCCATGTTTTGTATTGTACTGGTTTTCCATTTGTTCGTTTCGTTTTGTAGTAGTTGTCCGCTCTATTTTTTTTTTTAAAGATCTATCTGCGTACGGAGTTTTATGCATATGAAAGGTTCTGCTGCCGTTTTTCCCTCCGTACAGTTAGGATTTGGAGTTGAACGATAATGCAAAAGAAATTCTTGCAGGTGTGTATTATCATTTGTTGCTTCTGTGAATGATTTTTCCAATGATCTCTTTATTATATCGGCATATCTCTTCGCCTGTCCATTGCTCTGCGAATGATATGGTGACGTCGTGATGTGTTGGATGCAACGCTGTTCACAGAATGCTTGAAAATCTACGCTGACAAACTGAGTGCCATTGTGTGACACGATGGTCTCAGGATACCCAAATCGATTGAAAAAATCTGATAGTTGTTCTATTTCCTTTTGCGTAGTTATTGTGCTGCACTGAAATGCTTCAGGACACTTAGTGAAAGAATCGACAACAACTAAGTAATATTTTGTGCGTATTGGACCAGAAAAATCGATGTGAATGCGCTGCATTGGTTTCGTGCATGTTGACCACCAACTTTCAAAATCATATATCATCATAGTAAGCGTCCACCTCTGAAGTCTACTGGCTGAATGTACCGGTATGCCTTTACGTGATCAAAAGATGGCTTATGGTCGGTGCGAAGAATAAATTTCGTTTTTCAATAAAGATTCTGATTTTACTTTTGATATGTGAAGTCGTGTTTTTATTAATTGACGAAAACACAACAATTTGGCGACGAGGACTTTTGTAAAACTTACGCGTACACAAGGATTCGTTAAAAAATGGCTACACTTGATGCAACAGCAGAACTTCTTGGAAAAGCTAACCAAAATGATGGAACAATCCATCACTGCAATAGACATAATCGCAAGAGGAATACACGAATTCCGATATGATCCAGAAGAAAACCTTTTTTTTTTCAAGTTGGTATAATCGGTATGAGGAACATTTCAACGAGGATGCAAAAATGCTGGACGACACTGCAAAGGTGAAGTTGCTTCTTCGTAAGTTCAGCGTTAACGTTTAGAACGTTATGCGGACTCCATACTGCCACGGAAACCGAAGGATTTGTCATTCGCAGAAACAGTGGGAAAGTTGCAGTAACTGTTTGATCAGCAATTGTAAAAACTGATGCTGAGCATTTCGTCACTTACTCTAGCAAATAAACAAGCAGTGTGAGCGATTCATCCATGGCAGCTTAACAGGTGACCAATTCAAGAGCCTGATATTCATAATTGGATTGCAATCGCCAACTTACGCTAACATACGCTCCAAATTACTGTCAATGATTAACAACAACGCCGACAACGTCACATTGGACAAATTTGATGCAGAAACTCAGCGCATCTTTGTACTCCAGAGTGATACACATCTGGTAGAATCGAGCAAGATGACAGTTAACGCCGTTTCATCGGAGAATCCGCAACGTCAGTATCAGAATCACATTGCCACCAAATGTGACATGCATTTTCTCAAAGATTGCAATTACACACAACACAATTGTAACGTCTGCGGTAAAAAGGGTCACAAGGAAAGTTATTGTACTTGTTTTCAGGCACGGCATCAAGAGGATTCACCAAGCACCTCAAAATCACTGACTAAAAAGCCAGACAACATGTTTAAAAGGAAACAAACCAAACACACACGCATAGTTTCTGCAACACAGCATCACAAATTAAACAAATTGAGACAATTCACCGAAAATTTATAATAGTCAAAATTTTCCGTAAGTCAATAAAACTTTAATTCGATACGGCATCAGACATTACAATATTGTCGAAATCAAGCTGGAGATTAATTGGCAGTCCACCACTTCTTCCATGCACGCGCAACGCATCCGATGCATCAAGTAACCAAATACCGCTCATTGGTGAACTTCAAACAACCATTCAACACAAAAACGTATCACGAATGCAATTATTTTCATGACGAGTCTTCAAAATTTAAACATTTTTTGGACTTGATCTCATCAACAAATTTGAATACTGCGAGGTACCACTCAATTCTATTTGCAACATAATCACGACAAATATGGATAATTGCGCAGCAGTTTCAAAATCACCAATCGAAATGCAATTATTTTCGTGACGAGTCTTCAAAATTTTAACATTGTTGGACTTGATCTCATCAACAAATTTGAATACTGCGAGGAACCACTGAATTCTATTTGCAAGACAATCACGGCAAATATGGATAAGGACGCGATTTTCAAAGGTGTTACAATTGCGCAGCAGTTTGAAAATCAGCAATCAAGTCGACACTAGACTGTCCAATTGCACATGAACCGTTGGAGAGAGTACACCTATAAATCGCAGGATCAATTCATGGTTACTATTACTTCATTATAATAATAATAGTTTGGCGCTACAGTCCTGTATAGAACTTCGGCCGAGCTCTCTCACCATTTTGAGCTGTGCGTGTTATATTTGTACTCAAAGAGGTGGGACCTACAGTTTATTGCCGAATCCGAACGGCGGGTGAGAGCTTTTTCATAGGCAATGGTTTAACTCTCGTAGGTTTGCCATTTACTGACGAGAGGTAGCGCGGTATAGAAAAATGTTTCTATGAAAAGATGTTGTTAGCCCCAGTCCAGGCTTGAACCGGGGACCTTTCGGCTCGCAGTCCAACGCACTAACCACTGAGCTACCGCGGCTACACTTCACTTACTTCATTATAGTAGATGAATATTCAAAATGACCTGAAGTAGCTCAAGTAACTTCAATTTCAACAACTTCAATTCTTACTCACCTACACGACTTTATTGGCATATACGGACAACCCAAAACGATAGTATCGGACGAGGCAAAGCTGTTCATAAGTGCTTCATTTAAACGGTTTCGTGAGCAAAGGGGAATAAACCATGTTTCTAGTCTTCCATATCATCCGCAATTAAATGGCCATGCGGAACGTTCTGTGAACACCATTAAAAGGGCTTTAGCAAAGGTGTACGAAAAAAATGCAGCAAAAGATAAAAACAATCTTCTCGTATTCTTGTCTCAATATCGTTCAACTCTAAACACTATTACTGGAAAGTGACCATCGGAATTATTCATAGGGAGAAAATTGTCCACACCCTACGATCTTTTGAAGCAAATTCTAACCAAGAACGAAAACACGCCATGGACAAAGCATTTAACAAGAAACATGGCCGTTAAACGAAATTTCAAACGCGGTGATCTAGTTTACGCAAAAGTATATCGGAAAAACAAACGTGGGTTCCTGGTAAAGTACTTGGACAAATCGGCAAGGTTGTCTACGATGTACTTATTGAAGCTGAAGATCATACAATCAAATCACACCCAAATCAACTAAAGCCAAGAAGAATGTTCATTGTTTTCGTTCCGCCATGGAATGATATTGTTGCTGCAAACTCGCCGATGAATTGAATTGTGTTGCGAATGATCCCTTGCATTGTGTCTTGTTGTTGACAAAGTTGGAACATTGATTTGTGTTCAAACTTGTTGCGATATAATTGTAATATATGATGCGGTGTCCAGCTTTAGGTGAGTTTTGAGGTCGTTTATAAATTAGTTCCACATGCTTACGACGCTTTGAAAATCTATCTGGTGGACAAAATATCGTGTTTTTTCTGGTTGATGTTTTGCGGCTTGTGGAACTGTTTGTTGCGGTGGACTGTCTGCACTGCTTGAATTTTTGGTTGAGTGTTACCAATTATTTTGTTGTCCATCTGCCGTTGAAGTGTGCGCTGAATTTCACAATTTATTGAGTCAAGTGATTTTTAAATTATCTCTTCGTTTAGCATCTTTAATATTTCGTTTCGCAAATTTGCGTCTTTTGTAGACTGCAACCCACTAAGAAAAATTAAACATTTCAAATTACTTTTTATAAATTTGTCCAGTTGGAAACTTTAGCAATGCCTGTTTATTTTTGCAATGTATGACACGAAGTCCTCTGAATTAGATTTGTTAATTTAGAAACATTTATAGCGGCTGTTGAAGAGTGATTGTTTTTGACCGAACATTGATTTAAACCTTTCAATTGTGTCTGCATATGATATTTCGCTTGGTTTGGATGGAAGAACTACATCTGCGTACTGCTCATTGACTTGTTGGGTGAGTTTTCTCAACAGAAGTCGTGTTTTGTCTGCATCTGTTAGGTCCTTTCCGTCCATGGTACACAAATCTTCGTACCTTGCATTCCAAAATTCGAATGTGCAATTCTCGTTAGGGTTGCAAACTCAACATCGATGTTTTCGAAACATCGATGTTTTTGTCTGCAGCATCGATGTTTGACATCGATGTCGAAAAAATCGATGTCAGTTTTTGTCGATGTTACGATGTTTTCTGTTCTCTTCAATAAAAATGTATTATCTATTTCTTACTTTAGATTTTTTCGTCAAAGAATATTCTAGTACTTGAACACTTAGTTAGTTGTAATCGCATTAAAAATTTAGCAAGAAAATGACATCATTACTTTATTCAAACCCAATAAAGCAAGTTCTGTACAAACGTGTTTTGCATTTATTTTAAACAGTTGAGGGACATAATTTGGTAACATGGGTAATTTTTTGGACTCCAAAATTTCTCAAAATTTACACAATCAAATCAAGAGGGTGACCTTTGAAATCACGAAAAAAATAGAACGAAATGAGCCAGAGCGATAAAACTTGGTATTAACAATAGTATTGTTACGAAAATTCAGTCTACGGAAAACTGTTCTATGAGTTCGTATCGCTGGATTGTGTACAAAATAAAAACGCACTTATATTTGGTTTTAACTAGTATTATTTTAACTAGTATTAATTAACTTTATTAATTTAAATAACAACTTAAAGAATAATCACTTATATCAACTGCTGAATTACTACAATTTTTATTTACAATGTTCACTCACGAGACGCACTAGTTCACTATTAAATCACAACTGAAGTACAGTGCCTCAGATGCGCGGCCTTATATACTGCATGCATCAGTTCGACACGTTTCGACAACCTTCGACTTGTTTCGAGAACCTTCGACTTGTTTCGTGAATGACGCATGCTATTGGCATCTCATTCGCACTCATGTGTTTTAATGCGCTGATCTTCCATCTCTTTCTCGCACACTGCCTCAGTGCGCTGAATTGTCTTGCGTCTCATTTATTATTGTTGAATGCTTGCACAGTGGGGCAAACTACATCTTTTCGTAACACTGCCCTCCACCTAAATTTATTCGTCCCGTACAGATGTTAATCCACTCTTTCTCTGAATGGCTCCAACCTTTCCAAATGTACTACTTTCATTTTTCGTCTAACGCCTGCAGTATTCTGAATCCGATACACGACATCGTTAATTCTTTTAATTATCTTGTATGGTCCTTCCCAGTGTATTTGTAGCTTAGGGGATAAGCCTTTCTTCCTTTGTGGGTTATAGAGCAAAACAAGTTGTCCTTCCGTAAATCCCTCTGAATTTGTGCGCAAGTCGTATCTGGCCTTCATCTTATCACTCGCAAATTGTGTACGCTGTCTTACAAACTGATGTACTTCGTTCATTTTTTCACTATAAGCAACCATCTTGCAGCTTTAAGCTCTGCCACTGTGCCCAGTAAGCTTTAGTTATAGCACTGTCGGCAGCTATATCTTCCCATGATGGTTTTCTTTGTTGTTCCTTGAACATCATGATTTTTGTGAGGTCGGGATCACTCTTTTGATCAATTTGAATTTGTTCCGGAGTCCATTTTTCATCGGGCAAAACATTTAGCATACGAATATCAATTATGTTTTCTTTTCCTACCGCTCTTGAACAATGTCTGCATTCAAGTTTACAAGGACGCCGTGACAGAGCATCTGCATTTCCATGATTTCCTCCTTTACGATGTTCGATTGAGAAATCGTAGCTCTGTAATCGTTCTATCCAACGCGCAATTTGACCTTCTGGGTCTTTGAACTGAAGTAACCATCGTAGTGCTGCGTGATCGGTTCTCAAGTGAAACTGTTGTCCGTAAAGATACTTATGGAAAATCATTTTCAATTACAACAAGAAGCTCCCTCCTGGTGACACAGTAATTTCGCTCGGGTTTGGACAATGTTTTACTGTAGTATGCGATCACTTTTTCTTGACCATTGATCACTTGAGAGAGAACTCCGCCTATTCCGTATCCACTTGCATCCGTATCAAGTATAAATTTCTCACCTGGAATTGGATACGCACGAATTGGTGCCGAGCACAGTAGATCTTTTAATTTCAAAAATGCCCTTTCTTGATCATCGCTCCATTGAAATGAGCGGTTCTTTCTTGTCAACTCATGAAGACTGCTTGCAACATTGGCAAAACCTGGAACAAATCGTCTGTAGTATGTACATAGCCCCAAGAAAGTTCGTAGGTCATGTAGATTTTGCGTTCTGGGCCACTCCTTGACTGCACCTATTTTATCCTCATCGGTATGAACTCCTTCCGTGGTAACTCGATGACCCAGATACTTGACTTCTTTCCTGAAAAGTGAGCATTTCTTTGGGCTAAGTTGTAGACCCGCATTTTTCAATCGAAGGAATACTTCCTCTAGATTTCTCAGATGTTCGTTGAAATCCTTGCCCATAACAATTATGTCATCAAGGTATACTAGGCATGTTTTCCAGTGTAAACCTTTTAATACGTGCTCCATTAACCGCTCGAATGTTGCTGGGGCATTGCATAGTCCAAACGGCATTACCAAAAATTGCCATAGTCCATCTCCAGTACTGAATGCGGTCTTCTCTCGATCTTTCTTATCGATTTCTACTTGCCAGTAATCGCTTTGCAAGTCCAACGTTGAAAACCAATTAGCAGTAGATAGTGTATCCAAGGTGTCATCGATTCTGGGCAGTGGATAACTATCTTTCTTGGTGACATCATTAAGTTTTCAACGCAACCGAGTACTACCGTCCTTCTTTTTCACCAATAGTACTGGTGAACTCCATGGACTCTCAGATGGTTCCACCACGCCATTTGTGTGCATTTATTCAACCAAATGTGATACTTAGTCTCTTTTCGCAAGTGGTACCCTTCTTGGTGCTTGACGAATTGGGTTAGAATCAGCAGTGTCTATTCGATGTTTTACAATGGCAGTTCTGCCATCCTTTTGGCCCTTTTCAGCAAATGTACACCGATATTTATCAATTAACTTTTGCACATGACTCTTTTCTTTGGTAGCCAAATCCTTCGTCCACTCATTTATAAACCTGTGAGTAGATTGTTTGTTTATTTGCGATGTGCCGTAGTCCCTTGATGGATTTGACTCACAATTTAAAATCGCTGATGCCTCTTGACACTGGCCTTTCACTGTTCCCTTTTTAATTAATTTGGACGAGTTTTCCATGTTGAGAACTCTTATTGGAACAACTTTGTCTTTTGTCGCTTCTACTAATGTTCTTCCGACAACAATATTACTTCTGTTCATTTGCTCATCATTCGCGTCTATAACCCACAACTTGCTTATCCCACAATCTCCATTTAATTTCGCCCACACAATTGCTTCTGAATTAGGTGGTATTTTTCTATTTTTGTGAGCGATAACTTGTTTAATTTTCGCGCTCTGGTCACAATCAATGTTTAGTTGGATCTCTGTGTTGGCATAACTCAAAATTTTTCTTGTTAGATCTAGTGTGAAACCGTTCCTTATCATTAAGTCCATGCCAAGTATTATTTCGTCTACTATTTCCGCCACTATAATATCATGCTTAACTGTCGTAGTGCCAATAGTGATTTCCTTGGTAATTTTTAATTTGATTGGAGCCTCTTCACCTGTCGCTGTTTGCAATCTTATTCCGATAAGCGGCTCTATTTCGTCCCTAACAAGGTTACTTCTTATAATTGAGTGTGAAGCTCCTGTATCCAACGTTGCCATATATGCTACACAATCAATTAGCCCCTTGACAGTTAAACTATTCGACTTTCGAGCAATTTGTGAATTGGAGATTCTGAGGCAATCGGTTATGGGAGTCAGATCGTGCCCCGCAGATCTGACTCGTTTTAGTTTAAAGCTTGATTGAAATTTACGCTATTTTGGACATGATCCTGGGTTTCTTCATGTCGGGGTTCATTTGCAAATGGATTCATTGAGCGCTTGCGTTTTTTACGACAATCACGTGCCATATGCCCATATGTATCACAGTTGTAGCATTTACCTTTAAATTGGGTATCTCTGTTGGCAGCAGTGTAATCTGGATTAGCTCCACTTTTTAACGCTTGGCAAATTACCTGAAGTAGGTCTTCATTCTCCACATCTAATTTACGGACCTTTGGCTCTGGGCGGCACAACAACTACGTTGTCTCCTGTGTTAGCGCTGTGGTTACAGTTTCCGTAAATGTCACTTTCGGCATTGTCACTGTGGCACGTCTTGTTTCCGGATCACGTATACTGTCAACGAAGGCTTCAATCTTCACTTTTCTATGAAATCACTCGTTGAATCTGCATACGACAAATGCGCAAGCCTCTTTTTTTGCTCCGTGTCCACACTTTTCGATGATGCAGCTTCCACTTCAAACTCGTGCTCTGCGAGGTCAATGCCTTGGTTCTCTAATTCTTCCATTAGACGCTTTTGTAGCTCTACTTTCGTACCTACAGTTGGAAGATTATGAATCGCAAGCTCCTTCTTTAGCTGGTCGACTTTAAGTTGTTCGAATTTAACCATTTTGTATCACAATCCCACTTCTGACACCAATGTTACGAAAATTCAGTCTACGGAAAACTGTTCTACGAGTTCGTATCGCTGGATTGTGTACAAAATAAAAACGCACTTATATTTGGTTTTAACTAATATTATTTCAACTAGTATTAATTAACTTTATTAATTTAAATAACAACTTAAAGAATAATCACTTATATCAACTGCTGAATTACTACAATTTATCTTTACAATGTTCACTCACGAGACGCACTAGTTCACTATTAAATCACAACTGAAGTACAGTGCCTCAGATGCGCGGCCTTATATACTGCATGCATCAGTTCGGCACGTTTCGACAACCTTCGACTTGTTTCGAGAACCTTCTACTCATTCCGTGAATGACGCATGCTATTGGCATCTCATTCGCACTCATGTGTTTTAATGCGCTGATCTTCCATCTCTTTCTCGCACACTGCCTCAGTGCGCTGAATTGTCTCATTTATTATTGTTGAATGCTTGCACAGTGGGGCACACTACATCTTTTCGTAACAGTATATAAATTCAATTCTTAACTCCATTAACTCAAAATTGACGTATCTGAGGTGTCGATATCTTCAGATGATTATTGATAGTAAAAATAATTGTTTTTTTAGCTGATTATGAAATATTAAAAAATCTTAGTGTAACGAAGTAAGAAGTTAAATCATTATCTGAGAATTTGTTTGATACAAACGCTATTGAGTCGGTGTGGATAAAAACAATTAAGAACATTTACAGCAATGCGAATAATATGATTTAAATTTTTTTATTTTTTAGATTTTTCTTATAAATGTTTTTTGTATTTTTCGTAAATTGTTAAATTTTCCTTTAAAACCTAGTAAATGCACACATATGTGCTCTAGGGCGGTCTAAAAACAAAAAAAAACATTTCTTTCAGCCATCCCAAGCTTATATTGTTTTCATCACGTAGATATAATATTCATATATAGGAAAGTTTTTTGAAACATAACGAAAAAATAAAAAAAATAATATATAGGCTTGAAGGCAATGAATGATTCAACTCAGACATAGTTTGATAACAATGTCGTCATCACTCCAAAGCAAAAGATTGTGAAATTAATAATGGGTTATTTTTCTACCAGTGTCATGTAAGTGTCTTGTAAGAGAGGTGAGCGTGTCCGACTACTGATCTGGGTGATTTTTAAATTGACGCACAGACTGGCAGACGGACTACCATATAACATGGCAAAATCAACTAGGCGACTGATGCTGGTAAAGAATATACGAAGGGTTTGGTGCAAAAAAGGGTCAATTCCACATTTTTTCGCTTGGTACCAAATCATCCATATCCGAAGTATATACACTGAGATACTACGATTTAAAAGTTGAAAATTTTTGACCGTTAAAAATGAAATATTTGTCTATGATGAATATGTGATTTTACCATTTCATCAAACACTCAAATATCATTGGTATGAGAATAACATCGACAGGTGGTAATGCATCTGAAGATTAAAGCCACGAATTTGAATATAAATTTAATTTTAATACTGTAACGAGCCCATTTACAAGAGGCTGCTACAATATAAAATTAGTGCATATGTCGCGTAAACAAATAAACATTTAAATCATAAATGCAAATAATTACATAAACAACGTACAAACTGCAACAACAGTAATTCCGTCCACAGTATAGGCGCACGACGCACAGAAAAACCAGCTCTGGCAAAAACAAATACATATAACGTAAAAAATAACCACACAAGGCATTGTTTGTGCAATTTTACAAACAATTATATAGAACAAAACACTAACAACTACCATACGATTTACTATAAAAGCGGCCAGTCAAAACAGAAAGGGAGGCAGTCGCCAGCCAATCTTCGAAGCGAATACAACACATAATTGGTGGAAGTGTCAAGATCTAGGTGAACGTCTCTTACGACAAGAATATCTCTATCCTTGTGTATTCGGATTTGGTGGTTAAACACTATGTGACCGAACTCATGTCCTGGAACTCATTACGTCGAAGATATCTTTATCCTTGCGTATTCGGCCCTCGTGCTCACGCACTACTTGACCGAAGCCAGGAAACACTTTTACCGTGTCCTGAAACTCCTTACGCCAAGAATATCTTTATCCTTGTGTATTCGGCTCTGGTGCTCACGCACTACGTGATCGAAGCCAGGACACACTGTTTACCGTACCCTTCTTGGTGCTTGACGAATTGGGTTAGAATCAGCAGTGTCTATTCGATGTTTTACAATGGCAGTTCTGCCATCCTTTTGGCCCTTTTCAGCAAATGTACACCGATATTTATCAATTAACTTTTGCACATGACTCTTTTCTTTGGTAGCCAAATCCTTCGTCCACTCATTTATAAACCTGTGAGTAGATTGTTTGTTTATTTGCGATGTGCCGTAGTCCCTTGATGGATTTGACTCACAATTTAAAATCGCTGATGCCTCTTGACACTGGCCTTTCACTGTTCCCTTTTTAATTAATTTGGACGAGTTTTCCATGTTGAGAACTCTTATTGGAACAACTTTGTCTTTTGTCGCTTCTACTAATGTTCTTCCGACAACAATATTACTTCTGTTCATTTGCTCATCATTCGCGTCTATAACCCACAACTTGCTTATCCCACAATCTCCATTTAATTTCGCCCACACAATTGCTTCTGAATTAGGTGGTATTTTTCTATTTTTGTGAGCGATAACTTGTTTAATTTTCGCGCTCTGGTCACAATCAATGTTTAGTTGGATCTCTGTGTTGGCATAACTCAAAATTTTTCTTGTTAGATCTAGTGTGAAACCGTTCCTTATCATTAAGTCCATGCCAAGTATTATTTCGTCTACTATTTCCGCCACTATAATATCATGCTTAACTGTCGTAGTGCCAATAGTGATTTCCTTGGTAATTTTTAATTTGATTGGAGCCTCTTCACCTGTCGCTGTTTGCAATCTTATTCCGATAAGCGGCTCTATTTCGTCCCTAACAAGGTTACTTCTTATAATTGAGTGTGAAGCTCCTGTATCCAACGTTGCCATATATGCTACACAATCAATTAGCCCCTTGACAGTTAAACTATTCGACTTTCGAGCAATTTGTGAATTGGAGATTCTGAGGCAATCGGTTATGGGAGTCAGATCGTGCCCCGCAGATCTGACTCGTTTTAGTTTAAAGCTTGATTGAAATTTACGCTATTTTGGACATGATCCTGGGTTTCTTCATGTCGGGGTTCATTTGCAAATGGATTCATTGAGCGCTTGCGTTTTTTACGACAATCACGTGCCATATGCCCATATGTATCACAGTTGTAGCATTTACCTTTAAATTGGGTATCTCTGTTGGCAGCAGTGTAATCTGGATTAGCTCCACTTTTTAACGCTTGGCAAATTACCTGAAGTAGGTCTTCATTCTCCACATCTAATTTACGGACCTTTGGCTCTGGGCGGCACAACAACTACGTTGTCTCCTGTGTTAGCGCTGTGGTTACAGTTTCCGTAAATGTCACTTTCGGCATTGTCACTGTGGCACGTCTTGTTTCCGGATCACGTATACTGTCAACGAAGGCTTCAATCTTCACTTTTCTATGAAATCACTCGTTGAATCTGCATACGACAAATGCGCAAGCCTCTTTTTTTGCTCCGTGTCCACACTTTTCGATGATGCAGCTTCCACTTCAAACTCGTGCTCTGCGAGGTCAATGCCTTGGTTCTCTAATTCTTCCATTAGACGCTTTTGTAGCTCTACTTTCGTACCTACAGTTGGAAGATTATGAATCGCAAGCTCCTTCTTTAGCTGGTCGACTTTAAGTTGTTCGAATTTAACCATTTTGTATCACAATCCCACTTCTGACACCAATGTTACGAAAATTCAGTCTACGGAAAACTGTTCTACGAGTTCGTATCGCTGGATTGTGTACAAAATAAAAACGCACTTATATTTGGTTTTAACTAATATTATTTCAACTAGTATTAATTAACTTTATTAATTTAAATAACAACTTAAAGAATAATCACTTATATCAACTGCTGAATTACTACAATTTATCTTTACAATGTTCACTCACGAGACGCACTAGTTCACTATTAAATCACAACTGAAGTACAGTGCCTCAGATGCGCGGCCTTATATACTGCATGCATCAGTTCGGCACGTTTCGACAACCTTCGACTTGTTTCGAGAACCTTCTACTCATTCCGTGAATGACGCATGCTATTGGCATCTCATTCGCACTCATGTGTTTTAATGCGCTGATCTTCCATCTCTTTCTCGCACACTGCCTCAGTGCGCTGAATTGTCTCATTTATTATTGTTGAATGCTTGCACAGTGGGGCACACTACATCTTTTCGTAACAGTATATAAATTCAATTCTTAACTCCATTAACTCAAAATTGACGTATCTGAGGTGTCGATATCTTCAGATGATTATTGATAGTAAAAATAATTGTTTTTTTAGCTGATTATGAAATATTAAAAAATCTTAGTGTAACGAAGTAAGAAGTTAAATCATTATCTGAGAATTTGTTTGATACAAACGCTATTGAGTCGGTGTGGATAAAAACAATTAAGAACATTTACAGCAATGCGAATAATATGATTTAAATTTTTTTATTTTTTAGATTTTTCTTATAAATGTTTTTTGTATTTTTCGTAAATTGTTAAATTTTCCTTTAAAACCTAGTAAATGCACACATATGTGCTCTAGGGCGGTCTAAAAACAAAAAAAAACATTTCTTTCAGCCATCCCAAGCTTATATTGTTTTCATCACGTAGATATAATATTCATATATAGGAAAGTTTTTTGAAACATAACGAAAAAATAAAAAAAATAATATATAGGCTTGAAGGCAATGAATGATTCAACTCAGACATAGTTTGATAACAATGTCGTCATCACTCCAAAGCAAAAGATTGTGAAATTAATAATGGGTTATTTTTCTACCAGTGTCATGTAAGTGTCTTGTAAGAGAGGTGAGCGTGTCCGACTACTGATCTGGGTGATTTTTAAATTGACGCACAGACTGGCAGACGGACTACCATATAACATGGCAAAATCAACTAGGCGACTGATGCTGGTAAAGAATATACGAAGGGTTTGGTGCAAAAAAGGGTCAATTCCACATTTTTTCGCTTGGTACCAAATCATCCATATCCGAAGTATATACACTGAGATACTACGATTTAAAAGTTGAAAATTTTTGACCGTTAAAAATGAAATATTTGTCTATGATGAATATGTGATTTTACCATTTCATCAAACACTCAAATATCATTGGTATGAGAATAACATCGACAGGTGGTAATGCATCTGAAGATTAAAGCCACGAATTTGAATATAAATTTAATTTTAATACTGTAACGAGCCCATTTACAAGAGGCTGCTACAATATAAAATTAGTGCATATGTCGCGTAAACAAATAAACATTTAAATCATAAATGCAAATAATTACATAAACAACGTACAAACTGCAACAACAGTAATTCCGTCCACAGTATAGGCGCACGACGCACAGAAAAACCAGCTCTGGCAAAAACAAATACATATAACGTAAAAAATAACCACACAAGGCATTGTTTGTGCAATTTTACAAACAATTATATAGAACAAAACACTAACAACTACCATACGATTTACTATAAAAGCGGCCAGTCAAAACAGAAAGGGAGGCAGTCGCCAGCCAATCTTCGAAGCGAATACAACACATAATTGGTGGAAGTGTCAAGATCTAGGTGAACGTCTCTTACGACAAGAATATCTCTATCCTTGTGTATTCGGATTTGGTGGTTAAACACTATGTGACCGAACTCATGTCCTGGAACTCATTACGTCGAAGATATCTTTATCCTTGCGTATTCGGCCCTCGTGCTCACGCACTACTTGACCGAAGCCAGGAAACACTTTTACCGTGTCCTGAAACTCCTTACGCCAAGAATATCTTTATCCTTGTGTATTCGGCTCTGGTGCTCACGCACTACGTGATCGAAGCCAGGACACACTGTTTACCGTGTCCTGAAACTCTTTACGCCGAAGATATCTTTATCCTTGTGTATTCGGCTCTGGTGTTCACTCACTACGTGATCGAAACCAGGACACACTTTTACCGTGTCCTGGAACTTCTTATGCCAAGGATATCTTAGTACCCAGTATACCAAACTGTTTCGATATCACAACGAAAATGTTGCGAAATGTCGAAGAATTTTTCTGATATCGATGCCATTTCTCGCAATGATAATATAGGAAAATTCCTAGCAAAACGGTTGGCCGATATCGAACCGAGATAATGAAGGTTTCTCGTTGCGAGAATTATTTCAGAATCGAACCCTTCTAGAAGCTCTTGACGACAGAATGGGGCTTTCTGATTGGTTTAAAAAAATGCGTCATCTATATATGTCATCCGCAATGACAATAAAAAAACAGAAAAAAATTAAAAAGAAATGTCTTTACCTATCTCTATCTCTCTATTTTTTATTATGTCCTTCGCATCATGGTCGCGATGGTGCCGACCAATTAATATAATTTTTTTATTCTATTGAATTTAATTTTGTAACACTATTACTAACCAACATCATTTTCTATTGCATTTTATTTTCTATCAGTTGCTCCTACTGGTTACTCTATATTAATTTGTCGTATATTATTTTCATATTCAATTTCAATTTAAACAAAATAGTTTTCGAAAATAAGTCTACGAACTTAGCATGTGTTTACATTTTTTTTTTATTTCTAAACGAAAATATTTCTGACATCAAAAACAAAAATAAATAAAAAATGAAAATTCAAAGCTCAATATTTTCATACATATATTTTTAATGAAATAAAGTGAAATTAACATAAAAATATAAAAAAATAATGTCCACTCTATTTATTTTAAACAAAAGTAAATGCAGCCATAAAGAAAAGGTCAGTGGACACCTGGAGACCTTATTTTTAAAATCGGAAACGAGTCGCAATCATGAGTTCTAACATTTACTAACAAAAAAACCAAAATCGTTGCTTTTATAATAATAAATTGACCTAATTCTTGCGGACAATGACATTACTTGAACGCAAAAGGGTGTTTCAACTGTTCGGATCCAGCAGACAAAAGCAGGCATGTACCTGAAAGGAGGTACAACTGAATGGAAAATCTTTAAAATTTAGTTTCCATATAACAACGAGATCAATGTTGTTTTCTCGTAGACATTTCAGAAAACTTCTAAACAATTGAATACAAAAATCATTAAAAATTAGTTTCGATATAATAACGAGATCGATTTTTTTTCTCGAAGCCACTTCGAGAATTGTTCGATAAACTGGAGGCTCCGAGTCATGGTATACTGGGTAGCGTCAACATAGCCATGGCGGACGGTCGTGTCTCCTAGACCTCCTACATATTTACTCGTTCGTCGTCTGTCCGTCGTATATTTAAATTATTTGTGTTCAAATTCGTGCAAAGTCCAGTGTCGTCTTTTAATAATTACAAAATAAAATAATGCCGAAAAATAAAGAAAATTAAAATCAAAATCAACAGCGCAAACAATAAACCAAACAAATTAAAAATAACACTAAACCCACAAACACGCATGCCAACGCAAGGGGCTCTTCTATGCCCTCTGCCGCAATTGTATTTTGTTTTTCGTTATTCTTCCCTTCCCCATCCTACTCCCCGCTACTGTTGTGCACGGTTGATGCTGCACTGAGTGCGTAAGCTACGCTGTGGTTAAGGCATAACACTCGCCACAGCTCTGCTTGCGCTCTCATATGTTTGTGTCAATTGCTGTACGTTAGTTGTATGTTTGATTGTTTTGAACTTGCCCAGTAGGAAAATGTCACAAAAATTCCGCATAGATTTTTGCAACGTTCGTGGGCTGAGGGCGAATTTTTTGTCTGTTTATGCGTATATGTCCATCCATAGACCTCAAATAATGGCACTAGGTGAGACTCAGGTTCATGAGGGTACAGATCCACCGGATTTTCAAATACCTGGGTATCACTTAGTGCCATTATTTTCGCTCTTTTTATTCGGAGTGACGTTGTGTATCAACTGCAGCAACAACATAGTGTGTCCGATAGCGAATTTAATACAATTTGGGTTAAATTCAAAATCCAAACACATATCATGCACTTGTGCTTCTCTTATCTTCACTAGGAAAAGAATAATGACAGGATTATCTCTACCAGTACTTAAAGGTGTCACTATTCCTCTGTCTAAAGATGTAAAATATCTAGGCTTAACTCTAGATACTACTTTGGACAAAACAGTTGAAAATAAAATTTCGCGGGTATTGCATAGGAATTTTTGGGAAGACATGGGGATTATCGCCTAGCAAAACCTTATGGATTTACACGGCAATGATAAAACCGATGACATCATATACATCGGTAGTCTGGTGGAACAAGCTGTCGCGAGAGTGCGTGACAACTAGTCTTGCCAAGATTCAGAGAACCGTGTGTCTGGGTGTTACGGGTGTCTTTCCCACTACACCTGGTCCAGCACTGAATGCAATATTAAACCTACCACCACTTCACATCTTCATCAGAGGCGAAGCCATAAAAGGCTGCTGGAGACTAAAACGAGATGGTTTCTGTTCCCTGGAATATCTCTGACATTGCACTTGACACTCCATTAGACATCTGTCTACTGGAGATGCCCTCTGATGCAATGATAACAGAAATATTACCAAGAAGGCAGATCTTTTGCACAGACGTGATGAGAGAGGATGAGCTTCACTCTTTATCACACAATAGCCTTCTTATATTCAATAATGAATCTAAGAAGTATCATTAAAAACCAGGGAACTGGGTCACAGCACAATGGATATAACCATGTCTGAGTGCTGTGGCTCTATTTTTATCCCACATTATTAAAAAAAAAATACGCTTGTGCTTTTTATATAGGAGTCCGAATCTAGATATGGTTTCCACCTGTAATAAGATGGATGCCTTATCTGATTCGATCTCAAATATATTGGAGCAATTTCCAGGCAGTGAAATTGTTGTTGCAGGCGATTTTAATGTGCACAACGCCACTTGGTTGAGCCACTCGGGTCTTCCAACACAGGAGGATTGTTATGTTGAGCTGTTTACAGAGTGCAATCAACTCACTCAAGCAAATTGGGTTGCGTTAAATGATTTTTTTCACAACTTTAATTGGAAATTGTGTTTCGCAAGACAGAGACATAAATGCCGCGGCATTGAAATTGTTCATTTAAGTACGAAAACTACTTTGAGGTCCCGGCGAGTCCATTTCCCATATTCGGATTTCGCTGAAAATTCTCCACATCGATTTTCTCATTCAATAGAGCATTTCTAGGGGGTGGCCTTCAAAATCAAACTCGATGAATTTTTATGCATACGAAGTCATTGTCAGTCTAATGGGCAGTTTATAAAATAGACCCTTCAAAAGAATTCAAAAAATTATTCAATGTTCCTTTTTGAAGGAAAATCAAAACGTGTATCATTTTACCCCAGGCTCCCCTATATATTTTTACCTTCAGTAAAAGTTGAAACTATTCTTAAATATTGAATTTTAAATCCTACCAAAATTGAAGAAAATTTGTAAGTCACACAGTTCTTTAAAAATGTTAATATATGTATATTATGCTGAAGCGATCCATAAGGGCACTTTTTCTTTAATTTTTATAATTCATATGCGTAACGAAAATAATCCCAAATCTGCCATTCATTAAAATAATGTTCAATATATATTACTGCAACAGTCGCGACAAAACAATATTATAAATTTAAATTTAATAATGAGTAGCTGTAGTAGGGTGTCGGTTTTTTATTTTTGTTCATGTCAAATTTTCAAAAATTTCAGTTCAGTCGCTCAGAAGCATTCGTTGACAACGGATGTATATTTGATTTTTTTAGCCCATTAAAGCCTGCCGAATCAGATAAACACCAGGAGATTACGCAGTGCAATTTTCCCCATCATGTTTTCCCATAATGCGTACATCAGATGCTAAGAATTTTGTTCGATTTTGCATCTAGCACATTACATCTAGCACATTACATTACATTATATATAGATGAAATTGTATATCGCTGCGTGCAATTCCCTCCATTTTATTCAATAATTTTATAAACAAATTTAAAAAAATATTCCGACAAATTTCAGTAAGATAAAGTTTAAAACATTTTTTCGAAATTTTGACAGCAAACACATTGCGAACTAATATTTAAATGTTTTTCAAGAGAGCTTAGAGAATTGTGATAAATTATTCTCCCGACACACTTTTTTGGTAACACAAATTTCTTTTTGATTTTTTGCAAAAACTAATATCTGGACACAGATTATTTGCCAATTATCCGTTTTGTGATAAAGTTTGCATCTGCTACTTGCGATAAAAAGTACCAAAAATGGCCTTTTTGCAACTTTGACTCGATTTTTTGCAAAATACCGACGTATAGGGAAAATTCTGAGTACGCAGCAAAAATCAGGAGACCGAAATCTACAAGAAATGATAAGTTTCATTTCTGTGGACGCCAACAACCCTCAATTTGTTGAACGGTGTAATCGTCAAAATCGAGCGATTTACACGCTCGGATACGTTTGCCTGTTGAGAATACACAGCTGTTCTCATGTCCTTTGAAAACAACTCCGAAGTGAATTGGCGACCATTATCCGATGTGATCACTTCCAGCACCCCGATTATGTGAAATATGTCATTATCCAAGTACTTCACCGCTTCACTGGCAGTCGCATTTCGAATATGTTTTATGAAAACAAAATTAGAGAAATGATCAAAAACTGCAAAAATATAACTGTTTCGATAACGTGGATACGGACCGATATACAAACTACATTCATCGATTTCTTACATTTGCGTATCATGCAATTTCTAATAAAATTCCCCACGTCCGACGTTATGCCTGGCCAAAAATAGTTGGCTCTCAGGCGATATAATCTTTTGTCAAGACCGCCATGTCCCGTTGACTCTGCGACAGTGAGTGCTCGATAAGCGTTTGTTTAAGACCCAGCGGTACCCAAATTGTCCATATTAACTCCTCCATATTTTCTGCAGCCCTGAACACAGTTCTCTTAAACACAACTCTGCAGGTCCGGCAATCTTTCTGCTTCAATTACTATTGTTTCCCTGAGTCTTACATATTTCTCCTCCTGAAATTCCGCAGAATGAAAATTAATTTTCAACGCAATGTACGCTCGACTGATTGCGTCCGTATGTACTCGAACTATGGCATCTGGTACAATATTTTTAGAACCCTTTGAATGAACCACAAAACCTTGTAGCTTTATGCTCCACAGAGCGAGACGACCTGATAGATCTTTTTGGCCCAAAATCCATTTCAAACTCATGTGATCGGTTATTATTGCAAATGGAAGACCTTCAATATATGCACGGAATCTTTTATAACTCAGTACTGCAGCTACGCAATCTAACTCCGTGATGGTATAATTTCGTTGAGCAGAGTTAATTTTCTGAGACATATACCCAATTGGCCGCTCTTTGCCGTCGCTGTCAAACTGGAAAAGTACACTACCAATACCGCTCGTCGAAATGTAAATAAAAATGTTTGGGGAAGTCTGGGTTAACAAGTATCTTCGGAGATATTAAATCAGTCTTTAATACATCGAACGTCTTTACTGCCTCGGTAGTCATCTGGAACTCTCTTCCCTTTTTTTTTTAAACAATCGGTCATGGGCGCAGATATGCTGCCAACATTTGGTATAAACCTTTGTACCATCCTGTCAGACCGAGAAAACGGCTGATTTTGATACTGGTCGCTGTGACCAACAATAAATCCGAGATATCGAATTTCCTTCTGGCAAAATTTTTATTTGTCAAGATTTATGGTCCATCCCGTATTTGAAAGACATTCAGATACCTCGGCCAGATGCTACAGATGAGACTCAAAGTCCGGAAAACAAATCAGCAGGTCGTCGACGTATATGAAAACATTTTCTCTTAATTTAGATGGAATTACTTTATCCATCAGCCTGCACGGTCTCTCGCTCACATTGCACAACCCAAAGGTCATAACCTTGAATTGGTACAATGGTCGACCAGGGACTGTAAAGGCCGTCTTCTCTCTTGATTTACTCTCCAGAGAAATATGCTAGAAGGCATTCTTCAAGTCTATTCCAGATATAAAATATGTTTCTCGGTGCCGACTCAGAATTTCCTCAACATGCTTCGTTGGGTACGCATTATTTTACGTGCGCTCATTGAGTTTTCTCATATCAACGCAAAGTCGCTTTTTTCCGAGTTTCTCCTCTAGTGCAATAGGGGAACTACAGGCACTATTGCTCTCTTCGATAACGTCTAGTTTCAGCATTCTATCTCATCGTTTGCAAATTTATGCTTGATTGGAGACATCTTTGCTTTATAGGTATGGTTTCATCGGATACATCAATAGCATGTTTCATAACCTGACTTCTACCCCAACACATTTCTGCGTATGAAGGAAAAAGGTTTTTGACACGCTCTAGTCTAACTCTCTGATCAGAAGTCAACTTGACATCACCAGGATCCACAAAATTCAACTCGGAAACAATTGTGGGCGATAGCCAAAAGCATCATAAAAATCGACACCAAAATAGAGTTCATGCTGCAAAGTAGGAACCCGATACAGATCCTTCCCTACAATTTTTGTGTAAGGTCGTCGGTCGGTTGAGTTGCGAATAATTGTTGCCTCAATTGCTCTTTTCTCTAATTTTTTTTTCACACACTTCTTTCGAATTTTATCAATTTTACGTCCGTTTCTCTCGGAATTAGTTTTTATTTTAACTGGATCATCGAATATTTTTTTTTCTTGCTTCCCCTTATCGTTGCATTCGCACAGCCCAAGGCAACCTCAATGACACTGCATTCGTTGGCCGACCGCTTTTGTCCTTATTGACTAAAATTGATTCTCCGGGATAGCATTCTAATGACAACTCATCCCGATTTTGTCACCATGTTTCAAATTTTCCGACCTAAATTTTTCACACAATGTTAGTTCCATATTTGGTTTATTGCACTTAAAGCACATCATATTATGAAATTGATAGTCACACCTATGTCCTACGTTTTTTATTTTAGCCTAAAATTGCCTCTAATGCGATTGGCTAAACTGTACTCTGGCATTTTATATTTAATGGTAAATACTATCCCTCTGATATTCGTATCAAATGTTTCATTGTAATCCTATTTTATTTCATTCATCGGCTTGGGGTTTAGATAACTTCATAATAAAGGGGGTAGGGGAGGTAAATTTCTGTTTGGCCATACTCATGAACATATGTCATTATTTCAAAAAATCGGTATATGACGAGGTCTAAACTAGGTAAGATATCGGGTGTACGACCATTCAAAAGTTTCCTTCAGGAACTTTTGAATGGTCATAAGGTCCTGGTACGGCAATTTTTCAGGGTCGTTTGAATCTGAGTCAATTAGTGTAATCGTAATAAAAACAGTATTTCATTAATGAAAATACGTATAACTTTTTTGACAATTAAACATGTACAAAATAAGCAAAAATTGAAAAAGGCTTTGAAAAATACTCGAAATTTATTTAATTTGAGAAAATATTAAATAAAACCAATCGAATTTATTTGAAATTTATACTTACATTTCATACAAATATTTTTATAATATTGGTAAAGTAATTCGACAGTAAAGCGCCGCAGGCGAAAATTTGTCCATTGTTTTATGAAAATTTATTTATTCAACTTCAAAATTCAAATTATATATACCAATTTATTTGTTAATAAATATTTCTATTTTTTTTTTTGGTAAAAAACATATTTTTTAATAAATAAGGGTGTTTTTGATATATGAAAACAAAAAAAATAAAATTTAAGCGGTACTATTTCCGAATTTGATGAAATTTGTTAGTATGGTGAAATAACATAAAATTTAGATATTGGTAAAATTTTAGCTTCCAAGATCGTGTGGTTTAAGAGATTTGGTCATTTAAATTTGAAAAAATATGTATAAATATCACAAAAGTCGTGTTAATCAATTGAACATAACTTAAGCAATAGTTAATCAAAATAAAACACTAAAGTTTTATTTAAAATGTAATAAAATTGCCAACA
Source organism: Dryomyza anilis (assembly GCA_951804985.1). NCBI lineage: Eukaryota > Metazoa > Arthropoda > Insecta > Diptera > Dryomyzidae > Dryomyza > Dryomyza anilis. The sequence goes on along the minus strand of OX638130.1, from coordinate 38,715,151 downwards.
TTTTTTTTTAGAGTGGTCATCTTTAAACTCAGTTTTTTTTCAAAAGGATATATTTCAAAAAACAATGGCGGAAGTCGACTTTAAAATTAAAATCAGCTTTTTGACGTTTTATTAATTATGAAAATTGTCAAAAATGTAGACTTTAATTTTAAACTAGACTTTAAATTATCTTTGAATTTGAAATGAAAATGCATGCGGCACATATTTTTACAAATTCGGATATTGCGGTCAAAGCAAATAATGAAAAATCCCGTAAATTAAAAAATTCTCGGATTTATGACAAACAAAAAAAATTAGCAAAGTTTTCAGTTTTTTTTTTTTCTTTTTTTTACAAATTAACCAACGCTCAGGGGATGCCCCCTATTCATGCAATGCACAGTGTTGATCGTAAGAAGGGATGATAGGTTAAATGGAGGGTGGAAAGATGGAGTAGTGTCGGTGAATGTTTGTTTTGAACTTGCCAATATCAAAAATGTCGGGAAAAACAGACGCAGGGAGATTGTTCCACAAACGTATCGTGCGACTGAAGAACGAATTCTCTCGGTAATGAGTGGTTCTATTGAGAGCCGAGTTAACTACGAAGGGGTGGGCTTGGTTCGATGCCCGAGTAGAACGAGAGAATACATGACCTGGTGGAATCAGGCCATGTATTTCCCTCGAACACTTACCATTGTAATACCTATAGAACTGGCTTACACACCCTACGGTCCTTCGGTGCTCAAGAGAACCAATAGAGGATGAAATATTTTCATCCCCTATTAAATATATTGCACGCTGTTGGATTCGATCCAGGAACTCCAAAGAAGATTTTGAAGCCCCTGCCCATATGTGCGAATTGTATTCCATCTTAGGCCGAATATAGGTGGTGTAGACAGTGCGCAAGTCAGCTGGAGTGAAGTATGTCTTACACCGTTTTAAAAAACCGAGGCACTTGGCCGCCTCTTTCGACACGTCAAATATGTGATCATTCCAACGGAGATCACATTGAATTGATATGCCCAGAACGTCAAGAGCAGCTGACTCTGCAATATCCACAGCACCCATATTAAGGGGAGGAAGGGTTGAATCCATTCTTTTGTGAGACAACAGACAACATTGGATCTTGCGTGCATTAAAATCAACTCTATTTGCAAGACCCCAATCGGAGATTGTTTTAAGGTCATTATTGAGTGTGTCATTCATAGTGCGTCTTTTACTCTCAATCTCCAAAGAGGTTGGGCGCTTTTTGAACGAGTATGAATAACAAATGTTGCTATCATCTGCAAAGGAATGGATTGGGTTCTGGGTCAATGACAGAAGGTCATTGATAAATACCAGAAATAGGGACGGGGATAGGACGGAACCCTGCGGAACTCCAGAATTGATGAAATGTTGTTCCGAAAGAACACCATCCATCGCAACTCGTATTGAACGACCCTGGAGAAAACTCGATATCCATCGAGTAAAAGATTCACCAACACCATATGCAATTAGTTTTGAAACGAGGGCTTTATGCCACACTCGATCAAAAGCCTTGGAGATATCAAGAGCAACAGCCTTGCTCTCCCCGAAAAGGTGAACACAATTATTCCACTTTTCGGAGAGGACCGCCATCAAGTCACCTGTGGATCTGGTCCTACGGAAACCGTATTGTCGGTCACTGAGCAATTCGTTGTGCTCAAGATAGTTCACAAAGTGGAAGTTAATTACGCTCTCCATTACCTTGGAGAGTGCAGAGCATATTGCAATGGGTCGGTAATTGGCAGGGTTCGTGGCCTCGCCCTTTTTCGGAACTGGCTGGACATTGGCAACCTTCCAACAAGATGGAAAAACTCCTGTCGTATAGGAGATGTTGAAAAGGTTACGCAACGGACAAGCCAGCGTTGACGCGCACTTCTTCAACACATGGGCAGATATGCCATCTGGCCCAGAGGCTTTGTTAATGTTGAGGTTTTCTAAAACCTTTTTAACTGCCCGAGTTCGAAAATATATCTCCGGCATTGCAGAAGAAACAGAATCGACGACAGGCAGTGGTTGATTATCTGGGAGCGTTGAATTATTTGCAAATAATTCTGCCAAGAGATTAGCTTTATCAACCGGGTCAGTGAAGGTCTGGCCATTCATACTAAGAGTTGGAGTAGACGATGTCGTCTGATTCTTCACCCTTTTTACAAATGACCAGAAATTTTTACTACCCCTGTGATAGAGTAGGACCTTTTTGCGCGCGTTTTGTTCGTGAAAAAACTTTTCGCGCGAGATCACGGCATTACAGCGATTCCTAGCCTGTATACGAAGTCTTTCAGTATCAGCATTCTTGTTAGAACGCCAAGTCTGAAAGGCTTCCTCTTTCGACCTGACTGCAATCCTGCAAGTCTCATTAAACCAAGAGTGGTCCTTAGGTTTAATGCTAATTTTTTTAGAAGGTATGAAGGATAGAAGGTATTAAGTATAAAATAATATTTTGTACCATTAAAGCCGCAGCATTTATGTCTCTGTCAGCGAAACACAATTTCCAATTAAAGTTGCGAAAAAAATCATTTAACGCAACCCAATTTGCTTTTTCGTAAAGCCATACATTCCTCTTCGGGGCTTTAATCGAAGAGGCGCGTAAACTAGAATACGAAAACTCAGCGGAAACAGTACAGTGGTCGGAATTACCAAGAGGTGCAAGGACTTTTACATCATATTTTTCATGATGTGAAGTCAGAAAAAGGTCTAGGACTTTTGGGCTTTGCCCGCCGACGCGTGGAATATACGTCGGCTCCTTCACCATTTGAGTGAGTTGGTTGCACTCGGCAAAAAGCTCAACATAACAACCCTCCTGTGTTGATAGACCCGAGTGGCTCAACCAAGTGGCGTTGTGCACATTAAAATCGCCCGCAACAACAATTTCACTGCCTGGAAATTGCTCCAATATATTTAAGATCGAATCAGATAAGGCATCCAGCTTATTACAGGTGGAAACCCTATCTAAATTCGGACTCCTATAAAGAAAGCACAAGTGCATGATGTGTGTTTGGATTTTGAATTTAACCCAAATAGTATTAAATTCGCTATCCGACACACTATGTTGTTGCTGCAGTTGATACGCAACGTCACTTCGGATAAAAAGAGCAAGGCCCTTATGGGCAGAGAATAATGGCAATAGGTGATAACCAGGTATATGAAAATCCAGTGGATCTGCACCCTCATCAACCTGGGTCTCACCTAGTGCCATTATTTGTGGCCTATGGATGGACACATACGCATATACCGAGAAAAAGTTCGCCCTTAGCCCACGAATGTTGCAAAAATCTATGCGAAATTTTTGCGACATTTTTTCTACTGGGCAACTTCAAAACAGACATACATACTACCAAGGCGCAGCAGTTGAAACAAACAAATGAGAGCGTAAGTCAAGCCGTGGTGAGTGTTATGCCTTCACCACAGCATAGATTACGCACTCACTGCAGCCTCAACCGTGCGCGCTAGTAGCGTGGAGTAGGATGTGGGTGGGAGGGGATACGTCAACAAACCTGTGCAATTGCAGCAAAGAGCATAGAAAAGCCCTTTGCGTCGGCAATTGCAAAAACAGCGAGTGCGGAAACTCAGCACGCAGCGCGAAACCGGTTCTATCACGCGGTTGTTGTTGTTGAATTATTATTGTTTTATTTATTTGGTGTTTCTTTTTAGTTTTTTATGTAAATTATTATTAGTTTGTGTTTCAATTTAATTTTGTTTTATTTCGTTATTTTTCTTATGTTGGGCGGGCACATTAAACACAGTTTTGAAACACATTTATACTAAACGACGGACGGAACACGTGAATCAGGTCGAAAATCAGGATTTATAAATCGTAAATTTGAGGCAAAAGTAAAGTGTTAGATCTAATCTAGCCCAACAATCAATAAAAGATGTGTCAAAAACTTTAATATATTTCATATTTTCATAAAGTAAAGATGAGATTTAAATTGAGATCATTAAAGTTCCAAATTAAATAGATGAAATTGATTAAAGATCCAAATAAACGAGCGAGTGACTCTTCAAACCCGTATAGAACAATATGATACAATTTGTTCAAAAGAATGTAACCCTCCAAATTGCCCTCAGTCTAGATTTCACATTTTTGGCTTATATAAAATCCATTCTTCGAAAAATATTAAAATATTGTTAAACTGAAATAAAATAAGCGATATTAGATTAGTGTTATGAAAAATGTAAGAAGAAATGGTGTCCTTCAACTGGAAGACTAAAACACGGAAATTCTTCCTAACGCATTCAGAAATACAATTCTTTAACTATTTTTAAAAACTATGGAGCATTGTTCTTCATTTGTAATATATTTTTATACCGTGTTAACTTTTTAAGTTATATATAAAAGAAAATGTATAAATAATTTTGTTTACACCCTTCATTTTGTAGCTGACATCTCTTTGAATAGCGTTTTTTCCAATATCAATTCATTTAAAGGTTTTAACGAGTTGATCGAGAAAAACTGAGTACCTAACACGATTATATTATTTTTTTAGCGAACTTTAAGAAAATACAGGATTTTCTCATGTGTGCTGCCAAAAGTTGAGTTATGTCGGGCGATGTAACAGTAGTTAAACTGGTTGAGAAGTTATGTATAAAAATGTTGTACAATATTGAATATTTTGCATGAAAAAAACGGGGTCTTATTTCATAACACAAATATACACCAATTCTGAGGCCTTATTGATTTAGGGTCTTATTTCATTTTAAATTGTTATTAATAAAAATTATATTATATTTAAACGTAAAAATAAACGAAAAGGAATTCGTTGGAATTTCTGACGCTTTTGTTCAGGAATTTATTTTTGTTTCGTTTTACTTTATAAGAGAGATATTAGGTATATATTTTTAAATGTATTTTTGTTAAAAAATATAATAATAAATTTACAAACAACATTTTTTTTAAACTATGTAAAAAAATTGATAAATAAAAAGTTGTAAAATAATTGTGTAAAAAAAATAAATTGCTTGTATTGTATTGTTAATAAATAAGATTGGAAAAAAATTCCAATCATTTTTAATTCGGAAAAATGTTTCTTCGACAAAAATAACGTAAATATTGTTGCAAACAAACGTTTTTCAACACAAGAAAAAAAAATGTTCGCCAACAAAAATTGTATGAAAATTTTTGTAAAGAAAGTATACATTTTTTTGAAGTATATATTTTTGAATATATATATATATATATATATATATACATACATATATATATATATATATATATATATATATATATATATATATATATATATATATATATATATATATATATATATATATATATATAGATATATATAACCTTTCATTAGTATCATTTTTTAATTTCCTCAATACGTTGTCAATACGTCTCCAATACGTTTCTGATTAACCGATTAATCGTTACTTTGATTAATCAAATAGTCTGATTAACCGATTAATAGTATTTACGGTTAATCAAAAAATACGATTAATCGAAGACTTTCCGATAAAACGATTAATCGCACAGCCCTAGTTTTAACATCAATAACATTTTATTAGAATAAGGCCCGTTAACTCATGTCAACTTTAAACATTGTTTAAGTCTAAACAGTGTTTATACAATGTTGAAATTTGTATGTCGATAACTCAACTAAACATATCAATGTTTAAATCGGTTAGGCATGTTTAAATTTAAACACTGAAATGCCCGTGTTTACGGAAGTTAAACTTTGCTTCATATGAAATTTGCTCTGAGAAAAAAAAGATTCACAAACTGCAAGACTACAATCCTTTCTTAACATTTCTGCACCAAATTTTAAAAAATGATTTGGTGAATATTTTATGAATATTTATGAATGAATATTTTAGATATTTTATTATTTCAATATAAGAATAATTTCCGCGTTTTTAAAAATAGTACAGGTGAAATTCTTTAAAAGACCATTAAAAATTAACACAAAACACCACACAAAAAGACAACTTAACCGCAATTCACCATAAAAATTGCCCAGTTGTGTTTCGGAAATATGTGCAAATACTGCGTTGTTGAATGTTAAAAATTAAATTTTTTAATGTTCTTTTAAACTGCAGTTTGTTTGAAAAACACCACACAAAACGCGAACGGAGGACGTACTTTCTAATACAAAAAACACAGAGCTCGACTTATTCACGAACGGACACTTTTAACCGCAATATGCTCATTTGTATTTAGGCAAACATAATTTTTGTTTTTGTTTATTATTATTTTTGTTTTGTTTATTATTTAATTTTGTGACATTAATTTCTCATTGGAGACATTTTGTGAGGTTCTACACTTGTTTGAGTAAACAGCCGATAAAATTTAGGTAAGTTATGATCAAAATTTAAAACATGTTTAGAATATAAGCAGTGTTTAGTAAATCACTGTTTAAGAAAGTTTAACTTTCGAGATGAGATAACGGGCCTTAGAATGAGTAAAGATAAATCAGCTCACAAATGAGATTAAACTTTATCACTTTTTGCTTTGATCTTCATTTATTGTTTTTTTCTCTTAAAAATTATTGTTTCGCTTTTACTCTAAACATTTTGATCAATTTTTTTTTCCTAACAATTGTTTAAACCACTGTTGGTCTGAGTGTGTGATATTATAAAATTATAATTAACAGTCGTATACATTTTTAGGCTTTAATTTAATTAAATATATTTTTTTTAATGAAACAAATGATGGATTGAGTTTATGATTAAACGGTTCTACATATTGGAGGTTGTTAGATTCTACCGAACTGAAATTTATCATTATTGATAGATTTCGGTCTCCTGATTTTTTCTGCGTACTCAGAATTTGCCAACCACGTCGAGATTTTGCAAAAATTCGAGTAAAAGTAGCAAAAACGGCCATTTTTGGTACTTATATTGCAAATTGTCGCTAGATTTCGACATGCTGCAGATGCAAACTTTATCACAAAATTAAATATAAAACTTTCCCTACGGATAATCTGTGTCCAGATATTAGTTTTTGCTAAAAATCAAAAAAAAAAATGTGTGTATTGTATTGTAGTATAAATAAAATAATTGAATGCCTATGTAGATGATGATACCAAAAATCTATGAATATATTAAATAAAACCTCGATGAAACTGTGGTGAGTTGCGTCGAGACAAGCCCATCGATCATTAGATTTCAACTTATTCCGGCGATCCTCGCACTTCCACAGACGGGACCCAGTGCCTCACCACCCGCCTGAAGACTTATTCACAATTGTAGACAGTCTGATAACAGAAAGAAAATAATTTATGAGGTGTTATAATCAGAATCTTGAACGATATAGATTCTGGATGTGAGACTATACGGCAAATTCGCTGCTCCTAAACGCTTAGAGATGTCTTATTCAGAACAATTACACACTTGTATTTAACAAAAAAAACTGGTGAAACTCGTCGAAACTTAGGGTACGAAATTTTATTTAAAGTGAAAGGAAATAAGGAAATGAGTTCATTTTCGCAGCACATGGGTTTCGTTTCAATTGGAATGTCAAACAGGTGCTCGAAATTTTATAACTGCACGGGCCGTTCAGGATTATAGTATTTGCAATGGGTAAAATAAAGTTTGTGCACATTGCACGTCACTTAAACGCAACAACCACTATAATAAAATCACAAATAATATGTAGATGAAATATCAACCTACAACCTTTATTTAAATATTTTAAAAATGTTGCTTTTTGAGATATGTCCTTATGAAATATACTTTGTTCAAAACGATTTTATTATCATTAAAATGAGGCCTATGTGTTTTATTTTGCTTAAGTTACGTTAAATTGATAGTTTTTTCAAATTTTAAAGCATTAAATCTCAGAAAAAATATCACCTGGGAAATTGAAATTTAGCCAAATTTCATCAAATTCTGAGATGGTGCTGTCAATACCTTGGATGATTTGACATGGAATGACTCATATCGGGCATTTCACGTCAAACCGGGCGGTTTTCGACAAAAAATGACTTTATGAGCTCTGATATTTTTGAAATTTTACAGACATGTTCTGTGCCAACAAATATTTTACACGTTTTTCATTAAATATATGTTTTTTTCTGACAGTTCTACCCCTTAATAAATTGAAAAATTTAGTCGATATTTAACATTTACAATTGTGTAGATGTCATGGAAATGTCAAAAAGGCCAGATGAGCAACAGTGTTTGAAAAACTTGGTAGCACTGTTGCTCATCTGGCCTTTTTGACATTTCCATGACATCTACACAAAAATTAATTAAATATTGTTTATGTTCAAATTTAGGCACCCCGCTGGCCAATGCTAAAAATAACAACATGGGAAGGCCTTCAAAAGTCCTGAGTACAATAATCTGCAGTCACGTGGTTAGTTATCTTTTTTTTAAGTGACCGATAAACTACAGTTCCGCCAGAATTTGAAATAAAAGAATTAGATTAAATGTGGATGCAAAGCTGCATGTATGTTTACTGCAGTTTTTAGGAACTCATTCCATTTCTATGTGAACTAAGTTTACAGTAGCATCAGCGCAATGATGGGGGACGGACGTGTCGCGTCGTCCTCTTATTAAAATTCGTATTTTATTGTCCGTCGAGTCTGTTTTGGTCTTTGTCGTGTCGTGCAAAGTTATGATCTAAGTGTCGTCCAGATCTAAGTGTCGTCCAGCGTCCTAAATAAATAACTAGAATTAAATAAAAAAAAACATTCAATAAAATCAATAGAAATAACCAATAATAATTTAACATAACAAAAACAACAACAATACAAAACCAGTTTCGCTGCATTGCCAGCCCCCAGCACTTCTGCCGCCGTCGTCATTTGCAATTGCCAACGCAACGGGCTTTTCTATGCCCTCTGCTGCATTGCACATTTGTTTTTTCGTTTTCTGTCCCTTCCCCATCCTACTCCACGCTAACTGCGTGCGTAGCTGAGACTGCAAGAGTGCGTAACGAAGACAGTGGTGAAGGCCTAACACTCACCACTGTTTAGCTTACACTCTCGCTGTTCGTCTCAACTGCCGCCCGCTATTGTTTTGAACTCGCCCAGTACAAAAAATGTCGCAAAACGTTCGCATAGATTTTTACAACATTCGTGGGCTGAGAACGAATTTCTTTTCTGTATATGCGTATGTGTCCGTCAAGAGGCCACAAATAATGGCACTAGGTGAGACCCAGGTTAGTGAGGGTGCAGACCCACTGGATTTTCACATGCCTGGTTATCACCTACTGCCATTGTTTTCTGCCCATAGGGGTCTCGCCTTATATATTCGCAGTGACGTTGTTTACCAGTTGCAGCAACAACATTGTGTGTCAGATAGTGAATTTAACACTATTTAGATTAAATTTAAAGGTAGCATTTCAGAATTGGCGTTCTAACAAGAATGCCGACACAGAAAGACTTCGCATACAGGCTAGGAATCGCTGTAATGCCGCAAAAAGATCCTACTCTACCACAAAGGTAGTAAAAATTTCTGGTCATTCGTAAAAAGGGTGAAGAACCAGACGACATCGTCTACACCAACTCTTATTATGAATGGCCAGACCTTCACTGATCCGGTTGATAAAGCTAATCTCTTGGCAGAATTATTTGCAAATAATTCCACGCTCCCAGATAGTAATCAACCACTGCCTGTCGTCGATTTTGTTTCTTCTGCAATGCTGGATATTCATTTTCGAACTCGGGCATTTAAAAAGGTTTTAGCAAACCTCAACATTAACAAAGCCTCTGGGCCAGATGGCATATCTGCCCATGTGTTGAAGAAGTGCGCGTCAACGCTGGCTTGTAACCTTTTCAACATCTCCTACACGACAGGAGTTTTTCCATCTTGTTGGAAGGTTGCCAATGTCCAGCCAGTTCCGAAAAAGGGCGAGGCTACGAACTCTGCCAATTACCGACCCATTGCAATATGCTCTGCACTCTCCAAGGTAATGGAGAGCGTAATAAACTTCCACCTTGTGAACTATCTTGAGCACAACGAATTGCTCAGTGACCGCCAATATGGTTTCCGTAGGACCAGATCCACAGGTGACTTGATGGCGGTCCTCTCCGAAAAGTGGAATAATTGTGTTCACCTTTTCGGGGAGAGCAAGGCTGTTGCTCTCGATATTTCCAAGGCTTGTGGCATAAAGCCCTCGTTTCAAAACTAATTTCATTTGGTGTCGGGAAATCTTTTACTCGATGGATATCGAGTTTTCTCCAGGGTCGTTCAATACGAGTTGCGATGGATGGTGTCTTTTCAGAACAACATTTCATCAATTCTGGAGTTCCGCAGGATTCCGTCCTATCCCCGTCCCTATTTCTGGTATTTATGATCTTCTGTCATTGACTCAGAACCCAATTCACTTCTTTGCAGATGACAGTAACATTTGCCATTCATACTCGTTCAACAAGCGTCCAAACTCTTTGGAGATTGAGAGTAAAAGACGCACTATGAATGACACACTCAGTAATGACCTTAAATCAATCTCCGAGTGGGGTGTTGCAAATAGAGTAGTATTTGATACAAGCAAGACCCAATGTTGTCTGTTATCCCACAAAAGAATGGATTCACCCTTCCCTCCCCTCTATATGGGTGTTGTGGATATTGCGCAGTCGGCTGCTCTTGACGTTCTGGGCATATCAATTCAATGTGATCTTTGTTGGAATGATCACATATTTAATGTGTCGAAAGAAGTGGCCAACTGCCTCGGTTTTTTTAAAACGGTGTAAAACATACTTCACTCCTGCTGACTTACGCACTGTCTACACTACCTATATTCGGCCTAAAATTGAATTCAATTCGCACATTTGGGCAGGGGCTTCAAAATCTTCCTTGGAGTTCCTGGACCGAGTACAGCAACGTGCGATATATTTAAAAGGGGTTGAAAATATTTCATCGTCTATTGGTTCTCTTGAGCACCGAAGGACCGTTGGGTGTGTAAGCCTGTTCTATAGGTATTACAACGGTAAGTGGTCGAGGGAAATACTTGGCATGATTCCACCAGGTCGTGTGTTTTCTCGTTCTACTCGGGCGTCAAACCAAGCCCACCCGTAGTCCACTCGGCTCTCAACAGAACCACGCATTAAGAGAGAATTCGCTTTTCAGTCGCACGACACGTTTGTGGAACAATCTCCCTGCATCCGTTTTTCCTGACATTTTTGATATTGGCAAGTTCAAAACAAACATTCACCGACACTACTCCATCTTTACCCCCCTCCCTTTAACCTATCATCCCTTCTTACGATCAACACTGCGCATTGCATGTATAGGGGGCATCCCCTGAGCGTTGGTTAATTTGTAAAAAAAAAGAATAATAAAGATTCAAGATGTTGAAACTGTAAAATTTGCTTGGGCCTATGAGGTCGAACTCCCTCAGATATGAAAGTCACGGATGCCCCTAAGCCAGGCAAGTATATGCCGATGTTGCACAGTCAAAACGGGACACGGATTACCGCGGACTTGATAATACGGCTGCCAATTTTTTGGAGATTTATAGTGGAGATTTGGAGGAACTGGTCAAAAAGATTGCATCACACAATAAAATGTATATTACACGCAAGGGTGTGGCTTATTTGCATTTCAAGCAGCACACGAAGCGACCGCTGCTATCTATTTTCTCAATGAGCACGACTACGACCTTGATTTTGAACATTTAATGGTCAAAACCGCAAAAAAAATGATAAACAGTTTTGGAAATTTGGAAATTTTGAGATAAAACTTGGCAGCATTCGATTGAATTGGATTCAACCAACTATTGAGCTGATTCTATTTCTCCGTTTATGTTTTGTATATAAAATAGAGCTGTAGCTCTAGATCACACGCCACGAAAACACAGTTATTAACACTTTTTTGTGATGGTGTAAAAAAAATTTTAAAAAATTATGTACTGACCACCAAATAATTTACCAGAACTACCAAATTTTTTCAACATAGAACCTGAGTGCAAAGTTTCAACGAAATTAAAAATAGTAAATGGCAAAATTGCCCGGTTTGCCGTGGAATGGCTTTCCTCATATGTGAATTTGGTCGTGCACTGTTATATGCGACCATTTTTATAACGAAAAGTGGTTGATCAAAATATTTTAAGAATCATCTTAACATAAACCAAAGTTCAGAATTAAGGTGCGGACAGTCAAAATTATGTTTTAATTTGATGATCTCAACATGTGCAGACAGTAAAAATTATCTTTTAGTCTGGTGGACTTATGTACGTATATGGCTAGCGATACCACAAGTCGATTTGCGAGAGAACCAAAAAGTTATTGTGTGAAAAAAATCACTTCTTCCGATAAATGTATTCCGTAGGTTTTAATGCTATATGAGATGTATGTATACAAGTTTCATGGAACATTCATGGAAAATAAGTTATTAAATTAATTTAAAAATATTTACAAATTAATTAATATATTACCTTCGTTTTCGTAGATATTGGTTATTTGTTCATATTCTATCAAATCTTCAGTGCCACATTCCGCTGCACCCAATTGAGTATGCTCGAACAGGGTATATCGTTTTGGATCCTTTTCGGTATCAACTCCTGGCAAGTAAGAGTCGGTACTAAAATTCATCCGAGCTACAGCATCGCTTACAAGTTGGAAGTTTTTGAGATTCAATTTTCCTGGTTGCTGTTTTTAAATAAAACATAAAAACATGTTGGTTGTTTAAAAAAAAAGCTTTATCTACCTTTAAAGTTTGACTTGGACCTTTGGGCCTCACTTTATTTAAATTAGAATCAATATGTCTGCGACCAGTGGTATTTGCATGAGTAGTAGATGGGCCAAAATTATTCCATGAAGTATTTTGGTTTAAATTTTTTCTAATATCAATTAAACCTGCATCATTGTTCAAAGGTGAATCATCTACCCATTCTATGATAGAAAAAATATGATCATATATATAACAACAAAATATTGTATTAAAACATATAATTATATTTAAGTCGTAATTAAATTTTGTGAATAATTAACTCAATAGATAATTGTATTCAAATGAACTGATAAGATGAAATACAAATATGACCGATATAATGTATTTATAAGAGATCTGCAGTAAGTGGCTCGGCTTGTCAATCCATCATTGATTCACTGCTTTTTTGCATATTCATACGATTCACACTCGTAAAAAAATGTTTATTAGGGCGCACATTGGGAAAAAAATCAATTTTATTGACCAAAATTATAAAAAGTTTTCAGAATATTTTTATTTTGACCTCCTTCGATTTGCTTCATATTTTAATATGTTTTTATTGAAATGTCATAATAAATTAAAAAAAAATAAATAATTATTTGAAATTGTTTTTAAAAATTTTATTGAAAAATGAATATTAGAAACTGAATTTTATTGAACTGCATTTAATTGGCAGCACAAAAATAAAATGACCACGACCTTGCAAATTTCAATCTAGTAAAGCTACAATATTAATAAAAAATATACGTGTCCACTGAGGATCTGCAAGTAAAGGAAACCTATCGTGTAAAAAAAACGTTGTTTTCACTTTTATTAGAAGTCTATAATAGAAAAACAAACATTAAAAACACGATTTTTGTTGTTTTGCACCACAGCATCCAAAAACTGCCTTTTTAAAATTCTGAAAAAAATTACATAAATTCTTGACATTGAACTAAGATCATTCCACTTTGATTTGGAGTGGTAAGAATTTTTCTTCTATTTTTTTCTTAACTTTGAAAATCCTGTTTTTTTAGTATATAAATCGCCATAATTTTGGATTCGTTTGAGATGCATCAATAAGTACAAACCGTGTTACAAAAAATAGGCGGTTTTTGTCAACCGCCACTCCTATCTGCCATATAACATTTATAGTAAACACGATATATAGTAAACACGAATATGTATTTAATTTGGTCTCTAAGAAAATAGGAAGAACAGAGTATAATATATGTCTATAATGGTCATCATCATATCTCGCATAGTACCAGAGTTATGACCAATGATATGTCGAATTCATATGGTAGGTAGGCGTTGTAGTAGACCGACTGCATAAACTTATATATATATATATATATATATATATATATATATATATATATATATATATATATATATATATATATATATACATATATATATATATCTTGAGTTGGGACCAAATAGAATAATGGAACAAAAACATGAGGAAGTCGGTGATAGCGAGATTGCCCTCTGCAGCGGTGCCAACCAGAGCAGCGGCGACTAATGGAGCAGTGGGCAATAGTGATGTTGTAGAAAACCCACTTAGCAGATGCCCGGTGATTATAAACGCACCGATAGCTGGGACGAACCTTGGTAAGTCTGAAAAGGATATCGTGAAATTAGGCGGCAAGATCAACCAGCTGGTCGATTTTCTTAATGGACGCACCAATGTCCATATGGAAATCGTTACGTGTGCGCGGGAAATACAGTCGATATTCTTGCAAGTTGCGGATGAGAATATCGAGTGACAAGCCAGAAAAAGCTAAGGATGAGGCAAACTCTAAATGGGTAGAAGTGGGCCCCATAGCAAAGAAGAGAAAGCGGCCTGCCCCAAAGCGGTCTGTCCGAAGGAAGCCTGCCCGTCCGGATGCCCTTGTCATCCAGACTTGTGGAGAAACGTCGTATGCTGACATACTCCGAAAAGTTAAAAGTGATCCCAAATTAGAAATTCTTGGTCAAAACGTCAGGAATATCCGGAAAACAGCGAAAGGCGAATTGCTCCTGGAGCTTAATAAACCTGCCCACCAAAATACAGGTGAATTCAGGCATACTATCGAAGAGGTCCTTGGTACATCCGCAGAAGCACGGTCACTATCACATGAAATGGTTATTGAGATCAAAGATATTGACGAGGTTACATCTAAAGAAGAGGTCTACGAGACACTTATGAAACAAGACAAGATGTTTAAAATGCTGCAGAAGGCGAAGTCGATTGAAGCGACAGCTGGAGGATTGGTTCCAAGAAATATTGTGTGGTTGTGACGCTGGATGTTAAGAATGCGTTCAATACTGCAAACTGGGAGAAGATCGTGATTGCCTTGAACCGCTTGAATGTACCACAATATTTAGTGGCAGTAACTAGGGATTATTTCCGAGATAGAGTCCTGGTGTATAATACAGATGATGGTGTGCAAGAGTATGGTATAACAGGCGGTGTGCCACACCGTGGGGTTTGCGGATGACATAGCGCTGGTGGTGGTGGTTAAATATACGCAGGAAGCTGTTAGTGTCACCAATAGCAGCATTCAGCTGGTTCGATCATGGCTGAATGCAATGGGTTTAGCATTAGCTGAACATAAAATGGAGGCTGTATTGAAAACAGATAGAAGGATTACCTAATGTACTTGGGAGTGATGATAGATAATCGTCTGTCATTTAAACCCCACCTGGAGTATATCAAAATCAAAGCCGGAGGAACGTGTTCAGCGTTGTGTCGTATAATGCCCAACACAAGAGGTCCCAAATACCTACAGAGGAAGGATCTGGCGGGGGTTGTGAAGAATGTCATCCTGTTTGCAGCACCAATATGGTCAGAGTCCACTAGGTTTGTGAAATACAGAGAAAAGATAAATTCCGTTTACAGGCTACCGGAGCTTCGAGTGTGTTGTGCCTTTAGAACGGTGTCGGATGATGCAGCGTATGTCATTACGGGTATGGTATGGTGCCCATCGAGGTGAAGTATACATATACTTCGAGAGGTTCAACGAGTATTACAGATATTCGAGATATGGCGAGACTTTCGAGCGTTTTCGAATGACAGGTACAATGGACTGTATCTGCCAAGGGACTATGGACGCATAGATTAATACTAAACATAAATGCATGGGTGAATAGAAAACATGGTGATTTCTGGTCTACGTAGATTATAATGCCGTGCTTGCTTACTTGCGGCTCAAGTTAGATTGTGTCGCACGATGGTGAATATTTCCTTAAGTTGTTTTGCTCTCTCATCAGGATCCTGATTATTTGTGCCTGTGCCTAAGGTAACTTCATCGCATAATGCCTTGGGTAACCTTGGTTCTCTACCTTGCGTTAGGTATGCTGGGCTGTAACCTGTGGTATCGGATACGCTGAAATTGATGGTCAGAGATATTTTCGGTGGATTCTCATCCCACTTCTTCTGTTGAACTCCTGCCAGCTGCGCGATCATTATTTTTACCGTCCGGTTGTCACTCTCCGTTGGGTTCTCGCGGAGTATAGGGAGAGGTAAATTGTTGTCGTACCCCGACTTCATCTAAGTTACGTTACAAAATTCTACTTGTGAATTGGGTACCGTTATCCGTGATAATGACTTTCGGTACGCCGTATCTGGATAATATTCGCTCTCGGAATGATTTCATCGGCTGTTGCCTTTCGTAGCAGAACTAACTCTGTTCATTTAGAAAAACGATCAAAGAAGACTAATAGTATGGTGTTGCCATGCGTTGACCGTGGTTGGGGACCAACGAAATCTGCACATAATTTTGCCCATGGCTCTTCCGGAACTTGTATGAGCATTTCACCTGCGGGTCGTTCCGGAAATTTTTCTGGGTTCATTCGGATATCATTTGCCTTCTTCTTCAACCAAGATCATTCGGTGTCTTCCACTTTATGTACCGTGGCTTGCTGGAGTGTATCCTGTGGCTACCGCGACAATGTATCTACAACTACGTTTAATTTGCCTTTTCTATATTGCACCGTAAAGTTGAACTGCTACAACTCGAATGCCCATCTTGCAATACGGCCGGACGGAATTTCATTCCAATTCATCCATTTTAAAGATGAATGGTCCGTGATGACGATGAATTTATAACCTTCTAAATAAGGTCGCATTTTCTGAATACCCCATACTATAGCCAGGCATTCATTTCAGAAGGCGAGTAGGTTTTCTCTGCTTTGTTCAGGTGACTGCTCGTATACTATAACTGCTCGTATGAGCACCACTCCTAGGCCATAGTCGCTAGCGTCGGTCTGTAGGTTGAATGTTTGAGTAAAGTCGGGACATGGCAGGACTGGCGCTTCGGTGAGTTTCAATTTAAGTTCTTCGAATGACTTTTGTTGTATTTCGGCCCACTTCCACTGCTTTCCCTTTTTCAGCAATGATGTTAAGAGTAGTGCTATTGTGGCGAATTCTGGCACAAATGGCCGATACCATGACACCATGCCAAGAAATCGTCGTACTCCCCGTATGTTTTGGGGCAGCTGAAGTTCGCGAATGGCGGCTACTTTGTCGGGATTTAGATGCTTTCACTCGTAACGACGTGACCAAATATTTAATTTGTGTTTTAAAGAACTCACATATTTCTGGGTTTAAATTCAGGTTGGCCGCGCGAAGTCGCCGGAACACTTCTTGTAGATTGCGTTGATGCTAAGCGAAGGTTGTGGCGGTATCCACGATATCATCGAGATAAGCAAACGCGAAGGGCTCCAACCTGCCAATGATACCGTCGAGCGCATGTTAGAACGTCGCTGGTGCCGAGTGTAAACCAAAAGGCATAACGCCCCCATTGGTAAAAGCCGCGGCCTGGAACCGTGAACGCCGTATATTTTCCGCTTCCATAGGTATTTGCCAATATCCATCTCGTAGATCAAGACTGCTTACGTATTTGGCATTTCGTAATCTGTCCTGAATATGAGTGATGCGGGGTAGAGGATATGCGTTGGGCACTGATCTCCTATTTAATTGTCGGTAGTCGACACAAACCGCCCAGCTCCTGTTTTCTGTTTCACCACGACGATGGCCGCACTATAGGGGCTATGTGAGGGTTCGATACGCCCTTTCTTTAATAATTTATTTATTTCATCATCGATTATGGCCTGCATTGCCGGGTTCCTTGGGATATATCTTTGTTTGATTGGTCATTCGTCTGCCATTACTACCTTGTGTTCAATTATATTTGTTGTTCCTTGGAGATCTGCAAACTGGTTTAATTCCCTATTCAAAAATTCCTGTATTTGTTGTTGCTCGTTGTTGTTATCCTGTATGTGGTCCAAATCTCGCTCCTCATTTGGATTTTTAGTAATGTTCCGTGGCCTATATTCGGTGTGCAAAAATGTGACTATTGTTAAATTGTAGTGGATTTACTGTTGGTGAGGGGTGTTCCTCCGGAAACCCGTCTCCCCTCGATTTGAAAAGGTTCCCGCGTGAGTTTCCCGAATGACGTAGACAATACATGTTCGTCCTAATTCCGCGACGTCCACAATTCCAACAGAACAATTCCTGTTCGTTTTGGCACAGGTCCACAATTCCGACAAGCTGCCTGAACGTTGATTGGGTTCTGCCGCCCTTGTGAGACCATTCGATGTTGTTCGCCTTGTCTGTATTGGGTCCAAGGGCGCTCCTGACCGCGTATATTTTCTAGATCCTCGGCCAAGAACGTCATGCGGATGTACAACTAATAATCGGGTTGTAGATTTTTGTACATCCTGTCTACTTTTTGTTCTTCGGTGTAGTCAACATGATGCATTAAGCCTTGTTGTGACAGCATATAGTCCTTGAAGAACTCCTTAGGATGCTGGTACCGTTCTCTAATTTCGTCATCCATTCTTTCAAAAT
Organism: Dryomyza anilis; assembly: GCA_951804985.1. Lineage (NCBI taxonomy): Eukaryota > Metazoa > Arthropoda > Insecta > Diptera > Dryomyzidae > Dryomyza > Dryomyza anilis. The sequence continues at coordinate 38,696,736 of OX638130.1, read as the reverse complement.
ACTGGCCTGGTTGGAAAAATTTAGAAAATCTCTTTTAAACGTGGACCAGTTGGCCAATGTTTATTGTTGAATCGATACCATGCGTATGCCCTGCCCTTTTGCAGTTCAAACATCGTCAGCGGCAAACAGTCTACGTTGATATTATAACTTTCGGCCAGTATCTCTGCTATCTCGACAAACTGTAGGGGATACTTGCAACCATCAAACTGAAGGGTCCACTTGCGTACGCTCTCCATAACTACATGTTCATTGTGTCCTGGCAGAGGGGGTTCTGCTTTCATGTGAGTGGTCATTTCGTCGCCTCCCAGAGTCTTTGCATGTCTTGCTGCTTCTGGTGAATTAATTATGTTTTTTGGCAACATTGTTGTTTTCTTTGATGTTGATGCTTGCATTGTACGATTATGTTCTGGTGTTTTGAATATATATGTTTTTTTCTATACAGCACTAGGATACTAATTTTGTTTACGTACACAATACATTTATTTTTGTTTTCCTTTCTATTGTAGTTTTTACTTTTATTTGGACCGAAGTCCCTGCTCGGGCGCCATTGTAACGAACCTTTTCTTCCCTAGCCGAGGTATATCTCCCCGGTGTCCAGGGTTCGTGTACAAATAAAGAGTTCTGGTTTTAGAAAGGTTTTATTATTTAATGACATTTATCGTATGGTTATTTTACACTATTTATTTATATATATATACATGCATATATGCATATATGTATATATGTATATATGTATATATATATATATATATATATATATATATATATATATATATATATATATATATATATATATATATATATATATATATATATAATTATATATATAATTATATCTTAAGCTTCGATGCTGCTTTATTCGCATTTTTGTTGTTGTTGCACTTTCAAACGAATCAGTGGATTTGTGAAAAAAAACACATGAAGCAATATCACATTTAGCTGATTCTCTGTAAAAATATTCATTTATTATTTTTTTTTTTTTTTTTGATTTTGTAAGTTAAATGAAAGAATGCACATAGAAATTAAGAAAAACTTTATGACTTTACAATTAACAAAAAAAAACTATGTATAATAGTAAAACAAAAATAATAATGTGCATATGCACGAAGAAAAGAGAAAAAATAAATTGATATGATAAAATAAAATGATAAAAAAACGCAAGTCTTACTTTTCTTGCATTTCTTGCAGTGTTAGTCTTGCATTGCTCTTGTTTTTGCATTCTTATCATGCTCTTGTTCTTGCAAGAAAATCTCGATTTTATTCTCGCTTTTGTTCTTGTAAAAAATGCAAAAATACAACAAATTATTAAATGCATACATAAATAATTTGTTTAAAACTGCATGTACAAGTCTCACTACAGCACATAGCGTAGGCAAGACATTCGCTGTTGTAATTAAACATGCAGAATTCGGTTTGAAAATAGAAGCACTGATTTTTAGTTGTGGTTTTTTTGATGAAAAAGTGTAGGGATTCAAAAAAACGGTAACTTTCAAAAAACTGGTTTACGGTTTGTTGATTTAAAAAAAAAAACCGAAACCAGTTTCGGGTTTTAATTCTAAAACCGATTTAAACCGGATTTTCTAAATTAAAAATTTTCTAAAAATATGATTTTTTTTACCATAATAAACAATCCTATGGTGTGAGATATGGGGGTTAAAAAATGAGTAACATACTAATACATAGCTATTGTCGTTTTCTATTTTTAGCAACGAATATAATCCTCTAATACATATATAGCCACGTTTCGTTAAAATGCGTCAAAATTTAGTTTCAGTCTAATATATCTCAAAATTACAATAAAAAACATAAAAATAAAATTTGGGAATAAATATTATTAGCACATAAAAATATTTTATTAATTTTTATATTTTTAACAATTACCGTATCATCTTGTTGTACCAAAAAACTAATACCGGATTTATATATATTGTAAAATTAATAAAATATAAATGAAAACAAATTCTCAATTAATAGAGAATTTATTTGTATTTTACACCATATTTGAGATTTATCGTCAAAAAGTTGTATGTTACAACAATTTTATGTACAAAATATATTTTTTCTTCTTTATTAAAGTATTAACTATAAGAAAATCTACTTACATTGTTTTAATCAAGGATTGAAACCTAAACTTATAAAAGATTCGATTTCGGTTTTCTTTCTACTTTCGGTTTCGGTTACAGTTTCGGTTTTATGTTTTTATAACGAAACGGTTTCGGTATACCGGTTCTAAGTTACGGTTTTGGTTGTGATTTCGGTTTTTGTATAAAATTTTTTTTACATATTTTTCAAATAATTTAACATTGTTTAAATCGTGCTAAGTTATGTTCAAATTGTGATAAATTGGGAAACGTTATTTAAACAATGTTTGTTGTTATTTTAGTCATAATATAATTCATATATTATTTAATTAATTTCGCCAAGAAAAAATTTCAATTCAAAATTTCGTGAACACAAACCAATAAAAAGCAACACTTTGACTTCACCTAAGATATGATCGGAGTTGCGAAAGAGATCCGAAAAGCCAATCATAAACAAGAATACATCGGTAAATATTCTTGAATTTCATAAGAAGAAGAATTTTGTACAATTTCCATCCATAAAAGTGAAAGAAATTAAATTTGAACAATTCAGTGAACTGCAAAATCTGCAAACAAATATATGACTGATACTTGAAATGTTCGAACTTGTCGAACTTGCACTTCATTTTTCGTATTTTCTGTATTTGGTTATTCATTATTGTTACTGGGTGACAACGAATTTAAAAATAATAGCATTATTTGGATTATATGTATGTTTGTCATTACTATATCACAATTAAATAACAACGCTGCCTACTTTTAGCATCTTTTTGGTGGAAGAATTTGTTTAAGTATCGCCAATTACTGTTAATACCAGATAGTGGTTGTTTGTGAAATATTCAATTCATCAGTAATTCACTGAACTCAAAATAGAAACAATACATGGAAATTATATCATTAATCATTAAATAAAAGATGTATAGTAAAAAAATAAAAGTTTAAGTTTATAATTATATAATATAAATAAAAAAATGTAATTTAAAAACAGGGAAAAAAATGAGTATTGTGTAAAGAAGATATTAGTACTAAATTTACATTTTTTACATTAAAATTAAATGTAAACATCAATATGTTTACATGTATATATTATCAAATTCAAACATATATATGTTTGAAGAAATACCAAAAATTATTCATTCTGAACATAAATATGTTTGAAAGAAAACAAAAACTCCCGGCGTTTCTGACGACATGAGTTCAAACCCCAACCGCACCGAGTTCGTATACGAAACATTTGATGTTATCCAACGACATCACACAAAAGATCACTAATGAGGATACTTGGCTGTATCCGAAACGGTCCGTATGATCATTTGCCTGTGTTATGTTCTTAATTTGTTGTTATTCTTTCAAATAAATCAAAAATATGTTTAGTTGTTATTATAATAATGTTTGGCAATGAAATAATACTTGTGTTTGTATAAAGCTTCAAAGATATATGTAATGCCTGCAAAATTATGTTTGGGAGAGCCCTTTTTTTGCAGCGTGCATTGTTTTTATTGCCTATTATAATGTGTTAATCCTTAATATATATGTCCGAAATTGAGCTGTTTTGAAAAATCACTAAAAAATCAATTAAAAGAATTATAAATAGTAAAAGAATTATAAATAGAATTATAAATAGTATTCTAAAGAATTTAAAAAATATTCAAATGAACTTTTCAACACTTGTCCCACTTTACCCCGGGCTTCCCTATATATTTTACTAATACAATAAATAACCAGTTGGGAAGGTTAGGTAACACGGGTAATTTTAAAGTAGGGAAATTGTGATAGTTGGTGTGATGAAGTTATTAAGAATTTTGAAAGTCCATAGGACTATAGGGAGCTTAAATTTAATGCTAAACATAGTACCACTTAAACAAGGCGTACCAGCTGATGGTATAATCGGACGTGACAATTTATGGAATCGATCTGTAATAAATGCGATAGACAAAACAATAACATTCTTTGATAAACATTAAAACCATATTATAAAACTACCAATGAAATCGCAGACAGAAATACAAAATATTTTTTACAATCAACAAATTAAAATTCAAGCGAGAACCGTAAAGATAGTATTATAACGTTTAAAAACAAAAATTCCAATAGTATTAATACATAAACAAAAAAATTTTCCCGGAGTATATTTGGGCGAAAGTTAGAATGTTAGAAAAAATAGAGTTTATGTTTCAGTTTTAAATGCTACGACGGAAAAAAAGAAATTATAATAGACAGTATGAATTTTAATCAGTATAAAGAATCGGATACCAATAATTCTACAATAAATAGCATACATTCAGTAAACATTACAAACAGAATTAACAAATTATTAGAGGAAATGATAATGGATGAAACTTTAAATAAAGACGAAATTACATCTTTACAAAATCTGTGTATTTCGTATCATGATGTTTTTCATTTAGACAGTAGCGTCAACGCACTTATGGGGGACGGACGTGTCGTCTCTTGTCTTTTAAACGTGTTCCGTCCGTCGTTTAGTATAAATGTGTCTCAGAAATGTCTTTAATGTGCCCGCACAACATAAAATAAGAACGAAATAAAACAAAATTAAATTAAAACATAAACTAATAATCCATTTACATACAAAACTTAAAAGAAAAATAAACACCAAATAAATAAATACAAACAATATACTGCAACAACAACATAACATAACCAGTTTCGCGCTGCCTGCTGAGTTGCCGCACTCGCTGTTTTTGCAATAGCCGACGCAAAGGGCTTTTCTATGCTCTTTGCTTCAATTGCATAGGTTTGTTGACGTATTCCCTCCCTCCCCCATCTTACTCACACTAGCGCGCACAGTTGAGGCTGAACTGAGTGCGTAATCTATGCTGTGGTGAAGGCCTAACACTCACCACGGCTTGACTTACGCTCTCATTTGTTTGTTTCAACTACTGCGCCTTGGTAGTATGTATGTCTGTTTTCAAGTTGCCCAGTAGAAAAATGTCGCAAAAATTGCGCATAGATTTTTGCAACATTCGTGGCCTGAGAACGAATTTTCAGCAGCACCAGCAGCAACAACATAGTGTGTCCGATAGAGAATTTAATATAATTTGGGTTAAATTCAAAATCCAAACATATATCATGCACTTTTGCTTCTCTTCTCTTCACTAGGAAAAGAATAATGACAGGATTATCTCTACCAGTACTTAAGGGTGTCACTATTCCTCTGTCTAAAGATGTAAAATATCTGGGCTTAACTATAGATAGTAAACTACTTTGGACAAAACATGTTGAAAATAAAATTTCGCGGGTATTAAATGCCTTCTGGCAATGCAGAGGAATTTTTGGGAAGACATTGGGACTATCGCCGAGCAAAACCTTATGGATTTACACGGCAATGATAAGACCGATGACATCATATGCATTGGTAGTCTGGTGGAACAAGCTGTCGCGAGAGTGCGTGGCAACTGGTCTTGCCAAGATTCAGAGAACCGTGTGTCTGGGTGTTACGGGTGTCTTTCCCACTACACCTGGTTCAGCACTGAATTAGACATCTGTCTACTGGAGATGCCCTCTGATGCAATGATAACAGAAATATTATCAAGACGAAATTTAGAGGTTTGCCAACCTGACATTCAAGACTGGCTAACGCCTGACTGTGAGGCAGGTAAAGGGTCACACCGCATTTTCACAGACGGCTCCAGAACCGATCAGGGATCTGGTGCTAAAGTGTTTGTGGAACCGGATGACCGCAAACTTCACTTCGCCTTAGGCGACAATGCCTCGGTATTTCAAGCCGAAGTCTATGCTCTACTTATGGCTACATTGCGGATAATAGATGGCAGAACAGGGCTATATCAGTTTGCAGCGATAGTCAGGCTGCTCTTATGGCTTTGAACAACCCGGTCATCACATCCATCCGTCAATGCAAATCACGTCTCAATTGTGTTAGTAAATACAATACATCTGAAACATCTGACGAACTAGCACGTACTGGATCTGAGGATAATCCATTTGGACCAGAACCAGTGCTTGGACTACCTGCATCTACGGGAAAATTCGTCATCAGCTCTTGGGTCACCTCTGCACACAAGAGCTGATGGCTGAATGAGACGAACTCAACTCATGACACCGACGATAACCAAAAGATCGGCCTCGTTTCTACTTTCCTTAAGTAGAAAGGAGTGCAGAAAACTGACGGGACTTCTAACGGGACACATCGCATGTGAAAAACACTTGTGCTTTCTATATAGGAGTCTGAACCTAGATATGGTTTCCACCTGCAATAAGCTGGATGTCTTATCTGATTCGATCTCAAATATATTGGAGCATTTTCCAGGCAGTGAAATTGTTGTTGCAGGCGATTTGAATGTGCACAACGCCACTTGGTTGAGCCACTCGGGTCTTCCAACACAGGAGGACTGTTATGTTGAGCTGTTTACAGAGTGCAATCAACTCACTCAATTGGTGAAGGAACCGACGTACCTCCCACGCGTCGGTGGGAAAAGCCAAAAAATCCTAGAACTTTTTCGGACTTCACATCATGAATAATATGAAGTAAAAGTCCTTGCACCGACCACTGTACTCCGACCACTGTACTGTTTCCGCTGAGTTTTCCTATTTTAGTTTCCGCGCTTCTTTGATTAAAGCCCCGAAGAGGACTGTATGGCTTTACGGAAAAGCAAATTGGGTTGCGTTAAATGATTTTTTTTACAACTTTAATTGGAAATTGTGTTTCGCAGACAGAGACATAAATGCCGCGGCTATAATGGTACAAAATATGATTTTATTAGGTATGCGGTCCTTCATACCTTCTAAAAAAAATAGAATTAAACCCAAGGACCACTCTTGGTTTAATCAGACTTGCAGGTTTGCAGTTAGATCGAAAGAGGAAGCCTTTCAGAATTGGCGCTCTAACAAGAAAGCTGATACAGAAAGACTTCGCATACAGGCTAAGAATCGCTATAATGTCGTGATCTCCCGAAAAAGGGCGACGCTACGAACCTTACCAATTACCGCCCCATTGCAATATGCTCTGCACTCTCCAAGGTAATGGAGAGCGTAATTAACTTCCACCTTGTGAACTTTCTTGAGCACAACGAATTGCTTAGTGACCGCCAATATGGTTTCCGTAGAACCAGATCGATAGGTGACTTGATGGCGGTCGTCTCCGAAAAGTGGAATAATTGTATTTAACTTTTCGGGGAGAGTAAGGCTGTAGCTCTCGATATTTCCTAGGCTTTTGATCGAGTGTGGCATAAAGCCCTCGTTTCAAAACTAATTACATTTGGTGTCCGTGAATCTTTTACACGATGGATATCAAGTTTTCTCCAGGGTCGTTCTATACGAGTTGCGATGAATGGTGTTTTTTCAAAACAACATTCCATCAACTCTGGAGTTCCGCAGAGTTGCGTCCTATCCCCGTCCCTATTTCTGGTATTTATCAATGACCTTCTGTCATTGACCCAGAACCCAATTCATTCCTTTGCAGATGACAGTAACATTTGTCATTCATACTCGTTCAACAAGCGTCCAAACTCTTTGGAAATTGAGAGTAAAAGAAGCACTATGAATGACACGCTCAATAATGACCTTAAATTAATCTCCGAGAGGGGTGTTGCAAATAGAGTAGATATTAATACAAGCAAGAACCAATGTTGTGTGTTATCTCACAAAAAAATGGATTTACGCCTCCCACCCCTCAATATGGGTGCTGTGGATATTGCGCAGTCAGCTGCTCTTGACGTTCTGGGCATATCAATTCAATGTGATCTCCGTTGGAATGATCACATATTTAATGTGTTGAAAGAAGCGGCCAAGTGCCTCGGTTTTTTAAAACGGTGTAAAACATACTTCACTCCTGCTGACCTACGCACTGTCTACACTACCTATATATGGCCTAAAATGGAATTCAATTTGCACATCTGGGCAGGAGCTTCAAAATCCTCCTTCGAGTTCCTGGACCGAATTCAACAACGTGCGATATATTTGAGAGGGGATGAAAATATATCATCGTCTATTGGTTCTCTTGAGCACCGAAGGACCGTTGGGTGTGTAAGCCTGTTTTATAGGTATTACAACGGTAAGTGTTCGAGTGAAATACATGGCCTGATTCCACTAGATCGTGTGTTTTCTCGTTCTACTCGGGCATCAAACCAATCCCACCCCGTCGTAGTCCACTCGGTTCTCAATAGAACCACGCATTACCTAGAGAATTCGTTCTTTAGTCGCACGACACGTTTGTGGAACAATCTCCCTGCGTCCCTTTTTCCCGACATCTTTCCCCCCTCCATTTAACCTTTCATCCCTTCTTACGATCAACACTGTGCATTGCATGAATAGAGGGCATCCCCTGAGCGTTGATTAATTTGTAAAAAAAAGGAGGAAAAATGTTAGATGACGGCATTATGTAGCCGAGTACCTCACCCTGGAATTCACCGATGTTGCTGGTTCCTAAAAAGCGCGGCAAGGACGGTAACAAGAAGTGGAGGCTAGTAATAGATTTCCGGAAATTTTCAACTTTAGATTTAGCAAGTGGTTATCATCAGGTACTAGTAGAAAAAGGGCTTTTAGTACAGGTGTGGGTCATATCGAGTTTAACAGAATGCTAATTGGTTTAACAGGGGCTCCAGCCACTTTCCAAAGAATAATGAACCACATATTAACAGGTTTACAGGGTATCGATTGCTGTGTTTATCTTGATGATACAGTGGTGTACGGAAATAATTTAGCTGAACATAAGTTTAGGCTGTGTAGAGTATTGCAGAAATTAAGAGAACACAATTTAAAATTAAATACAGAAAAATTTCAGTTTTTGCGTCGCCAAGTTGTCTATTTAGGACATAATTGTTCGGAGCTAGGTGCCCTGCCAGATCCCTCTAAGGTTGAATGCGTAAAAAATATTCCGGTGTTGAGAAATAAAAAAGAAGTGCAAGCGTTTTTGTGATTAATTAATTATTACAGAAAATTTATAAGCAATATGGCAAAACAATCATTACCAATTAAAAAGTTACTTAGAAAAAAGTTTAAATTCACTTGGACAGCCGACAGCATATCCAGATTTTACAAAACCTTTTTTACTTACAACAGATGCCAGTACCGAAGCAATAGGCGCGGTACTATCGCAAGGCAAAGTAGGGAGCGACCGACCAATACCATTTGCTAGTAGGGCATTAAATGGAGCAGACAAAAATTACTCCACCATTGAAAGGGAATTTTTAGCCATAGTCTGGGCAACAAATATTTTAGAGCATATTTATTAGGAAAACCATTTACAACACGGTCCAAAATAACACAAAGTAAATTAGATAAGCAAATTTCAACAACAAAGCCTCAAGCCAGTACACTGGTCGTAGATGAAACGATATCCGAACCAAATAATGCTCAATTATTTACTGACCCAGAAGAGATTAAAACGGTAATAAAAGATTTTCATGACTCAGCTTTAGGAGGCCACCAGGACGCAGTAAAAACATACTTAAGAATCAGAAAATAATTTAAATGGAAAGGGATGCAGAAACAAATAAAAGAATACGGTAAAAATTGTTTAAAATGTCAAATAAATAAAAGTTCTAGGCTTACAAAAATGCCAATTGTTCTAACTAATACGCCGGTGAGATCATTTGATAAAGTATACATGGATCTGGTAGGAATTTTACCGGAAACTATATCAGGAAATAAATATATTCTAACTTTTCAAGATGATTTAAGTATATGTGCTGCGTAGCCATACCAGATGCAGAAGCAAATACAGTAGCAAAAGTAAAGTAGCAAAATTTTACGACGAAATCGTTACACGTCATAATATAGTGAAAATATTAGTAACAGATAATAGTTCAAATTTCGTCTCAAAATTGTTTTCAGATACATGTAGATTGTTAGGAATTATAAAATTGCATATTACGCCATATCATTCACAAGCTAATGGGTCTTTGGAAAGAAGCCAGCGACCATTAGCGGAATACTTACGGACTTTTGCAAAAGAAGATGGGTCGAACTGAGACCAATGGTTAAATTCCGCAATGCATGTGCACAATAACACATTGCACATGTACACTGGTCCGTACTTTATACGGATACGACTTCGATATGTCAACAAATCTTAAGCGAAAATGCTCACCCGTATATAATACCGTTGAATACACAACAAATTATTAAAATATAAAATTCAACGCAAACACGAAATCGTGAGAGAGATTCCAGAAAAAGCAAAAGAGAAATCTTAACAAATTTATGATAGCACATTACACCCAAAAATATTTAGCGTAGGCGATAAAATTTTGTAAAAGATTCAGAATATAAAGAATAAATTTTCACGCATTTGGGTAGGACCGTACGAGGGACTTTCGATAGTAAGTCCTGTAACGACAATGATTTCTATCAAAGGAAAAGGGAAAAAATTTCATAACAACTTATTAAAAGCATATAATTTTGAAGTAAATATAAAAAAATAAATAACATAGCATACAGTTCATAATTATCACAACATATGTAGATCATGTAGACATGTATATGTAAATAAGATTAATTTTTTTAGGAATAAGGTTTTTAGGGTTACTTACTTATTTGGCCATTACAACCCATGATGGGTTTCGGCCGCAGCAATCACCCCTCGCCAGTCGCTTCTGCATTGCGCGCGCTGGAGCCAGTTTTGCACTCCTCAGCGCTATAGAGGAGAACTGGCATGATGAGCGACTTAAAGAGCGTAATTTTTGACTGTCGAGAGAGGGCTCTGCTCCTCAATTGCCTACTGAGCCCAAAGTAACACCTGTTGGCAAGATTTATTCTTCGGCTAATCTCCAAGCTGACGATGTTTTCCTTGTTGATGCTGGTTACTAGGTATACGAAGTTCTTCACACCTTTGAAGTTGTGTTTGTCAATAGTGACGTGTTGTCCAAGACGCCGGGACTCTTTGTTTGTTGACACTTGGTACTTCGTCTTGTCCTCGTTCACCGTAAGAACCATTCGACGCGATTCCCTCTCTAAACTGGAGAATGCTGCACTGACTGCTCGTACGCTCTGCCCAATGATGTCGATATCATCAGCGTACCCGAGCAGCATGGAACTCTTGTTGGAGATAGTGCCATTGTGATGGAGTTGTGCAGCTCATATAATCTTCTCCATTATTAGGTTGAAGAAGTCACACGATAGGGAATCGCCTTGTCTGAAACCTCGTTCGGTATTAAACCTATCAAAGAGGTTGTTCCCAATTCTCACTGAGCAACGTGTGTCGCTCAGGGTCATCCTGCAAAGCCTTATAAGTTTCGCAGGTATACCGAACTCAGACATGGTAACGTATAGGCGACTTCTTATCGGACTGTCTAAGGCAGCTTTGTAGTCGACGAAGAGGTGGTTGGTGTCGATCTGCCTCTCTTTGTTTTTTTCCAGGATTTGGCGCATTGTGAAAATCAGTTCTATGGTGGACTTGCCAAGTCTGAAGCCGCACTGATAAGATCCAATCAGTCTGTTGACGATGGGCTTCAGTCTTTCACATAATACGCTCGTTAGAACTCTTATCTTCTGAAAGAATTTTAGAGCCTCGTTCCTGTCGCCATGCATCTCAATATCTTCACACTCGCGTCTTTCTAATTATCTTTTCTTGCGCCTAAAAAGATGTCTCTCCTCCTTCTTTTTCTCTCTGTATCGCTCCTTCGCGGCTCGCGTAACTACTGACAGCAGGGTGGCTCTATATGCAACGTCTTTCTCTGCAGTGGCTGCGCGACACTTTTCGTCATACCACTTGTTTCGTAGTGGGCGTTGGAATCCAAGCACAACTTCGTCAGCCGTAAGCATTGAGCGGGAGACGTGTGTCCACTGCGCGCATATATCATCGAGAGGGGGAGTGTCTTGGGCAAGCAGTTGTGAGAGTCGAGCGGCATAGGTTTGTTCGATCTGTTGTGTATGCAGCTTACTGACGTCTAGCTTTCTTTGCGTGGGTTTCCGTGCGTTTTTCGCAGCGCATACGCGTGTGCGAACCTTGGCTGCTATAAGGATGTGATACGAGTCGATGTTGGCATTTCGGATCGAGCGTACATCCATCACACTAGAAGCGTGTCTTCCGTTAATCACAACATGATCGATTTGGTTGCGCATATTCTGATCGGGTGACCGCCACGTGGCCTTGTGAATATTGAGTTGTTTGAATCTAGTACCACTAATTACCATGTTTCGTGATGCAGCGAAGTCGATCAGCCATTGTCGGAGGTGTTGTCGTGGAGGCTGAATTGTCCAACCGTTGAACCAAAGATACTCTCATGGCCGACCTTGGCATTAAAGTCGCCAATCACAATTTTGATGTCGTGACGGGGGCAGCGCTCATAGGCTTCGTCGAGGCGCTCATAGAAAGTCTTTTTAGTTTCATCGTCCTTCTCATTCATCGGAGCGTGAGCACAAATTAGGCTGATATAGAAGTATTTAGCCTTAATGCGGATTCTTGCTATCCATCACATTTCCTGGATTGCAGTGATGTCAGCCTTGTATCTTTCGAGGACATCAACCAGCTGGTGGCACCTTCCCTATAAAGGGTTCGGATATTCCAAGTGCATATCCGTAAATCATGGTCCTTTATACGTTTGCGTAAGTTGTCATCGTGTTTTTTAGCGTCGATATCCGAGGCATTTTTTCTGTTTTCGTTGAATCAGCTTTTTTATATGGCGGGTCACAAGCCCAACGCACAACCCCCATTTTGGAGGGCCATTATCCCTGTCTCGTTTGTCCCCGACCAGACCTCCCATCGGGGTTGAAACCGATCTTCAGCTGGTTGTTCGGGTTAACGGGGTTCACCAACGCGAAGGAATTGTTTAGGAGAGGCTATGGCAACTAACAGAAGTCGGTTACTGGCTTGCGCGTGCACTACACCATTCTAAGGTTAATGAAATAAATTAGTGCATGAGCTATGTATCAATTTCAAAGGTGACTAGCAATAAATCATGTGCTAATAAATGTTTAATAGGGAAAATAGAAAATGGAGTAAAGCATTTTAAAAGATTATGAGTAAGAAAACATCAAATATTAATAACAGTTAATGATGAAATAAGGTAATAAACATGATTATATTAGATGAACTATAAAATGAAACATAAAATTTAAATTGTCACTACAATTGAGATTGGTCAGTACCTCAATGGCATTGAACCAAACGATAGGAACTACTGCACTAATGCAAATGAAATGAGATACGTTAATACATTGAAGAAAAAAAATAAATAAATAAAAAAAAGACGAAAATGAATATGAAAAATAATAATAAATTGATGGCTTGTGGGAGACGGTGTGGAGAGGAGTCAAGGGAAAGTGCATAGTAGCCAAAATGGGTGGAAATATGTTTGCATACCAAGCGTAATGCGGAGTATGACTAGCATTGATTCCTGTGCTAATAAATTTGTATATAGAATAATTGGTTTATAATAATAGTAAGAAACTAAAGATTTTAGAAGTATAATAAAACATGTAGTAAAAAAGTAGTAGCTAAATACACACTTACTTACTTATTTAAATGGCCCTTACAACCGTGGGTCGGTTTTGGCCGCTGAGATGAAGCCGCGCCAGTCGGATCTGCTTTGCGCGCGCTGACGCTAGTTAGAAATACCAAGCGTTGCCAGGTTGTCCTCAACTTGGTCTTTCCAACGCAGATTTGGACGCCCTCTTCTACGCTGTCCACCTTCGAGTTTCGATTCAAGCACCTTCTTGGCTGGAGTGTTTTCATCCATTCGTTCGACATGACCTAGCCAGCGAAGCCGCTGGATCTTGATGCGCTTGACTATGTCAATGTCGTCGAATAACTCATACAGCTCGTGGTTCATCCTGATTCGATACTCGTTAGCAAAGCAGATAGGGCCAAAGATTTTACGGAGAATCTTTCTCTCGAACGCTCCCAGTAATCTCTCATCGGTGGTGGCCAGCGTCCATGTTTCTGCACCATAAAGTAGGAAGGGCATGATGAGTGACTTGTAGAGCGTTATTTTTGTCCGGCGAGAGAGGGCTCTGCTTCTCAATTGCCTACTGAGCCCAAAGTAGCACCTGTTGGCAAGAGTTATTCTCCGTTTGATCTCCAGGCTGACGTCGTTGTTGCTGTTTACGCTGGATCCCAGATAGACGAAGTCCTTCACAATGTCGAACTTGTGGGTGTCAAAATCAGCTTTTTGTCCAAGACGCACGGACTCCTTTCTGCTTGTTGACACAAGGAATTTCGTCTTGTCGACGTTCACCACTAGACCCATTCGACGCCACTCTTTCTCCAATCTGGAGAATGCTGCGCTGACTGCTCGTGTGCTCCTGCCAATGATATCAATATCATCGGCATATGCAAGCAGCATGACACTTTTGTTGAGGATAGTGCTGCTTTGATGGAGTTCGGCAGCTCGAACTATTTTCTCCATCAATAAATTAAAAAAGTCGCACGATAGGGAGTCACCCTGTCTGAAACCTCGTTCGGTATGAAATGGCTCGGAGAGGTCTTTTCCTATTCTCACTGAGCAACGTGTGTTGCTCAGGGTCATCCTGCAAAGCCTTATAAGTTTCGCAGGTATACCGAACTCAGACATTGCGGCGTATAATCGTTCCCTTATCGGAGTGTCGAAGGCGGCTTTATAGTCGACTAATAGGTGGTAGGTGTCGATCTGTTTTTCTAGGGTCTTTTCCTGGATTAGGCGCAATGTGAAAATCTGGTCTATGGTGGACTTTCCAGGTCTGAAGCCGCACTGATAAGGTCCAATCAGTCTGTTGACGATGGGCTTCAGTCTTTCACATAATACGCTCGATAGAACCTTGTATGCGATTTTGAGTAGGCTGATCCCACGGTAGTTGGCGCAGATAGTGGGGTCCCCTTTCTTAAGGATTGGGCAGAGTACACTGAGGTTCCAGTCACTTGGCATGCTTTCATCCGACCATATTCTGCTTACGAGCTCGTGCATGCTCTCTATTAGCTCTTCGCCTCCGGTCTTAAACAATTCAGCAGGCAGGCCATCAGCACCTGCGGCTTTGTTGTTTTTCAGCCGAGCAATGGCTGTTCTGACCTCGTCATGGTCGGGTGGCGGAATCGCAACGTCGTCATCAAGTACTGGGGTTGCCGGGTTTGCTTCTCTATCGGTGGAAATGAGGTCATCATCACCGGTCAGCAGTTTAGAGAAGTGATCCCTCCATATTTTCAGTGTGCTCTGGATATCTGTCACTAGATTTCCGTTCTCATCTTTACAGGAAGAGGCTCCGGATTTCGAACCTCCGGCTAGGCGTCTTATTTTCTCGAAGAATTTTCAAACCTCATTCCTGTCCCCATGCATCTCAATCTCCTCACAATCACGTCTTTCTGCCTCGCTTTTTTTACGCCTGAAAAGACGTATCTCTTCCCTCCTCTTCTCTTTGTATCGCTCCTTCGCAGCTCGCGTAGCTACTGACTGCAGGGTGGATTTGTACGCAGCGTCTTTCTCTGCAGTGGCCGCGCGACACTCTTGATCATA
Source organism: Dryomyza anilis (assembly GCA_951804985.1). Lineage (NCBI taxonomy): Eukaryota > Metazoa > Arthropoda > Insecta > Diptera > Dryomyzidae > Dryomyza > Dryomyza anilis. The sequence continues at coordinate 38,681,252 of OX638130.1, read as the reverse complement.
CCACTGATTCCTCAGGGGGCGTTGGAATCCAAGCACCTCTTCGGCAGCCGTACGCATAGAGCAGGAGATATGATTCCACTGCGCGCTTATATCATCGAGAGGAGGAGTGCTTTGTCTAAGCAGGTGTGAGAGTCGAGTGGAAAAGGCTTGCGTTGTCTGTTGTGATTGCAGCTTTCCGACGTCTAGCTTTCTCTGCGTTTGGTTCCGTACGTTCTTCGCAGCGTTTAAGCGTGTGCGGACCTTGGCTGCTACAAGGTAATAGTCGTACGTCCATCACGCTTGAAGCGTGCCTTCCGTCAATCACAACGTGATCAATTTGATTTCGAGTTTTTTGATCGGGCGACAACCATGTGGCCTTGTGGATATCGAAATGTTCGAATCTAGTGCTACTAACTACCATGTTTCGTGCTGCGGCGAAGTCGATTAGCCTCGTTCCGTTATCGGAAGTGTTGGCATGGAGGCTAAATTTTCCGATTGTGGGACAATAGATGGCTTCTCTGCCCACCTTGGCTTTAAAATCGCCTAGCACGATTTTGATATCGTGGCGGGGGCAGCGCTCGTATGCGTTGTCTAGGCGCTCGTAGAAGCGCTCTTTTGTCTCGTCATCTTTCTCGTTCGTCGGAGCGTGTGCACAAATTAGGCTGATATGGAAATATTTAGCCTTGATGCGGATTGTTGCCAGCCTTTCGTCCACGGGCATGAACCTAGAGACAAGGTGGCGGAGTCTCTTGCCGACCACAAATCCACATCCAAATTCGTGTCTCTCCGCATGGCAGCTGTAGTAGATATCACAGGACGCTTGTTTCGAACAGCCCTGTCCCGTCCATCGCATCTCCTGGATAGCGGTGATGTCAGCCTTATATTTTTCGAGGACATCTGCCAGCTGGATAGAGGCACCTTCCCTATAAAGGGTCCGGACATTCCAGGTGCATATCCGTAAATCATGGTCCTTAAAACGTTTGCGTGGGTTGTCATCGTTGTAATCGGTCGTTATCCGAGGCTTCTTTTTTGTTTTCATTGGGCGCGTAGGTTTTTTCCGTGGTGGGACCCAAACCCAACGCACGAACCCTCACTCTGAGGGAGATGCTCGCCACTCACTTTAGCCGACTTCTACACCGGGTGGTGTAGAGCGCCGTTTCCAGGGACTTCCACGAGGAGGACTTCCACCGAAGTGGAGGTGTCACCATTTGACAATTTCTCAATTCTGGTGATCAGTGAGTTGACTTGAGACGACACCGACAAGGATTGCGCTGGCTTCGCCTTGTTGAAGCACTCAGACACGTTGCCTTGTGATAATCGCCCCCATAGCCCCCACACACATATTTAAAATATACACCCAATTAAATATTCTGATATAATGTAATGTAAATAGAAATAAGTTAAAGAGGATGTTAAAAATAAATTATGTATACAATTTAATGATTTTATAATGTAAAGTAATAAGAGTATTTAATTAATGATCCTGGTTCTGGCAATGGATAAGATAAGAAATGGTAATGTTATGTAATGACGTACAAAACAACATGGCGACAACAATTGGACGTCAATCAGATAATTTATTAAGAGAAAGAAGGAGCTACACTATAAATATGGATGTAGAAATTTGACATATATGCAAAGTTGCGAATATTGTACCATAATGAGACAAAAACATTTTACATCTTTACATACATATAATTAAAACATGTCAATATACACGCTAATATTGTAAGTTGAAGGAGCTTTTCCCTATATGCTTAATTAGCTGTGAATGCGAACCTGTACTAAAACAACAACGTCAAATGAAAATGACAACATCTATGTATAATTAAGAGATAGTAATTCCTGATCGATATAAGAACTCGCTAGAAGAATACAAGTTATAATAAGATCCAGAAATATACGATTACAAAATTATTCATTTTAGTATCCGCTCTCAACATATTACGATTTACTTGGCAGAAATACAAAGCAACATCGAGAACGAGGAAAAACCGAAATTAATTAACATCGACGTCGAAAATTTTTAAATCAGTTAACATCAAGACGAAGAACATCAGCTATTGTCCATCCCCTATATAGGAAGGGGAGAAGAAATCGAGAATTGAAATGCAGTCAACATAATATACACTATAAAAGAACCAGCGATCGCAAAAGTTTATGTCATGTTAATGTTATTAAAATATTGTAACTATGTAAAATAACAGTTAATGTAAATTGAAGTTGAAATATAGTAAATTTAAAGTAAAATGAAGAAAATTTAAAGATACAATAAATTAGAGTAAATAAAAATAAACTAGACGAAAATTAAAAGAAAATGAAAGTTAAAGTAAACTGAAGAAAAATTAAAGTTAAATAAGGAAAATTGAAGTAGAATATAGTAACAGTAAAAAATGTTAACAAACATTAAAAAAAATTTCAACAATATAAATAAGAATAAAAAAGAAAGGAAAGTCAAAGAAATATTATTTAAAGTAAAGTAAAATAGTAAATTACTAAGCAAAAGAATACTCAACAAAAATAAATTTAAATATTTAAATTAAAATATCGCAAAATAGTTCCAAGTTAAAGAAAACAAATCGTTGCAAAAAATTAAGCATGATGTCTGATATGTATAATTAAAAATAACCACAGAACAACACAAAACGCAGCAAGTGCAAAGCGATAACCTGATCAAATATTGTTTTGTCATTTGCAACGATCTGTGCATTGTAACGTTTGTTTAGAATTAGGTTATTAACCTTCACATACATTATATTTTCAAAAATTATAGTATGTCGATGCCCATTTAAATAATATTGATAAACAATTAAAAACTATTATTAAGTTTATTTATATATATATTTTGTTTATAAATGATGCATTATATGATGATATTAATTATGTGAAAGAAAAACTATTATTCATTTTAATAATATTTTTTTCTTAAAATAAGGGTGGAGGTATGTTGTAAGTCAACATAGTGTGTTTGGATAAATCACTATACGTTGATATCATGAACGTATAGGAATTCACTTCTGCGAAGACTACCTGATGTAGTTATCGTATAGTTGCAGTAAAGTGCAATGTAGGGCATTGTCAGCCGAAACTGGGTCAAACCAGCTGTAGCGTGATTGGCTGGCGGCGTCTTTACGGAAGTAAATGCGTTAAGTGGAATTTGCATTCTGCCGGAGCATGTTGATTTGGAACATGCCTTAATATAATAGTTTAAGTTCGATTTTAAGTAAGTTGTAAATCAGAGTTCTAAGTTGTAAGTTAAAGTGAAGAGTTGTCATCGAGTAGTAGTTAATTAATAAAAATGTGTAATATTATAAATATAAAACAATGTGTTTGATTGAAATGGCAATTCAACGTTGGACATTCTCTGATAGGACATCATGGGTAAGTATAAAAGGAACGTTGCGACATTTGGCCACACCCCAAGGCAACGGACCTTTTAATTACAAGAGTATCGCTAACGGACGTTACTCGTTCGCTATGTACAATCCAGCACGCTGACGATATAGAACGACATATCGGCAAGCCGGACGAACCTGCCGTGAGCCACGAATACGGCCAGAGACAGGTCTCTGAGTCGATTCTGCATCAAGACAAATGACAGCATTCAGCGCACGGAGACCGAGCAGGAGGACATCAAGGCATTCAGTAGATCTCGTTGTATCATGAGCATGCGCCAGCAGATGTTGAAGTGATTAAAAATTTTACAAAAAAATTTAACAAATTAACATTTTGCATTTTTATATATTCTTAAATCAATTAATTTGAAATTTTAATATATATATATATATATATATATATATACGTTTTTTTCAATTTTTCACACTAAAAATCACATTCCGCCACAACAATACATTCGTAGGAAAAGTGTCAAAAATCTGTCAAAAAATTCGTTCCGATGGAACCTGTGATGGCATATTTCTAAACTTCGAATTTGATTCGGATCGTAATATAGATAAATCCGAATGATATTATCCGCAACGACTAATGATTGTCCTAAATATCATCATAGAAGAAATCAAAAAAATAGCTTTTTAATAAAACTTCGGAATTTTAGTGAATACGTATAAAATACGTTAAAAGGGTTTAATTCTTTAAGCGGATACGACCAAAATTAGAGGTATTTTCCGGCAGTTATAACATTTTTTTTAAATAATTTAAAATGGAAAAAATCCGGAGCCTCTTCTTGTAATGCCCGTAACTTCAACGAATAGATATCTACAGGTGCTTAGTTATCTATCGTGTAAGCAAAATTTCGTAACTTCAACGCATAGTTAAGGAGTAAAAACACCGGGTAGGTAAGAGATAGCTGTTCGGTACGAACACCAATAGATATCTATTCGTTGAAGTTACGGGCATAAAGATGAGAACGGGAATCTAGTGACAGATATCCAGAGCACTCTAAAGACATGGAGGGATCACTTCTCTGAACTGCTGACCGGTGATGATGACGATAGAGAAGTCAGATCGACACATACTACCTATTAGTCGACTATAATGCCGCCATCGACACACCGAAAAGGGCACAATTATACGCCGTAATGTCAGAGTTCGGTATACCTGCGAAACTTATAACGCTTTGCAGGATGACCACACGATGCTCAGTGAGAATAGGAAAAGACCTCTCGAGACATTTCATACTAAACTAGATTTCAGATAGGGTGATTCCCTATCGTAAGACTGTTTTAATTTATTAATGGAGAAATAGTTCGAGAACCGACTGGCGCGGCATCATTTCAGCGACCAAAACCGACCCACGGTTGTAAGGGCCATTTAAGTAAAGTAAGCTGTCATAATTTTTTCATAGGAAAATAAATTTATCACTGTACTTTGGCTTGTGAAATTGATTTTAAATATATTTGATTTCAATTGTGGAAAGTGATGAAGGTATAAAGCAAAAAAGAAAAAGTCACTTGCAGATATCGATTATAATACAACTACTCAATAAAAAGACAATAAATAGACATTTCATACATTAATTCTATTTTATTCGCGGGTGGCTGAAATGGGCCCCAAAATTTAGAGTTTGAAACTAGCCACTATGATGGTTTAATGACAAGTGTTGACGCGCTAAGCTTTTTTAGCGATTAAATAAAACAAGCTATTTTACTTCGGTTTAATAGCTAACAATTTTATTTATGCAATATTAATGACGCTCCGCGGAGTACGCCGCACGACGACGATTGTTATTCGACTAACATTTTATTTATGTAATATTTGCGACGCTCCGCGGAGTACGTCGCACGACGACGAATTTTATGCGACTGACTCCGGAGTGAGTCGCACGATGACTAACTCCGGAATATCAAACAATAGTATTTATATGTTAATGTATAATGTATAAGTATAAAAGAAACACAAATTATTTTAAAGGGTTGCCAGAATATAAGTTTAAATTTAAGGCTCCCCTGAACATCCTCCTCCCGTTGAGAGATTTGCGCTTTCAACAGTATCACCGGTATCAATAGGCAGATTTTTGAGACAGCACGTTTGGTGATGCCACTGCTGGTCCGGATGACAGCTATACGCACGATGTCGTCTTCGCCTGTAACGACCTCGATGACTCTACTCAACGGCCATTTCAGAGGGGGTAGGTTTTCGTCTTTAAGTAGAACCATTGCGCCTACTGATAGATTAGGCATTGTAGAGTGTCGCCACTTACTACGCGGCTGAAGAAGCGTGAGATATTCAGAAGACCATTTCTTCCAAAATATCTGCTGCATGTGACAAACTCGCTGCCATCTGTTTAAGCAATGAATATTCATCATGGATACATTGGGTTCGACAACGGATGTAAACGGTGGGCCAATTAAAAAACGCGCAGGAGTTAGTACCTCTCGATCGTCATGATTTTCTGAAATTGGACACAAAGGTCTGGAATTCATAATAGCAGATATTTGGTAAGTAATAGTTCTAAATTCTTCAAAATCTAAAATAGAGAGACCAACGGTGCGTCGCAGATGCAATTTGGCAATTTTAATCGAAGCCTCCTAAAGACCACCAAAATGGGGTGTTCTGGGGGGAATAAAGCGCCAGTTAATACTGTCTTCCAAGCATTTCTGATAAACTGCTTCTTTGTGGCTATCATTCATAAATAGTTGACGCAGATCTGCTATCTCGTTTTTGGCACCCACAAAGTTTGTGGCGTGGTTTTCTTTTTAGGGCAGCCAAAAATGATGCGGTTGATAAGTCCTTGACCAGCTCCAGATGCACGGCCTTGGTTGCGAAACAAATAAATAGCGAAACGTAGCATTAAACTGGTGGCCGGTTTCAAATATCCGACTTGTAAAACAGCGGCCCGCAGAAATCCACTCCTGTGGTTACAAACGGCCTCTTTTGTTGCACTCTTTCTTGAGGCAGATTTCCCATGACGTACTCCAATATCTTAGGCTTCACTCTAAAATAACGAATGCATTTGTTGATTATACGACTAAGTTCTTTAACGCCACCCAGTGGCCAGTATTGAAGCCGGATCGTGGCTAAAAGCGATTGAGGACCTGCATGCATTAATTTTTTATGAAAATGAATAATCATAGATTCAAGTAATGTGTGCCTTTTAGGTACAACAATGGGATGCATGGGACTCATGGCCAAAGTCAGAATTTTGCAGGCGGCCTGTAACACGAATCAAACCATTTGGATCCAAAAATGGTTTAATGGATGAAAGTTTAGATGATTTATCGATAAACGTTTTTTCTTCTAAAGACTTGTAATCAGAAATTGTACCATGCGAAACAATAGCGGCGTTCCATTTTGAATTTCGTGTGAAGTGAGTGGTCCTTTCGATTTAGACGCAACCCTTGTGGCACCAAAACGAAAAACATATGCGATTTTTTTGCATTTTGCTGAATGAATTAATAAACTTGCAATTAATTGAGAAATCTTGTATTTTTTTGATGAAATTAATGCAGTTTTACGCTGCTCCGGAAGATTTTTAAGCATGGCAGGACAGGTTGGCCACTCAGATTGGTTACAAAGAAGATATGGGGGCCAAACATCCATAAATCTGATTTTTTTTAGCTGCTGAGGGGTTGCTCCTCTTGATAAAATATCTGCCGGATTTCATTTTGTGGGCACATAATGCCAAACCATATTTGTCGAGTGATGTATGAGAGCGCCGAGTGATGTATGAGTGCGTCGAGTGAAGTACGAGTGCGCCGAGTGATGTACGAGTGCGCCGAGTGATGTGTTCTAATTACAGTTATTTATGGTGTAGCTTGGCTGGTTATCGACGATTGTAGGAACAACGACAGCAGAAAGTAAAGTGGTAAACTGTCAAATATTAAGAATTCTGTCTGCAACGAAATCAGCTTGGCCTATGCACGAAATTAGAGTTTTCGATTTAGTTGGTAATTTTTGAAGTTGACTCGCAAAGCGGCGGGTCAAGAAGTAAAGTTGTGCGCTGAATCAAAATGACGCGATATGAAATCAAAGATTCAGCTCAGTGATGCATTTTGCATAGCATTTTTTACACTCTCACGATTGTAGAATGTATGGATTGTATAATGGAGATCAAACTGCCTCAATGGAAGATGGATGAGTTTGCTCAATAAGACGAATGTTGAGTGCCTTAGTTAGCACCATCATTACTGGCGCGTAAATCGACGAAAAGTTTTTACGCACATCCCCTTCCAATTCATCATAGTCCTCCTCCTCGAGATTCGCTTGTGCAGTTTCGAAGTGAACGTACATACGCTTTAAAAGTTCCAGTTTGATTGATATTTAGATGTCATCAAGATCCTTAAAGTATCAACTTTCCAAATCGCGCTTCGTTCAGCTCAACTAGCTCCCTATGAATCGCATTGCGCTTTCGTGCGAAGAATGAAATTTCGACGCCACCAGTAGCGCCCCTTTCATCATCGTTCAGCATCTTCAATAATTCACTATATTGAAATGTTGAACTGCGTAATCAGAGTGGTCGATAGATACAGTTAACTTAAACAATATTTGCCAACTTCAACGATAAATGCCGTATACTAATGTAAAGCTGGGGTAGTGCTGCGAATAGCACACCCAATGTACTGGGGTGCAAGTGTTGAACTCACGGGAGTGCTGCGAATAGCACATCCAATGTTCTGGGATGCAAGAGGTAAACTCGGTTTCAGTATGCTAGGCTATGGGTTACGAGTGAGAGCTTTTAAGCTCCTACGACCATAAGTACTAAGGAACTAGCCTATAGGATTACAAGTGCATTCAAGCTCCTACGAACACATGTACTAACGAACTAAGCTACTGGGTTACAAGTGCGAGTGAGAGCATTCAAGCTCCTACGAACACATGTACTATAGAACTAGGCTATTGGGTTACAAGTGCGAGTGAGAGCATTCAAGCTCCTACGAACACATGTACTGACGAACTAAGTTACTGGGTTACAAGTGCGAGTGAGAGCATTCAAGCTCCTACGAACACATGTACTATCGAACTAGGCTATTGGGTTACAAGTGCGAGTGAGAGCATTCAAGCTCCTACGAACACATGTACTAACCAACTAAGCTACTGGGTTGCAAGTGCGATTGAGAGCATTCAAGCTCCTACGAACACATGTACTAACAAACTAAGCTACTGGGTTACCATGTTGACGCGCTAAGCTTTTTTAGCGCTTAAATAAAACAAGCAATTTTGCTTCGGTTTAATAGCTAACAATTTAATTTATGCAATATTAACGACGCTCCGCGGAGTACGTCGCACGACGACGATTGTTATTTGACTAACATTTTATTTATGTAATATTTGCGACGCTCCGCGGAGTACGTCGCACGACGACGAATTTTATGCGACTGACTCCGGAGTGAGTCGCACGATGACTAACTCCGGAATATCAAACAATAGTATTTATATGTTAATGTATAATGTATAAGTATAAAAAAAAACAAATTATTTTAAAGGGTTTCCAGAATATAAGTTTAAATTTAAGGCTCCCCTGAACAACAAGTTCTGCTAAGAAATTAATATTTTTGGAAATTGTGCTGTCCTTCACATGTACCTCCACGGAAAACAATTAATTAAGGTTAAGAAATACTGACACCTAATTTATCTTTAAAATTGCGTACTAAAGTTTTTACGTTGTGCTTTGAAAACATGTCCGCAGGTGTGCAATATCAAAATATTATTAAAAAATTATAAATTTTGAGGTTAATTAATATTTCATATTGTGCACATATGTACAGTAAATATATAAGTGTAAAAATAGATATATAATAATATGACTTTAAATTTCATTTAATATATCGAAATATGTATTAATCTTATCATCATGAAACTTTTACCTAATATATAATAATTTTATGTACTTATAAAGTGAGTTATAAAGTGAGATATAACGGTTTAAACCCCTTAAAAAATGCTGTCCAGCACATATACCTCGCCAGGCAAAAAATAAGTAGTAGTTAGTGCGTTGGGATTGTGACCCGCCATATAAAAAAGTTGATTCTACAAAAACAGATAGCATGTCTCTGATACCGACCCGAAAACACGATGACAACCTACGCAAACGTATAAAGGACCATGATTTACAGATATGCAGTTGGTTGATGTCGTCGAAAGATACAAGGCTGACATCACCGCAATACAGGAAATGCGATGGACAGAACAGAATTGCTCTAAACAGGCATCCTGTGACATTTACTACAGCTGTCATGCGATGAGGCATGAATTTGATTGTTGTAGTCGACAAAAGACTCCGCCACCTTGTTTCTAGGTTCACACCTGTGAACGAACGACTGGCAACAATTCGCATCAAGGCTAAATACTTCATCATCAGCCTTATTTGTGCGCACGCTCCGACGAAATAGAAGGACGATGAAACCAAAGAGACCTTCTATGAGCGCCTCGACGAAGACTGTGAGCGCTGCCCCCGACACGTCATCAAAATTGTGAGACAGCTAGACGTCAGTAAGCTGCACACACAACAGACCGAACAAGCCTATGCCGCTCGACTCTCACACCTGCTTGCCCAAGGCACTCCCCTCTCGATGATATCTGCGCGCAGTGGACACACGTCTCCCGCTCAATGCGTACGGCCGCCGAAGAGGTGCATGGATTCCAACGCCCACTACGGAACAAGTGGTATGACGAAGAGTGTCGCGCAGCCACCGCAGAGAAAAACGCTGCATACAGATAGGAGCGATACACATAGAAGAGAAAGCAGGAGAGACATCATTTCAGGCGAAAGAAAAGATAATTAGAATGACGCAAGTGTGAAGATATTGAGATGCATGACGACAGGAACATGGCTCGAAAATTTTTTCAGAAGATAAGACGCCTGACCGGAGGTTTAAAGACCGGACCCTCTTCCTGTCAGAACGATGGCGGGAATCTAGGAACAGATGTCCAGGGTACACTGAGATTATGGAGAGACCACTTCTCTGATCTTCTAGCAGGCGATGACGACAACTACTAGATTGAAAAGACAGCTTGACAACCCCAGTTGCTGACGACGGCGTTGACATACCGCCGCCTGACCGTGAGGAGGTCTGCACAGCCATCAACAGGCTGAAAAACAAAAAAAGCCGCAGGATGGGATGTTCATTCGAATACACGACAGACGACTGCAACAATGAGTAGGTAGAAACGGAACCCATTTCGTATTCTATACATTCACAGAGTCGATAAACAACATCCGATCGAATGACTTGGCGCCAGAATACTAGTGTTGACAACTCATTGGGTTTCTCGCTGAATCAGGTTAGTTTTGAAAATAAAAAAGCAAAAATTAAAGTTGGTAACTCTATGACTGAAACTCATCATGGGTTGCAAATAAGTATAAGTAACTCAACTGTTCAACTGTTGCGCGTAGTAAAAGGGAAGTAAAAGTCATTACCTTTCGAATGACATATGAAAAGTTTGTGCACAGGCCTCCTGGACTGGCCCGTGGCCACTTCATCATGTTCGAATTTTCATCCAAAAATAACAATTTTTCAAAAATTATTTAACTTCACGTACTTTCGAATTTTTCGGTCGTGGTTGACGTTTTTCTGGAAATGCCCATATGTATTTATTTTAAATACATTTTTATTTATTTTTATTACAGTAGTTTTTCGGTGTATAATAAACAAATGGACACTGTCCATTTGAGCAAATATATATTTTAAGTTGAGTTTCAATTCAGTTAATAAAGCCAAACGGCAAACAACGCGTATTCGTTTTCCTTTTTAAAAACACTTTATCATTTCCAATAAAGTTCACTGGCGCAGTCCGCAGGATTGTCCACAAGACTCTACAGTAGAGTTCTTATACAAACGCGACAAAATTTAAAAAAAACATGATAAATAAATCGTAAAATAAAAATAAATCACAAAAAGAAATACCACAGGTTGGAACACTCCGCCATTTTTCGTTTTTACGAAGTTTAATCGCAAGCAGTAGGAATGTTTTATACCAACTTGCCTTCATCCGTTAAATAAAAATGAGACGTAACCTGTGACCTGTGCGTGGTCTACCATACTACCAAAACGAAAAAAAAGTTCTAAAATCCAGAAGGATACAAGAAACACGACGATCCAAAAGAGGAATGCCCTAGGTTGTACTAATTCTTTTACGCTGGAAGAAGAAATACGATATTAGAATTGCTGAACAAACGAATGGATCGCAGCATGAACATTTATATCTACTGAATCTAACGTTGTCAGTGGGAAAACCCATCTCAAAATTTGTCAATACTGCTTATGAGAATATCATTTGTATTGAATATTCTACTATCTCTGATTTGGAACGAAAATTAGACAATTTACACAAAAAAAAAAAAAATCAGAAAAAATCACCAAGACGAGAAAAGGAACATAAGCAGTAAATAGTTAATAAAAATAAAAATTATTATTGTAATTGTTAGGATATCAAAATTAGTTTATGGAAAAAATTGTTATATTATTAGAAAACGTTGCTTTAAAAAATATGGCAATTACTCTTAATATCGATCCTTTAAAATTCCTCGAAAAATTACCAGAGTTCTTCGGAGACTTGAGGGATCTTCAACATTTTGTAGATTTGGTTGATAAAATACATCCAGTTTTAGTACGCTACGATACGATAGGTCAGGTCAAGATATTTTATCAGAAGTAATAAAATCAAAGTTAAAAGGTAAAGCAATAGAAATTATTGAGATAAATAATCATGTCGTATCATGGATAAGTATGAAATTAATTTTAATGAATCATTTTGGTGACCGATCAATTTTAGAAGAGTTGTTCGATAAGTTCAAAAGTATAACTTTTAAATCAAATTGTGTACATTTTTACAACGAAATCAAAACAGTGTTGAGAAGACTTAATTAAAAACAAACAAACAAAATTAAAAACAAAAATTGAAGCATCCAATGTCGAAATTGCAGAGCAATCCATCATAAATAATAAAACATCAGTACTTAATCTATTTAAAAGTAAAATTCCAGAACCTATGCGTTCAATCATATTTTGTAGAAACCCAATTGACCTAGAAACTGCAATACATGAAGCCGGTTATGCAAATTATAATCTATATAATAATGGGAATAATGTTGGAAGATATAATATAAACTATAATTATCTAAACAATCATTTGCCAAATTATTCAAATAATACAAATCAATATAACAGTGTAGGGCATTATTGAATAAATTTGTATTCAACTAAATGATAACAAATACTTTTTTTATTTGTATTTTTTATTTTTTGTTCAAATATCAAATTTTTATCTTTCATCTTTTTATTTGACGAGACAAATAAATTATTTGTTATTTGTTAATTAAAATAAATTTATTTGAAATGTAAAATGAAGCAATAAATAAAAACAAAATTTGAAAATTGTGTTCCAAATGATCGCCATGAGAATTCGTGGCATCATTATTGGAGTTAAATATACCAACAATAATAATAATTGTAATAGTTCACGCTCGGCTCAGAGCATTTCGTGGGCAGTGTGGTTTGCCATTGTCTGCCGAGAGGTAGAGCGGTATATAAAAATGATTTTTATGAAAAGATGTTAGTCCCAGCCATAATCGCTGCAAATATCCTTAAAAAGTGCGTGGTTTTTAATTCACATTTTAATAAAATCTTTGAAAACAAAATCATTTGTATATTTATTTGAACTTTTCAAATAACGAATAAAAAGATAACAAATAAATTAAATTTATTTGTTATTTGAAATACAAATAAATCAAAAATTATTTGTCACTCAAAATAACAAATAAATGAAAGTTATTTGATATCTTTTTATTTTTTATTTGAAATAATTTTTGCCCTACACTGCAATATAATAACAATCAAAGACGAACCCAATATAATTCAAATCAAAAATATAATCGAAATAACAATAATCAAAACAATGTTAAAATATATAATATTGACCAAAATAATTCAAACAAAAATTGCACAAACATTAATAATCCGAGCAATAGCCAACATCAATGGAAATCGGAAATTTTCGGTTAGCTCCCGAAAGGAATTGTGCTACATAGTAATTAATAATTGCAAATTTTTAATAGATACAGGGGAAACAAATTCCCTTGTAAACCCAAACGTTTTCATTAAAATCTTGTACACACTTTACGCAAACCTAAAGCAATAAAAGGAATAAACAATATATCTTTAATTAACAAAAAAGTTACTGTAAAAGGATTTGAAGAGTTTCATTTAAAGAATGAATATTTTGATTTTTGCATAGTAAATTTTAATGATGAGAGACTAACAGTTAATTATATATTAAAAAATATATAAATAACGAAACAAATACCTATAAATAAAAAACATTTTAAACTGTATTCAAGCAGTACAGAAGAAAATAAAACAGTTGAAATAAAAACAGTAGAACATTTTTATAATGTTCCTGTAGATAAAGACAACGGAAATGTCTTAATAAAAAATATTTATTTAAATGAAAAGGTATGTTTAGTCGAAGGCATATACGATGCCCAAGATTTTAAAACTATGATCAAAATAAAAAATCCAGATTCAATAAAATATGTATGCAATATTTACAAACCATTTAAAATGGTTGAAATTTTAGAAATTCCTAATTTTGATGATTATAATTGTATGGAGGATGAATGTATTAATAACGAATATATTAATGCGGAAAAAGTGAATAATTGCACTGACAATAAAATTATTAATAACGAATATATTAATACGACAGAATGAAATAATTACAATAAATATGGAAATATAAATAACGAATATATTTGTAGATCAGAGGGAGAGGTAGATTTGAATATAGATCATTTGAATTTAGAAGAAACTAAGAAATTAATGAATATAATTAAAGACTTTAATTTAAAGGAATTTTTATTGAAAATAAAATTCTAAGTTTTCCCAACTCTATAAAACACAAAATCATAGTAAAAGATTAAGAGTAAAATATACAGATACCCTTATATATATATATATATATATAAGGGTATCTGTATATTTTACTCTTAATCTTTTACTATGATTTTGTGTTTTATAGAGTTGGGAAAACTTAGAATTTTATTTTCAATAAAAATTCCTTTAAATTAAAGTCTTTAATTATATTCATTAATTTCTTAGTTTCTTCTAAATTCAAATGATCTATCCTCAAATCTACCTCTCCCTCTGATCTACAAATATATTCGTTATTTATATTTCCATATTTATTGTAATTATTTCATTCTGTCGTATTAATATATTCGTTATTAATAATTTTATTGTCAGTGCAATTATTCACTTTTTCCGCATTAATATATTCGTTATTAATACATTCATCCTCCATACAATTATAATCATCAAAATTAGGAATTTCTAAAATTTCAACCATTTTAAATGGTTTGTAAATATTGCATACATATTTTATTGAATCTGGATTTTTTATTTTGATCATAGTTTTAAAATCTTGGGCATCGTATATGCCTTCGACTAAACATACCTTTTCATTTAAATAAATATTTTTTATTAAGACATTTCCGTTGTCTTTATCTACAGGAACATTATAAAAATGTTCTACTGTTTTTATTTCAACTGTTTTATTTTCTTCTGTACTGCTTGAATACAGTTTAAAATGTTTTTTATTTATAGGTATTTGTTTCGTTATTTATATATTTTTTAATATATAATTAACTGTTAGTCTCTCATCATTAAAATTTACTATGCAAAAATCAAAATATTCATTCTTTAAATGAAACTCTTCAAATCCTTTTACAGTAACTTTTTTGTTAATTAAAGATATATTGTTTATTCCTTTTATTGCTTTAGGTTTGCGTAAAGTGTGTACAAGATTTTAATGAAAACGTTTGGGTTTACAAGGGAATTTGTTTCCCCTGTATCTATTAAAAATTTGCAATTATTAATTACTATGTAGCACAATTCCTTTCGGGAGCTAACCGAAAATTTCCGATTTCCATTGATGTTGGCTATTGCTCGGATTATTAATGTTTGTGCAATTTTTGTTTGAATTATTTTGGTCAATATTATATATTTTAACATTGTTTTGATTATTGTTATTTCGATTATATTTTTGATTTGAATTATATTGGGTTCGTCCTTGATTGTTATTATATTGCAGTGTAGGGCAAAAATTATTTCAAATAAAAAATAAAAAGATATCAAATAACTTTCATTTATTTGTTATTTTGAGTGACAAATAATTTTTGATTTATTTGTATTTCAAATAACAAATAAATTTAATTTATTTGTTATCTTTTTATTCGTTATTTGAAAAGTTCAAATAAATATACAAATGATTTTGTTTTCAAAGATTTTATTAAAATGTGAATTAAAAACCACGCACTTTTTAAGGATATTTGCAGCGATTATGGCTGGGACTAACATCTTTTCATAAAAATCATTTTTATATACCGCTCTACCTCTCGGCAGACAATGGCAAACCACACTGCCCACGAAATGCTCTGAGCCGAGCGTGAACTATTACAATTATTATTATTGTTGGTATATTTAACTCCAATAATGATGCCACGAATTCTCATGGCGATCATTTGGAACACAATTTTCAAATTTTGTTTTTATTTATTGCTTCATTTTACATTTCAAATAAATTTATTTTAATTAACAAATAACAAATAATTTATTTGTCTCGTCAAATAAAAAGATGAAAGATAAAAATTTGATATTTGAACAAAAAATAAAAAATACAAATAAAAAAAGTATTTGTTATCATTTAGTTGAATACAAATTTATTCAATAATGCCCTACACTGTTATATTGATTTGTATTATTTGAATAATTTGGCAAATGATTGTTTAGATAATTATAGTTTATATTATATCTTCCAACATTATTCCCATTATTATATAGATTATAATTTGCATAACCGGCTTCATGTATTGCAGTTTCTAGGTCAATTGGGTTTCTACAAAATATGATTGAACGCATAGGTTCTGGAATTTTACTTTTAAATAGATTAAGTACTGATGTTTTATTATTTATGATGGATTGCTCTGCAATTTCGACATTGGATGCTTCAATTTTTGTTTTTAATTTTGTTTGTTTGTTTTTAATTAAGTCTTCTCAACACTGTTTTGATTTCGTTGTAAAAATGTACACAATTTGATTTAAAAGTTATACTTTTGAACTTATCGAACAACTCTTCTAAAATTGATCGGTCACCAAAATGATTCATTAAAATTAATTTCATACTTATCCATGATACGACATGATTATTTATCTCAATAATTTCTATTGCTTTACCTTTTAACTTTGATTTTATTACTTCTGATAAAATATCTTGACCTGACCTATCGTATCGTAGCGTACTAAAACTGGATGTATTTTATCAACCAAATCTACAAAATGTTGAAGATCCCTCAAGTCTCCGAAGAACTCTGGTAATTTTTCGAGGAATTTTAAAGGATCGATATTAAGAGTAATTGCCATATTTTTTAAAGCAACGTTTTCTAATAATATAACAATTTTTTCCATAAACTAATTTTGATATCCTAACAATTACAATAATAATTTTTATTTTTATTAACTATTTACTGCTTATGTTCCTTTTCTCGTCTTGGTGATTTTTTCTGATTTTTTTTTTTTTTGTGTAAATTGTCTAATTTTCGTTCCAAATCAGAGATAGTAGAATATTCAATACAAATGATATTCTCATAAGCAGTATTGACAAATTTTGAGATGGGTTTTCCCACTGACAACGTTAGATTCAGTAGATATAAATGTTCATGCTGCGATCCATTCGTTTGTTCAGCAATTCTAATATCGTATTTCTTCTTCCAGCGTAAAAGAATTAGTACAACCTAGGGCATTCCTCTTTTGGATCGTCGTGTTTCTTGTATCCTTCTGGATTTTAGAACTTTTTTTTCGTTTTGGTAGTATGGTAGACCACGCACAGGTCACAGGTTACGTCTCATTTTTATTTAACGGATGAAGGCAAGTTGGTATAAAACCTTCCTACTGCTTGCGATTAAACTTCGTAAAAACGAAAAATGGCGGAGTGTTCCAACCTGTGGTATTTCTTTTTGTGATTTATTTTTATTTTACGATTTATTTATCATGTTTTTTTTTAAATTTTGTCGCGTTTGTATAAGAACTCTACTGTAGAGTCTTGTGGACAATCCTGCGGACTGCGCCAGTGAACTTTATTGGAAATGATAAAGTGTTTTTAAAAAGGAAAACGAATACGCGTTGTTTGCCGTTTGGCTTTATTAACTGAATTGAAACTCAACTTAAAATATATATTTGCTCAAATGGACAGTGTCCATTTGTTTATTATACACCGAAAAACTACTGTAATAAAAATAAATAAAAATGTATTTAAAATAAATACATATGGGCATTTCCAGAAAAACGTCAACCACGACCGAAAAATTCGAAAGTACGTGAAGTTAAATAATTTTTGAAAAATTGTTATTTTTGGATGAAAATTCGAACATGATGAAGTGGCCACGGGCCAGTCCAGGAGGCCTGTGCACAAACTTTTCATATGTCATTCGAAAGGTAATGACTTTTACTTCCCTTTTACTACGCGCAACAGTTGAACAGTTGAGTTACTTATACTTATTTGCAACCCATGATGAGTTTCAGTCATAGAGTTACCAACTTTAATTTTTGCTTTTTTATTTTCAAAACTAACCTGATTCAGCGAGAAACCCAATGAGTTGTCAACACTAGTATTCTGGCGCCAAGTCATTCGATCGGATGTTGTTTATCGACTCTGTGAATGTATAGAATACGAAATGGGTTCCGTTTCTACCTACTCATTGTTGCAGTCGTCTGTCGTGTATTCGAATAAACATCCCATCCTAAATAATA
Organism: Dryomyza anilis; assembly: GCA_951804985.1. NCBI lineage: Eukaryota > Metazoa > Arthropoda > Insecta > Diptera > Dryomyzidae > Dryomyza > Dryomyza anilis. The sequence goes on along the minus strand of OX638130.1, from coordinate 38,663,073 downwards.
AAACATCAGTACTTAATCTATTTAAAAGTAAAATTCCAGAACCTATGCGTTCAATCATATTTTGTAGAAACCCAATTGACCTAGAAACTGCAATACATGAAGCCGGTTATGCAAATTATAATCTATATAATAATGGGAATAATGTTGGAAGATATAATATAAACTATAATTATCTAAACAATCATTTGCCAAATTATTCAAATAATACAAATCAATATAACAGTGTAGGGCATTATTGAATAAATTTGTATTCAACTAAATGATAACAAATACTTTTTTTATTTGTATTTTTTATTTTTTGTTCAAATATCAAATTTTTATCTTTCATCTTTTTATTTGACGAGACAAATAAATTATTTGTTATTTGTTAATTAAAATAAATTTATTTGAAATGTAAAATGAAGCAATAAATAAAAACAAAATTTGAAAATTGTGTTCCAAATGATCGCCATGAGAATTCGTGGCATCATTATTGGAGTTAAATATACCAACAATAATAATAATTGTAATAGTTCACGCTCGGCTCAGAGCATTTCGTGGGCAGTGTGGTTTGCCATTGTCTGCCGAGAGGTAGAGCGGTATATAAAAATGATTTTTATGAAAAGATGTTAGTCCCAGCCATAATCGCTGCAAATATCCTTAAAAAGTGCGTGGTTTTTAATTCACATTTTAATAAAATCTTTGAAAACAAAATCATTTGTATATTTATTTGAACTTTTCAAATAACGAATAAAAAGATAACAAATAAATTAAATTTATTTGTTATTTGAAATACAAATAAATCAAAAATTATTTGTCACTCAAAATAACAAATAAATGAAAGTTATTTGATATCTTTTTATTTTTTATTTGAAATAATTTTTGCCCTACACTGCAATATAATAACAATCAAGGACGAACCCAATATAATTCAAATCAAAAATATAATCGAAATAACAATAATCAAAACAATGTTAAAATATATAATATTGACCAAAATAATTCAAACAAAAATTGCACAAACATTAATAATCCGAGCAATAGCCAACATCAATGGAAATCGGAAATTTTCGGTTAGCTCCCGAAAGGAATTGTGCTACATAGTAATTAATAATTGCAAATTTTTAATAGATACAGGGGAAACAAATTCCCTTGTAAACCCAAACGTTTTCATTAAAATCTTGTACACACTTTACGCAAACCTAAAGCAATAAAAGGAATAAACAATATATCTTTAATTAACAAAAAAGTTACTGTAAAAGGATTTGAAGAGTTTCATTTAAAGAATGAATATTTTGATTTTTGCATAGTAAAAGACAACGGAAATGTCTTAATAAAAAATATTTATTTAAATGAAAAGGTATGTTTAGTCGAAGGCATATACGATGCCCAAGATTTTAAAACTATGATCAAAATAAAAAATCCAGATTCAATAAAATATGTATGCAATATTTACAAACCATTTAAAATGGTTGAAATTTTAGAAATTCCTAATTTTGATGATTATAATTGTATGGAGGATGAATGTATTAATAACGAATATATTAATGCGGAAAAAGTGAATAATTGCACTGACAATAAAATTATTAATAACGAATATATTAATACGACAGAATGAAATAATTACAATAAATATGGAAATATAAATAACGAATATATTTGTAGATCAGAGGGAGAGGTAGATTTGAGGATAGATCATTTGAATTTAGAAGAAACTAAGAAATTAATGAATATAATTAAAGACTTTAATTTAAAGGAATTTTTATTGAAAATAAAATTCTAAGTTTTCCCAACTCTATAAAACACAAAATCATAGTAAAAGATTAAGAGTAAAATATACAGATACCCTTATATATATATATATATATATATATATATATATATATATATATATATATATATATATATATATATATATATATATATATATATATATATATATATATATATATATAAATTAGACAAATTCAGGAAATGTTAGAATAAGAAGTTATTAAAGCAAGTGCGAATCCATATAATAGACCAGTTTGGGTAGTACCGAAAAAAAATGCATCCGGCAACACTAAATGGCGATTAGTGATTTATTATCGGAAATTAAATGAAAAGACAGCAGATGATTCTTATCCAATACCAAATATATGTGAAATATTAGACAGAAGTAATTATTTTACAATAATTGACTTAAAAAGTGAATTTCACCAGATAGAGATGGAATCTAAAGATACTGAGAAAACTGTTTTTTTTCCTTAGATAACGGGCACTACCAGTTTTGTAGAATGCCATTTGGGTTAAAAAAACGCACCTAACATTTCAACGTTTAATGGATAACGTTTTAAAAGAGTATGTAGGCAAGATATGTATGGTGTACATGGATGATATTTATTTTAACGGTTTAGAAAAACATATTAAAAACTTAGAAGCGGTATTTAATAAATTAAAACCAGTTGGTAAGGTTAGATCACATGGGAAATTTTGTAGTAGGGATATTTTGATAATTGGTGTGATTAAGTTAGTTAGAATTATGTAAGTTATAATCGGTCTTAGCCGACCATAAATACCCTACACATATGTGATAATGTGTGTCCAAATTTATAATGGGCCATTTGAACTTGTTTCTCAACGGAAAATGGTATCTGTCGGGATAAACCTTCGACAGATGCTGCAATTTACTTCATAATTCATCACTAAACAACTCTTCAGTCACACGAAATGCTACGAATCCCCTCTTCGACGGACCCCCGACTTCTTTTTACTGTTTTATCGCGACAATACAGAATTATTTTTACAATCTTTTATTTTTAATATCATTTTTATTGTAGTTTTTTCGTTTGAACTTGTAAAAATTGTGAACATTATTTGACATTTATTTTATGACAAATAAAACTTAATTTGGGTTAGAAACATAGCGGCATAAACTGCTAAGACTAAAATTTTATGTTAGGAATAGTTGTTCTCAGTTTAACCTGGGCTAAACTCGTACGGCTTAAACGAAGTCAATTTTTAAGAAAGGAAGTTGAATTTCTTGGACATGTTGTGACCGAAAACGGTGTCAGTCCTAATTTAAAGAAAATCGAAATTATTAAAAACATTAAAAAAACCCAAAAATACTACAAAAATTAAGAGATTTTTATTACAGGATATTTATAAGAGGCTATGCAGATATAGCAAAACCAATGACAATATATTTAAAGAAAAATGCTATTATAAATCCAAATAATGAAAAATATGTGGAATGTTTTAATTGTTTAAAAGAAAAATTGATAAATGCACCTATTCTAATATTTCCAGAATTTAACAAAGAATTTGAAATAACTACAGATGCAAGCATTATGCCATAGGCGTTGTTTTATCATAAGACAATAAACCGAAATTAATTAAAATGTGAATTCATAGATAAAAACCTAAATTTAGTTGAAACCAGAAATCATGAAAACAATATAATTGAAAATATAGAGACATCCCAAGAATCTCAAATTGAAACAATAATACAAACAGGGCTCGGGTGGAACCGGAACTGGAACCGTTTCATTTTTATAGAACCGGAACTGGAACCGGAACCGTTTTTTAATTTTTTTTGGAACCGGAACTGAAACTAGAATCGTTATTTTACTTTTTTATAAAACCGGAACTGGAACAGAAAACCAGAACCGGAACTGGAACCATTACTAAATTAATTAGATCAGAAATTAATATATCAACAAAATAATAATAAAATCAATTTGGACAATTAATTTGGAAACAAAAACAAATATTAATTAAGTTACACATGTGTATGGCATTTTAAAAAATGTTGAGCTTTGCTAATTTTCTTTATACATTTTGATTGTCATACAATATATGTTTTATATGTTATATATAAGATGTATATTAATTAATCTTGACGCTTTACTTACGTTTAAGATCGTGTCCCCGCGAGGAAACATAAATACGACTATGATACCATGCAACTTTATAAATGGTCAATTCCCATATAATGCTTATATATATATGCTTTTTTTTATATCATTATTTTTTGTTAGTTTAAAACATACATGTAGGACGTTTGAATACAAACACAACTTATTTTCTATTTTGTATAAAATTTTATTAAGATACTTATCATGTATCTTTATACCCTACACTAAGAGTGAAAGGGTATATTCAGTTTGGTCTGCCGTTTGTAACACCCAGAAGGAAGCATCTCCGGTATTGAAAAGTATATATATATTCTTGATCAGCATGACCTCCTGAGTGGATTTAGCGATGTCCGTCTGTCCGTCTGTCTGTTGAAATCCCTACTACTTTAACAATTGAAGAGTTAGATTAATGAAACTTATAATTTAGATTACTTATATACCTACGCTGTATATGGCGAGATCGGTCAATTGGTTCCTGTTATCTGACCATTTATATTCAAAAATACCTCATATTAAATTTACATCTACAGATCAATTTTACTGTATACGTGCTTAGGTAAACTTGTTTGGTCAAATATATATTGAAATCATGCTCAAATACATGAAAATATTTTTTTCCGCCGATACGACTTGTGGTTACAAAAAAAAAAAATTGTAAATATGGGTATCAAATAAATGGAAATTCTTCAGCGATTGAAAGTTTGTAATTATTTTCAGGATTCGTACCACACATATGTGTAGGGTATTTATAGTCGGCTTAGACCGACTATAATTTTGATAATCCTAACTATCATAATAACACCAAATTGAAAATTTCACATGTGATCTAACCTTCCCAACTGGTTTTATTATCGTCTCGTTTTCAGTCCATTCGTCTAAAATTGGTGTAACGTATTTAAAACGTTTCGTTTCGCTCTTTGATTTGAACGTTTGTTCAATATTTTTGTTTTGCCAACTATTTTTTGATATTAAAAAAAAATAATTTTGCCATCGCGTACGATTTATATGAAACAACTCATAAAACAAGCGTACTCAACAATTCGTTTAATACACGAATTAATCGTTGTTACCGGGAAATAAATGATCAGGGGGGTTAATATAATAAATTGTCGCCCGTTCGAGCTTCATGACTACCGTGTGAAACTGTCTCCTAATATTCTAAAAATTATGTCACCTAAATTCCTTCTTTAAAGGTCACTAAGTTTTGTCTAATTTCAAAAGTGTCGCCTGTCCATGATTCTCTGTCCGTCTTACACCATCCCTATACTTATTTTGGTGTAGTTAAAGATAAAATGTCAGTATTTAATATATATTATTTTTATCATTTCAGATATGTCCAAATCTTTGTAACCACACCATCTGGAAAGATAATTTTTTAGCTAATAACTTAAAATTGTGTTGTTTCAAATATTGGTGTTAAATAAACACGAAATGTAGTTAAAATACATCAAGATGTAGATATGTATCTTCATATTTCGGACGTATTACAAAAGACAAAATGTAGTTATTTTCAATACAAATGTATTGCAATAAAAATTGTATATAAATGCAGTAAAATTATGTAGTTAAATGCATACAAAATAACTATATCAATGAAGGAAAAATGAATACATGTGTGTAAGGACGTGAATCAAATACATATGTACCATTTTAAAGACTTTTTCTTCCTTTTAATATAGTTTTTTTTTCGTTGTATATATACTAGCAGGACATGTGCACAGCTTCACCGGTGCGAAGGTTTTGTATATATTTTTTGATTTGATTTATATTAGTACAATAAAAAGTGATTATTTTACAGTTCAACAAAATTAAAATTACGTAGATAATCAAATGGTCAGCTTGTAAAAAAGTAAAAATTTAAAAATTTTAAATTAAGAATAATGCAAAAATTGTACTTATAATTTAACATATGTGTGAATTCTTATAAATAGTAGATTTAAGATGTTAATAGATTATTGTTCTGAAAAATGTTTTAGTATATAATACCTAAATCTACATGTTATGTTTATATTTTAAATATTAAGTGGTAATGAATTCCAGAGTTGGATTGCGTTAATGAAAAATATTCTTTGCAAAATAAAATTGAGGCTTCTATTTGAAACGCTAAGACGTAGCTTATCAGAAAGATATAATGGAGTTTTGGAATATAACAACTTTTGTAGAAATATGCAGTTTCTTATATTCAGAAAGTTTGTAATGCTACAAACTTACATTTTTATACCCTACACTAAGAGTGAAAGGGTATATTCAGTTTGGTACGCCGTTTGTAACACCCAGAAGGAAGCATCTCCGGTATGGAAAAGTATTCTTGATCAGCATGACCTCCTGAGTCGATTTAGCGATGTCCGTCTGTCCGTCTGTCTGTCCGTCTGTCTGTTGAAATCCCTACTACTTTTAAAATTGAAGAGCTAGATAAATGAAACTTATAACTTAGATTACTAATATACCTACGCTGTATATGCGAAAATCCGACCACTTATGTCCAAATACCTCATATAAAATGTACATATAAATATCAATTTTTATGTATACGTGCTTAGGAAAACTTTTTTGGTCAAATATATATTGACATCATGCTCAAATACATGATAATAAAGTTTTCCGGAGAAAAGACTTGTGGTTCACAAAAAAAAAATCGAAATTCGGTACACCTACCCATTTGTAAATATGGGTATCAAATGAATGGAAATTCTTCAGCGATTGAATGTTTGTAGTTATTTTCAGGATTCGTATACCCTGATGACCTATATATCACTTTGAATGGTAACCACACATATGTGTAGGGTATTTATAGTCGGCTTAGACCGACTATAATTTTGATAATCCTACTATCATAATTACACCTACTTTAAAATTTCCCATGTGATCTAACCTTCCCAACTGGTTTTAAGTTTACTTACATCTTCGACATGTGAAAAAGTCTCAAGGGAAAACATATCGCGTCACATTATTAAAACCCCCCCTTAGGAAGTCAGGAGTAATAGCATTTAAAAATATTTGGTTGCATGGGACGTGCCACTCCCCTTTGTCCAATCTATCCGTAGTGACTATATCCTCATATTAAAATACAATTCCCATTGGTTGTGCACGAAATAAAAAATAATTTAAGAACCGGAACCCTTGTTTTATTTTTTTATAGAACCGGAACTGGAACTGCAGAGAATAGAATTTCGGTTCCTAGCCCTGAATACAAACAAAAACACCGAACAATTTATATAAAAAAACAAATCATATTAGAAATTATACAATCAGGATCAATGAGTATAAGAAATATTAATGTTTTTGATAAAAATATGATAGTAATAAAAGCGAAAGAATTTGATGAAACCACTATTAAATTATTAATTAAAAACCATTTTACGCTAAAATCTATGAACGCAATATTTACAGACGACATACATTATTCAAAACTAATGCAATTTACTTCGATCATTTTAGGAATTATAAAGTTATTCGATGTAATCGACTATTGAGCGATATCACTAACTCAGAAGAATTACAGAAAATAATTGAACAAAAACACTTAAAAAACAACCGTAGAGGAATAAATGAAATTTATGAAGAAATAAAGATGGAATATTATTGGACGAATTTAAAATTACAAATTAATGAATTCATGAATAATTGCGAATTGTGTATTTTAGAAAAATATGACAGAAATCCTATTGAAATATCTTATAAAATAATGGACACTCCAAAAAAACCAAATCAGATTACACATTTAGATGTTTTTTTATTCAATTGAGAAGGGGTTTAAACCTGAAGAGACGCGCAGCAAGGCGTTAGAGCATCGACAAAGCAATCAGGGCACTCCACCAATGGATGAAGCCCGGAAAAGAGCCAGTGAGGTCATATCGCCAAAAGAAAGCCCGAACGGAAGAACCCTCAAACGCCAATGCAGGTGGTAAATGCCCTGCAAAAGTAGCATACAGCAAAGCACCTAAACCGTGCACAAGCTATGCTGATGCAGTGAAATCGGTCAGGGTGGCTGTGACGGCGAAGGACTATCCCGATCTTGTACTCACCAATGAGGATCTCTCAACTCTGGAGGAGGCGATCGTGGATGAAATGGATCTCGGATGGAAGTGCAAACTGAAATTCGAGGGCACATCCTTCAAGCCAGGTATGCTGCTTGTAGAGTGCTCTAACCAGGATACTGCAGACTGGCTTAAGCAGGCAGCTAGAAAGTTGAATACGTGGAAGGGTGTAGATTTGATGGCATGTCTAGGTGATGATATCCCACATATGCACATCATCAATATCTACTTCCCTTAAGCGTAGGCAAAGAGACCGGCAAGATAATAAACCTTCTAAACAACCAAAATGATGGATTGAAGACCGGCGTATGGAAGGTATACCAGGTGAAGGAAGATGCCAACGGTCAACTACTCCAGATTGGAATAGATGGCCAGTCAATGGAGGCGATCGAGATGGCAGGGCGCGTGCTGAAGTATAGATTCAGCAACGTGAGTGTGCACGTCCCTAAAGGCAGAGACGGAAAGGAGGCTGCGGCAAAGACCAATCTTCCTGATGAAGAAGCTCCGTCGACCTTAGCAGCAGCACGTTTAAAACTGCAACAGGGCGAACAGATGGAGAAAGAAGAAGGTGCCGCTAGCATCGGACTACTACAATCGAAGAGCGAACTGTCGGAAATCGACATAACTCCCCTGAATGTGGGCGATGATAGCGACATGACTCTAACAGAGGACGAAGCGACTCTGTTAGAAGAAGAATTAACCTGCATCATGCGAAGGCAGCGTCGGTTATAATCGCGCAGGTAGCAACAAGGCAAAAATTGGGGATGGCGCTGATACAAGAACCCTGGGTCCTCAGGGGCCAGATCAAAGGTCTGGCGAGTAAGGATACGAAGGTAATTTGGGATATAAGAGAAGAAAATCCCCGGTCTTGTATCTTATTAAGAAACGATATTAACTATCTTTGTCTTTCAGAATTCCTAACGCGGGATCTAGTAGTCATTCAGGTCTCTCTGATGATAAGAGATAACCACCACGAAGTAGTAGTAGCAGCTGGGTATTTCGCTTGAGAAGAGTCCACAGCGCCACCAACAGAAGTGCAACGCCTAGTAGATCACTGCAGACGCAAAAATCTCCCATTGCTTATCGAGAGTGACGAGAATGCTCATAACGAACAATGGGGAAGTACGGATTCGGAGCCTGGGAACAATAAACGATGCATATACATCAGGCTGTGTACAGAAAAGGGTATCCAGAAAGCGGGAAACTACGTGGTGGAGAAGTAAACTGGCCAAACTTAGTGTACGGAAGCTCTTTAACAAGGCGAAATGCACTGGGAACTGGCAAGCATATACTACCTTACTGACCACATATAACAAAGAAGGAAAAGCTTCCAAAACTTTTGCGAGAACATTGCAAGTACATCACCTGCGGCAAGACTGTATATGGCAATGGCAAAAGTAAAAACAGAAACATCGCTCACATTAAAAAGAAAAGATCGCAGCTATACCGAGAATGAGGAGCAAAACATGTTACTTTTGCTCAAAACTCAGGCAACGCTAAGTCAGCTGTTTTGCCAAATGTCAAACAGTGTTGTTGGATAAAATTGCGTTGTGTTGTGAAAATAAATATTGAAGTTAAAATTATGATAAACTGCAATTAAAATTATATAAAAAGACTCTTAATTGTAGTTTTTCATTTAAGAAAATGTTGTGATTCATATTTCAAGAGTTAAAAAAAAATTAAGATATACCCCAGCCGGTGAAGTTTTTGCAGTGGTTGAATATATCTGTAATTTATTTGTGCAGAAATATGTAAATAGCTTTTATTTAAATAATTTTGGTGCTATCCATTGATATTTGTTAACATATTATAAATAAAAGTATAGTTAATTAAAGTGTGTTTTGTTTTTAATTAATTCTTTTCCCCGATGAAAAAGTGGCGGAATTTTTTCGGCGAAACAACGGGTAATTTTTCCTCCAAAATGTTTTTCATGATACGTAGTTTTTTTAGGGAAACATTTTTTCCCTTTTCGAATATTGTTCACGATACATATTTTACACCAAGTGTAAAAATTCCCTGAGGAATTTTATTCACGATAAGGCTGAATGAAAGAGGTATTAGAGTCAGGGATACTAGTCTTCTAGCCAAACATTTCTCAATCCCAACCTTGAAGGACCACAGGATTAAAAGATTCAATTTCGTGAAGAAATTCACGACCAAACTCAGCAACAAAAAGCGATTTAAGAACATATCTGATACATATGACATAAAAAAGCATATGATCACATGGTTTACAGATGGGTCACTAACTGATGAGGAAACTGGAGCAGGAGTACTCGGACCCCGAACCAAATACTTAGAATCCATGGGAAAAATGACCAGCATCTTTCAAGCGGAAATATACGCTATTGACAGATTCATTCAGTTCAATCTCGACAGAAATTACCACAATAAGAACATAGCAGTCCTATCAGACAACAAGGCCGCCATTATGGCATTAGAATCTTATGAGATTACCTCTAGTACGGGAATGCTTAGGTAAAATAAACAAACTAGGAATGACAAACAAGGTCACCATACTTTGGGTCCCTGGCTACAAGGGAATAGAGGGTAATGAAGAAGCTGATCAGCTAGCCAGGAAAGGTGCCGCGACAAAGCTCATAGGCCCAGAACCTTTCTGTGGGATTTGCGACAGTATGATCAAAAAGATACTGCGAGAAGAAAAATCAACAACAAGAGAAGCATTATGGTTGGGGCTACCAAAGCTACGACAATCAAAGAAACTTATTGGTACATATTGCCTCAAAAGATTCAAAGAATGTATTAAGTTAACAAAGAACAACTTAAGAATCTTGACTGGATTTCTCACAGGACACTGCAGACTGGGAGAGCATCTCACAAGAATGGGTATACAATCCGACAGTACATGTAGATACTGTCTGGAGGAGGACGAAAACCCAGAGCATATTCTAGGAACTTGTCCAGCCCTTATGCGCACAAGGAAGAAAATTCTTGGATTCACTCAACCAATCCATACTGATATCAGGAAAATGAAGCCAATCGAAATAATTAGGTTTCTTACTGAGTTAGGCTTGGCTGATGTCCTCTAGAAGGATATAGTACAACCAGCAAATCAGGATACCACTGAATGAACTAGGGAGGGCCCACAGCTGATAACTCTGTCTGCTATGGCTCCAACCCAATAGAATAATAATAATATTCTATAAGGAAATCAATGTTTGTAACTATGATAGATAAATATAGTAAAGTCGCTCTTTTGGTAAAAATACAAAATCGCACAGAAAAAGAGTTTAGAAAGAGTTTAGAAAAGATTTATTAGTACTTATGGAAATATCGAGAAAATAGTAACAGATAACGAATTAGGAATGAAATCTAATTTAATAAAAGAATTTTTAAGAGAGAAAAACATAACTCTACATTTTACTTCAAGTTCTAATCATGGTAATTCTGATATTGAACGACTTCATAATAACATTAATGAACATTTGCGTATTTTAAAACACTCAAAAGAACATTTTAGCATTGAAGAACACATAATACTTATTAATGGGTATAGAGTTCAGGGAAAAATTAATGAAAATTAGTATGATGAAATTTATAATACTGTACTTGAAAACTAGAAATATAGAACGTTTAAACAAAGATAGAATAGACGAAGATGGTGTCAACTACATAAAATCAAAAATCATTCTAAATACAGAAAAATAGTAGGTGATGTAATCGATGATAATCATATTAAAGATCAAATGTCCGGACATAAATATTATAAGAACACATGTAAAGAAAAAGAAAACATTTCAAAACTATGACAAACTATATTACTCATTATTAATATAACTGATCAAAAAACCGCAAAAATTACATCGAAAAAAACATTTTAACACTAAAAACATTTTTACCAGAAAATAAAATACAAAATAATTTATTTATAACAATAAATAACAGTTACAAAAATGTATTAACCAAATTTAAAATATTAACTCCAATAAAAAGAAATAAAAGAAACATAGTAAGAAAGAACTTTAAAATTTATAACCGGAACCATGGATGATGAAGACGAAAGAAATATTGGAAACATTAAATAATTTAAAAATTAATAATAAAAATTTGAAGAAAATAATAAACAAATAAAAATAAATGATCAATTTTCAAATCAAATAAAACATTGAACTAAACATATTAGAAAAAAGCATTATATATATCATAATATATATCATTTTATATTATATATAATATTTCATAAATAATTATATTAATGATCTAACAATAAATGAATATAATGATACAAATAGATGATATAAATTCTTTAACCATTTATATAGATGACTTAGAACAAATAATTTTGTCTAGTAGATTAGGTATATTAACAAGGAACATTTTATTAGAAGAGGAATTAACTTTAGTAAAGGATACATTCAGTTTTGGGTATATCAAAGTTGCAGTTGCAATCCAAAATGAAGAAATTATCATAATTCTCCTAATTCCAATATTTTCCAATATCAAGTTCGAAAAGATATTATTAGAACCGATCCTAAATAAATTAAATTAAAAAGGGTCCATTTAGATTATTTACATATTATGTTAGATAAAGAAAATAAAATATATGAGTCGAATGTTAGCGACAATAAAAAAAAAAATTTAAAACAAATTCATGATGATTGTAATGGACATATTTTTAAGTCAATAGAAGCCAGTTGCAGTTGCAATCCAAAATGAAGAAATTATCATAATTCTCCTAATTCCAATATTTTCCAATATCAAGTTCGAAAAGATATTATTAGAACCGATCCTAAATAAATTAAATTAAAAAGGGTCCATTTAGATTATTTACATATTATGTTAGATAAAGAAAATAAAATATATGAGTCGAATGTTAGCGACAATAAAAAAAAAAATTTAAAACAAATTCATGATGATTGTAATGGACATATTTTTAAGTCAATAGAAGCCAACTGTTAAATGCAGAAAGAATACTTGCAAAATTTTAAAGCAGTTGTAAAAGGTTTAATTTTAACAAAAAAAATTGATAATTGTTCAAAAAATGTAATTAAGTTAGAAGGTCATAAATTAATAAAATTTGAAAATTGTTACATTATTATACAAAACGTAGTATTGGAAAATTATGTTAAAAGGGTTCAAGACAAATTAATTAATAATTTCACTATTAAAGATATACATTTTGATAACATTAAAAACCGACAAACAATTGTCGTATTAACTAACAATAATAAAAAACACAATTTTATACACTACTTAATAAGTTTAATTATTTTATTAATTATAATGATATATATTATATATAAAAAATATTGTAAAATTTCGTCGGAGCCTCAGATTAAGGGAGTGATATATAAGAAGACCACCGACTACACAGACTTGGACAATCTTCAAGAAGATGACAATAAATAATTCATTTGCAATTGATGATTCCCAATCATTAAATGCATTTGTGCATCTTAAAGAAGTTTATATTGAGTCTCAATATAATAAAATATATTTAATAATTTTACTGGCAACGCTCCCACGACGTTGTCATATAATAAACAAATGGACACTGTCCATTTGAGCAAATAATTACTTTAAGTTTCAGTTCAGTTAATAAAGCCAAACGGCAAACAACGCGTGTTCGTTTTGCTTACAAGACAGTCGAAATCATTGCATTAAATTGAAAAAAAAGTGTATGAGGATTGCAAATTTGTGTAGCGGAAATTTTGTTTTCCTATAAGTGAAAATGCTCACTGTTATTGTGAATGAAATCAAAAATCGGAATAATATGGAATAAAAAAGAAAACTTCTACAGAAATTTACAATTTTTTCCGAAATACTTACAATTAAAACTTTTGCTTGCAATTCGAATATTAAAATACTATGTTTACTTTTTTCAAGTAAATTTTAAATATTTTTTTGAAGAGTATTTATACAACTTTATTTTTACAAAAAAATTGGAGAAATCACTACCATAACAAACTTATATACCTTGAAATTAAACAAATTATTATCATGCGACAATGTGCATTGGAATCCCCCATTACAATGGGGGATTCCACATTTTGTTTACATTTTATTAAGTTTTCTTGTTTTTGGAAAATAAGAAAATAAAACTTTTGTTTAGCTAAATAGTGAAAATCTCACACTGTCACACAAAGTTTAGACCCGTATACGTAAAAGGACGTCGTTTAAACTAAGTTTAAACGAAGTTTAAACACTTTTCACTATTTTCTGTCCCTGGGTTGTATCACAAAAATTTATTAATTTTTCTATTTTACCATTATAATGAACATATTTTTTATGAAATATTTACAGCTAACGGTCATTTATCATCATATTGTTACGAAAATTCAGTCTACCGAGAACTGTTCTACAAGTTCGTATCTATAGATTGTGTACGAATTAAAAGCACTCTTATGTTTGGTTTAAATTACAACAATTAACATTACTAATTCAATTTAACTAACTAAAAACTTTACTAATTATAAATTCTAACAACTGTTCATTGTCCACAATTTAACTTGACATTGAGATGCATTCGACCACTTTCCAATCACTACTTTATTTTATAAAGCTATTTTAAATATGCGAAGAGTAATAATAAACAACGCAGGTAGGAATTCCCAAGACTCAAAAAAAGTGTCAGTCTTGTAACAGTCTTGACTATCAAGGCTCGGTAATCAAGAATAGACACAAGGCTGACACAGTGGTAACTCCCAGTCTCTGACATATCAAGGCTTAGCACAAGCCAGACACTCCCTGTCACTGTACAAGCCTTGATATCTCACGCTGGGTACAAGGTTGACACAGTTGTTACTCCCAGTCTCTGCACACACAATCATATCCTAGGATTGTCACAAGGTTGACACAGTTATCCATAGCGAGCGGATTTATATACAAAATAATATTTAGAAAATATGCAAAATATTAGTGTTTTGTTTGTGCTCGAGTTCCGGTTAAATAATGAAAATACTCTTTTTGTATTTAATTATTACATATATATTTCGACGTCCATCGGACGTCATCTTCAGGGAAAACTATAAAAGAACATACACTTGTTAACAATGACATATTTACATTTTTAACATATTTACATTACAAACATATATTTATATTTTATTACAAAAAACTTACAATGTTGTCGAATATTTAAACATTTTACAACTGTATGATCGTCTACTGATTTTGAGTCTTCTCTCCGATGTTTGATTGATTATGTGTAATATTTCTAATGAGTAGCGTCTGATGTTGTTTGTCTCTTTTTGTAAAATTTGCACTCTCTCGAAGTCTGGTTTGTGTTGCTCATTGGTACAGTAGGCGCTTAGCGCTGTTTTTTGTTCAATTGTTTCGGTAGTCAATTTATATTGAGATTTGTGCGATGTCCTTAATTGTGTTTTAGTAGTAGTGTTGCTCGTCTTTAATGCTATTTGATATTTGCCTTTGTTGTATATATCTGCACCAATGAATCTTTCTAATAGTCCCGGTATAAATGTCATTGATTTGTATATTTTTATTCAACAAAGACAAATATCAGGCATGATATATAGGATAAAATGAATATGTTGACGGATCCAGCGTATGCAACACAGTATATGTTGGTACTACTAAAACATAATTAAGGACAAGAATATCATCGCACTTGGGCTTGGCACAAGCCTGACACAGTTATCACTCCCTGTCACTGTACAAGCCTTGATATCTCACGCTGGGTACAAGGGTGACACAGTTGTTACACCCAGTTTCTGCACAAACAATCATATCTCAGGCTTGGCACAAGATTGACACAGTTATCACTAGCGAGCGGATTTATATCCAAATAATATTTCGAAAATATGCAAAATATATGCAAATTGTATGCAAATTTTATGCAAAAAATATGCAGGTATTTATATTAAAATATAAGTAAAAATATTGATAACATATATTTGTTCCTCGTAATTAAATAAAAAAAAATATTTTCTTTAACCTTCAACACATATTATAAATGAAAAATAACATTTACCAATAAAATAAAATATATTTATTATTACAGTCATAATCAATGTATATTCTAAATCTTGACTGAAAATCTTTATCTTAATATGTATTTATGTGCAAAAACCGATCGGTCAACATCGCAAGACATTATCGGCACGAAATGATGGATTCAAGGAACAGGCACTCATGGTGATGTTTACCACAAATCCTTGGGAATAAATTCACACTATATTGAATAAGTCTGTCTGAAAAAAATATTCTTATTTGGATAAAATCGAACTATATTCGAAATGTGTTTAAGCATTAATACTCAGAAAAATACTGTATATTCTGTATATATACTACACTCTACACTCAGAAAAAGTCAATAAAATCCTATTAAAAATGGTCAATGGAACCATTATTAATTTAATAGTATACCAAAAATAAATATTATCATATTGACCAAAAAAAGATCGATATATTTTGTAGTATTCAATGGTATTTACTGACTAAAATAATAATTTATCCTACTGACCAATTTCAATAGTAAATGCTATTAATTATATGATATTTTTCTGAGTGTAGTTATGTACGAATCGGACAATGAAACAGAAATAAATAAAATGGACGATACCCAAAGTGCAATGTGTATCGGTTCCTCATAGGATTGTTCCGAATCGGAGTATCCCGAATTGGAGTGTTCCGAATCGGATCTTAATTCATGTGTGAGTGTCGATACTACTAGTTATATGGATGCAAAAATATCTAATAAGTCAATTCCAATCCAAACTGAAGATGTGTTTCAACCATATATGAGTCAGAGATAGATACACACATCACTATAGCAACATTGGAAGTGTAAATCTGCGTGTAGTGACGGAAATGCTAGAAATTTCGAGGAGTGAAGTTTATGAGTACATTCCATCTACCGCTCACAAATTACTGGCATACAAATATACGATTAAAATAAAGCCCATTGTTAGCAAACGAAACACCGTGGGAGAATTTATTTATTTGGGCATACAAAATGGTTTGTCGATGTTTTAATTCATATTGACGGAATGAGTTTGTTCAAAAAATCAAAAGGACAACTATGGCCTATTCTTTTAAATGTATTCAATAATTCTGTTAATAATATTCCATTGGATATTATGCATTGTTTGTTTTTAAATGTCATGAAATCTTTACTCGAAAAGTGGCTTCTACCTTCTAGCAAACACCGACTAAAATTAAAAAAAATAAAACTACTTCACAAGTTAATTCAAGCTGTAACACCCTACGTTCCAGTGGAATTTCAAAGAAAACGATTTAACACTGATTAAGTTTCGCATTGGAAAGCTCTACTTTATCTTGGAGGTATATTGTTGAAATTCGTGATACCAAAAAATTATTATCGTCACTTCTTTCTCCTCCATGTTGCATGTCGCAAATTATGTAGTAGCAGAATAACGAACAATTATGAAAATTCTTTATATTAATGCCAACTTTTTTTTTGGGACGATTTGCAAGATATGAACTTTCACTTTTTTAATTCATTTGGCAGAGGACGTTAAACATTTTGAAGTACCATTGATATTTTTCTAGAAGGTTATTTTGAAGAGACGAAATGTTTTTACAACACCATGTCCATCCGAAGAGGTTGGAGTAGTCGAAATATCAACATTTTCAAATACATTGCAAAACATTAACTGAGCTGTTATTGCGAAAAAGTGTGTTTATATAAAAATTGACGAACGCCAGCATGCTGTAAATCTGCTCCACTGAGAAATTTCTGTCAAATAAAACATTATTTTCAGGTTTTTTTTTTCATTTTGACATTTTCAAATATAATAATAATAGTTTGGCACTACAGTCTTATAGAACTTAGGCCGAGCTCTCTCATCACTTTGAGCTGTGCGTGTTATATTTGTACTCAAAGTGGAGGAATCCGAACGGCGGGTGAGAGCTTTTAATAGGCAATGTTTTACTCTCGTAGGTTTGCCATTTACTGCCGAGAGGTAGCGCGGTATAGAAAAATGTTTATATGAAAACATGTTGTTAGCCCCAGTCCAGGCTTGAACCGGGGACCTTTCGGCTCGCAGTCCAACTCAGTAACCACTGAGCTACCGCAGCTACATTTTCAAATATACAATATTGTTTATATTATAAAAATTATTTTTAAAATGTCAAAAAAAAAATTGCTCGAAAAACGGCAAGAAATATTTTGAAAACATCTCAACCGCTACAAAGAGATGATGGCCAACATTCTCATGAACGTGCATTACCGGCACAAATAGATTGCGACGCCGAGATTTCTCAAAAATTTCATGAATAACTGCTCAATAACAACAATATTGCCAAACACAATATGTTTGGCAATATTGTTGTTATTGAGCAGTTATTCATGAAATTTTTGAGAAATCTCGGCGAAACTACCATTTAATGCTACACGAACATATGGCCCAAAACGCTGACTATCACTTGACATTTATACATTTATACGCATTTTGCAACATATATCGCTCCGAAAACATATGAAATCAAATACTTTTAATATTTTTTATAAATGTATCTAGAAGTACACTTCTGTGGTAAGATTTTATATATATATAAAATTTTTTGTATGTCTTGTTATTTAGGAGTTATGAATGTTTAAAATTGTTTGCTACGTTTCTTCATTTTGGAAGTAGGTTTTAAAGTGGCCTTGCATAGTCTTAAAAGTCTGCTCTTCTGGTGGACTATTTTCAACTTGAAGTGCATAATTTCTAAGCCCTAGAATATAAGTAACATATTACATTTTAATTATGTCAAGTTTGTTTTAGTTCCATATTAGCAAAAATGTTGTGTTTGCTACGTTACACGAAATATCCATTACGCTTCCTGTCCGATCTACCAAAAAGTAAAAATAATCATAATAAATGGATTTAATTGTTTATTTTAACAAAAGACCACATGAAGTCAGTGGTCTTACGATTGGACTCTCAAAAAGTTCGAATGTACTTAATATTTTTTTTATAACAAGTGGGGAATGTTAAGTACTATGCGCAGGACTTAAAGTCGGTCGGACCCGACTAATGAATACCCTACACCTTGGTGGGATTAGTAATGTGGCATATTTATTTGAATACCTAACTTTTATAGTTAATAATTATGATGATCGCTCTCACATATATTACTAAATGTGGGCATTTTTGTAACATATATTTTTATGTGAATTATAAGAATTATTTTTCAATTTTATAAATATATCTTGAATACTTTTCGAATTATTGGTTCCTTAGCTCATTTCCGTACTCAGAATCATTTTTTCGCATTCTGACCAGTAATTCTCAAGTTATCGGACAGACAGACGAACATGGTTAAACGGACTCGGGTCGTGATGCTGATCAAGAACATATGTACTTTTCAATACCGACCACGCTTTCTAAGGAGCGTTACAATATCTGCACAAACTTACTAAACCCTGTACCTCATAAGTGTAGGGTATAATTATTTACAAAGTGGAATGCGGTACAAATTATAAATCGTATCCTTGGTTTTATGTGTTAATAGTGATGATTGCTCCATCAATCACTTGAATTTGGTGAAGCGACGCAATATCACGGAAACTTTTCGCACTATCCCTACTTCTTTTTCTATCGCCGCTCCTTCTAGACAGATGCTCTTTGTTTCTTGAAATCATAAAATTTCTTTAACCGTTTCAATTTGTCGATGTATTTCTTGTTTGTCTGAGCCTTGCACAGGTTTCCTAACCATCAAACGTATGTTTAAGGTTTGAAAATCAAAATTGTTATAATATTTGATTATCGATAAAAAAAATATTTGCTACGTTACAAATCCTTTTTGGCTCTGTACATATCCATTAATAATTACACTGCTAATTTTTTTATTATCTTTAGAAAATAGAAAAAAATTAGGTCTTTTACTTATATTCTCGTGCTAGATTTTATGATGAAAGACTTTTTCGAATTTTTGTTTGCTACGTTACTTTTAAAAAATGCGGTCAAATTCTTTTTCGTTTAAAATGCTGATAAGATTATTTTTTTTTTCAACGGTAATTTATTGACAGACGAAGCTGGCAACGTTGTGCAGCATTTTCTATCTATGCCATCTTTTGCCATCGTTTGAACATATTAATTTTTAAAAACAAACACAAAAATAAATTGGGTTTAATAAATGTATTCTTGCAACATTCTTCTTTTATACGAAATTGGCACTCGTTGAGCAGAATTTTCTATCTACGTCTCTTTTGTCGTCGTTTGAATTATGTATAGGGTAATTTTAAACATACTGATGTTTGAAAACAAACAAAAAAATGAATTCAAATGTAAATAAAGGTTTTTTGCAGCTCTCCTCTTGTAAACAAAGTTGACACCCGGTGATCGGCATTTTCTGCGTACGTGCTTTTGTTTTTCGTTGAGAAAACGTGTACACGAAGTTGGCACTCGTTGAACAGATTTTTCTACCTCCCAGATAGAAATTCCCAAGACTCAACAAAAGTGTCAGGATTGTTACAGTCTTGACTATCAAGGCTCGGTAATCACGACTAGACACAAGTCTGGCACATTGGTTACTCCCAGTCTCTGCACAAGCCTTGATGTTTCGGACTTGGCACAAGCCTGACACAGTTATCACTCCCTGTCACTGTACAAGCCTTGATATCTCATGCTGGGTACAAGGTTGACACAGTTGTTACTCCCAGTCACTGCACAAACAATCATATCTCAGGCTTGGCACAAGGTTGACACAGTTATCACTAGCGACCAGATTTATGTCCAAATAATATTTCGAAAATATGCAAAATATATGCAAATTGTATGCAAATTTTATGCAAAAAATATGTAGGTTTTATATTAAAATATAAGTAAAAATATTGATAACATATATTTGTTCCTCATAATTTAAAAATAAAACACGATTATCTTAAACCTTCAACACATATTATAAATAAAAATAAAATTTTTCCAATAAAAAAAAATATATTTATTATTACAGTCATAATCAATGTATATTATAAATTTTGACTGAAAACCTTTATCTTAATATGTATTTATGTGCAAAAACCGATCGGTCAACATCGCAAGACATTATCGGCACGAAATGATGGATTTGTGGTAGATTTGACCACAATTAAAAATGCGATTTTAAAGTTTAACTTCTTTATTTACAATAATAGGTACTGTCGTGCGGAGCCCGTGCTCGGCGCTTGCTGGTTCTCGTTGAACTGCTTTTCGTTTGGACCTTAAGCAACGCCCGAAGCTAATGCAGCATATCCCAAAAGGAATGCCACCAAAGCCACTTGGCAATTTGCTTAATTGCCAAATATATAATTACCACGATCGTCACAGTACCCACTATGTAGCGATACATTGTAACGATTGTTTATGCTGCGTTAGCATTAACACCGTGGATTTATACTTACTTGGGCTGTCCGTTGACAGCGAGCCAAGCAGCGGTAGCGACAGCGCAGTCGTGGTCATAGCGATAAGAATGTAGACCACAGTGTCGAGTGTAGGGCGTAGTTTATGCAACGTTAGCATAAACGACACCATTTAATACTTACTTGACTCATAGCGATGGCTTATGAGTCAAGCAGCGTAAGTGCCTGCGCTGATCGTATGATGGGTCGACTGGTCGATTGTTCGATGGATCGATGGATCGAATATCGCCACAATACTCCCCCTCTAGCGTTTTCGACGCGTTGGATCGTATCTTGCTGGAATGACGATGGCTCTGCCGCTCCTGGTGCGCACAGGCGCCGCTGGTTGAATGTCTTCAGAGGGTGTTATCATCTTAAAGGTAACTTTGTTGCCAGAATTCGTTGATGGCGAAACCTTCGCTGGTACCGTAGACGTCTCTGTTGACGGTAATTGTGCTGCTGTTGGTATAGCTGATGTTGACAAGCTTCGCTTTAATGTTGAGGCGGGTGGCGCTGTTGAGTTATCTTCAACTGTGATGTATGCCGCCTTAAGCCTATCGATCGAAATTTTTATGGCCTTGCCCTTCACATTGACCGTGTAATACTTATCTGCACGATCAAGTATTTCGAAGGGGCCGTCGAAACGTGGTTGCAAGGGGCTACGTACGCGGTCGATGCGTACAAAAACATGTGTACAAGTGTTCATGTCTCGTTGCACAAACACCTTAGGTTTATCGTGATGGCTCGCTGAGGTAGGCGCTACCTTTTCCATCATGCGCCTAAAGTCTTTAATAAACTCTGCTTCGCTGCATTTTGATGATGACGGAACCAGGAACTCGTCTGGCAACTTGAGCGTGGTGCCGTAGACTAATTCCGCCGACGTCGCCTTGATGTCATCTTTGAAAACGGATCGTAGTCCCAGCAGAACTATTGGTAGCACGTCGCACCAATTCTCGTTTTCATAACAGGTGATGGCTGCCTTCAAAGTACGGTGCCACCTCTCGATCATCCCGTTAGCTTGCGGATGATACGCAGTTGTGCGAAAATGCTTTATACCAAGCATTTCGTTCAGCTGTTTGAATATCTCAGATTCAAATTGACGCCCGAGATCAGTCGTAACTCTGACTGGAACGCCAAAACGTGTGATCCAGCCGCTGATTAGATTACGAGCTACCGTCTCGGCAGTCATATCAGGAATAGGTATTGCCTCGGGCCAACGTGTGAATCGGTCGATAATTGTTAGACAATACCAAGTCGCGCGAAGTCGCTAGTGGCCCGATCAGATCAATAATTATGTGATCGAATCGCTCACTAGGGTTGACGAAATAATTAAGTGAAGCCTTGTTGTGACGATGCACTTTACTCCTCTGGCATGGGATGCAGCTTTTAACAAAGCGTCGAACATCTTTCGCCATGCCAGGCCACACAAACTGTTGTTGAACCAGCTTGACCGTCGCGCTGGCGCCAGGATGTTCGATACCGTGTAGCTTTGATATTACCTGATTTCTGCAACTGCGGGGCACGATCGGACGGATCATGTCGTGTGCCATGTCGCAGTGTATGATGTCGTCGACACCAGGCATGTGCATTTTCCGGACGTCCATCGATGTCGATCCGGATAGTAACTCTTTCGTCTCGGCGTCGTTGAGTTGCTCTCGTGCAATCTCATTAAAATCGATCACTGGGTCCTTTGCAGAAACTTGTTGCAAGCGGGATAATGCGTCCGCTATCTCGTTCTGTTTTCCTGGAAGGTGCCGTATGTTGGTCGAGAATTGGCCAATGTAGTCAAGATGACGCGCTTGACGAGGCGATGCCTTATCCAGGCTCTGGTTGAAAGCGAAAGTTATGGGCTTGTGGTCTGTGAAAATCACAAACTCACGCCCTTCATCCATATGCTCAAAAAAATCTAACTGCCTGGTATATCGCTAGTAGCTCACGATCGTACGTGCTGTACTTTTTTTGAGGGTCAGTTAATTTTTTCGAGTAAAAACCCAGTGGCTGGAATTGATTATCGATTTTTTGGTGGAGCACGGCGCCCACGGCGTAGTCGGATGCGTCAACACTGAGGGTTAGTGCGGCGTTTGGCGCGGGGTGAAAAAGAAGCGTGGCACTGGCAAGTTGACACTTGCACTTGTCGAACGCCTCCCTCGTTTGTTCCCCCCAAATCAGTGGCGTAGTATCATTTTTCTTGTTACCAGGGATCATCCCCTGGAGTACGCCCTGATTTACAACAGCGTTGGGCATGAACCTTCGATAATAGTTCAGCATACCCAGAAACTATTCGCTATCCAAAATCTTATTTATATGTCGTTGGAACGTTTGAGCGGCGTTCCGTAGCCCAAACGTCATGAACTTGAACTGAAATAATCCGAATGGCGTCGTGATGGCGGACTTCGGTATGTCGGACGGCTCAATCGGTATTTGATGATAAGCGCGTTGCAAATCAATCGTCGAAAATATTTTTTTACCGTGCAGGATGTGTGTAAAATCCTGAACGTAGGGGATTGGATACCGGTCCGGTATCGTTTTGGCGTTCAACGCGCGGTAATCACCGCAAGGTCGCCAGCTTCCGTCAGCTTTTTTGACCATATGTAGCGGACTGGCCCAGTTGCTGTCCGAGGGCTCGCAAATTCCTTTTTCCATCAGAAATTGGAATTCAGCCCGCGCCGCTTCAAGTTTGTCTGGCGGCAGGCGTCGAGGGCGCGCAAAAACTGGCGGACCAGTACTGACTTTGTGATGAGTCACGCCGCCTAGGTTTTCCTTGCGAATGTGCGGAATCGTCGTTATGTCCACGTACTCCGCAAGGAGCGCCGCGAATGGCTCGCTATTTATATAAGTAAAAATATTCGTTTTACCTGATTTTGCTGCCGTGCCGTTTCTGCTCATTTTGGTGACTCCATCGATGAGCTGTTGATTTCTCATGTCGACGAGGAGTCCGTAATGTTTCATAAAATCCGCTCCAATTATAGGTGTCTTCACGGACGCTATTATGAAATTCCACACAAACTTCCTTCTTAGACCCAGGTCCAAGGCTAGGTGCGTCGAGCCGAAAGTTTCGATCGACGACCCATTAGCTGCGTATAATTTAAATTGGTGTGGTTTTTCGAATTTTTCGTTAAAACGCGGCGGTACCACGGACACGTCGGCTCCGGTATCGATCAAAAATTTACGACGCGAGCCGGCGTCCTCTACGTAGATGCGACACACTTCACTTTCACCACCTGCGTCGCCCGTCGCAGGTGGACTTTTAATTAGTTTTTTTGGTTTTTATACGAGGTTGCCTGCAATTCGTTGCCGACGCCCCGAACCGCTCGTGGTACCAACAGAAACCACGTTTGTCTACTTCACTAGAACTGTGCGCCGGCGTTGCGCTGCGTTAGAAGCGCGTTGTTTACTTTTAGCACGAGCACCATTACTGTTGCCGCGGTTTTTGTACACTATGTTCTCAAGGCGATTCAGTCGTTTATCGAACACATCACTTCGCGACAACACTACCGACGAGGTCGATGACGTTTTTAATGGCTCCCATAATTCTACGGGTAGAATTTGCGGCTGTGTGCCCGTCGCGCCAACCGCTTGAATTGACTGTTGTCCAGTCACTTCAATAATCTTGTCGGCGAGCGCGGCCTTTTGTTTAAGGTCGCCGCTCGATGCCTGCAAAATTGCGCGAACCTGTGGGGGCAGGCGGCTTACCCACAGACTTTCGAGGAGCTGGTCGTGCAAGCTCGCCCCCCCAAGCCTTTTCGTTCAAGCCTCTCGTTCAAAAGACTTGACGGCTTTTTGTCGCCAAAGTCGAGCTCCGACAAAAGTTGCCGGAGCTTTGCTTGCTCCGATACTCCGAAAACCTCAAGCATCTGTGCCTTGAGGTTGGAGTACCGGTCGTTGGCGGGGGCTTTATTACGGCCTCATAGACCTGGTCGAGCAGTCGTGATTCCATCGCGGCAATAACAGTGTTATATTTCACGTTTTCGGATGAGACTTTCGCGGTGGCGAATTGCGCTCAACTTGAGCGAACCATATTGCAGGATTCGGTGGCCAGAACGGTGGCACTTTAATTGAAATACGGCTGACCTCTTGGTCTACTGCCGACCGACTCGTTGTCGGCTTTTCCCCCAAAATTGGAAGCTTCGCGCCATCGGACATGGTTGTATATTTTTTTAAAAACTCGCACTGTTTTTTCTTTTCGAAGAATTTTTTATTCACTGCGTCACAAATAAAATTTTGAATGCTTTAGTTTATTTTTTGTGTGGAAAAAATTTTTGCATTTGCACTTTTTGAGTTATTTTTCGCACTTTTCGAGTTATTATTCGCACTTTTTGAGTTTTTTTTTTGCACTTTTTGAGTTATTTTCGCTTTTGCACTTTTGTTCGTAGTTTGTTCACTCGCGTCTCCGGGTCACCAATTAGTGGTAGATTTGACCACAATTAAAAATGCGATTTTAAAGTTTAACTTCTTTATTTACAATAATAGGTACTGTCGTGCGGAGCCCGTGCTCGTCGCTTGCTGGTTCTCGTTGAACTGCTTTTCGTTTGGACCTTAAGCAACGCCCGAAGCTAAAGCAGCATATCCCAAAAGGAATGCCTCCAAAGCCACTTGGCAATTTGCTTAATTGCCAAATATATAATTACCACGATCGTCACAGTACCCACTATGTAGCGATACATTGTAACGATTGTTTATGCTGCGTTAGCATAAACACAGTGGCTTTATACTTACTTGGGCTGTCCGTTGACAGCGAGCCAAGCAGCGGTAGCGACAGCGCAGTCGTGGTCATAGCGATAAGAATGTAGACCACAGTGTCGAGTGTAGGGCGTAGTTTATGCAGCGTTAGCATAAACGACACCACTTAAAACTTACTTGACTCATAGCGATGGCTTATGAGTCAAGCAGCGTAAGTGCCTGCACTGATCGTATGATGGGTCGATTGGTCGATCGTTCGATGGATCGAATATCGCCACAGATTCAAGGAACAAAGTATTGCATTCGCTACTTTGGAACAGTCGCTCATGGTGATGTTTACACAAATCCTTGGGAATAGATTCACACTATAAAGAATAAGTCTGTCTGAAAAAAATATTCTTATTTGGATAAAACCGAACTATATCCGAAATATGTTTAATATACTCAGTAAAATACAATATTTTTATTATTCTGCATATACTACACTCAGAAAAATTCAATAAAATCCTATTAAAATGGTCAATGAAGCCATTATTAATTTAGTAGTATACCAAAAATAAATATTTTCATAATGACCAAAAAAAGATCATGATATTTTGTAGTATTCAAGGGTATTTACTGTTTAAAATAATAATTTATCCCATTGACAAATTTCAATATTAATGCTATTAATTATATGATATTTTTTCTGAGTCTAGTTATGTATGGGAACCTATATAAAAATAACTCGGATATTGTACCAATAGATTTAATTATTATCAGAGCGATTAGCGATATTGACCATCATACCTAATTTTTTATACCCTGCACTAAGAGTGAAAGGGTATATTCAGTTTAGTACGCCGTTTGTAACACCCAGAAGGAAGCATCTCCGGTATGGAAAATTATATGTATTGTTACGAAAAGAGGTAATTTGCCCCACTGTGCAAGCATTCAACAATAATAAATGAGACGCAAGACAATTCAGCGCACTAAACAATGTGTTAGAAAGAGACGGAAGATCATTCAGCGTACTGAGCAATGTGCGAGAAAGAGATGGAAGATCTGCAAATTAAAACACATGAGTGCGAATGAGATGCCAATAGCATGCGTCATTCACGAAACGAGTAGAAGGTTCTCGAAACAAGTCGAAGCTTGTCGAAACGTGTCGAACTGATGCATGCAGTATATAAGGGAGCCGCATCTGAGGTACAGGACTTCAGTAGTGATTGTAAAGTGGTCGAGTGCAGTTCGTGTGATACCTCTGTCTGTCTGTTGAAATCACGATTACAGAAAGTAGAAGAGCTAGAGCAATGAAACTTTAGATTTAGATTACTTATATATCTAAGCTTATCGGTCTATTGTGACCTAAGAACCGACCACTTATGTTCAAATACCTCATATAAAATGTATATCTACAGATCAATTTTACTGTATACGTGCTTAGGTAAACTTTTTTTGGTTAAATATATATTGACTCATGCTCAAATACATGAAAATAGTGGTTTCCGGCGAAACGACTTGTGGTTCAACAAAAAAAAATTGTAAATATGGGTATCAAATGAATGGAAATACATCAGCGATTGAAAGTTTGTAGTTATTTTCAGGA
The DNA here is from genome assembly GCA_951804985.1 of Dryomyza anilis. Taxonomy (NCBI): domain Eukaryota; kingdom Metazoa; phylum Arthropoda; class Insecta; order Diptera; family Dryomyzidae; genus Dryomyza; species Dryomyza anilis. Next base: position 38,635,587 of record OX638130.1, on the reverse strand, counting down.
TTAGTATATCCTGGTGACCTATATACAACTTTTAATGGTAACCACACATATGTGTAGGGTATTTATAGTCGGCTTAGACCGACTATAATTTTGATAATCCTAACTATCATAATAACACCTACTTTAAAATTTCCCATGTGATCTAAACTTCCCAACTGGTCTATTCTTAAAAAAAGTTTCCGTGTTTTAATGTTTTTTATGTCAACGTTGATAAAACATTTGTCTTTAAATGATTTTGTGCTTTTGCAATAAATTGAATTGTGTCTCAAAATGTTTCGGAAAGTGTATTAAATACGGAATACTATTATTAAAAAAGTCACGTTTCTTAAATAAATCGCCGGAAAATGATACAGATATCAATTATATGGACGAATCGGACAATGAAACAGAAATAAATAATATGGACGATACCCAAAGTGCATTGTACATCGATTTACATAGGAGTGTCCCGAATCGGATCTTAATTCATGTGTGAAGCTATGAAGCAAAAAGTACATAGATGAGCAACATTGGAAGTGTAAATCTGCGTGTAGTGACGGAATTGCTAGAAATTTCGAGGAGTGAAGTTTATGAGTACATTCCATCTACCGCTCACAAATTACTGGCATACAAATATATGATTAAAATAAAGCCCATTGTTAGCAAACGAAACACCGTGGGAGAATTTATTTATTTGGGCATACAAAATGGTTTGTCTAATAAAATCATACCTGATATTTACACGGATAAGAACATCGATGTTTTAGTTCATATTGAAGGAATGAGTTTGTTCAAAAATTCAAAAGGACAATTATGGCCTATTCTTTTAAATGTATTCAATAAGAAATATGAGTGTCCACCGTTTATAGCAGCGCTATATTATGGTGACTCAAAACCGAATGATGTTCAAAAATATCTCAGCTATTTGTGTATGAATGTGAAAATTTATCAAAGGAAGGCGTAGTAATTAAGGACAAAATTTACAATTTTAAAATATTTGCAATAGTTGGTGATGGCCAAGCTCGTGCATATATAAAGTGTATAATTGGGCCAACTGGATATTATGCATGCGAAAGGTGCGAAATAAAAGGAGTATATCCTGATATTGACAGAACTAAAAGAACTAAGTGGTCCTTTCTTGAAAAAAAGGCAACAAAGTCACCATACAAAAATTCAAAAATTTGATATGCCATTGGATATCATGCATTGTTTGTTTTTAAATGTCATGAAATATTTATTCGAAAAGTAGCTTCTACCTTCTAGCAAACACCGACTAAAATTAGAAAAAAGAAATCTACTTCACAAATTAATTCAAGCTGTATAACACCCTACGTTCCAGTGGAATTTCAAAGAAAACGATTTAACACTGATGAAGTTTCGCATTGGAAAGCTACTCAATACACATTTGTTCTACTTTATCTTGGAGGTATATTTCTAAAATTCGTGATACCAAAAAAATTATTATCGTCACTTCTTACTCCTCCATGTTGCATGTCGCATATTATGTAGTAGCAGAATGGCTTTAAGTCATGCAGATTATGCAAACGAACAATTACGAAAATTCTTTATATTAATGACAACTTTTTTTATGTAGTAGCAGAATGGCTTTAAGGCATGCAGATTATGCAAACGAACAATTACGAACATTCTTTATATTAATGACAACTTTTTTTTTGGGACGATTCGCAAGATATGAACTTTCACTCTTTAATTGATTTGGTAGACGATGTTATGCCTCCAAAGCCACTTGGCAATTTGCTTAATTGCCAAATATATAATTACCACGATCGTCACAGTACCCACTATGTAGCGATACATTGTAACGATTGTTTATGCTGCGTTAGCATAAACACAGTGGCTTTATACTTACTTGGGCTGTCCGTTGACAGCGAGCCAAGCAGCGGTAGCGACAGCGCAGTCGTGGTCATAGCGATAAGAATGTAGACCACAGTGTCGAGTGTAGGGCGTAGTTTATGCAGCGTTAGCATAAACGACACCACTTAAAACTTACTTGACTCATAGCGATGGCTTATGAGTCAAGCAGCGTAAGTGCCTGCGCTGATCGTATGATGGGTCGATTGGTCGATCGTTCGATGGATCGAATATCGCCACAGATTCAAGGAACAAAGTATTGCATTCGCTACTTTGGAACAGTCGCTCATGGTGATGTTTACACAAATCCTTGGGAATAGATTCACACTATAAAGAATAAGTCTGTCTGAAAAAAATATTCTTATTTGGATAAAACCTAACTATATCCGAAATATGTTTAAGCATTAATACTCAGTAAAATACAATATTTTTATTATTCTGCATATACTACACTCAGAAAAATTCAATAAAATCCTATTAAAATGGTCAATGAAGCCATTATTAATTTAGTAGTATACCAAAAATAAATATTTTCATAATGACCAAAAAAAGATCATGATATTTTGTAGTATTCAAGGGTATTTACTGTTTAAAATAATAATTTATCCCATTGACAAATTTCAATATTAATGCTATTAATTATATGATATTTTTTCTGAGTCTAGTTATGTATGGGAACCTATATAAAAATAACTCGGATATTGTACCAATAGATTTAATTATTATCAGAGCGATTAGCGATATTGACCATCATACCTAATTTTTTATACCCTGCACTAAGAGTGAAAGGGTATATTCAGTTTAGTACGCCGTTTGTAACACCCAGAAGGAAGCATCTCCGGTATGGAAAATTATATGTATTGTTACGAAAAGAGGTAATTTGCCCCACTGTGCAAGCATTCAACAATAATAAATGAGACGCAAGACAATTCAGCGCACTAAACAATGTGTTAGAAAGAGACGGAAGATCATTCAGCGTACTGAGCAATGTGCGAGAAAGAGATGGAAGATCTGCAAATTAAAACACATGAGTGCGAATGAGATGCCAATAGCATGCGTCATTCACGAAACGAGTAGAAGGTTCTCGAAACAAGTCGAAGCTTGTCGAAACGTGTCGAACTGATGCATGCAGTATATAAGGGAGCCGCATCTGAGGTACAGGACTTCAGTAGTGATTGTAAAGTGGTCGAGTGCAGTTCGTGTGATATCTCTGTCTGTCTGTTGAAATCACGATTACAGAAAGTAGAAGAGCTAGAGCAATGAAACTTTAAATTTAGATTACTTATATATCTAAGCTTATCGGTCTATTGTGACCTAAGAACCGACCACTTATGTTCAAATACCTCATATAAAATGTATATCTACAGATCAATTTTACTGTATACGTGCTTAGGTAAACTTTTTTTGGTAAAATATATATTGACTCATGCTCAAATACATGAAAATAGTGTTTTCCGGCGAAACGACTTGTGGTTCAACAAAAAAAAATTGTAAATATGGGTATCAAATGAATGGAAATACATCAGCGATTGAAAGTTTGTAGTTATTTTCAGGATTAGTATATCCTGGTGACCTATATACAACTTTTAATGGTAACCACACATATGTGTAGGGTATTTATAGTCGGCTTAGACCGACTATAATTTTGATAATCCTAACTATCATAATAACACCTACTTTAAAATTTCCCATGTGATCTAAACTTCCCAACTGGTCTATTCTTAAAAAAAGTTTCCGTGTTTTAATGTTTTTTATGTCAACGTTGATAAAACATTTGTCTTTAAATGATTTTGTGCTTTTGCAATAAATTGAATTGTGTCTCAAAATGTTTCGGAAAGTGTATTAAATACGGAATACTATTATTAAAAAAGTCACGTTTCTTAAATAAATCGCCGGAAAATGATACAGATATCAATTATATGGACGAATCGGACAATGAAACAGAAATAAATAATATGGACGATACCCAAAGTGCATTGTACATCGATTTACATAGGAGTCTCCCGAATCGGATCTTAATTCATGTGTGAAGCTATGAAGCAAAAAGTACATAGATGAGCAACATTGGAAGTGTAAATCTGCGTGTAGTGACGGAAATGCTAGAAATTTCGAGGAGTGAAGTTTATGAGTACATTCCATCTACCGCTCACAAATTACTGGCATACAAATATACGATTAAAATAAAGCCCATTGTTAGCAAACGAAACACCGTGGGAGAATTTATTTATTTGGGCATACAAAATGGTTTGTCTAATAAAATCATACCTGATATTTACACGGATAAGAACATCGATGTTTTAGTTCATATTGAAGGAATGAGTTTGGTCAAAAATTCAAAATTATGGCCTATTCTTTTAAATGTTTTCAATAAGAAATATGAGTGTCCACCGTTTATAGCAGCGCTATATTATGGTGACTCAAAACCGAATGATGTTCAAAAATATCTCAGCTATTTGTGTATGAATGTGAAAATTTATCAAAGGAAGGCGTAGTAATTAAGGACTAAATTTACAATTTTAAAATATTTGCAATAGTTGGTGATGGCCTAGCTCGTGCATATATAAAGTGTATAATTGGGCCATTTGGATATTATGCATGCGAAAGGTGCGAAATAAAAGGAGTATATCCTGATATTGACAGAACTAAAAGAACAAAGTGGTCCTTTCTTGAAAAAAAGGCAACAAAGTCACCATACAAAAATTCAAAAATTTGATCCTGTTAATGATATGCCATTGGATATCATGCATTGTTTGTTTTTAAATGTCATGAAATATTTATTCGAAAAGTAGCTTCTACCTTCTAGCAAACACCGACTAAAATTAGAAAAAAGAAATCTACTTCACAAATTAATTCAAGTTGTATAACACCCTACGTTCCAGTGGAATTTCAAAGAAAACGATTTAACGCTGATGAAGTTTCGCATTGGAAAGCTACTCAATACACATTTGTTCTACTTTATCTTGGAGGTATATTTCTAAAATTCGTGATACCAAAAAAATTATTATCGTCACTTCTTACTCCTCCATGTTGCATGTCGCATATTATGTAGTAGCAGAATGGCTTTAAGTCATGCAGATTGTGCAAACGAACAATTACGAAAATTCTTTATATTAATGACAACTTTTTTTATGTAGTAGCAGAATGGCTTTAAGGCATGCAGATTATGCAAACGAACAATTACGAACATTCTTTATATTAATGACAACTTTTTTTTTGGGACGATTCGCAAGATATGAACTTTCACTCTTTAATTGATTTGGTAGACGATGTTAAACATTTTGAAGTACCATAACTAATTTATCAGCATTTTGCGGTGAAAACATTATCGGAAAGTTAAAAAAATTTGTAACAAACCGAACTAAAAACGTTTCTCACATTGTTAACCGACTTCGTGCTATTGAAACTTCAGATTCATCGAAAATTAGAAGTGTCCATGCAATTAGTTCCTTATTCTGGAGAAGGATAAAACTATAATTATTGGAAAATATCCTTGCGAAACTACAGCAATCAAATCATTGACATTTTGAAGTATGGTTCTAAATAGGAGCAACCGCAATAACGTTGTAAAACTATTGAATGGACAAATATTTAAAATTACTCAATTATTTGTAAAATACGAATATGCAAATCATATACAAAATCCTAGTGATATTTTTGTGAAATGCTATTTTGAAGCAGAGAGACGAAATATATCTACAACACCACATCCATCCGAAGACGTTGGAGTAGTCAAAATTTCAACATTTTCAAATACATTGCAAAACATTAACTGTGTTTACATTGCGAGCAAGTGTGTTTATATAAAAGTTGACGAATGCCAGTTTGCTGTAAATCTACTCCACTGAGAAACTTCTGTCAAATAAAAAAATATTTCCATTTTTTTTTTTTCATTTTGAAATTTTGAAATATACAATATTGCTTATATTATAAAAATTATTTTAAAAATGTCAAAAAAAATTGATCGAAAAACGGCAAGAAATATTTTGAAAACATCTCAGCCGCTACGATGAGATGATGGCAAGCAGTCTCATGAATGTGTATTACCGGTACAAAAGGATGACGATGCCGAGATTTCTCAAGAATTTCAAGAAGAACTTTCAGTTCAAACGGGCAACATAACCAAAAAACGAAAAATTATTGCGGAAGCTTCTAATGCAGAAGTTTTTAAAAAACTTCGAAACTCTATCGATCTTGACTGGCATACTAAACTAATAGCTGATTACATAGATATTAAGTTAAAAGTGATGCAGGAGAACCTTATTAGTCATACATAAAAGGAGCAATATGATTTAAAATCTCAGTTAGCCAAAATCTATTTCTCAACCGCAAAAGCAGAAGCAGGGCAGTCGCCGAAGGAAACTTTACAAGTTACGTTCCTGTTTCAAGATTTATACCAATTTTTAAATTTTGACAAATCATTGGAAGATTTGGATAAGCAATCAGCATTGGTAAGGAAATATAAGGAAAAATTAAAATATAAGTTAATAAGTGTATACATGTTATAGATATCACTGTTCAGAAGTATTACAGAAGATTCAGATACCCTAAAGACGGACGTCCAAAAATTTTTTTTGAAATTTAAAAAAAAATCAGTGCAACTGCAATACAGTGGAGCTGGCAGAATGTGCAACAATATTGCCAAACTACTATTTAATGCTACACATATGAGTGTATGAAAGGTTGATTACATATAGTATTATTGTTATGACTGGTTTGTAATTATTTAATATATTATAGATTTTTTTTGAAGACAAATACTCGAATACATAAGGTCAACTTAAAATTTGAAGGGAGGAATGGCTTGACTAGGAAAAAGCCCTGAACAAAACATTGGCACAAGCCTGAAATACGTAACTGGCATATGCCTGGGGAAAATTCTAGATACAAGTCTGGGGCACAGGCTAGATACAAGCCTGGGAAACAGGCTAGACACAAGCGTGGAACACAGGCTAGATACAAGCCTGGGACATAGTGCTGACACATGCCTGGGCCACAAGCAGGTCTAGGAACTGAAATTCTATTCTCTGCGGTTCCAGTTCCGGTTCCATAAAAAAATGGTTCTGGTACCGGTTCTTCAATTATTTTTTATTTCGGTTTAAGTTCCGGTTCCATAAAACATAAAATACCGATTCCAGGTCCAGTTCCGGGTCCCAATAATGGTTCCAGTTCCGGTTCCACAAACAGACCAACAAAACGCAATACAAATATAACTATATTTTATTTTTACGTAAAAACATAATAAAATTTATATATTGTTACGAAAATTCAGTCTACGGAAAAGTCTTCTACAAGTTCGTATCTCTGGATTGTGTACAAAATAAAAACACTCTTATGTTTGGTTCAAATTATATCAAATAACTTTATTAATTCATTTTAATAAACAACTTTACTAATTCTAACAACTGCTGCATGTCCACAATTTAACTTGACATTTATCACACGAGATGCACTCGACCACTTTACAATCACTACTGAAGTGCTGTGCCTCAGATGCAGCGCCCTTATATACTGCATGCATCTGTTCGACACGTTTCGACAAGCTTCGACTTGTTTCGAGAACTTTCTACTCGTTTCGTAAATGACGCATGTTATTGGCATCTCATTCGCACTTTAAATGAGCTGATCTTCCATCTCTTTCTCGCACACTGACTCAGTGCGCTGAATGATTTCCCGTCTCTTTCTAACACATTGCTTAGTGCACTGAATTGTCTTGCGTCTCATTTATTATTGCTGAATGCTTGCACTATGGGGCAAATTACATATTTTCGTAACAATATCTATTTATGTATGAATCATTCCATACCAAATCAACCGAAAAAATTCAAATTATGGCAGCACCATTTCAGAATTTAATGAAATTTGGAAGTGTGGTGAAACAACATAAAATTAATAAATTGTCCAAAGGACGTATCTCAAAAAGCAACCTTTTTAAAATTTTTAAATTAATATATGTACAAGGTTGACTTTTTATCTTTTATTTAAGATTTTAACTAGAGTAATAAAATCACGGGTTCAGAGTTATGTATAAAAATGTTGTAGAATGTTGAAAATTTTGTATAAAAATTTTGTTTTTTTTTATATTTCAATATTTTTTGATATTTTATAACATACATGCTCAGTAAAAAGATGATTCTACCCTTCCATCATTTTGGTGTTGGTAAAGTTGTAGTCTTTTTTAAAAAGATTCAGCGCCTTAGAATCAGCGCCTTAGAATCAGCGCCTTAGATTCCGAAAATGGCAAAAGATTTGTCAAATATACTTTAATTTTTGAGATATAGACAATTTTTCTAGAATTTTAGAAATGGGTAATATCTCAAAAACGGGATTGAATTTGAAAATCTGATGCCATTTACAGAAAAATACATCTATTAAATGATACAAAGTTAACTAGACCAAAATAAGTGTTGGGCAGAATAATTTGTTACTGAGCAGGAATTTTATAAAATTAAAAAAAAAATTTGAAATATAAAAAAAATAAATTTTTTTCAGAACTGAAAAATAAGGTGTGCAACATTTTTTTTGAATTTGAACAATGGAAACACGTGCAGCAAGTACATTGAAAAATGTACATTTGTACTATATGTCGAAATTTAGGATATTTCAAAACAATATTTCGAGTAAGTAAGAACTGTTTGCGAAAAAAAAATTATATGTAATCGGATTTGCGATATTTCGATAATTTTCCGTGTTATCGATTGTTTTAAACAGCAGTAAACACATATAAATCAAAGAATCATTTTTAAAATATAAACTATAAATATTGGTACAAGATTTGTATACCTATTTAATGGAAACTAATTAAGCTTCTAAAAGGATGGTACACTTAAAATATTTTCCTTGGTTTATATGTGTTTATTACTGTATAAAATAATCGATGACTCAGAAAATATCGAAAATCCGATTATAAATAATTTTTTTCGCAAACAGAGGATTGCTTACTCAAAATACTGTTTTGGAATATTCAACAATTCGACTCCTAGTACAAATGCTCCTCCTAGTACAATTTTCATTGTCATTGCGGCACGAGTTCCCGTTCTTCAAATTCAAAAATATTTTGCATATCTAATTTTTTGTACCTAATAAACAATCCTAGGGGTGAGAAAACTAAAAATCTAAAGAAGTGTTAAATAAGTGACACAATAATATATATGCATTATATGGGAATTGACCATTTATAAAGTCGCATGGTAGTCGTATTTAAGTTTCCTCGCGTGGACACGATCTTAAACGTAAGTAAAACGTCAACATTAATTATAATATATCTTTTGAGAAATAAGTGAATAAAATATTTGTCAAAAATACAAAACATATTTTGTATGACAATCAATATGTATACAGATTTAGATTACTTATATATCTAAGCTGTCTGAACAAGAAAATTGGCATGCCCCTCTATTGTGACCTGAGAACCGACCACTTATGTTCAAATACCTCATATAAAATGTATATCTACAGATGAATTTCACTGTATAAGTGCTTAGGTAAACTTTTTTTGGTAAAATATATATTGACTCATGCTCAAATACATTAAAATAGTGGTTTCCGGCGAAACGACTTGTGGTTCAACAAAAAATTCGGTACACAAAAAATTCGGTACACCTACCCATTTGTAAATATGGGTATCATATGAACGAAATACTTCAGCGATTGAAAGTTTGTAGTTATTTTCGGGATTCGTATATCCTGGTGACCTATTTACCACATTTAATGGTAACCGGTCACACATATGTGTAGGGTACTTATAGTCGGCTTAGACCGACTATAATTTTGATAATCCTAACTATCATAATAACACCTACTTTAAAATTTCCCATGTGATCTAACCTTCCCAACTGGTTATTATCTTAAATGTGTTTTTGACCCCCTTTTCGGGGTCATAAATCACTCCAGACGGTACCATTGAAGGATGATGTCCGCTATCGATTCCCGGTGTAGTGTAATTATATTTTACACACATTATTATAATATTTGCCCACTGTATTGTCATGCGTTGCATAAAAGCTCTTTTTAAAGCTTTAACTATTCTAATGCACGCAATGTTAATAACAACGATGCGTCGCTGCTTTGTTTCAAGCACTGCTTTGACTCGTTATTATTACGATCGCTACAATAACAATTGTATGCACACGCGAGCATTGAACTTGCCGCGATTGCCGAAATATGCAACAACTAATAAGCGCGAGCATTGAACTTGCCACGAATACAGAAATATGAAACAACTAATAAGCAGCGCTGCGCGCAAAATATAATAACAATAACAAATTAGGCAATGCATGGCAAAAGAACGATAGTTACATAGAAATTTAAGGAATCGAAATATTGTTAGTTTTAAAATATTTTAAATATAAAAGACAATGTAAATTTACAAATAAATTAGAATGAAATCTGCATCAAATGCTTTCTCTTCTCCTGTTACTTTTAAATAAGCTAAGCAACCAAAACCCCTAAGAGCTGCTGTGTTTTGAATTAAACACTTAGCGCGCCTCTTGACCTGTGGCAGTAATGCTGGTCACCCTGCAAAAATAGGAACATATTAGAAAATAGAATAGGGCACGACCAACATATATTACATAAATGCGGTTTTGACCCCCTTTTGGAGGTCACGGATTGCCCTAATAGAAATTTGCCCGATGCACCATCGGGAAATGATCGGGTAATGATCGGGTTTTCGTCGGGTAAGCCTTAATTGAGCAAACATGATCATTGCCTTGTTATGCTCTTATCATGATCACCATAGCAAGGTTACATTACATTATCTAAACAGTCATTGGTTCCGATCATAGCTTCATTAGTTGTTTCTCACGAAAATATCCATTGGACAATGATCGGGATTAAATGAACAAAACCCTAAATATTTTTTTTTATTAAACACGAGACTTTCAGAAATATTTCACCATTATTATGAACATATTTTTATGAAAGATTTAAATTTAACGGTAATTTTCCACAATATGCACATATAATGATCCATACCATTTTAATTCTTATCTTAATTTTAAAAACTATTTTTTAAATTTCCCAATGTAAAACTTATAGCGCATATTCATAAACAATTTAAATTCGACTTTAAAATTAAAATCAGCATTTTGACATTTTATTATTTGTGAAAATTGTCAAACAAGTCGATTTTAATTTTAAAGTTGACTTTAAATTGTCTATTAATATGAGCCAATGTTTGTAAATGTTCAATTTATTAGTTGCAGGGCTTTGTATTAAAAATAACAGGAACTATTTTTATAAACTGCATTTAATTAAAAGCCACCAACTACATGGCAAATATTCATTTACAAAAAATTTATATATATTATCCGTGATCTCAAATTTTTTACCAAATGATAAGAAAATGTGAATATATGAATTGGTATTTCAACTTAAAAATGTATAAATTAATTTTTATAATAATAAATAAACTCGTAATTTAAGAATGTATTTGGTGACTTTTAGTTCCACAACGATGATATGTTATATTAAAATAATGTAGTATTTATGTGCGTATACAACACGTTGTATGTTTTATGTGTATGTATTATTAAATATACTCTATTTAATTAAAAACTATATTTTATTTCATCGGGTATTTGAAGGACTTCCATAAGGAGAACATGTTTTTGAAAAGGCAATGGTCGGGTAAATAGTGAAATCGGGAATCACCCGATCAGTACATGATCGTGGCCTTAACCCAAGCATAGTCGTCGGCGGCTGTAGTAAAAACTAGAGGCGGCGGCGGCTCATAGCCGGCTGTAGTCCGATTACTAATTTTTGATTGAAAATAATCAAAAAAATATACTAAGAATTAAATTATTTTTTTATTATTTCTAATCGTAATCAAAATTTTTGATTACGACTACTAAAGAATCGTAATCAAAATGTTTGATTATGATTCTTTAGTAATCGTAATCAAAAGTAATCGTAAACTCTTACAGCACAGTACATATTGTTACGAAAATATGTAATTTGCCCAATAGTGCAAGCAATCAACAATAATAAATGAGACGCAAGACAATTCAGCGCACTAAGCAATGTGTTAGAAAGAGTCGGAAGATGATTCAGCGCACTAAGCAATGTGCGAGAAAAAGATGAAAGATGAAAACACATTAAAACAAATTCACGAAACGAGTAGAAGGTTCTCGAAACATGTCGAAGCTTGTCGAAACGTGTCGAACTGATGCTAGCAGTATATAAGGGCGCCGCATCTGAGGCACAGCACTTCAGTAGTGATTGTAAAGTGGTCGAGTGCATCTCGTGTGATAAATGTCAAGTTAAATTGTGGACATGCAGCAGTTGTTAGAATTTGTTATTAGTAAAGTTGTTTATTATAGTGAATTGACAAAGTTATTTGTTTATAATTTAAATCAAACATAAGAGTGTTTTTACTTTGTACACAATCCAGTGATACGAATTTGTAGAACAGTTTTCCGTAGACTGAATTTGGTTACAATATCCAATAACGAAATAAAGTTAATTCTAATGATAGTATAAAGTTTTTCGACGATTTCCTCTTATATTTTTAAATTTCATAAAATGGGTACTAACACTTTAAACTATACTTGGCTTATTGTTTTTTTGTTTGTTTTTATATAAATATTAATATATGAGCTTTTGTGCATTGTTTAGTATGTTTAGAAAACAATAAATGATGCACTGCGAAAAAAATTTATATGGGCCATTCCACACCAAATCGACCAAAAAAAGTAAATTTTGAGATTTTACCTTTTCGATTTCAATGAAATTTGGGCAGCTGATAAAGCTTATTGAGATAAAGCTGATAAAGCTTTTTTTGATTCTATACGGTTTTTCATATTTCAATATCTCTTAAAGTAGATATGCTAGAAACTCCATTGATGGCTCGTTTTAAAGCTAATAGAACAAGCTTTTAGAGAAATTAAGTTGTTACTTCTAAACTTGAACTTCTGGCCCGTCGTAATTATCCTAGCACTTCAAAATTGATGCCCTTAAACAAGACCCTTTTTAAAATATTAAACATTGTCAACACAGAACTTTTTTTTACTGTTAGTACACGCTGCATAAATGGCTCTACCAAACATAATCTTGCAGGCATTAACATGTATGTTAGGAATTTTATGTAAACATAATATATAATTGCCTGATAAATCATTTGTAAACAGGGTTGTTTTGAGACTTGAACAGTGTTGTAATGAGCCCTGATTTACATTTTGATATCACGGAAACATTTTGATGTTGCAACTTAAAATGGTATATGTTCTAATAGAAACATAATAATTACTACATCAAAACACAATAAATATTTGAACCGAAACATAAATATGTTTTAAATATAACATGATTTGGAACGACCTGAATATAAATAAGTTTCCAGAGAAACATATCAGTTGTTTCAGTTCAAAAAGTAGTATGTTTGCATAAAAACATATCTAAATATTTTTGGAAAGGAATCCTAAAAATAAAATAAAAATATTGTTTTTTTTTATTAATTTTTATTAAAAATCATGCACAGTGGGAATTAATAATATTTGAATTCATATACAATTTTTTAAATAATAATTGAATTAAAACTGCAAGTACAAGTATCAGTGCAGCACATAGCGTTGGCAAAGGATTCGCGAAGCCTGTTGTAAAAAACCATGCAGAATTCTGTTTGAAAATAGAAGCACTGATTTTTCAGTTGTGGTTTTTTTGATGAAATATCGGTGTCGGCTTTTTACAGTATATTTAGAAAAACATTCAGGAACAATTAAATTATTTCTGCACTAATAAATGATATTATTTGTAACTATTTGTACTTTTTCTACCACAATTTGTATATTTTTTAAATTTACAAATGACATCGTATTACCGATACGAATACGTTTTCTCAACAAACATCAAAAGACACGTATGCAGAAAATGGCGGTCACCGAGTGTAAACTTCGTATACAAGAAGAATATTGCAAGAATACTTTTATTTACATGTTATTTCATATTTTTGTTTCTTTTTAAACATCAGTATGTTTAAAAGGACTAATACATACTTCAAACGATGACAAAAGAGACGTAGGTAGAAAATTCTGCTCAACGAGTGCCAACTTCGTATACAAGAAGAATTTTGGAAGAATACTTAGAGGTAGAATACATAGGTAGAAAATGTGGCACAACGTTACAACTTCGTCTGTCGATAACTAATCGAATGAAGACGAGTGTTGCAAACATACGTTATAATTAGATTTGAATAGCATATTCTGTTTGTTTTGAAACACATTTATAACCAAGTAAACTGCATAGAAATTGTATATTCAAATGCAATTAAAATTTTATTTTATGTATTTATGATAAGTTTGACAGATTCTGCTGGGGAATATATAAAATGTTTACACATAGTAATGTTATTACCATCTGAATAATAATTTAATTACACTTCATTCGTAATACATGTATGATTTCGTATTATTTTTTAATTACATTTAATTACATATTCAAACAAATCTTTTCTATCCGTGTATGAATATCAAATAGTAGCCGCGGAGTCTCAGTGGTTAGTGCTTTGGACTGCGAACCGAAAGGTCCCCGGTTCAAGCCTGGACTGATGGCCGTAACTTCAACGAGTAGATATCTATCGGTGTTCGTACCTAACAGATATCTCTTACCTATCCGGTGTTTTTGCTGCTTAACTATGCGTTAAAATTACGAAATTTTGCTTACACGATAGATAACTAAGCACCAGTAGATACCTATTCGTTGAAGTTATGGGCACTAGGCTAACAACATCTTTTCATTTAAACATTTGTATATACCGCTATACCTCTCGCCAGTAAATGGCAAACCTACAAGAGTAAAACATTGCATATGAATGGCTCTACCCCGACGTTCAGATTCGGCAATAAACTGTAGGTCCCACCACTTTGAGTACAAATATAACACGCACAGCTCAAAATGGTGAGAGAGCACGACCTAAGTTCTTATAGGACTGTAGTGCCAAACTATTATTATGAAGAACAAATTTGAAGGAAAAGACATTTCATTGATTTTTACACCAAACAGGAAACATCTTAACATCGGAATAAATAAACATCGATATTTCATTTATTTCAGCACCGAAGACAAACATCGATGTTGAATTTGCATCGCTAATAAAAACCCTTTTACACTCGAAGTACACTCTAGAAAAAAAGAAATAACATTAAATAAAAATGTAATACATTTATGTACTTTTCGACAAGTTTTCACTCGTAGTCTTTTTTATTTATATTAAATACTTTTACTTGAAGAAATACTTTTCATTTAAATTTATTACGTTGATAATAAAATTTGAAGTAAATACTTTCACCGGTAATTATAG
The DNA here is from genome assembly GCA_951804985.1 of Dryomyza anilis. NCBI lineage: Eukaryota > Metazoa > Arthropoda > Insecta > Diptera > Dryomyzidae > Dryomyza > Dryomyza anilis. The sequence continues at coordinate 38,620,442 of OX638130.1, read as the reverse complement.
TCAAAATTAATCTGGAGCTTAAATTTAATTATGACTTTTTTGAAAGTTTTTGTATGAACATAAATGTCAAAATGCTGTACATTAAAATAAGCTCCAGTTTAAAACTATTTTTAGTAACGCGACTTTTTAATTTTAATACGTGGGTAATAACATTTGAAGTAAATACTTTTCCAATTTTTATTTAATAACAACTCAATTAGAATTTTAAAAGTATTTCTTTAAAGTAAAGAAAGTTAACAACACTTTTTTTTATTTCTTATATCACTGGTTGGAAGTTCTATAAGAAGATTTTTTTTTTATGTAATTTTAATACGTGGGTAATAACATTTGAAGTAAATACTTTTCCAATTTTTATTTAATAACAACTCGATTGGAATTTTAAAAGTATTTATTTAAAGTAAAGAAAGTTAACAACACTTTTTTTTTATTTCTTATATCACTGGTTGGAAGTTCTATAAGTAGGAATATTTATATAATATATCAATGTTCTAGCATGGTCACATATTACATAATTTTGTAGTGGTTACTTTCAAAAAAATATATTGAAATATAGTTAAAAATATTATTTTTATCAATATTTATTTAAATGTGTACGTAATCAAATTAAATACTTTTTTTATTTACTTTTAAATTAAATACGCACTTAATCAGCCCAATCATGAATTTCATAGGAAATTGAATTTCATGTGAAATTTTATTTTCCTCCGAAATGAAATTTCATATCATCAATTTCCTGGGAAAAAGATTTCTTTCGAAATAATTGTCAAATACATTTCGAAAGTTTGACAATTATTTATTGTGCACACAAAATTTTAAAATCTGATAAAAATACTTGAAATTGAATTGTCTGGAAGAATTTGGTGGATTGAGACCTGCAATTGCTCCTTTATTGATGATTGCTGATCCATTGCAATACTTGCATTTCATATCTTTTGGTGAAGTGAATCTTCTTAAAGCAAGAAGCTGCACGGAATGAATTACTGCACGGAATGAATAGGAATACATATCGGATTTAATCCCAGCGACTGCAACATCTTTTTATAGAAAACATATTTCTACCTCGGCAGTTAATGGCAAGCAAACCTACAAGAGTAAAACATCTCTATGAAAAGCTCTCACCGTGCCATTCGGATACAGCACTAACCTGTAGGCCCCAACTCTTTAAGTTCAAATATGCACGCACGACTCAAATGGTGATAGAACTCGGCATATGTTCTTCACATCTGTAGCGCCAAACTATTATTATTAATACGTCCAACGCAACAAAACTTTATGACCGCTACTTCTAAATTTATATTTCTATTTGTATCATGGGTGGCTCAGATGGTTAATGCGTTGAACTATAAACCGAAAGGTCGCTGGTTCGAACAACAGCGACTGCAGCATTAACAAAACAGACAATGGTTTGCTATATCAGACCTGGAAAAACAATGCAAAACTTCCAAAGGTAAAAACACTACCAATTAAAATATCTCATTCCACTGGATTAAACTGTAGATCCTAATGGGATCTACAGTCGGAATATTTATGCGTAAATCATTAAGATTTAGGACATTATTTTCTTCCAATTAAAACATGATAGGTTTAATACTATTTAAATCCTTCTCAACTTGATACCAAAACCCCTGAACTTCTTTTTTTCCTTGTGTAGCATACAAATTCTATAACAATATCCTCATGTTCCGGTATAAGGATTAAAAACATATCAAATTTTTTTAAAGTTATTTTCGACCTGTTACACGGAAAATTGAATGGTTTGCTAGAAAATTATTTAAATTTGCCGATTTTGTGGTTTTTGTTTAAAAAAATGTAATTGTATTGTTGAGATGGGTGTTTGGCTTAAAAAGTATTTGAATTAATTCTTTCCTTGCTCTAAATTTGTAGCAAACATTTTTACATTTTTAAAATTTCTATTTCCTCAATAATTTTTTGTCGGAATATTTATGCGTAAATCACAAAAAAATTTCCTATAAAATGAAATTCATGATATGAAACTATTTCCAGTGAATTATTTTCCTACATTCGAAATTCACTGTGATACCAAATTTCCTAAAAGTGAATATATTTCGGAGGAAAATTTGTTCATGATTGGGCTGAATATATTTTGTAAGGAATATTACAGCCATTCAGTGTATGAAAAGTTGGTTACATATAGTATATCTGTAATGACTGGTTTGTAATTATTTAATATATTACAGATTTTTTGGAAGAGAAATACTTGAATACAAAAGGTCAATTTAAAATTTGCACTGAAATAAGTCAGTATCTATCTGGAGCTGGAGACAGAGAAGGTGGATATAAAAATAGAATGTTGGCAATATTATTCATTTTTAATTTTCATTTTTGTTTCCCCATCATTAATTTAATTACAATTTTGTTAAAAATAATTACAATATATACAAATTTTTAAAAAAATATGTAAACAAGACTTAATAAAATAATTTAAAGGAAGAAATGGCTTGACTAGGAAAAAGCCCTGAACAAAACATTGGCACAAGCCTGAAATACGTGACAGGCTAGATACAAGCCTGGGATACAGGCTAGACACAAGCGTGGGACACAAGCAAGATACAAGTCTGGAACATAGACTTGACACAAGCTTGGAACACTGGCTTGGAACAAGCATGGATTCCAAGCTTTTAGCATTGGTATCATTTAAGCCTTACCATAGTCTTGGAACAACACAGGGATACAGACTTGACTCAGGCGTGAGAAGTATTGGCACAAGCTTGTGTCAGGCTTGTTCCGGTTGCCAATTCCTACCTGGGAAGCAGTTTATATACGAACTCTTTTTAAATGAGTTATGTTAAAAATATATTTTTTAGTATTTGTTTCAACTCATGAAATAATATATCCAATTTATCTTCTCCACGTACAAATTTGTCTTCGTATGAAAAATTAAAACAAAGAAATCAATAAAATAGTAAATTGTAATGTTATTTCCCAATATTTGAAATATTTATTTCTAGGTGCAAAAAATAACTAATATATCTTTTAACCTTGCGAGCTTTGATAAAATAATGGATAAATGGATTTCAGTACCGCTGATTCTTAATTCAATGTCAAAAATTTTGAATTCAAAATGTCGGGCCATACATTGATGTACCTCTCTCAGTCGAATCCATAGTCGGGACGTAACGGACACCACTTTTATTGGCTTTTATTGTTTTTTTTTTTATGGGCCATTCCACACCAAATCGACCAAAAAAAGTCAAATTTGAGATTTTACCTTTTGGATTTCAATAAAACTTGGGCAACTGATAAAGGGTATCCAGATATGTACTGACCAATTTTTTTTATTTTTATCCCTGAAAGTAGTGGGTGAAAAAATAAAACAAAAATTGATCAATGCATATCTCGATACCCTTTATCAGTTGTGCAAATTTCATTAAAATCGAAGAAGATGAGTTCCAACCGCTGGTCGATTTGGTATGGAATGACCTTATATATATTTTTTATTTATTTAAAAAAAAAATCGTATATCTTATTTTTTTATCATAAATGTGTTTTTGACCCCCTTTTGGCGGCTCATATCCTGCTGTAGTTCGATTACTAATTTTTGATTCTTTTAATGTAGTCTGAAAATAATCAAAAAAATGAACTAAGAATCAAATTACTTTTTCATTATTTCTAATCGTAATCAAAATTTTTGATTACGACTACTAAAGAATCGTAATCAAAATGTTTGATTATGATTCTTTAGTAATCGTAATCAAAAGTAATCGTAAACTCTTACAGCACAGTACATATTGTTACGAAAAGATATGATTTGCCCCACAGTGCAAGCAATAAACAATAATAAATGAGACACAGACAATTCAGCGCACTAAGATATGTGAAAAAAGACACGGAGGATCATTCAGCGCACTAAGCAATGTGCGAGAAAGCGATGCAATATCAGCATATTAAAACACATTAAAACAAATTCACGAAACGAGTAGAAGGTTCTCGAAACATATCAAAGCTTGTCGAAACGTGTCAAACTGATGCTTGCAGAATATAAGGGCGCCGCATCTGAGGCACAGCACTTCAGTAGTGATTGTAAAGTGGTCGAGTGCATCTCGTGTGATAAATGTCAATTTAAATTGTGAACATGCAGCCGTTGTTAAAATTTATTATTAATAAAGTTGTTTATTAAAATGAATTAATAAAGTCATTTGATATAATTTAAACCAAACATAAGAGTGTTTTTATTTTGTACACAATCCTGTGATTCGAACTTGTAGAACAGTTTTCAGTAGACTGAATTTACGTAACATTGGTGTCAGAAGTGGGATTGTGATATAAAATGGTTAAATTTAATCAACTTAAAGTCGACCAACTAAAGAAGGATCTGGCGTCTCGTAATTTTGAAACTGCTGGAATGAAAGTAGAGTTTCAGAAACGCCTAATGGAAGAATTTGAGGAGAAAAACATTAATCACGCAAAGCACGATTTTGAAGTGGAAGCTGCAACACCGTCTACGAAAATTCGGGATACAGAAGGAAAAGTACAGTCCCAATCACTTGATATGAGCCAAAAGGAAGAAAATTCCATTAAAATAGAGAAGAAACTTCACGAAAATTCTGAACAGCTCAAGAAGTTTCTAATACCAGATGTTTCTAATCCCAATCCCAAATGGCAGATCTGCACGAAATTTGATTATTGTTCCCAAGTCGAAAATAAAAGCGATAGTACTGAAATACCATGGTATATCCAATGGAGATCACTTGAGCATTAATAAAACGATTGAAGAAGTCAGGAAACATTTCTATTGGGTCAGATATCAGAAATCAGTCGCCTATTGGATTCACAGATGTAAACAATGTGTATCCGCAAAAAGTACACCCGTCAGGAGTTGCGGTAAGATAAATCAATACAAAGTAGGAACACATTGCGTAAGTATTGCCATGGATGTGAAAAAGCCGATTTCAAAAATTATTTTGGGCAAGAAGAAAAGTGAAAGCCGAGACGGGTTGCGTCAGTCCTTGGGACAGAGGATACAAATTCCAAGTGATAAGATAAAGTCCAGACACAACTTGAGAGCAAACTGTGAGGGATTTAAGGAAGGAGATCTGATTATGCTTTGTAGCCCGCCACGAGTAAAATTGTGAAATTGGGAAGGACCGTACAGGATAATTAAAGGGATTAATGACGTTGTGTATCGAATTCAGAATACTACAGGGGTTAGACGATAAATGAAAGTGGTAGATTTGAAAAGGTTGGCGCCGTATAGAGAGAGAGAGGATTAACATCTGTTCGCGACGCACAGGTTTAGGTGAAGGGCAGTGTTACGAAAATATGTAATTTGCCCCACAGTGCAAGCAATTAACAATAATAAATGAGACGCAAGACAATTCAGCGCACTATGCAATGTGTTAGAAAGAGATGAAATATCAGCATATTAAAACATATTAAAACAAATTCACGAAACGAGTAGAAGGTTCTCGAAACATGTTGAAGCTTATCGAATTAATAAAGTTATTTTTTATAATATAAACCAAACATAAGAGTGTTTTTATTTTGTACACAATCCAGTGATTCGAACTTGTAGAACAGTTTTCCGTAGACTGTATATTCGAACAATATCCAGCCTAACCAATAACGAAATAAAGTGGATTCTAATGATAGTAAAAAGTTTTTCGACGATTTCCTCATACATTTTTAAATTTCAAAAATTGGGTACTAACACTTTAAACTTTACTTGGCTTATTGTTTTTTTTTTTTTGTTTTTATATATATATTAATATATGAGCTTTTGTACATTGTTTAGTATGTTTAGAAAACCATAAATGATGCACTGCGAAAAAAATGTATATATGGTTTCAAAACGTTTTTTTGTCAATCATTATATCACCGGAAATTCAAACATTCAGTTTAAGAAAAAAATTAGAATATTTTACAATTATTTTAATAAAAATTTATATCAGGACAGGGAATATTTATTTAGAATTACTCAGATATATATATATATTTTTTTAAATTGATTGAACAATGTCAAAACAGAACTTTTTTTTACTTTTAGTATAAATATTAAATAGTAGCCGCGGTTGCTCAGTGGTTAGTGCGTTGTACTGCGAATCGAAAGATCCCCGGTTCAAGTCTGGACTGGGCTAACAACATCTTTTCATATAAACATTTTTCTATACCTCACGACCTCTCGGCAGTAAATGGCAAACCTACGACAGTAAAACATTGCCTATGAAAGGCTCTCACCCGACGTTCGGATTCGGCACTAAACTGTAGGTCCCACCACTTTGAGTACAAATATAAAACGCACAGCTCAAAATGATGAGAGAGCTCGGCCTAAGTTCTTATAGGACTGTAGTGCCAAAATATTATTATGAAGAACAAATTTGAAGGAAAAGACATTTCATTGATTTTTACACCAAACAGGAAACATCTTAACATCGGAATAAAGAAACATTAATATTTCATTTATTTCAGCACCGAAGACAAACATCGATGTTGAATTTGCATCGCAAATGAAAACCCTATTACACTCGAATTACACTCTAAATAAAAAGAAATAAAATTAAATAAAAATGTAATAAATTTATGTACTTTTCGAGAAGTTTTCACTCGTAGTCTTTTTTATGTATATTAAATACTTTTTACTTGAAGTAAATACATTCATTTAAATTTATTACGTTGATAGTAAAATTTTAAGTAAATACTTTGACCCGTAATTATAGTCAAAATTAATCTGCAGCTTAAATTTAATTAAGACTTTTTTGAAAGTTTTTGTATAAAAATAAATGTCAAAATGCTGTACATTAAAATAAGCTCCAATTTAAAACTATTTTTAGTAACGCGCCTTTTTATTTTATTTTATTACGTGGGTTATTGCCCATTTGAAGTAAATACTCTAAGAAAAAAGTGACGTAATAAAATTAAATAAAATTTATTAATATTTGATTTAAAACTTTTGTAATAAAAAACGTAATACTCCATACAAAAAATATTACGTGCGTATTTAATTTCAAAATAAATAAAAAAAGTATTTAATTTTATTAAAAATTTCGAAAAAAGTAAAATAAAATAATAATTTTATCTGTTCCTACACGGATAAAAAATTTTTTTTTGAATATGTTTGAATGTAATTAAAAAGTAATACGAAATTACCATTCATGCATTATGAATGAAGTGTAATTAAATTATAATAGAAATTAAATTTATTTTTGTTCACGTGTAAACATTATTATATTGTCCAGCAGAATCTGTCAAATTTACCTAAATATGTTACAATACCAACATAAAATTTTAATTGCATTTGAATAAACTGTTTCTTGGCAATTTACTTGGTTAAAAGTATGTTTCGAAACACAAAAAATGCTAATCAAATCTAAATTCAACGGATGTTCGCCACGCTCGTCTTAATTCGATAATTTACCGACTGACGAAGTTGGCAAAGTTGTGCAGCATTTTCTACCTACGCCATCTTTTGCCATCGTCTGAACATATTTATGTTCAAAAACAAACAAAAAAGAAATAAGATTTAAAAAAATGTATTCTTGCAACATTCTTCTTGTATACGAAATTGGCACTCGTTGAGCAGAATTTTCTACCTACGTCTCTTTTGTCGTCGTTTGAAGTATGTATAGGGTCATTTTAAACATACTGATGTTTGAAAACAAACAAAAAATCAATTCTTGTATATAACGTTGACACTCGTTGATCGGCATTTTCTGCGAACGTGTCTTTTGTGGTTCGTTGAGAAAACGTGTTCGCGTCGGTAATAATTTTGTTATTAGTAAATTAAATAAATATATAAATTGTGTTATAAAAAGTACTAATAGTAACAGAGTATAATATAGTGCAGTATATAATTTCTGAAACTAATGTGAAAAAACCACAAATAAAAATCAGTGTTTCGATTTTCAAACAGAATTGGCATGTTTTTTTACAAAAGCCTCCGTGAATTCCTTGCCTACGCTATGTGCTGTACTGAGACCAACAGTAACTGTACCAAATATAAAAAGAGCCTGGATCGTCTGGCTTAGCATCTGCAGGTGCAATTGTGCATTCATAGATGCTGTCTCTTGTACTTGCAGTTTTAAACCAATTATTTATTTATGCATTTAATAATTTGTATATGAATTCTATTATTATAATTTTCCACTGTGTATATTTAAAGATTTTTAATAAAAATAAATAAAAAAAAACAACATTTTATTTTTATTTTATTTTCAGGATTTTTCCAAAAATATTTAAATATGTTTCTATGCAAACATACTACTTTTTGTACTGAAACAACTGATATGTTTCACTGGAAACATATTTATATTCAGTTCGTTCAAAATCATGTTTTAATTTGAACATATTTATGTTTCGGTTCAAATATTTATTTTGTTTGGATGTAGTAATTATTATGTTTCCATTAGAACATACACCATTTTAAGGGGCAACATTAAAATGTTTCCGTGATATTATAATGTAAGTCAGATCTCATTACAAAACTGTCTCAATACAACCCTGTTTACAAGTGATTTATCAGTTAATTATATATTATGTTTACATAAAATTCCAAACATACATTAATGCCATACGTTAATGCCTGCAAAATTATGTTTGGGAGAGCCCTTTTTTTGCAGCGTGTAATCTTCTTTATATGAATAAATAGTTTTTAAAATACCAATTTACGTATTTAAGATGTTGTGATTAAACTAAAATGTTATAACCTTAATAAAAAGTGATAAAAAGTATTTACTTCAAATTTTATTACATGCGTAATAAATTTAAATAAAAAGTATTTACTTCAAATTTTATTACATACGTAATAAATTTAAATAAAAAGTATTTACTTCAAATTTTATTACGTACATAATAAATTTGAATAAGAAGTATTTAAGTAGTACAAAAGACTACGGATGAAAAACGTGTCGAAAAGTATTTAAATTTATTACTTTCTTTATTTAATTTTATTACTTTTTCCCTCAGTGTACTTTTACAATTTTAATTTAATAACAACTAGATTGGAATTTTAAAAGTATTTCTTTAAAGTAAAGAAAGTTAACAACACTTTTTTTAATTCTTATATCACTGATTGGAAGTTCCATAAGTAGGATTATTTATAGAATATATCAATGTTCTAGCATGGTCACATATTACATAATTTTGTAGTGGTTACTTTCAAAAAAAACATACTGAAATATAGCTAAAAATATTAATTTAATTGCTATTTATTTAAATGTGTACGTAATAAAATTAAATACTTTTTTTATTTACTTTTAAATTAAATACGCACTGAATATATTTTGTATGGAATATTACGTTTTTTTTACAAAAATAATTAAATTAAAATTTAAATACATTTTATTACTTCACTTTTTTATTAGTGTACGAAACTCAAATTTACTTCTATTCCCCTATTACATCAAGACAAAAATCAAAGTTTCATTTTTATCAAATAGAGCAAAGTTTAATAATAGTTACAAAATTATGAAATAAATGGTGGCTAAATTTGCGGCTCGGCTTAGCCGACCAAAACCACGGCGGCGACTGCTGTTCAGACTTCGCTCGGCTTAGATCACTGCACACGAGACAAGTGCATTACCAGAAATAATACACCACTCTGTATGGAATGTGGGAATATGGTCATGAATCCAATTGGAAGGCAGGGAAATAGACCACACAACCAAAGTAATGGAAGAGGTTTCAGTAATAACGAAGTAAGAAACGATAACAAAACAAATACGGGATATAAAAAATCGTATAGCGCTAATAGCAATAATAATAACGGAAATAATAATAGCAATAATAATTATAATAATTATGACAAAAATAAAACTAACGATTATAATAACCAGTCAATTGGTATGTACATCATGCCAGAAACCAGGCCATGTAGAGGGAAATTGTTACGATAAGAAAAGGTATTAAGGAAAACAACAGAGGGTCGGCTCAGCCAAGGCTAGTAAGCTGGAAACCCACTAAGAATAGCGAAATGATGTCAAAGAAGAGATCAAACATCCACTGAAACTGTGATCACATATACTACTTTAACAGTAAAGGATTGGTATCATCGGGTGGAGGCAGATATTGTTAATCCGACGTTGGAAGCAACCGGTGATACACGTACTGCTACTCCATGTTTTATTTGTAGGGGAGTCACTATGTTAATTTTTGCAATATTACAGTTCATAATTGTTGGCAATAACATTAGTGGATAATATAGTAAAAATAGTAAGATATCCAATAATCAAGAATCATTTGGCTGGATGGAATATTCGGTAAAAAAATTATTTTTAGGAGTTACGAAAAGTTTTAAAACTTAAGGGGACGTTATGATAGAAAAATCAGACAACTAATAAGTACGTTTAAGACTAAGGGTGATACGATTATATGTAGTACACATGGTTGTGGTGATCATATTTGAAGGGCATCATACTATGATTGGGGGTTATGGTTGTAGGAAATCATATAATTTGTCTAATTTGATCCTCAGTGACAATATTGAGTACCATAATATCATCCTCAGTGACAATAGTACAAATATCTACAACCATACCATGCACTGTGTGACCAAACGCTCTTAAATCGGGTGATATTCAGTATTGTCGGAACCACTCAACCGATTTTAAAGTGTTGTACAGAGAGAACTTTAGAGAACTTAAGTTTTGAAATTGGAGTTTGTATCTAACAACATCTTTTCACAGAAACATTTTTCTATACCGCGCTACCTCTCGGCAATAAATGGCAAACCTTCGAGAGTAAAACCATTGCCTATGAAAAGCTCTCATTCGCCGTTCGGATTCGGCAATAAACAGTAGGTCCCACCACTTTGAGTACAAATATAACACGCACAGCTAAAAATGGTGAGAGAGCTCGGCCGAAGTTCTATACAGGACTGTAGCGCCAAACTATTATTATTATTATCATTAATAGTTATGGAGATAAAAATCAGTAAAGTTTCATGAAAAATCTTTCAAAAAATGTAAAAAATCCAAAAGTTATCCGATTTTTAAAATTCATAAACACATAGATTCATAAACACATAGATTCTCAGTAATGTTATCTATCAAAAAAATATAACAAAAGTACATGTTACTAGTCTTCAAAACTTAAAAAAAAAATCATTTTCAAGTCTATATCTTTAAAACTAAACAAGATATTTTCTCATGTAAGCACATTTTTTTAGATCTCAATGTAAGCTTTCCATAAATAAAAGAATTTTCAAAACTTAAGTTCTCTCAAGTTCTCTCTGTACAACACTTTTTACATTTTTAAAATCGGTTAAGTGGTTTCGACAATACTGAATTTCACCCGATTTAAGAGCGTTTGGGCACACAGTGCCATGGTCCTCAGTGACCATACGCAGATTTCACACAACCATACTGTGGTTGCCAGTGACCATACTATGGTTGTCAGTGACCATATTATGGTTGTGAGTGACCATACTATGGTTGTCAGTGACCATACTATTGTTGTCAGTGACCATACTATGGTTGTCAGAGGCCATATTCAGATTTCTGACAACCATACTATGGTTGTCAGTGACCATATTATGATTCCACACAACCATACTATGGTTGTCAGTAATCGAATTTCGATTTTATACAACCATACTATGGTCCTAGATGACCAGTGATCATATTATTATATTATTATATTCCCTAAATTCCTGAAAAAGTGGATTGAAAAGAAATAATAAATTAGGCACATGTTTAATTAATCAATATTTTATTAAAATATATTATTTTTTGAAGACACAATTAATGGCAACAATTTGACATATCCTAACATGATTGCGACATAATGAGACAAACATTATCTGAAACCATAGCATGAAGCTGTACAGTACGCTTTATGCTTTATACTTTCATAAGAATTCATGTAATAGTTTTATCACACACAAGAACTTGCGCGCACAGTTCAGCCGCGCGCAGCAGAACTTTCGTTCTAGAACTTTTCATGAAAACGCGACCACGCGAGTATACGACTATGGAATGTAACACCGAGTACTTAATGTAAATTATTAAATTTTTTTTAAACTATTATGTCTGCACTTTCATTATGTCTCACTATCGGATATATTTATTTGTTAATATTGATGTGGTTTTAAATATAAAAACACTTTGTCACTAGGAAAAAAAAACTCGACTGCTCACCGCCATAGCCAACTTTTAAGTGAGTAAGAGAGAGTAAAAATGCCAGTAAGTGAGAATTATATGATTGTAAATAATAAATTACTATACTATGATCAGTCAATATTATGGTATGATTGTTATTGACCATATTTTGTTTGTGGCAGTCTTTATCGTAATCATAACATGGTTCTTATCAACCATATTTTGGTTTTTCAGAAATACAATCATATTATAATAAATTTTCCACTATAATATGATTTTAGCGACCTTATTATTGTTGAAATAAAATTGAAAATACTATACTTTGATTGTGACAACAATGTAGGGTTGTTAAGACCATAGCATGGTTGTCGCGATCATGTCGCAACCATATTATTTCTCTGCGTGTAGGTATCTCCATGCCATTGCTTCCTTGCGAGGCAGCTAAAAATGGTAAACCCATTTTACTTGTAGATTTAGGGGCAGATGCCAGTATAATAAAAGGAAGTGCGATGAAACACTTACCAGAATTTGATGGAAAAAATAAAGAGGATTTTAGTGGGTGCGTAAGGACTTCAGAAACAACTAATGTCAGAGACAGTAAGATAGAGTGGTTAATGATGGTTTATTAATGGTTAATTATGCATGTTGTATCCTTGGAGCCCGCAGACGGAATTATACGACGAGACAATATATGGAATAGATCCATAATAAATGCTATTAATAAAATGATTACATTCATTGATAGGGCAATTTTCAAATGTTAATCATTATAAAGAATCCAAAACCAACCATTCTACAATAAATAGCATAAATTCAGTAAATATTAATGTGCAACCGAATTTTGTTTCAAAACCGTTCATAAGTTTAAGATATTTGTTTACTTAATAAGTAAAATTTTGCATGATTTTTGAAGCAAGAGCAAGAACAAAATCATGTTCCTATGCACCTATGTAAGAGCAAGGTATGATATAAAAAAAAAGTTTGCAAGACATGATTTTTACATGGAGGTTTTTAGAAAATCAAACGATAATTTTGTCAGTGATTTAATTTTTTTTCACAAAGTGCTATTATAAATATAAATATATATAAATATTTACAGGATCGGAATTTTACGCCTTGAAATCCGTCTAGAATAAAATATTGTTACGAAAATTCAGTCTACGGAAAACTGTTCTACGAGTTCGTATGGCTGGATTTTGTACAAAATAAAAACACTCTTATGTTTGGTTTAAATTATAACAATTAACTTTATTAATTCACTTTAATAAACAACTTTACTAATAACAAATTCTAACAACTGCTGCATGTCCACAATTTAACTTGACAATTATCACACGAGATGCCCTCGACCACTTTACAATCACTACTGAAGTGAAGTACCTATATACGGCACCAACCTTTCTAAATGTACTACTTTCATTTTTCGTCTGACGCCTATAGTATTCTGAATCCGATACACAATGTCATTTATCCTTTTAATTATCCTGTACGGTCCTTCCCGGTGTGTTTGTAATTTTGGATTTGTCAATTTCACTCGTGGCGGGCTACAAAGCATGACCAGATCTCCTTCCTTAAATCCCTCAGAGTCATATCGGGACTTCATCTTATCACTTGCAATTTGTGAAGAGGTTTCAGTAATAACGAAGTAAGAAACGATAACAAAACAAATACGGGATATAAAAAATCGTATAGCGCTAATATCAATAATAATAATAATAATAATAACGGAAATAATAATAGCAATAATAATTATAATAATAATGACAATAATAAAACTAACGATTATAATAACCAGTCAATTGGTATGTACATCATGCCAGAAACCAGGCCATGTAGAGGGAAATTGTTACGATAAGAAAAGGTATTAAGGAAGACAACAGAGGGTCGGCTCAGCCAAGGCTAGTAAGCTGGAAACCCACTAAGAATAGCGAAATGATGTCAAAGAAGAGATCAAACATCCACTGAAACTGTGATCACATATACTACTTTAACAGTAAAGGATTGGTATCATCGGGTGGAGGCAGATATTGTTAATCCGACGCTGGAAGCAACCGGTGATACACGTACTGCTACTCCATGTTTTATTTGTAGGGGAGTCACTATGTTAATTTTTGCAATATTACAGTTCATAATTGTTGGCAATAACATTAGTTGATAATATAGTAAAAATAGTAAGATATCCAATAATCAAGAATCATTTGGCTGGATGGAATATTCGTTAAAAAATTTATTTTTAGGAGTTACGAAAAGTTTTAAAACTTAAGGGGATGTTATAATAGAAAAATCAGACAACTATAAAGTACGTTTAAGACTAAGGGTGATACGATAATATATGGTACACATGGTTGTGGTGATCATATTTGAAGGGCATCATACTATGATTGGGGGTTATGGTTGTAGGAAATCATATAATTTGTCTAATATGATTCTCAGTGACAATATTGAGTACCATAATATGATTCTCAGTGACAATAGTACGAATTTCTACAACCATACCATGCACTGTGTGACCAAACGATCTTAAATCGGGTGATATTCAGTATTGTCGGAACCACTCAACCGATTTTAAAAAGTGTTGTACAGAGAGAACTTTAGAGAACTTAAGTTTTGAAATTGGAGTTTGTATCATTAATAGTTATGGAGATAAAAATCAGTAAAGTTTCATGAAAAATCTTTCAAAAAATGTAAAAAATCCAAAAGTTATCCGATTTTTAAAATTCATAAACACATAGATTCATAAACACATAGATTCTCAGTAATGTTATCTATCAAAAAAATATAACAAAAGTACATGTTACTAGTCTTCAAAACTTAAAAAAAAAAATCATGTTCAAGTCTATATCTTTAAAACTAAACAAGATATTTTCTCATGTAAGCACATTTTTTTAGATCTCAATGTAAGCTTTCCATAAATAAAAGAATTTTCAAAACTTAAGTTCTCTCAAGTTCTCTCTGTACAACACTTTTTACATTTTTAAAATCGGTTAAGTGGTTTCGACAATACTGAATTTCACCCGATTTAAGAGCGTTTGGGCACACAGTGCCATGGTCCTCAGTGACCATACGCAGATTTCACACAACCATACTGTGGTTGCCAGTGACCATACTATGGTTGTCAGTGACCATATTATGGTTGTGAGTGACCATACTATGGTTGTCAGTGACCATACTATTGTTGTCAGTGACCATACTATGGTTGTCAGTGACCATAGTATGGTTGTCAGTGACCATAGTATGATTCCACACAACCATACTATGGTTGTCAGAGGCCATATTCAGATTTCTGACAACCATACTATGGTTGTCAGTGACCATATTATGATTCCACACAACCATACTATGGTTGTCAGTAATCGAATTTCGATTTTATACAACCATACTATGGTCCTAGATGACCAGTGATCATATTATTATATTATGATATTCCCTAAATTCCTGAAAAAGTGGATTGAAAAGAAATAATAAATTAGGCACATGTTTAATTAATCAATATTTTATTAAAATATATTATTTTTTGAAGACACAATTAATGGCAACAATTTGACATATCCTAACATGATTGCGACATAATGAGACAAACATTATCTGAAACCATAGCATGAAGCTGTACAGTACGCTTTATGCTTTATACTTTCATAAGCATTCATGTAATAGTTTTATCACACACAAGAACTTGCGCGCACAGTTCAGCCGCGCGCAGCAGAACTTTCATTCTAGAACTTTTCATGAAGACGCGACCACGCGAGTATACGACTATGGAATGTAACACCGAGTACTTAATGTAAATTATTAAAATTTTTTTAAACTATTATGTCTGCACTTTCATTATGTCTCACTATCGGATATATTTATTTGTTAATATTGATGTGGTTTTAAATATAAAAACACTTTGTCACTAGGAAAAAAAAACTCGACTGCTCACCGCCATAGCCAACTTTTAAGTGAGTAAGAGAGAGTAAAAATGCCAGTAAGTGAGAATTATATGATTGTAAATAATAAACCAGTTGGGAAGGTTAGATCACATGGGAAATTTTAAAGTAGGTGTAATTATGATAGTTAGGATTATCAAAATTATAGTCGGTCTAAGCCGACTATAAATACCCTACACATATGTGTGGTTACCATTCAAAATGATATATAGGTCACCAGGGTATACGAATCCTGAAAATAACTACAAACATTCAATCGCTGAAGAATTTCCATTCATTTGATACCCATATTTACAAATGGGTAGGTGTACCGAATTTCGATTTTTTTTTTTTGTGAACCACAAGTCTTTTCGCCGGAAAACATTATTATCATGTATTTGAGCATGATGTCAATATATATTTGACCAACAAAGTTTACCTAAGCACGTATACATAAAAATTGATCTTTATATGTACATTTTATATGTGGTATTTGAACATAAGTGGTCGGATCATAGGTCACCATGGACCGATCTCGCCAATTTTTTCGCACATACAGCGTAGGTATATTAGTAATCTAAGTTATAAGTTTCATTTATCTAGCTCTTCAATTTTAAAAGTCTTAGGGATTTCAACAGACAGACAGACAGACAGACGGACAGACAGACAGACGGACAGACAGACGGACATCGCTAAATCGACTCAGGAGGTCATGCTGATCAAGAATATATATACTTTTCCATACCGGAGATACTTTCTTCTGGGTGTTACAAACGGCGTACCAAACTGAATATACCCTTTCACTCTTAGTGTAGGGTATAATTACTATACTATGATCAGTCAATATCATGGTATGATTGTTATTGACCATATTTTGTTTGTGGCAGTCTTTATCGTAATCATAACATGGTTCTTATCAACCATATTTTGGTTTTTCAGAAATACAATTATATTACAATAAATTTTCCACAATAATATGATTTTAGCGACCTTATTATTGTTGAAATAAAATTGAAAATACTATACTTTGATTGTGACAACAATGTAGGGTTGTTAAGACCATAGCATGGTTGTCGCGATCATGTCGCAACCATATTATTTCTCTGCGTGTAGGTATCTCCATGCCATTGCTTCCTTGCGAGGCAGCTAAAAATGGTAAACCCATTTTACTTGTAGATTTAGGGGCAGATGCCAGTATAATAAAAGGAAGTGCGATGAAACACTTACCAGAATTTGATGGAAAAAATAAAGAGGATTTTAGTGGGTGCGTAAGGACTTCAGAAACAACTAATGTCAGAGACAGTATGATAGAGTGGTTAATGATGGTTTATTAATGGTTAATTATGCATGTTGTATCCTTGGAGCCCGCAGACGGAATTATACGACGAGACAATATATGGAATAGATCCATAATAAATGCAATTAATAAAATGATTACATTCATTGATAGGGCAGTTTTCAAATGTTAATCATTATAAAGAATCCAAAACCAACCATTCTACAATAAATAGCATAAATTCAGTAAATATTAATATATTTTAGCTTTTGAAGATGATTTTTCAAAATATATGTGCTGCGAAGCTATCCCCGATGCAGAAGCAAGCACTGTAGCAAAAGCATTCTACCACAAAACCATTACACGTCATAACATACCAAAAGGAATGTGCAACCGAATTTTGTTTCAAAACCGTTCATAAGTTTAAGATATTTGTTTACTTAATAAGTAAAATTTTGCATGATTTTTGAAGCAAGAGCAAGAACAAAATCATGTTCCTATGCACCTATGTAAGAGCAAGGTATGATATAAAAAAAAAGTTTGCAAGACATGATTTTTACATGGAGGTTTTTAGAAAATCAAACGATAATTTTGTCAGTGATTTAATTTTTTTTCACAAAGTGCTATTATAAATATAAATATATATAAATATTTACAGGATCGGAATTTTACGCCTTGAAATCCGTCTAGAATAAAATATTGTTACGAAAATTCAGTCTACGGAAAACTGTTCTACGAGTTCGTATGGCTGGATTGTGTACAAAATAAAAACACTCTTATGTTTGGTTTAAATTATAACAATTAACTTTATTAATTCACTTTAATAAACAACTTTACTAATAACAAACAATTGCTGCATGTCCACAATTTAACTTGACAATTATCACACGAGATGCCCTCGACCACTTTACAATCACTACTGAAGTGAAGTACCTCAGATGCGGCTCCCTTATATACTGCATGCATCAGTTCGACACGTTTCGACAAGCTTGTTTCGAGAACCTTCTACTCGTTTCGTGAATGACGCATGCTATTGGCATCTCATTCGCACTCATGTGTTTTAATGCGCTGATCTTCCATCTTCCAGCGCTGAATTGTCTTGCGTCTCATTTATTATTGTTGAATGCTTGCACAGTGGGGCAAATTACCTCTTTTCGTAACACTGCCCTCCACCTAAATCTGTTCGTCCCGAACAGATGTTAATACTCTCTCACTATATACGGCACCAACCTTTCTAAATGTACTACTTTCATTTTTCGTCTGACGCCTATAGTATTCTGAATCCGATACACAATGTCATTTATCCTTTTAATTATCCTGTACGGTCCTTCCCGGTGTGTTCGTAATTTTGGATTTGTCAATTTCACTCGTGGCGGGCTACAAAGCATGACCAGATCTCCTTCCTTAAATCCCTCAGTCATATCGGGACTTCATCTTATCACTTGCAATTTGTATACTCTGCCTTAAAGACTGAAGCAACTCGTCTTGGTCTTCACTTTTTCTTGCCCAAAACACTTTTTGAAATGGGATTTTTCACATCCATGGCAGTACGTTCGCAATGTCCTCCAATGTTGTATTGATTCGTCTTACCGCAACTCCTGACGGCTTTTTTTTTTGCGGATACACATTGCTTACATCTGTGAATCCAGTATGCGGCTGACTTCTGATATCCGACCCAATAGAAATGCTTCCTGACTTCTTCAATCGTTTTAGTAATGCTCAAGTGACATCCATTGGTTCCACAATGGCATTTCAGTACTATGGCTTTAATTTTTGACTTGGGAACAACAATCAAATTTCGTGCAGATCTGCCATTTTCACTTTCCCACACACGGTACAAACAATCATTTTGTAGCTTCAGGCTTTGCCACTGCTCCCAGTAAGCCCTGCTTATTGGACTGTTGGATGCTAACTCTTTCCATAATGGTTTTCTTTGTTGTTCCTTGAACGTCCGAATTTTTGCGATGTCGGGGTCCATCTTTTGATCATTTCGTATTTGCTCTAGACTCCATTGATCATCTGGCACGACACCCAATGAACGAATGTGAATTATGTTCGTTTTTTCATCTTCTCTCCGGCATTCTCCGGATTCCATTGTACACACTCGTGCCGACACAGTGCCTGAATTTCCAAGATGGCAACTGGTGTTATTCGGACTATCCTCAGATCTCTTTTTTGGTCTGTATCTCTTTGGTGGTTGCACAATTACACATTTACGTTTTTCATGACAGTCGCGTGCCATATGCCCATATTTTCCGCAATTGTAGCATTTACCTTTCAATTGTGTGTTTCCGTTGGCAACATAATGTTCGGATTCAACGCTGGCTTTGGACGCTCTACTTACTCCTTAACATAAATTTTCTCTCTCCTCATCTTGTACATCTATTGTCTCCGTCGCTGGTCGGCACAATGTCGACGCTATCTCCTGCGTAAGCGCTGTGGTGACCGTTTCCATAAATGTCACCTTTCGGTTAGTCATTGTTGCCTGTTTTGTCTCAGGATCCCGTATGCCATAATCAAATGCATTTATCTTGCACATTTCCAAGAAATCACAGGCTGAATCGGAATACGCCAAATGTGCAAGTCTCCCAACATCCGCAGCATATTCCTGCAACGATTCGCAATTATTTTGCCTTCGGAACTTCAGCTGTATTCTGTAAATAGGTGCCATGTCGTCACTGCCGTATTTTCGTTGCAATGCACCGATGACCGCTGAATAACTGTTTATGTCACTTTTTGTCAGCAAAACTTCGGCTGCTCCTCCTTTCAGTGCCACAATAAGCGCTGCTACCATGTCTTCATTGTTCCATCGATTACTTACAGCCGTGGTCTCAAATTGCAGCTTGAAAATGTTGAACGCTGTGGTTCCATCGTAAAACGGCGATTTCAGCCTCGTACCACTAAAAACATGCTGTGTAGGTCCATTTATCTGCAACACGTGCAAATCTTTTTTTATTTCCTGGATTTCTTTGTCTATACCATTTTCCAATCTTTGAATTTTATCATCAACGTCATTTATATGCGCTTCAAGTTCATTTACTTTGCCTGTAGTGTATTAGAAACTTCCAGAAGCTACTTAGAATGTTCTTGAAGCTGTTCAGAATTTTTCTGAAGTTTCTATTCTATTTTGTTAGCATTTTCTACAAGTTCGTGCTTCATGTCTAATTTGAGCTGATTTGAATTTTCTAGAAGTTTCTGTTCCATTTTGCTGGAATTTTCTTGTAGTTCTGTTTTAAATTGATTTGAATTTTCTTGAAGCTGTTGTTGTATTGCTCCGAGCAACTGGCTCATATCAAAACTTTGGGACTGTATTTTTTGCTCTGTGTCCACACTTTTCGATGACGCTGTTGCAGCTTCCACTTCAAACTCGTGCTCTGCGAGGTCAATGCCTTGGTTCTCTAATTCTTCCATTAGACGCTTTTGTAGCTCTACTTTCATACCAACAGTTGGAAGATTATGAATGGCCAGCTCCTTCTTTAGCTGGTCGACTTTAAGTTGTTCGAATTTCACCATTTTGTATCACAATCCCACTTCTGACACCAATGTTACGAAAATTCAGTCTACGGAAAACTGTTCTACGAGTTCGTATCGCTGGATTGTGTACAAAATAAAAACACTCTTATGTTTGGTTTAAATTATAACAATTAACTTTATTAATTCACTTTAATAAACAACTTTACTGATAACAAATTCTAACAACTGCTGCATGTTCCCTTATATACTGCATGCATCATTTCAACACGTTTCGACAAGCTTCGACTTGTTTCGAGAACCTTCTACTCATGTGTTTTAATTCGCTGGTCCTCCATCTCTTTCTCGCACATTTCCCAGTACGCTGAATGATCTTCCGTCTCTTTCTAACACATTGTTTAGTGCGCTGAATTGTCTTGCGTCTCATTTATTATTGTTGAATGCTTGCACAGTGGGGCAAATTACCTCTTTTCGTAACAATATATAAAAAAAAACATACATACACATCGCTTACAGTTGCCAAGATGGCAACTGGTGTTATTCGGACTATCCTCAGATCTCTTTTTTGGTCTGTATCTCTTTGGTGGTTGCACAATTACACATTTACGTTTTTCATGACAGTCGCGTGCCATATGCCCATATTTTCCGCAATTGTAGCATTTACCTTTCAATTGTGTGTTTCCGTTGGCAACATAATGTTCGGATTCAACGCTGGCTTTGGACGCTCTACTTACTCCTTAACATAAATTTTCTCTCTCCTCATCTTGTACATCTATTGTCTCCGTCGCTGGTCGGCACAATGTCGACGCTATCTCCTGCGTAAGCGCTGTGGTGACCGTTTCCATAAATGTCACCTTTCGGTTAGTCATTGTTGCCTGTTTTGTCTCAGGATCCCGTATGCCATAATCAAATGCATTTATCTTGCACATTTCCAAGAAATCACAGGCTGAATCGGAATACGCCAAATGTGCAAGTCTCCCAACATCCGCAGCATATTCCTGCAACGATTCGCAATTATTTTGCCTTCGGAACTTCAGCTGTATTCTGTAAATAGGTGCCATGTCGTCACTGCCGTATTTTCGTTGCAATGCACCGATGACCGCTGAATAACTGTTTATGTCACTTTTTGTCAGCAAAACTTCGGCTGCTCCTCCTTTCAGTGCCACAATAAGCGCTGCTACCATGTCTTCATTGTTCCATCGATTACTTACAGCCGTGGTCTCAAATTGCAGCTTGAAAATGTTGAACGCTGTGGTTCCATCGTAAAACGGCGATTTCAGCCTCGTACCACTAAAAACATGCTGTGTAGGTCCATTTATCTGCAACACGTGCAAATCTTTTTTTATTTCCTGGATTTCTTTGTCTATACCATTTTCCAATCTTTGAATTTTATCATCAACGTCATTTATATGCGCTTCAAGTTCATTTACTTTGCCTGTAGTGTATTAGAAACTTCCAGAAGCTACTTAGAATGTTCTTGAAGCTGTTCAGAATTTTTCTGAAGTTTCTATTCTATTTTGTTAGCATTTTCTACAAGTTCGTGCTTCATGTCTAATTTGAGCTGATTTGAATTTTCTAGAAGTTTCTGTTCCATTTTGCTGGAATTTTCTTGTAGTTCTGTTTTAAATTGATTTGAATTTTCTTGAAGCTGTTGTTGTATTGCTCCGAGCAACTGGCTCATATCAAAACTTTGGGACTGTATTTTTTGCTCTGTGTCCACACTTTTCGATGACGCTGTTGCAGCTTCCACTTCAAACTCGTGCTCTGCGAGGTCAATGCCTTGGTTCTCTAATTCTTCCATTAGACGCTTTTGTAGCTCTACTTTCATACCAACAGTTGGAAGATTATGAATGGCCAGCTCCTTCTTTAGCTGGTCGACTTTAAGTTGTTCGAATTTCACCATTTTGTATCACAATCCCACTTCTGACACCAATGTTACGAAAATTCAGTCTACGGAAAACTGTTCTACGAGTTCGTATCGCTGGATTGTGTACAAAATAAAAACACTCTTATGTTTGGTTTAAATTATAACAATTAACTTTATTAATTCACTTTAATAAACAACTTTACTGATAACAAATTCTAACAACTGCTGCATGTTCCCTTATATACTGCATGCATCATTTCAACACGTTTCGACAAGCTTCGACTTGTTTCGAGAACCTTCTACTCATGTGTTTTAATTCGCTGGTCCTCCATCTCTTTCTCGCACATTTCCCAGTACGCTGAATGATCTTCCGTCTCTTTCTAACACATTGTTTAGTGCGCTGAATTGTCTTGCGTCTCATTTATTATTGTTGAATGCTTGCACAGTGGGGCAAATTACCTCTTTTCGTAACAATATATAAAAAAAAACATACATACACATCGCTTACAGATTTTAGAGAGTGCATTATACCGGCCACCGAACAAAAAAATGCGACGCTTCTTTAAATTTTAAATAAAAAATATACGTTCAAGACCTTCTCCAATCGACCTTCTGGAATCATCAGATAATAATTTTTCGTACTTTTAGATTTTTGTGAATGAGTATTTTGTTTTTTTTTGTTCATGGCTGCCACCCATTCCTGGAGTAAGGCGTGGTATTATTGCGTATATTTTTGCGTGGTATTTCTTTTACGGTGGCCGCTAATATGAACTTCAGCCGAAATATTTAAATGACCACAAAAAATATATGTATATATATTAAATTTATTTGCAATGAATGAACCTGTTTCGAGTGTAGTCAACGAATCCTTAGAACCACTCACGTCCGCTGCTCAAGAAAGCATGTAAGGAAAATTTGATATTTAATAAATTAGTATTCATTAAAAAAAACAAAATTTACATGTGATTTCTTCCAAACTAGACTCAGAACATGAAACGAATTGACCCTTGTATGTACAGGACATTAGTTGATGATCTGGTGGTGCTGGCTCTGGTGGCGTATTCGGTGGAGAAAATATCTGGAATCCTTTTTTTTTTAAGTTAAAAGAGATAACATAATAAGCTATTGAAACATTTTATTATTTACAGTGAATGTACATTATTTTATATATATATATATATATATATATATATATATATATATATATATATATCAAGGATTGAAACCGTAACCGAAATCGATATCCATTTAAAAACGTTTCATTTTTAAAACCGAAATCGTAACCGAAACCGTTATACGAAAATCAGAAATAAACCGATATCCAAAACCGATATAAACGGTTTCGGTTTAAAACGGTTTTTAAAAAAGTAAAAAAAGAAACAGAAAAACATATTTTATTTTATATAGAAGATCTTAAGTAAAATGTCATTAATTAAAATTTGGAGTTCCCAAAATAAACATTTTTGGTTGTACAAAAATTCACATGTTGTTTTTTGAGAAACGATATTTCCAAAACAACGGTATTTGGTCTAAAATTTGTTTTTTGTTTCATTAATCGAATTAACAACAAAACACCAGCAACTCCAAACAAAATTTTTACGTTAAAAAATGATTCAAATTTTAATAATATTGGTTTTTTCTTTATTTTATTAGTAAAATATATAGGGGAGCTTGGGGTAAAGTGGAACAAGTTTTGAAAAGTTCATTTGAATATTTTTATATTCTTTTAAAGGATCTATTCAATAAAATACTATTTATAAGTCTTCTAATGGATTTTTGACTGATGTTTCAAAACAGCTCAATTTCGGACATAAAGAAAACAATGGTAATGCAAGAAAAAATTTAAAAAAAGTTTCAAATTATTAACATCTCAGTAACTATTTAAGGACATACGAAAAATGAAGTGCAAGTTCGACAAGTTTAAACATTTCAAGTATAAGGCAGATATTTGTTTACATTAGTGATGATTAAAAATTTCTTGTTCTTGCATCTCTTTCTTGCATTTTTTTTTTGCAAGAATAAAAACGAGAAAAAGATCGAGATTCTGCAAAAAAAAAGAACAAGAGCAAGTGATTTCAATGTATTTATTATGTTTTTAAGGTAATAATGATATACAAAATAATTCATGATATTACTAAATATTGAACAACAAGTAACAATGGAAAGCGTGCAAAATATTTATGAACGTGAACTTTAATGAAGATGTGTGTTTTTTTTTGTTTTTGTCAATTCTAAAGAATATAAGCATCTTAAAAATAGGGCCTGTGAAGCACTTTTGAAGCGGTAAATAGCTTTAAAAGTGCTTCAAAAGTCGCTTCAAAAAGATAAAAACAAAGTTTTTTCTCTTTTTTTCGCTACGCTAGTTCGTACATCGATTGTACATTTGCACTGTGCTATGCACATTATTGCACATTTATATATATATATATATATATATATATATATATATATATATATATATATATATATATATATATATATATATATATATATATATATTTTACAGTGTAATATATTTAGCTGATATATTGATTTTTGTGTTTTTCTTTTTTCACATATCCGCTGATTCGTTTGAAAGTGCAACAACAACAAAAATGCGAATAAAGCAGCATCCAAGCTTTTTATAGAATTTTTGGCGGGAAATTTTTTGTACCACAAGAGAACTCGTTGTTGTTGCCAACTAGAGAGCTGTACTAGATACATACATGTAGTGTGGTGCCATGCGTCTGTCCGTTGTCATGCGTCTGTTTGTTGCCATGCGATGATACAGGATAGCAACGAAAAGTTGTCGTTGTGAAAGTGTGTGTATAAGAATCGTAATCGTTATTGTTATATTCTCTTCTTTCTGTTAGTATTCGCTTTGTAGCGTTTGAGTTTGTGTTCGCATGGTGTTCGCAAAGAAAATGTTACTATGCAAGATATTATTTGAGTTCTCTTGACATACGGTATGTGTAGCATACGGATTTTTTAATCTGTGAGGAAAACAGATATATGCCTATGCGAAATATTCCTTATATTTTTTGTATTGTAGAACGAAAAGTCACCAAACACATTTTTATGAAAAACTTAATTTTCGAGTTTGTTGATTAATATTAAAAAAAAAATTGATGCATTTTTAAAGTTGAAATATCAACTAATAGATTTACATTTTCTTATCAATTGACATATACATAAAGAAGTTTGTAAAAAAATATTTAGCAATTTGAAAATGTATTTGGTGACTTTTCGTTCATTTTATTTTGGCCTTGAGATTTTGAATTGTCTCGTTAACATCACTTGATTTATACAATTATTTTTTATTAGTTAATTCTTGTTAAAATATAATTCAAATTTTTATTATTGGTTTTATTTTTTTGTTGGTAAAATGTTGAAGAAATTGAAAATAAGTAACTCAAATAAAAACATTGTTCAAATTCTATTCGTTTTCATAATTAATATGCAGTTTAAGATATTTGTCTTCGATCTTTTATTTAAAATTTAAAAGATTAAGGTTACCATTTCTTGACTTGCTCTTGCAAATGATCATCACTAGTTTACGTATATTGCAGTTCACAGAATTGTTGAAATTTAATTTCTTTGGCTTTTATTGATGAAAATTGTATACAATTCATCTTCTTAGCAATTCAGATAATATCTCAGGTGAATTCAAAATGTTGCTTTTCTTTGGTTTGTGGTCACGAATTTTTAAATTAATTTTTTTTTCTTGGCGTAATCAATTAAATAATATAACACAATATTTTTACTAAAATAACAACAAACATTGTATATATATATATATATATATATATATATATATATATATATATATATATATATATATATATATATATATATATATATATATATATAAAATATAAAATGAATTTATATAACTCCAAACTATCGTCAAATATTCGTCACACATTTCCTCACAAACTAAAAGGAATTTTAGTTTCATTTTGCGTTCGTAAATGACATCTATTGTTTCGCCTGAACACACATACACAGAAAAAATATTGCACGTATATTTATATTAATAGAATAGAAAATCGTAATCCAATTAAAATTATGATTGTATTGACTAATTAATTTATTAATTGTTTTCACACATTTTTTAATTAAAAATATTTTTAGGAATAAATTTAATATAATAGAAATACAATTAAATTATAAATTGTATTTAATAGTTTTAATTGTTACTTTTAATATATTTATTTTCTTAAAATGCAACTCTGCTGTTTACTCTTTTTTTTCTTGTGGCTTTCTTTTTGTTGTATTAAAATCAAACGGTAGAACTGTTGTCTCCATTCCTTTGTCATACGTTCAAATTCTGCTGACTACAATACTATTTTTTTAATGACGAATATTTTGTAAATCTTACTATTTCATAAAAAAAAACATTGTAAAAATTGCTGTACTGTAGGGGCGGATCCAGAAGTATAACTTGGGGGGGGGGTATTGATTTTCTCATCAAATACAGTGAATAATGATTTAAAAAATTATTCAATAAGAAATCAAAATTGCGTCATTATGACGTCAAATCGACAATATGAGTCGACAACTTTGATCGACAAAATTACAGAAATTACCTACTGATAACCATAGCGATTAGGATTTGTAATTATGTAAAAAAAAAAAAAAATTAAAGAAATGTTGATTGTTCAGAAAAATATTTAATTACACTACACAACAGCCATTCTGCGCAGCAGTCAACGTTATTTTTGTATTATGTAAAATGACGCCCTGATACCGAAAATATGGTTTAATAATGTATCTTTTAATAGGTTTACAAAATATGGGGCAATAACTTTTGAACCGAGCTTTCATAAAGGTGCTGACATATATTAGTAAATAACACATGTGATCAAATGAATATCCAACAAACATTTTTAAATTGGTTCATTAGTTTAAGAGAACTCGATAGGAGATCTTGAAAAAAGCATTTGTTTCAACAAAAATTAAAAAAAAAAATCGAGAAAGTAAGATGATTTACAAATTTGAATTTTCCAAAATTAGTTGACACTCTTTCGAAATAATTGAGCTATCAATGACAAAAATATATGGGTAAAATTTGAGGATAAAAAAAGTTATGTGAAAACAATTTAATTTAGGGCCATGAAAAAAAAAAGTGGACGGATCACGCCCATTTTTGGACCACATATTTATAGGTGAATTTTAAAAATACTTTTTAAATTTTTTAACTATACCTTGAATACTTTTCGAGTTATTAGTTCCGAAAGAGTTATAAAAAGTGACTTGTATGGGAGGTGGGCGTGTCCGTTGACCGATTTGGCTCATTTTCAAACTCAGTTCCTACTTTTGGCTAAAATATATTGAGAAGAAATTTCATCGCATTCTGATCAGTATTTCTCAAGTTATTCTGTATTCGGACAGCAAGACAGCAAGACGGACAGACAGACAGACGGACATGGCTAAACGGACTCGGGTAGTGATGCTGATCAAGAATATATATACTTTTCCATACCGGACACGCCTCCTAAGGGGCGTTACAATATATGCACAAAGTTAATATACCCTGTACCTCATAGGTGTAGGGTATAAAAATGTGAGCGGATCACGTTCATTTTTTGAGCACATAATAATAGATGATTGCTTGTAATTAATTTTAAATTTTATAACTTTATCTTTAATACTTAACGAGATATGTGATCATAAAAAGGAAACCCATATCTCGTAGTGAATGTAGTAGATTACGTTAACTAATTCGACTCATTTTCGAACTTTAAATTACTATTCTACTAAAATATATTGAAAATAAATTTCATATCATTCGGAATAGCAGCTTTAAAATTATCGTGTATGGGCGGACATACAGACGGTCATATCTAAATCGACTCGGTGATGTTGATCAAGAAAATATATACTTTTTCATACCAGTCACGCCTACTTAGAGGCGCTAAAATATCCTCACATACATTTTATAACTTGTAACCCATGGGTATAAGATATAAACAAAAAATGCGATTTTTTAATACTCAATTGTAATGCATACATGATTTTATCTGTTCTCAAAATATATCCATAGATTTATTTTATTTTTACATCATTTTCTTTAAAAATGTGCAGGTTAATTTTAGAATATTACAAACTTTGCATCATCTTACGTTTTCAATTTTACGCCATTTTTTAAATGCATTTTTGAATAAAATTTTGGTCGAAAAAAATTTACATTTGTCGAGTTCTTCTACAGAGTTCTCTTAAACCAGTCAACCGATTCTAAAATGTTGTAAGAAATGTTTATTGGATATTTAATTACCTTTCATTCGGTATTACAATCGAGCATATGAGTTTTATAAAAAGCGAGATATTTATAAATATATGTGACCACCTTTTTGAAAGTTTAGTACAAAAGTTATTGCTCGAAATCTCGTAAACCTATCCATATAATTTTTTTTAATTCATTTATTCAAATTCTACGGGTCATTTCCAATAATACTGAAAAATAATGAAATTTATTTTTTTTCTCATTTTGTTGAGTAGTGTTATCAAAACGAAATTTAGAAATAAATAGGTAACGCTGAGACGCCTTTTTAAATTTTCTAGAAGTGGCCCAAAAGTTAATTATAATATTTCATAATGAAGTTATATCGAGGAAGCGCCGCAGCCGAAATTTTTTTAAAAAATATTAAATTTTTTATTTTATAACATAAATACAAAAGTGTATATAGACTCCTGATTAAATTTCGTTTCGTTTGGATACCCACACTTGTATCTATATATTATTCATGTATAAAATGAAGTCAGTGGTTAAAACTAAAAATAGTCCTGAGATCACTGGGGTTATCGGACCATGAACATAATTACATATTAATCGTGAGATCAATATCTTTCATTTCAGTACCTACATGTTCATATATGTAGGTGTATAAGTTTTCGATTTATCTAGGGTACCACAAGTCCGACCGTGCCCTAATTTAGTCTGGGACCAAAACAGTGCGGATAGTTTGAAGAAAAAAATATTTCACTTCATCCGATTATGTAAAGTTTGTTTGTTTGGAGATTTTTTGGTAGGAGTAACGACTTGTTTCCATATCCATCAAAAATAATAATTAATTTAGATTTTTATAAATATGTGTCTAAAATAAAAGTTATATTTGACTTTTGAAAATATTTATCAAAAATAATTATTTTTGACTTTGATAAACATTAATAAAACTTGTATTTATATGACTCAAATATAATTATTAAAAAATATTTTAAAATTAAACAGTCCTATAATAAAAATAAGGCCATAAATTAAAAATTTTCATGGAATGTTATCAATGGTACCCTTTGTTTTACAGTGCCATCATTTCTTACAATGACTTTTTACATATGAATTTGAAAATTATTTTTGGTCTCTGATTTTAGGAAGGTATACATGTCTTAGTACCCTTTGGAAACAAAATTCAATTTGTGTATCATATTAAAGGTGAGCAATACCTGTGAGCAATAAATCTCCTTTAAAAACTACTTCAGAAATACACAATGTATTTTTAATGATTATTTTCACTTTTCAATTCAGCATATTTCGGAAACCATAAATCCAAAGCAAGTTCCAAGTTTGGCGTTTCACCCATCTGTTTTGTATCATTTATTCAAAAAGTAAAAGGTTATAGTTACTTGACCAATTATTAAATTAATTTACAACAGTTTTTTTTTAATTACAAATAGACTAAAAACGTAAAAATCTAATTATAAATCGTCGTTATAAAACTAAAAGTCATTAAGTAAATTTTGTTTCAATATCGATTTTATTGCATTTTCAGCCATATACATTTGTTACCTTTCTAATCGAATAATCGTGGTTTTTCTAAGTTAAATATTTTTAAAGAAAAAAATTATTAAAAATCATTATATACATTTTGTACTAAAATTACATAAGCAAAAATTTATAAGCAGCAATCCCTAAGTAGAAATTTTAAATTTAATTTTCAGGTGAAAAAAAGTAAAATTTTCAGATTTTTCAAATCTTCAAGAGGTATCTAAAACAGCACGGAAAACCAAAATGTTGTTGAAGAGGCAAACAAGGATTTCTGGTTAAAAGTTATTTTTTTTAATGCAAAAACTTTTTTTTTGCTAATAACTTCTTCAATTATAATTTGAAACAATCATAAGCTTATAACGCAGTGCCGATTGAACATACTTAAAAACTATATTTTGTGAATATTACAAAAAAAAAATTTGCATATTTTCTAAAAACTATTAAATCATCTTTTTAACAATTTATTCTATACAAAAATTCTAAAAAAGTAATTTTTTTTAAGTCGAATTATTTAATGCGCCCATAATATTTAAGTTAGATTTAATATTGATACCCCGAGACAAAATTTGTGTCATTTTTCAGGAATATTTAGGGCATATTTCCGGCCAACACACAGATAAATGGAATATTTTGGGAAGTGTATAACAGGTTGAAAAATTTTGCGCCTTTCTCTATATTTTGCGCCCTTCTGTATAGGCGCAAAAATTTTGTAAATAAGGCTCATTTGCAATTTTATGCTTTTTAGAAAGTTTTGCGCCTTTCTCTATATATTGCGCCTTTCTCTATATATTGCGCCCTTCTGTAGAGGCGCAAAAATTATGTAAATAATTCGCAATTCAATTTTATGCTTTTTAGAAAATTTTGCGCTTTTCTCTATATTTTGCGCCCTTCTGTAGAGGCGCAAACATTTTTAAATAAGGCGAATTTCCAATTTTATGCTTTATTGAAAATGTTGCGCTTTTTATATTTTTTGCGCCCCTCTGTAGAGGCGCAAAAACTTTATAAATAAGGTGTATTTGCAATTTTATGCTTTTTAGAAAATGTTGCGCCTTTCTCTATATTTTTGACGAATTCAAAAGTGCGCATTTGATTATTTCGAATTGTTCTTCATCAAAAATGAATGAATACCTCGCTCCTTAAACACAATTTGAATGAAATGAGTGACGGGCTCTTCAAGGTGATGTCGACAAATGCAAATTTCTTTCATTAATATAAAAGAAATAACAGTTTGACATTAAAACTTTGAAGAAAGTATACTGATTAACCGAGGCCTGCTGTTTAAGGCAAGGCAAAGTTTTACTCTCAGGAGTTTGCAACGCATAACAAAATTAATTAATCTAAAAATGTTAAAATGTTTGATCTGTGTCGAATTTCTAAAACTATCTAAAACTAAGAAATAATACTGTAAATCAAAAAATATTGATACTGTATTGCTCAAAGAGTTTAAAGGACATTTTTGAACTTCTAATAACCATTTTCAATTAAATTATTATTGATTAAAGTATACAAAATATACATATATATATATATATATATATATATATATATATATAGATATATATATATATATATATATATATATATATATATATATATATATATATATATAAAATATATATATATATAAAAGGACAGCGTCCGTTACATATCTTCCCATAATGTGCTATTGCAAGATTCAAATTAAAAAAAAATTGATCATAGTAGCTCTGAATTAAATGGCAGAAAATAATTTGTGTCAGTTATAGTCAATACAAAATTTATTTAACGCGAAAATGGCAAACGAAGTGGAAGTGCGAGAAAATATAATTAAAATTTTTCAACAACAACCTGGTTGGTCTTTTAAAAAAATTGCCAAGGAGGTAGGGGCTAACCCTAAGACCATTTCTCGCGTTATCAACCGCTTTAAGGAAGACCTGAGTATTGATCGGAAGAAAGGTTCTGGTAAAAAGAAGGCCCACATGATCGTGAAAAGTCGAAGTTGTGAATATTTTAAAGAAAGATCCAAGCATATTCGGAAGGAAATTGGCGAGTAAGGCGGATTGCTCAGAATCTTTCGTGCGCAGGACTAAGATGGAAGCTGGGCTGAAGACGTACAAGGTCCAAAAAGTTCCTGATAGAAATGCCGTCAAGAATGAAACCGCAAAACAACGAGCTAAAAAGCTGCACCAAGATTTTTTAAATATTTCTTTTTTTCCCAGCTACTGGGCAGCTACCTGAGCAGGAATTTTATACAGCCGATTCCCGAGGAAATGTCGCTGAAAAATTCAAATAAAAAAAAATGACAAAATTCCCAAAGAAATTCCTTGTTTGGCAGGCAATTTGCAGTTGTGGAAAAAGGAGCAGCTCATTCGTGACTTCTGGTACAATTAATAGCGAAATATATGTGAAGGAATGCTTGCAAAAGAGATTGCTTCCATTTTTACGCCAACATGAAGTGTCCACATTTTTTTTGGCCTGACCTCGCTTCATGTCACTACTGCAAAACGGCCTAAGAGTGGATCCAACAAAATGCAGTGATTTTGGTGCCTAGAGAAGCCAATCCACCAAACTGTCCAGAACTCAGGCCGATTGAGAGATACTGGGCTTTAGTAAAAAGGGAGATGAAGACAACAAAAAAAGTGGACAAAGACCTTCAAGACTTTAAAAGAAAGTGGTCTTCAGCAGCTGTGAGGGTGTCGGACACTATCATTACAACATTAATGGAAGGGGTTCTGGAAAAATTAAAACTTTTTCTTAAAAAACATTAATTTCTGGTTTTTTATATTTTTTTTAAATCTAAAAATAATTTGCAAAATAAAATATTTTATTCTATAAAAATTCGATTACTAGATTTCTAGATTTTTTCATTTTTGTAGCGGACAATTTTATTCGACGCAGTCCTTATATATATATTAGGGTGATGGAAAAAAAATAAGTCATCGGGATCGCTCACCATAGGATCATAAAAGTTGAAAAAGACACACACGTGCCTTTTTTTCCAAAATCGATTGATGTTTAGAGGTCGCGCAATTGGATTTTCTGTTTTTGGCGATCTGAAAAACGTAAGTTGGCTTCATGGGAAAAGTTGAATATCTCCCAAAGTTTTGTAATAAAAAAATAATACGAAATTACCATACATGTATTACGAATGAAGTGTAATTAAATTATTTATTAGATTGTAATAACATATTACTATTTGAAAACATTTTATATCTTCTCCAGAAGAATCTGTCAAATTTGCAATAAAGTTGTTACAATAGAAACATAAAATTTTAATTGCATTTGAATATAGTATTTCTTGGCAGTTTACTTGTTTATAACTATGTTTCAAAACAAACAGAAAGTTATTAAAATCTAATTATAACGTATGTTCGTAACGCTCGTCTTCATTCGGTTAATTATCGACAGACGACGTTGGCAACGTTGTTCAGCATTTTCTGCCTATGTCTCTTTTGTCATCGTTTGAAGTATGTATTGATCGTTTTAAACATACTAATGTTTGAGAGCAAATAAAAAAATGAAATTAGATGTAAATAAAAGTATTCTTTCAGCATTCTTTTTGTATTCGGAGTTGGCCATTTTCTGCCTACGTGTCTTTTGTTGTTCGTTGAGAAAACATATTCGTATCGGTAATAATTTTGTCATTTGAAAATTAAAAAATATACAAATTGTGTTCCAAAGTACTGTTACTATTTGTAATAATATAATAGTATATAATTTAATAATGCAGTATATAATTTGTGAAAAGCCGAAACGGATTTTTCATCAAAAAAAACCACAACTAAAAAATAAGTGCTTCTATTTTCAAACAGAATTCGGCATGTTTTTTCCAACAGCCTCCGAGAATTATTTGCTCCGCTATGGGCTGTACTGACGTTATAATGTAACTGTTCCAAACACAAAGCTAGCTTGGATCGTCTGGTTAACGACTGCTGGAGCGATTGTGGATTCATTGATGTTGTCACTTGTATTTAAACCAATTATTTATTTATGTATATGGATTCAAATATTATAAATTCCCACTGTACATGTTTAAAGATTTATAAATAAAATGAATAAAAAAAATGTATTTTATTTTGTTTTCAGGATTTCTTTCCAAAATATTTATATATGTTTTTATGCAAACATATTACTTTTTGAACTGAAACAACTGATATGTTACTTTGGAAACATATTTATATTCAGTTCCTTCCAAATCATGTTTTATTTTGAACATATTTATGTTTTGGTTTAAATATTTATTTTGTGTGGATGAAGTAATTATTATGTTTCTATTAGAACAGACACCATTTTAAGGGGCAATATCAAAATGTTTCCGTGATATCATAATGTAAATCAGAACTCATTACAACACTGTTCAAGTATCAATACAACCCTCTTAACATATGATTTATCAGGCAATTATATATTATGTAGATATATATATATATATATATATATATATATATATATATATATATATATATATATATATAGATATATATATATATATATATATATATATATATATATATATATATATATTTTATTCGATATATATATATATATATATATATATATATATATATATATATATATATATATATATATATATATATATATATATATATATATATATATAGAGCTACACCAGATTACACTGCTGCCAACCGAGACACCCAATTTAAAGGTAAATGCTACAACTGTGATACATATGGGCATATGGCACGTGATTGTCGTAAAAAACGCAAGCGCTCACTGAATCCATTTGCAAATGAACCCCGACATGAAGAAACCCAGGATCATGTCCCCCACGATCTGACTCCCATAACCGATTGCCCCAGAATCACAAATTGCTCGAAAACCCAATAGCTTGACTTTCGAAGGACTCATTGATTGTACAGCATATAAGGTATGTTTTTTTTATTATTATTGCTTTGGAGTAGTACACTTTTTGATACTATAACTGAGGACATTATCAGCTGTGCCATCTCCCTATACTATTTATGGGGGGTTCTGGTTTTAATAGATCTATTGGATGTCCGTCAAGCCTATCTCAGTTAAGAACCTGATTATATGGTTAGGGTTCATCTTTCTAATATCGCTCGAACTTGGTTGTCGATTGCCAAGTATTTGTATTCTTGTACGCTATGTTTCTAAAATGTGTTCTGGATCTTCATCGTCTTCTAGACAGAATCTACATATACTGTCCGTTTGTATACCCATCCTAGTCATATGTTTAACAAGACGACAGTGAGAAGCCGACTGTAAGAAGTCCTGTTATAGTTCTCAGGTTTTTCTTCGGGAGTTTAATGTATTCTTTAAATCTTCTTAGATCATAGGACCCAATGCATTTCTTTGATTGACGTATTTTAGCCTGCCAAACCAAATTTCTTCTCTGGTGTTAAATAGTTCTTCTCTTAATAGCTCCTTTACAACACTGTCACCGATTCCACAAAAAGGATCGGGTCCTATTAGTTTTGTGGCGGCTGCTTTCCGTGCAAGTTTGTCAGCTTCTTCATTGCCTTCTATTCCCGTGTGACTAGGGAGAGTATGGTGACGCTGTTATTCATGCCTAGTTTATTTATTTTACCTAGACATTCCCATACTAGTTCTGAGTTGATCTCTTAAGATTCTAATGCCATTATGGCTGCCTGGCTGTCCGACAGGATTGCTATATTTTTATTGCTATAATTCCTGTCCAGATTGAACTGAATGCATCTGTCTATAGCGTATATTTCCGCTTAAAAGATACTGCTGTATTTTCCCATGGATTCAAAGTATTTGGTTCTAGGCCCATATACTCCTGTCCCGGTTCCTCCATCTGTTAATGATCCATTTTCCTTTTCAGAGTATTCTCTCTGATATAATTGTCTATTAATTTTTCCATTGTTTTAAGTATAAAGGATGTGAGACTAATTGGCCAGAAGGACTTTGGATGGGTGGTATCTTTTTTACCCACCTTTTGTATAAATACCACTTTGACTCTTTTCCAACTGCTGGGTATGTAGCCTAGTGCTAGGCTGGTGCTGGTTCTAGTTATTCTTATCAAGTGTTTCATTAGGTAATATTTACCCTGCTGTAGCATAGCAGGGAATATGCCGTCAACACCTGGGGACTTGAAAGGTTGGAATGTATGTAAGGCCCAATTCTTTGTCCTGTAAAGATCTTGTTTGCCATCTTCCAGTCTTCTCTTCTGGGTCTAACAAAAGTTTCTGCATCGTGTTCTTGCACATTTTGCGTGCTGCCTGGAAAATGAGTCTTTAACAAAAGTGAAACCTTTTGATTCTCATTTTCAGTATAGCTCCCATCCTCCCTGTTTTTACTTTTGCTATAGCCTTGTATAGCCTCGCTACAGCTGATGTGTCAGTGATGTTCTCACAGAAGATTCGGAAGCTATTTCTCTTCGAATTTCTTATTTCTTTATTATATGTAGTAAGAAGGGCAGAGTAGGCCTGTCAGTCCCCGGTAAGCTTTGCCCTATTAAAGAGCCTACGTACTTTGGTTCTGAGTTTTGACAAGTGGTCGCTCCACCATGGAGTTCTCTTTGTCTGGCTACTTTTTTT
The DNA here is from genome assembly GCA_951804985.1 of Dryomyza anilis. NCBI lineage: Eukaryota > Metazoa > Arthropoda > Insecta > Diptera > Dryomyzidae > Dryomyza > Dryomyza anilis. Next base: position 38,583,602 of record OX638130.1, on the reverse strand, counting down.
CTCTGATGCATAGGCATCGTTTGTTGCATAGTTTATCACATTTACCATATTTTCCAGTTCTAATGGGTGCCTTGTGGCTCTGCCTGTACTAATACGTTCTGATCTTCCATCTCTTCTCGCACATTGCTTAGTGCGCTGAATGATCTTCCGTCTCTGTCTAACACATTGCTTAGTGCGCTGAAATGTCTTGCGTGTCATTTAGTATTGTTGATTGCTTGCACAGTGGACCAAATTACCTCTTTTCGTAACAATATATATATATATATATATATATATATATATATATATATATTTATTTATTTTTACTTTTATTTTTATTTTTTGGTAAGTCACCAATGCGTTCTATTGGTATATTGGATACGGGAGCTTCACACTCAATAATAAAAAGTAACCTTGTTAGTGACGAAGTAAAACCACTTAAAGGAATAAGATTACAAACAGCTACAGGTGAAGAGGCCCCTATCCGAGGAAAGATTACCAAGAAAATCACGATTGGTACTACTACAGTTAATCATGATTTTCTAGTGGCAGAAATAGTAGACGAAGTAATACTTGGCATGGACTTCATGATAAGGAATGGTTTCACACCGGATTTAACAAGAAAAATATTTAGTTATGCCAACACGGAGATACAACAAAACATTGATTGTGATCAGAGCCCGAAAATTAAAAAAAAATAGGAAACTACCACCTAATTCTGAAGCAATTGTTTGGCGAAATTAAATGAAGGTTGTGAGATAAGCAAGTTGTGGGTTATTGAAGCAAACGAATAAAAGTAACATAGTTGCAGGAAAAATACTTGTTGAGGCGGAGAAAGACAGAATTTTACCTATAGGAGTTCTCAATTTGGTAAATTCGTCAAAATTAATCAAAAATGGATCAGTGAGAGACCAGTGTCAAGAGGCACCAGCAATTAGAAATTGCGAGGAAAATCCGTCAAGGGACTATGCCACACCGCAAACAGTCTAGAAATGTACTCAACATTTTACAAATGAGTGGACGAAATATTTGACTGGCAAAGAAAAGTGTAAAGTGCAACCATTAATTAATAAATATCGGTATGTCTTCGCTGAAATTAACCAAAAGAATGGCAGCACTGCCATTGTAAAACATAGAATAGACACTGGTGATTCTAACCTAATTCGTCAATCACCAAGAAGAGTACCACTTGCGAAAAGAGACGAAGTGTCACATTTGGCTAAAGAAATGCACAAAAGTGGCGTGGTGGAACCATCTGAGAGTCCATGGAGTTCACCAGTAGTATTGGTCGCTTAATGATGTCACCAAGAAAAATAGTTATCCACTGCCCAGAATCGATGATAATTTGGATACACTATCTAATACAAAATGGTTTTCCACGTGGGACTTGCAAAGCGGTTACTGGCAGGTAGAAATCGATAAAAACGCCTGAGAGAAGACTGCATTCAGTACTGGCGATGGACTATGGCAATTTCTAGTAGGGCCGTTTTGGTTATGCATTGCCCAAGCAACATTTGAGCGGTTAATGGAACACGTATAGAAAGGATTACACTGAAAAACTTGCTTCGTAGTCCTTGACGACATAATTGTTATGGGTAGAGACTTCGACGAACATCTAAAAAACTTGTAAGAAGTATTTCTTAGAGTGAAAGTGCTGGAGCCCAAAGAAGTACTCACATTTCAAGAAAAAAGTAAAGTATCTGGGTCATCGAGTTACCACAGAAGGTTCACATACCGACGAGGATAAAATAGTTGCCGTAAAGAAGTGGCCTAGACCACAGAACCTACATGACCTTTGAAGCTTTTTGGAGCTATGTACTTACTACAGACGATTTGTTCCGGGTTTTGCCAATGTTGCAAGTAGTCTTCACAAGTTAACAAGAAAAAACCGAGCTTTTCAATGGGACAATGATCAAGAAAAAGCGATTTTGAAATTGAAAGAATTACTGTGCTCGGCTTCAATTCTTGCGTATCCAATTCCTGGTGAAAAATTTGTAATTGACACGGATGCAAGTTGATACAGATACAGACGGAGTTCTCTCTCAAGTGATCAATGGCTAAGAAAAAGTGATCGCATACTACAGTAAAAACTTGTCCAAGCCCGAGCGATATTACTGTGTCACCAGGAGGGAGTTTCTTGCTATAATCGAAAGTGTGAAAAATTTCCACAAATATCTGTACACTTGAGAACCGTTCACTTGAGAACCGATCACGCAGCACTGAGATGGTTACTTCAGTTCAACGACTCAGAAGGCCAAATAGCGCTTTGGATAGAGCGATGACAGAGCTACAATTTCACCATTGAACAGCGTAAAGGAGGTCATCACGGAAATGCAGATGCTCTATCACGACGACCGTGTAAACTGTAATGCAGACATTGCTTTAGAGCTGAAGGAAAGGCTGACATACTTGACATTCGCCTGCTGAATGTTTTACCTGAAGAAAAATGGTCTACAGAACAAATTCAAATTGATCAAAGATCACAAAAATCATGATGTTCAAGGAACAGCAAAGAAAACCATCATTGGAAGATATAGCTTCCGACAGCAAAATAACTAAGGCGTATATTAAAGAAAACTAGCATTCAATCATGTACTAAACAAATTAAAAACCAAAATCAAAATATTATTCGTGGTACGAATTCGAAAAGTTTAAACATTTTTTGTCGGTGTCATTAAAAATGCGAAAGGTTAGTACCTACCTCAATGGAATTTTAAACAAACGATTGGCAGTCCATTACACTTAGGGCACAATGCTCCCAGCGCATATTAATATAGAAGGATTGGATAATTTTATATGCCAACCGATGCAATTAGCACTTTACAAGCAAAAGCCACTACACTAACGTACTGGAAATGAAACGAGACACAGTAGGGCACTAACACAATTTTCATTCATTAAACTAATTATAATACATATGTTAATGCTGATTTGCCTGTTACAAAAAAAACATCTAACATACTAACAAGCGTTTTAACCTTTATGTGACTGAAGCACTTGTATTACTTTAATGGCGAGAAGGTACAGCTGTACCTTAGAGTGTTTAGTATAAGATATTATGAAATTATGAATATTAATAATGGTTTGTTTGGTACGAATGTCTTCGTAAATTATAATATTATGATTATCTGTGATTTAAATCAAAACAAAAAGTTTATAATATACTCCGTGGTCTCGGCAGACATATGTGATATTTTTGGAGTTTGGTGATATATTTGGTTTTTCCACAAAAACACTACAAATACTTATTTGACGATGTCTGCTTGCGATTGAAGCCCTTATATATCAAAATATTTTATATGTACAGCAATTTAGGAATGTCTTGAAATGTAAATGAAGTTTTTAGGAGCTCCAGTGGCAAGGTGTTATAAATACTAATATTATCGAAGCGATTGTCGAAGCGAAAATATCGAACTGACAGTATGTTATAACTTTTTCGTTCGACAGGCGAGTTAGTTATTTCGAACATGTTTCGAAGTTAGTTGATACATTTATCTTCGTTATTTTTTCATGTTACAAATACAAGAAATGTAAAAAAATGAATTACTTAGTTAATGAAATGCAGTAGGACGATATATTTAATTATCTCCATAAGAGAAAATAGTTAATAATGTGATAGAGCGAGCGAGTATGCCAATAAAAAATAATTGTTTGTTTTATTAATTTTCTATTTTTTTATCATCAATCTAATCTGTCAATTCGATTTGTTTTTTTCAATAATTTTTTTTCAATAAGTCCTAAAATTGAGTTTAGGAATATATTAATATTAGAGAATTGACATGCAAATCTTTAAAATTTATTTATAGAAACACTTGCAGTCTATACAATATGCATGAAATTTGATATAAAGTTTTTCATTTTTTAAAATTTTGTTATTTTCGCTTCTGTATCACAACCTCAATTTGAATTGATATTTTATCAAAAATATCGATATTTTATGGACAAATCGTCGAACTTCGAAATAAGTGAAGTTATAACATCTTGCCACAAGACATTTCGAAAGCAATTCGACAAGACATGAGGCAACGATATTTTTCGAGAACAAAACTTGGAAACAGCGAAAAACTCGTAAGTTTCTTACATTTGTGTGCAATAAGTTTGCAATGAGGATTTGTTGCAAATAGAAGTATTCAATAAGTGCTTTCATAAAATGTTTTACTTTCTAAAATTATTTGAAAAAAATTAAAACTTAATATTATAGTAGCTAAATCGAAACGTACATACAATACACAGAAAAAAATGTACATCATATTGATGAATTCCGTTCTTCAAACTATTGAAGAACCATTCATAATATTAATGGCTGACGCCATTATTGTTATGAATCATAAATATGAAGAACGCTTGGTAAATGTCAAAAAAGTGTTCTTCTATATGATATACTGTATATGAAGACTACGATTCATCATATTAATGAACCAAAATATAAAATACAACATATATGTTCATCATAGTGAAGAACGCTGTTCATTAAACCAAATTTCTATCAAAATATTTTTTTTTCGTTCATTTTTTGCCGTACTTCTCAGTTCTCAAGTAGTTCTTGTGTGTTATTGCTCGACATGCATAAATAAGTAAAATGTTTTATAATATATTTATTATAATTACAACTTTTTATTAATAAAAAGTTATATTTATAAAAAATATATTATTTTTCTAACAATTTTTTTTTTCGAATAATTTTTTTTTCGAACAAATTTTTTATAAAAGAAATTGCATAACACACCTGATAAATGTATACCACACAATAATTATTGTATTTATACAATAATTATGGTGAGGGTACAATATACAATCCTGACATGGATTTATACAATCTTTTTTATATCGTCATATTTATAATCATGAACTTTTAAACGCGTTTTTTTATTAAATAGGTATGTCAAACAATGTAGCCGCGGTAGCTCATTGGTTAGTGCGTTGGACTGCGAGTCGAAAGGTCCCCGGTTCAAGTCTGGACTAGGACTAACAACATCTTTTCATAGAAACATTTTTCTATACCGCGCTACCTCTCGTCAGTAAATGGCAAACCTACGAGAGTAAAACATTGCCTATGAAAAGCTCTCACCCGCCGTTCGGATTCGGCAATAAACTGTAGGTCCCACAACTTTGAGTACAAATATAACACGCACAGCTCAAAATGGTGTGAGAGCTCGGCCGAAGTTCTGTACAGGAATGTAGCGCCAAACTATTATTATTATTATGTCAAACAATTTATTTTGATAAATTTCATTCCCCATAAGTTTAAATAAATTTGCAGCAAAATCTTATGTATTTTCCAATGACAACGATATCGGCTACAATTCGTTTGAATATCGGTTAAATATCGTGTGACTACAATATTTGATTCTTGTATCAAACGAAACGGTACGCCCGTTTTCATGTTTTTTTTGTTACCAGCATACGAAAAAATTAAAAAATAAATTTGATATATTTGTATATGAAAAATAGTTGTCAAATCAAAAATATTAAACAAACGTTCGATTTAAAGAACGAAACGTTTGAAATACGTTATAACAATTTTAGACGAAGGGACTGGAAACGAATCGTATTCACACGATAATAAAAAGATACATAATTTGATGTTAGTATTTTTTTTTTAATATGACATGAGCAAGTCCAAAAAACTTTTAACCTTCATGATATTGACATAAAGCAATCAATAAAAATATTGACATAAAGCAATCAATAAAAATTGTTTGTTGTTTTTTATATTTTACATATTAATAGAATATTGTTAAGACTAATTGAATTAATAAATCCTAATCATTCTTGATCAACTTAAGCTCTGTCGATTTGGTGTATGTGGCAAGAGTAAGAAAAACACCAAAAATAATACGCGAACGTTTTGTGGCTAACCATCACTATTGCTACGGCTTGCAAGATATCGCTACAATTTTAATGTAATGGCTAGCTCATACCCGAATACAAAAAAAATATATGTCGCATAAGTGTGCCATATCCCAAACGAAATTTGGATAGAGGTGGAGCTATGATACCACTTTTGCAACGAAAATTTCGCCTTCTTTTTTTTTAAAGTGTGAGCCGCGGCTTGTATCTAATATATCTTTTTGTATCTAATTTTTAATAGAGGAGGTATATATAAAGATGTTAAGATATGACTGGTGAATGTCCCCCTAACACCAATAAAAAAAGGACACGCTTGAACTTTCATGATTGGCACCAAAAAAGCACTTTTTTCTAAGGCTCATCTACAATTCCATTTGAATTTGGCTGGACATAGGTGTGATCGGAAATTTATGATACGAGTTAATTTAAAAATACAATGTCGCTTCAGTATTATTGATCAATCATTTTTTATTGAAAAAACATAATTTCAACATGTGGTAGAACCATGTTTTCTGACATATTATCGACTGTGTCAAGCGCGGCTTTCAAGAAATCACTAATTTGAAATTTTGTATGAACTGAGAACAGAGATTTTAAGGTATGTCATGTGAATGTGCCCCTAAGATTAAAAATACAGGAGCACTTTAAATGTGAATTTTAGGCTTAATTGAACAAAGAATCACCATTTCCTCAAAATAACTTTTAAGATATCATTTCCATTTCGTCGGATTAAACTGTTATTGATTTATTATGTTATATTTGATCATCAAAAAATAAGTTATCATCATAAATTATAATTAGGGCAATCATGAGGCCGTCTTAGCAAAAATCCGAATTCGAATTTCCGCTACCAATACGAATTTTTAACTATCATGAGTTCCGTCCGCAATGGAATTCCGCGTTGCCAATACAAAAATGTAACTTCGAAATCAGCTGATTATGTCAAATCAGTGAATATTTACCAACAAAAATTAAAATCATTTGTGTTAAATTTGAAACAAATTGTTAAAAATTTAATATTTTGAAGAAAATTGTTTTCATTTGTCTGCCAATATTGATGTAGGAAGAGTATCGGATTTTGGACAGCTCTCACTTGCAATTCTCGCGCTATACCGCACACTGATGCAAGAGATTTTTCTGATTGCCGGACATCGAGTAAAAATATTGCCAGAGTGAAATCACATAAATAGTGTGCTGAGTAGCAGTGTGGGTTGGCTGGGCTGTTTCTCGGCCACCTCGCGCAGAACCAGCTCCAGCGCATGCTGAAAATATGGCAGTGAGCGACACGATTGTTCTATCTCATATGAGTTGAAGACCACAATGGGCTTGATCAACTTATGCTCGAGCAGACAAAAGTCCAGCGCGTTGCTGTTGCAGTAAAGCGTCACCTCATCATCGCCGCTGAGCGCCACATCTTTGTCGACGAGTATCGCCAGCGACAGAGTTGCAGCGGAGTGCGGGCGCTGTGGAAATTTAAAGCGAAGCGTATGCCGTGCGCGACGAATTTAGCAAGAGACAGTCGCGCAGTGGACAAATAAATCTAACAAATTAACATTTTAAAATTTTTAAATTTTTGTTAAAATTAATTAATTTTATGCTTTAACATAAAAATATGTTTTTATATTTGCAATGAAGTTCAGATTTTTGGCAGGCTCCCATTTACTGTATAAGTAGGTAGCTGGTGGCCGTCTCCAGCAACCCGTACTTAAAGCATAAACAGCAAATGATTCTGCGGCATTTGCAATTCAGCCGAGCATAAAGGCGATACTGAAAAATAAAAAAACCAGTCCACCAAAGGAGAATAGAAAATACAACACAAAGTAGGTAGGCATTTGAGTATGTGCGACCTGGAAGTTTTGACCATGCTATAAATAGATAATTTTATTTTAATGACCAATCAATTTGATTATTTTGACAACTCGTCGATAGTCGATGGTAGCATATACAATTCTTAGTTTTTATTATTCCTATGTCATTTCGTACAAATAAACAGAATCGTTTCATTTGTTGTTTACAACTCCAAAGAAACGTGCACCGCAGGTACTTAACATCACGCAACAACAAACAGCAGCAATAAGCAACAACAGAAAGAGTGGATATAAAATAAAATGTAAGTAGTTAAAAAATAAATTAAAATAATCAAATAAATTAAAAAAGTAATATAATAAAATAAATAAAATCATCAATATTATGAATTTTTTCATTACGGTTTTATGAACGATTCATAAATTGGATGAATTTGGTCATTGGTTGAGTAATAATGAAAATTTCACTAATGAAAACACGCGGAGAAATTTGTTTACTGATGATTTATTAATAACACTTTCATAAAATATATATAATTTTTATTATTTATGAGTTATATTCATGAATTATGTATAACTAAAAAAATGCAAATTGCATGCATAAAAACTGAATATCGCTATGTATTCATTATGAATAGGTTTCATAAATTTTACAAATTTTATTAATAATCATAACAGTCGAAAGTATGGATATTTATTCATTACTTGTGGTTCATATTGCATATTCATTTATTTAATGCGCAATTCACGCCAGTTGTGAAAACCCAGTCTTAGTTGCAGTCTAGTGAACAATTAATTGAGTGAATATAGTGAGAAATGAGTCATTTGAAAATAAATGTGAAATTTAACAGACAAACAAGTTGAAGTGATGTATTTTTCCATTATTTTTTTATGTTCCTTTTCCATTGTCTTATTATATTTTCAAAAGCGATATTTTTCACTTTTTTCCGCATAATTTGGATTCCTCATTCAACATGCTACGGCTATTTGGTACAATGTCATATATTATAATCATAAATTATGAATAATAAATCATAAAATAAATTCCAGAATCTATTCCAGTTACTCTCTTATAGATAAAACATGGGTAAACACATGCATTATTTTTGGATGGAGTAGTGTCGGTGAATGTTTGTTTTGAACTTGCCTATCAAAAATGACGGAAAAAACGGACGCAGAGTTATTGTTCCACAAACGAGTCGTGCGACTGAAGAACGAATTCTCTCTATAATGCGTGGTTCTGTTGAGAGTCGAGGATTTTGAAACTCCTGCCCAAATATGCGAATTGAATTCTATTTTAGGCCGTATATAGGTAGCGTAGACAGTGTGTAGGTCAGCAGGAGTAAAGTATGTTACACCGTTTTAAAAAACCAAGGCACTTGGACGCTTCTTCCGACACTTTAAATATGTGATCATTCCAATGGAGATCACATTAAATTGATATGCCGCCCAGAACATCAAGAGCAGCTGACTGCGCAATATCCACAGCACTCATATTGAGGGGTGGAAGGGAATCCATTCTTTTGTGGGATAACAAACAACATTGGGTCCTGCTGGCATTAAAATCTACTCTATTTGCAACACTCCACTCGGAGGTTGATTAAAGGTCATTATCGAGCTTGTCATTCATAGTGCGTCTTTTACTCTCAATCTCCAAAGAGTTTGGGGCACTTGTTGAACGATAATGAATGACAAATGTTACTGTCATCTACAAAGGAATGAATTGAGTTATGTCAATGACCGAAGGTCATTGATAATTACCAGAAATAGGGACGGAGATAAGACGGAACCCTGCGGAACTTCAGAATTGATGGAATTCTGTTCTGAAAAAACACCATCCATCGCAATTCGTATAAAACGGACCTAGAGAAAACTCGATATCCACCTTGTAAATTTGAAAAAATATGTATTGTTACGAAAATTCAGTCTACGGAAACCTGTTCTAGAAGTTCGTATCTTCGGATTGTGTACAAAATAAAAACACGCTTATGTTTGGTTTAAATTATAACAATTAACTTTATTAATTTACTTTAATAATAACAAATTCTAACAACTGATCCATATCCACAATTTAACTTGACATTGTTCTCACATGAGACACACTCGAGTACTTCCCAAATCACTAGTGAAGTGCTGTGCCCCAGATGCGGCGTCCCTATAAATATACTGCATGCATCAGTTCGACACGTTTCGATAATCTTCGACATGTCTCGAGAACGTTCTACTCGTTTCGTGAATGACGCATGCTATTGGCATCCTATTCGCACTTATGTGTTTCTTATGCGCTGATCTTCTTTTTCTTTCTCACACATTGCCTCAGTGCGCTGAATGATCTTCAGTCTCTTTCTGACACATTGTTTAGTGCGCTGAATTGTCTTGCGTCTCATTTATTCTTGCACAGTGGAGCGAATTACCTCTTTTCGTAACAGTATAAATATTGCAAAAGTCGTGTTAATCAATTGAACATAACTTAAGCAATAGTGAAGCAAAATAAAACACTGAAGTCTTATTTAAAAGATAATAAAATTGCCAAAATTTTGATTTTAGAGTAGTCATTTTTAAACAAAGTTTATTTCAAAAGGATATATCTCAAAAAGTATAAATATTTTATTATTTATAAAAATTGTCAAAAAAGTAGACTTTAATTTTAAACCTGACTTTAAATTGTCTTTGAATTTGAAATCAAACTGGAAAACTAAAGTACGGAAATTCGTCCTAACTCATACAGAAATATAATTCTTTAACTATTTTTAAAAACTATGGAGAATTGTTCTTCGTTTGTGATATTTTTTTATCGTGTTAACTTTCAAAGTTATAAATAAAATAAAATGTAAAAATAATTACGTTTACACCCTGTATTTAGTAGCTGAAATATCTCTCAGTATGGATAAAAAAGCGATTTTCCATTTACGAATAAAAGCTGCAAAGGAATAATATCGTACAAACAATTTCATATTTATACGTTGAACACCACTGGCTACAGAATTGAACACCTTTTTTGCTGGAGCGCTTTCATCCCTACGCTCGACATGTCCAAGCCAGCGTACGCTCTGGATCTTAATGCGCCTGACTTTGTCATGTCGGCGTAGAGCTCATACAGCTCGTCGTTCCATCTGATTCTGTACTAGTTTTCAATGAATATCGGGCCATAGATTTTCCTAAGAATCTCTCCTAAAGCTCTCTCATCGCTGTTGGCAAGCGTGCATGCACCATAAAGGAGGACTGGCATGATGAGCGACTTATAGAGCGTAGTTTTTGTCCATCGAGAGAGGGCTCTGCTCCTCAATTGCCTACTAAGCCCAAAGTAACACCTGTTGGCAAGAGTTATTCTTCGGCTAATCTCCAGGCTGAATTTGTTCTCCTTGTTGATGATGGTACCTAGGTAGACGAAGTCCTTCACAACTTCGCAGTTGTGGTTGTCAATAGTGAATTGTTGTCCAAGACACCGGGACTCTTTGTTTGTTGACACCAGGTACTTCGTCTTGTCCTCATTCACCGTAAGACCCATTCGACGCGATTCCCTCTCTAAATTGGAGAATGCTGCACTGACTGCTAGTACGCTCTGCCCAATGATGTCGATATCATCAGCGTACCCGTGCAGCATGAAACTCTTGTTGAAGATAGTGCCATTGTGATGGAGATGTGCAGCTCTTACAGTCTTCCCCATTATTAGGTTGAAGAAGTTACACGATAGGGAATCACCTTGTCTGAAACCTCGATCGGTATTAAACGTATCGAAGAGGTTGTTCCCAATTCTCACTGAGCAACGTGTGTCACTCAGGGTCAGCCTTTATAAGTTTCGCAGGTATACCGAACTCAAACATGGTGGCATATAGGCGACTTCTTATCGGACTGTCGAAGGCAGCTTTGTAGTCGACGAAAAGGTGGTGGGTGTCGATCTGCTACTCTTTGGTCTTTTCCACAATTTGGCGCAATGTGAAAATCGGTTCTATGGTGGACTTGCCAGGTCTGAAGCCGCACTGTTAAGGTCCATTCAGTCGGTTGACGATGGGCTTCAGTCTTTCACATAATACGTTTGTTAGAACCTTATATGCGATATTGAAGAGATTTATCATACGGTAGTAGGCGTGTATCGTGGGATCCCCCTTCTTAAGGATTGGGAAGAGTATACTGAGATTTCATTCGCTAGGCATACTTTCTTCTGACCATATTCTGCTGATGAGCTGGGCATGCTCGTTATGAGCTCATCGCCTCCGTTCTTAAACAACTCAGAATGCAGACCATCCGATCCTGCGGCTTTGTTGTTTTTCAGCCTGTTGATGGCTGTGCAGACCTCTTCACGGTCAGGCGGCTGTATGTCAACGACGTCGTCAGCAACTGGGGTTGTCAAGCTGTCTTCTCTATTAGCGGAATAGTTGTCATCATCGCCTGCTAGAAGATCAGAGAAGTGCTCTCTCCATAATCTCAGTGTACCCTGGACATCTGTTACTAGATTCCCGTCATCGTCCTGACAGGAGGGTCTGGTCTTTAAACCCCCAGTCAGGCGTCTTATTTTCTGAAAAAATTTTCGATCCTCGTTCCTGTCGTCATGCATCTCAATATCTTCACACTTGCGTCCTTCTAATTATCTTTCTTTCGCTTGAAAAGATGTCTCTCCTCCTTCCTCTTCTCGCTGTATCGCTCCTTCGCATAACTACCGACTGCAGGGTGGCTCTATATGCAGCGTCTTTCTCTGTAGTGGCTGCGCGACACTCTTCGTCATACCACTTGTTCCGTAGTGGGCGTTGGAATCCAAACACCTCTTCGGCAGCCATACGCATTGAGCGGGAGACGTGTGTCCACTGCGCGCATATATCTTCGAGAGGGGGAGTGTCTTGGGCAAGAAGATGTGAGAGTCGAGCGGCATAGGCTTGTTCGGTCTGTTGTGTGTGCAGCTTACTGACGTCTATCTTTCTTTGAGTGGGTTTACGTGCATTTTTCGCGGCGCATAAGCGTGTGCGAACCTTGGCTGCTACAATGAAGTGATCCGAGTCGATGTTGGCATTTCGGATCGAGCGTACGTCCATCACACTAAAAGCGTGTCTTCCGACAAGGCTATGGTAACAGAAGTCGGTTACACACATATATATATATATATATATATATATATATATATATATATATATATATATATATATATATATATATAGTTTCGTGTTCACTGTACACATTTCGATCAATTTTGTATTCTAACATACTGTTTCAACCACTTTTGACCTGAACGTGTGATATTATAAAATTATAATTTACATGACATTTTAAAGTACAATGAAGTATGTTCATTTTAGTAAAACGTATAAACTAAAAAGCTTAATATAAAGATGCAATTAAAATATACACAACTATATACTAAAATTAAAAATTGTATTAAAATTAAATTATGTTTCAAGAAATAAAAGTTTACAAGTATTTTAAATGGCAAGAAGGACATTACCAGGAAGTAGATATCCACCAAACAATAGTAATCGATGCAGTAGATGCAAAGTTTAAATTTTAAATGTCAAAGAAGGTCGTTTAATTTTGTTGGGAAAAGGTCTAAAATAGTAATGTGATGTAATCCACCATGAGAGAAGAATGATGAAAACATGTGATAATTATGGCGGCGATCAACAACAACTGGATATCAATAACATGTTTGACTAAGAGAAAAGAGCTACACTATAAATATGACAAATCGCAAATCAGCAAATATGCAACTCTTGTAACAAAATGAAGCATCTTTACATACATCTTTACATACAATTAAAAGATGACAATTTTCTTACGCTAACATTTTGTAAATATACACTTATTTAGCTGTGAATGTGAACCTAATGGATAAAGAAGTATGAAGAAATATGCTGACAATTTCAACAACAAAAGAACTAAAAGAAGACAATTTTCAAAACATTTAAAGACTGATCCGTAATAATATCCAGAAATATTAAATTACAATTTTAGTATCTGCTCTCAACAAAATACGATTCAATTTGGCTGAAAAACAACGCAACATAGAAAAGGAAATATCTCAAACTATAAATATAAATACAACCAACATCGACGCAATCAAAAAATAAATTATATTATGCATTATTGTTTGGACAAGGTTTTTATTATATACAATTCGAAATTACAACTCTCAATTTTCAAATATGCATTAAGTATTATACAAAGTAAAGATCAAAATTTCATAACTCACTTAAAATTTTTCTTTTACTCTTAATTAAAAATAGAAATCAACGTAATGTAAAAGAAAAAACTATTATTCTTTTTAATAATAATTTTCTCTTTGAAAATAATACAAAATAATACCAAAGGTAAAAATATTATTCTTTTTAATAATAATAATTTTTTCTTACAATAAGGGGAAAGGTATGTTGTGTATCATAATCGTAGAGCTACCCTGCAGTGTAAAGGACTAATTGAATACTAGTATTGATCTAGTTCTCCGTAGACACTCAACTAGCCCGAATTTGACCCCATTTTCATACAACAAACTGTATTATTTTCATGTCCTACGATGTGTCAATTGTCCCATCTTGCATTACATTCAAATAGTTTCATAACTAGTTTATTTTAACCAGTCTATAAACTAATTTTTTAGAGTCAGTTTATAAACTACTTCTTTTAATTTAAATTGGTTGCTATTACCAGTTGGAATATATTTAAAAATAAAAAAAATTTAAAAATATCCATCTTTGGTCCTCTCTGAACCATGATCCGTATGTGCTATTAGACGACATTGACATAGACAAGTGCATCAAGATCCAGCGGTCTCGCTAAGTCATATCGAACAATGTATGAAACTGCCTAGCGGCCAAGACCAGTACATGATTGTATGACCATCATCATGTGTAACATTGCTTTTTCACATTGAGTCTTCCTTAAATTTTACTTAAGTCCATAGCGGAGAACCTAATAGCGCAAATGCCACGAAAGAACACACCACGATTATCAAAAGGAAGTATGATTCAATATGATAAAGACAATTTAATTTCTATTTCAAAATTTATTTTATTATTGACAATTTTGACATGTTCCGCTACGAAACAATTTGTATTTAACTGGTTTTCTATGCATTCATTTTAACTAGTTACCGATCTAGAAACATTGTTACTAATTTGAATACTACATATTTATGTTACTAGTCGAGACTTCTCTGCAGGGTATGATCACAATATAATTTTAACTAGTATATTTTTCTTGATGGCATATTTTTAGGGTTAAGGATTATGCATGTTAAATACAGACAGCATTTAATTGTTTTAGCACACACCACTTAACATAGTCAGTATAGTACGCCCACATTAAATAGGTCACTCTGATCATACAAATAAATGCTGATTAAGTTCTTTTAGTCTATAAGTCACTCAGTAATGCTGACTAAGTTATTTGAGCATTATGAAAGTACTCATTTTATTGTGAAATTATACGAATACGAGGTGTTATGTAGATGTTAAATATAGACTAAAAATTAATTCTTTCCGATCAGCTGAGTTGTCCAGTACTAGTAAGTTTAAAGTAGTAAGTTTTAAACTCGTGTTTGATTTAATAAATAAATAAAAAGACTTAGTTGAAACCAGATAATTTGTCCTGAAAGTATCAAGGACAAATTACGAAGACAAGTTGAAGTCGGAGAAGGACCTCAACAGGTCTAAGAACGTCTTTATCAAAGAAAACATTTCGGCATAAGTTCTTCAGGACTGTAGCGCCAAACTATACTTATTATTTACTTTCCAACAGTTTAATTGGAATTGGATTTTTCGGGAAATGGTTATAATATAATATAATAATAACACTGTGCGGCACTAAAATTTGAACTCCAATTTTTTTTGATTTACAGGTTCTCTATGGTCAGTGGAACACAAATTTAGTATAAACTTATACCCCTACACGTCTGCGTTAGGCGCTATTGGGTCCTAAAGGGTTCAAAGGATAACCAATATTCGTCATTTTGTAGCGAAATGGTTCCTACTTCGTTTTTGATGACTAAAGAGCGATTATAGGGAACTTCCTAAGGATGATTTTCAGTGAACATTTTAAGTTTGTATCTTAACGGTTTACCACTATTATTAATGTGTAATATCTGTTGGTCGTGCCCTATTCTATTTTCTAATATGTTCCTATTTTTGCAGGGTGACCAGCATTACTGCCACAGGTCAAAAGGCGCGCTAAGTGTTTAATTCAAAACACAGCAGCTCTTAGCGGTTTTGGTTGCTTAGCTTATTTAAAAGCAGCAGGAGAAGAGAAAGCATTTGATGCTGATTTCATTCTAATTTATTTGTAAATTTACATTGTCTTTTATACTTAAAACTAACAATATTTCGATTCCTTAAATTCCTATGTAACTATCGTTCTTTTGCCATGCATTGCCTAATTTGTTATTGTTATTATATTTTGCGCGCAGCGCTGCTTATTAGTTGTTTCATATTTCTGTATTCGTGGCAAGTTCAATGCTCGCGCTTATTAGTTGTTGCATATTTCGGCAATCGCGGCAAGTTCAATGCTCGCGTGTGCATACAATTGTTATTGTAGCGATCGTAATAATAACGAGTCAAAGCAGTGCTTGAAACAAAGCAGCGACGCATCGTTGTTATTTACATTGTGTGCATTAGAATAGTTAAAGCTTTAAAAAGAGCTTTTATGCAACGCATGACAATACAGTGGGCAAATATTATAATAATGTGTGTAAAATATAATTACACTACACCCTTACCCTAAAAGATAAAATTTATACATTTTTGAATTTATAAATTTTTATATCGTAATACATTATTATAATGTTTTGTTTAATTACTTATTACTTAATATTAAGTATATATTTACATTATTTCATTTGTTCTTTTTATATTATTGTTGTGAAATTCTTTATATTTTCCATTAATATTTACAACTGAATTTACTCCATTACATTGTATAATTTCATATGGTCCTTTATATGGACTTTCATGCTTTTTTCTACTTTCTAGTTTTATATATACGAATTCTCCAATTTTCAAATTTATTGGTTTTACATTTTTATCATAGCTCTCTTTTCTATGTTGTTTTGCGATATTAATTAAATTTTTAGCTTTTTCTGTTGATATTTGTATTCGTTTTTTTAGTTCGTTTGCGTATTGGTCGTAATTGTAAATCGGTGCGTTGTCGTGTATTGTGTCATTCGGTAATTGTGGCAATTTGCCAAATACAAGTTCGTAGGGTGTATAATTAGTATCAATATGCGGTGTTGTGTTATAAGAGAAAGTATAATATGATATCCACTTATCCCATTCATTATCTTGTGAAAAATTAATTAAAAATTCGTTTAAAACTCTATGGTTTCTTTCAATCGTGCCTACAGTTTGATGATGATATGGTGTTGAAAAGATCTGTCTAATATCTAATATTTTACAAACTTGTTTCATAGTTTCGTTAACAAATTCTGTACCTATATCTGATTTAAGTGATTTAAAACAACCGTATTTCAAAATATATTGTTCTACTATAGTTGATGCAACTGTATTTGCGTCTTTAGTTTCCATTGGATATGCTACTACGAATTTCGATAGCTCGCATTGTATTGTTAATATGTATCGGTATCCGTTGGACATACGCAACGGTCCAACGGTGTCGATTGTTACTATTTCAAAAGTTTTATTTGGAGTTTCAGTGATTACTAATTTTTCTTTAGTATGTGTTATTTGTTTATTTTTATTGCATAGATGACATTGTGATATGTACTTTTTTACCATTTTATTCATATTTTTCCAAATATATCTTTGTTTTAATTTTATAATTGTTTTTCTTATTCCAAAATGTCCTGTATAAGGTGCATTGTGGAATTCTTCGATTAATTTATATTGTGTTATAGTGTCGGTTATTTTTTTCGGTGGTTTATATATTAATATTGATAATTTTGAACGCGTTTTATTTTGTTGGCCATTTAATTTTTCTTGCTGCAGCTTATTGTATTTTTCTTTTAATACATCTTTTTTTATAATATCGAAGATTGAATCTTCTACGCTCAGTGCTAACTGATTTATATCTACATTTCGCATTTGTGATAATAGTTTCTCCAGCGTACAATCTAGATTGTGCGGATTATCGCTACATCTTACGAATATTGTATTTAGATTTTTATCTATAAAAATTGTACACTTTTTATGATTGCGTTCTATAATAAATTTTAATTTGTTTATTTTATTGACGTCATTGTTGGATGTGCATTCCCACATGTGAAGTTGATCAGGCTCCTGTTGAGAAGTGCATTTACCCTTTTCTGCTTTATCTTTAGCAGACATTTTTCTTGTAATTGCTAACACATTTGTTGTTGATTTGATTTCAGTAGATACTGGAATCATTTGTTTTAAAATTTCTGAATCTATTTTAATTCGCGATAATGCATCTGCATTCGTATTCATTTTGCCTTGCTTGTATATGATTTCAAAATCATAGCTTGATAGGTCATGTCTTATTCTTGTTAATTTTGGGATGGGTTTTTATGTGTAAATAGTGAAACTAAAGGTCTGTGGTCTGTTACCACAAGAAATTTTTGACCAAAAAGATAGGGTCTGAAAAAATGTATACCCCAATGTGTAGCTAGTAATTCTTTTTCGACTATTGGTTTGTTTACTTCGTGTTTGTTTAATGATTTGCTGGCAAATGAGATTGGTAAATCTGTACCGATGTCTCCTTGAGACAAAATTGCACCCAGCGCGTAGTCAGATGCGTCCGTTGTAAGAATGAATGTTTTGTTAAAATCAGGATATTGTAATATTGGTGGATTTATTAATTTAGATTTTAGTGTTTCGAATGCTTCTTGGCATTCTTTTGACCAGATAAATGGTTGATTCTTTTTTAAAAGCGTATTTAAACATTTCGCAATGTTTGCATAATTTGCTATAAATCTACGATAGTAATTGCAAAAAGCTACAAATCTACGTACTTCATCAGCGTTTTTCGGAATTGGATATTCTTTAATTACTTTGTATTTTGATGGGTCAGTTTTGATCCCGTTTTGTGTGATTAAATGTCCTAAATATACTACTTCTGTTTTAAGAAAATTACATTTGGACGGGTTTAATTTTAAATTATACTTTTGTAATCTTTCTAAGACTTTAATTAAATTTTCATTGTGGTTGGAAAAACTACAACCAAATATTACAATATCGTCTACGTATAAAAATGCATTGGAATCTAATCCTGTTAATGCTATCGTGAGCATTCTTTGAAAGCTGTTTGATGATATTTTTAAACCAAAAGGTAATCTTTTAAACTGATAATGTCCGTTATTTGTTGAAAATGCAGTCAATTGTATTGACGCTTTGTTTAAACTTATTTGATGAAATGAACTTGTCATATCTAAGGTTCAAAAATATTTTGCCCGACCTAATTTGTCTAATATATCTTCAATACGTGTTAAAGGAAATTTGTCATTAATAATTTTTGTGTTTAATTTTCTAAAATCTACAACTAAACGCCATTTTATTGTATCTTTCGAATTTTTTGGTACTAGTAAAAGTGGTGAATTGTATGGACTAACTGAGTCTTCAATAATGTTATCATTATATAGTTTCTGTACTTGAATATTAATCTCATCATACTGTGTATGCGGAAGTCTATAATTTTTTATATAAACAGGTGTATTGTCTGATAATGTTATATTCTGATTATAGAAATTGTTTGAGGTCAGAGGCTCATCTTCTAAATGAAACACATTTTGAAATTCATCAAAAATTTTTAGAAGTTGTTTTTTGGCACTACCATCATTTCCTTCAATGTTAAGCAATTTCATTAACCTTTTAAAACGTGTGTCATTGTTATTTGTTCTTTGTGTGGCGAGTATTCTATAATCAGATAATGGTTCTGTTTTTATTGTTATATCTGAGATAACGACAGTTTCATCTGTTGTGTTTAAAATTTTAATATGGCATATGCCTTTGCATGGTACTATTGTATTAGCTTCATAAACTCCCTTTGCTATTTCATCATTAAGGATTACGCTGTCTTCCTTAAGATTTAAATTTAAATGGTGTATTACCTCTGATCGTGGTGATACCTTAATACATTTTACTTCTTCTAAATTGGTTTTTAATGGTAGCACCAGCTCATTGTTTTTTGTATTAACAGTCATTGTGAATGTTTCATAATCGAGTATGCACATATGTTTTATTAAAAAATCTTTTCCTAAAATGCCGTCTAAAGGTTTTGAAAAATTTGAATCTATATAAATCATTTGAAACTTTATATATTCTTAATTCTCGCCCTGCGGTGGAGAATGGTTCGGATCCTCCTCCGGGCTTTTCTCGTTTTTTTGTAATATTCTAATATTATTATTTCTCTGATTATTATTTTTGTAATTATTATTATTGTTATTATAGTGAGAATTTTGGTTTCTGTTGTATTGGTGGTTTTGATTTTGACTATTGTTTTGTGAATGATTGTTGTTTCTATAATTATTATAGTGAGCATTTTGGTTTCTGTTGTTTTGATTTTGATTATTGTGCATCCCATTTTGACTCTGATTATTGTTATATAGTTGATTTTGTGTATTATTATTGTATCTGCTATTGTTGTTATTATTATGGTTATTATTATTTCTATTACCATGATTGTTGTATCTGCCATTATTATTATTATTATTATTATTGTTATTATAATTGTTGTTTTGATTGTTTAAATTATTGTTCGAAAGTCTACCTGTACAGTTGTAATTATTTCTCCTGTTCATGTAAAAAATATTGTTTGTATTCTGAGATGTTTCTAGTTCTAATGCAAATTGTTGCTTCTGTTAAAGATTTTGGTTGAGCTGCAAACACTGTTTGCTTTATTTCGTCTCGAAGACCATTTTTAAAAAAATTTAATGCATAGTTTTCATTTATTTTTATAACAACTGATTTTTCAATTGTTGTAGGATTCGCGCCTAATTCTTCTATTTGTAAATGGTTTAAATCAGATATTATTGTCATAAGCTGTTCTTTAAATGACGTTATCGACTCATTTTTCTGTGTAAAGTTAGAAAGTTTTGTATATATTTGTGGAATTGTTGTATTTATTTTGTAACTTTCTTTTAAAAGTGTTTTTAGTTCTTCGAAATTTGTTGGCTGAATTGCCGCAATGATTGAGATTCTGACATTTGTACTTAATTTTACATGGTAGACAAATTCAATTAATTTTATTTTACTTGGATCATTTAGTGTATGTAATTTCTGTTATTCTTAAAAATGTTTCAAGTTCTTTAAAAATACCATTAAATTTTGGTATTACCTTCATCACCGTTTCAATATTGAAATTCGACATGTTTATATTTAATTGTATACCCTCTGAAACTTGATTATCTGATTGGATCTGTCCTGTCGACGTATCTGTATTTGTAATGAGTTCTTCTGTTATATTTTTTATTTTTCTAAAAATTCCAATAATTCGCAATAAGTTTCTTCAAAATTTGTTGAAATCTTATCTGCTTCTATTTTTTCTATATATTCTAAATTTTTTTCGAATATTATTTTATGAGTTTCAAGTTCCTCAAATTTCTTATTTATAGATTCTAATGAGAGTTTTCTATTGACAGATTTTTTTAAATTCTTTAATATTTGATTTAAAAGTTCGAGTATATTTTTGCATATTTCCATACTTAAAATTTATTTACATTTTGTTTTGTTAATACATAACTTAATCTAATAATTTAAATACATATGTACATGATATTCATGTTGGTTTTCTACTGTTGTTTTTTTCTTTTTTTTTTCTTTTTCTTATTCTTTTTCTTTTTTTCTTATTCTTTTTCTTTTACTTTTTCTATAGAATATACATATATATTAATGTTTACTTTTATGTTTCCTCATCTGATTCATTTTCGACCAACCAAAATAAAATTATTTCGTTGCACGAAGGACAATTTGCATGCTTATTTAAATATTCATTGAAGCACTTAATATGAAATGAGTGACCACAAAGTGTAGTTGTAATTTTTTCATTTTCTTTGATTTTGCAATTACTTATATATATATATATATATATTCTATTAAATAAAAAATATATATATTTTTTTATTTTTTCATTTTTTTTTAAATTCATTTTATATAAAAAGCTTTTTTCTTTTTTGTTTTTATTTATTTTTATTTCAATTCGGCTTCAATTTCGCCGATCTCCCTCCAAATCTTCTGCGCGTCGTCCCACGATGAAAGAGTCGCCTCCGGTTTCACGAGTTGCTTGAGGTGGCCCAGCCGCTTCAAACTTTTCTGCAGTTTCCCGCCTCTCTTCTGTATCTTCTTTGTGATTGCTACTTCTTGCTGAGGTATTGCCGTCAGCTGCTCCTCTTTATGTCTCAGTTGCCTTGCACGATACTCTTCAATAGTCAGCTTCTTCGGCCCTTGTTGTGTTGTTGTTGTTGCTGCTTGGCTCTGTTGTTCAAAATTTTGTTGTGTCTACTCGACTTGCGCGTCAGAATTCGACTGATTTTTGCAGGATCGCCATGTAATATATGTTGGTCGTGCCCTATTCTATTTTCTAATATGTTCCTATTTTTGCAGGGTGACCAGCATTACTGCCACAGGTCAAGAGGCGCGCTAAGTGTTTAATTCAAAACACAGCAGCTCTTAGGGGTTTTGGTTGCTTAGCTTTTTTAAAAGCAGCAGGAGAAGAGAAAGCATTTGATGCTGATTTCATTCTAATTTATTTGTAAATTTACATTGTCTTTTATACTTAAAATATCTTAAAACTTACAATATTTCGATTCCTTAAATTCCTATGTAACTATCGTTCTTTTGCCATGCATTTCCTAATTTGTTATTGTTATTATATTTTGCGCGCAGCGCTGCTTATTAGTTGTTTCATATTTCTGTATTCGTGGCAAGTTCAATGCTCGCGCTTATTAGTTGTTGCATATTTCGGCAATCGCGGCAAGTTCAATGCTCGCGTGTGCATACAATTGTTATTGTAGCGATCGTAATAATAACGAGTCAAAGCAGTGCTTGAAACAAAGCAGCGACGCATCGTTGTTATTTACATTGCGTGCATTAGAATAGTTAAAGCTTTAAAAAGAGCTTTTATGCAACGCATGACAATACAGTGGGCAAATATTATAATAATGTGTGTAAAATATAATTACACTACAAATGGTTTTCTTTTAACAATTTCGTTAAGGAGTTATAACCAGTAGAATTCAGAAAACTATCATAATGTCTTTGGGGAAAATATTTGTCATTAAAATTGAGTCTCTAAAGAACTAAATTCTCCAACACGTACTATTTCTGAAATATAAGCCTACTAATAACGAATTATAGTTCTTTCTTCAATTTTGAATAAAGTCGTAGAAATATATTATTATAATTTTTTTATTGCAGTGAAAATTGCATCAATTTGTAGTTATAATTGTGACGCTGATTCTGAAAAGGGCATCGGTTTTTTTATTATTAGCTCTAGTTTTTGAGATATAGCCCTTTTTATTTTTTCATAATAAATAATAAATTTTTATTATAAAAAAATGTTTACTTGGTCAAAATAAATGTAAAAAATTACTGTTGTTTTGTATAGCTCCACGTATATTCTTTTTTTGTTATATTACTGCATAGCCGCGGTAGCTCAGTGGTTAGTGCGTTGGACTGCGAGCTGAAAGGTCCCCGAAAGGTCAAGCCTGGACTGGGGCTTACAACATCTTTTCATAGAAACATTTTTCTATACCGCGCTACCTCTCGTCAGTAAATGGCAAACCTACGAGAGTAAAACCATTGCCTATGAAAAAGCTCTCACCCGCCGTTCGGATTCGGCAATAAACTGTAGGTCCCACCACTTTGAGTACAAATATAACACGCACAGCTCAAAATGGTGAGAGAGCTCGGCCGAAGTTCTATACAGGACTGTAGCGCCAAACTATTATTATTATTACTGCCTTTGATTAAAAAATTATTCAAATAAGCTAAAATTTTCAAATATTTCAATTAAGCATTTAAAAAATGTCTGATTTTTCCTAAGAAAACGCAACAATTTATTTCTTTTATATAATATTTTAAAGAAGAGACATGGTGCTACAAAACAAGGCATAACAGTAGTTTTTTTCATTTTTTTTTACCTAGTAATCATTTTTTTTTATTAATTTTTTTTAAATTTTTTGTAAAATTTGAGTTTTCCATTTCCTATATCTCGCAATCTAAGTTTTTTTTTACGTAAAGTAAAATTTTGTATATTAGCGAAAGGTTCTCCGTGTCGAATGCAGAAAACAAATTTTCATTCCTGTCATTGGTTAGAATATAAAACCAGTTGATCACATGGCAAATTTTTAAGTAGGTGTTATTATGATAGTTAGGATTATCAAAATTATAGTCGGTCTAAGCCGACTATAAATACCTTACACATATGTGTGGTTACCAGTCAAAGTGGTATATAGGTCACAAGGGTATACGAATCCTGAAAATAACTACAAACTTTCAATCGCTGAAGAATTTCCATTCATTTGATACCCATATTTAAAAATGTGTAGGTGTACCGAATTTCGATTTTTTATTTTGTAACCACAAGTCGTTTCGCCGGAAAACATTATTTTCATGTATTTGAGCATGAGTCAATATAAATTTGACCAAAAAAAGTTTACCTAAGCACGTATACAGTAATATCGATCTGTAGATATTCATTTTATTATATGAGGTATTTGAACATAAGTGGTCGGTTCTCAGGTCACAATAGACCGATCATGCCAATTTTTTTGTTCAGACACCTTAGTATATAAGTAATCTAAATCTAAAGTTTCATTGTTCTATCTCTTCTACCTTTTCTGTAATCGTGATTTCAACAGACAGAGAGACAGACGGACATCGTTAAATGGACTCAGGAGGTCAAGCTGATCAAGAATATAGGGCCCTATTATGATTAGCGAAGCGAATACTTTTGGCAAAGCGAACGCTTTGACGAAGCGAACGCAATTTGGCGAATGAACTGGCGAATGTACTAATTTTTATGGTTTTAAAACAAAGCAACACTTTCAATATTGACAGATGAAAAGACGGATTCCGTGTTGCAAAAAATAGTATCATATTGCGTGCTTTTAGTACTGCCTTTTTTTTAGAACAGATACTCTTTTATTTTAATATCTATTTATTTTTATTAAAAAACCATTTAATATTATTTATGGTTTAAAAAACGTTAACTCGATTCAGAACAATAATATGTTTTCGGTTTTTGTTATTTTTTGTCTATAAAAGATCAAAAACTATCCAAATAAACTTTGGAACAATTAAAATTAGTTAAAATTTACAGTTAAATATGTTTTTAAATGTTAATATTGGAATTATTTTTACATAAAAATAAATACTTTTTATTAAAATAAGTAGTTTTTTTATTTGGAGCAATGCTTCGTTTATTTTAATTTAAAGAAACCCTAGAGTTTCTAAACAGCTGCTGTGAATTGTCTTGTTTAAAAAAATAATAAAAATGTTCCAAAAAAACGATGAGAACAACGCAATCAAAGAAGAGCGCGTTAAACAGAAGGCAATACGGCAGAAAGCTGGAGCGACGACGAGGAGGAAGACTACAATAAGTGACAGTGATGGTGGTCTGTTCTCCGAAGCATTCATCTGTGGCACAAGTAACTGCGCGCGATGAACCAAGCTGCATACTCAGCATCAGTCGGAGCAGTTCCAGATATTTTTTAAAATCAAAATAAAAAGTGTGAAAAAAATTGTTTGTTTTACGTTTATTAGTTAGGTCACAAAAAACTCAAAATTATAGACATCCTTTTAGAAAAACTAAAGGATAAGAAAAATTGAAAGTCAGAAAAAGCCTAATAAACAAAAGAACAAAAGAAAAAAAATGAAAAATCAAAAGAAAAACTGAAAAACAATAGATAAAGATACGTTCGCCGATTCGTCACATGAACTGTTGATTCGCTTGATTTTGACACTTGAAGCGAATGAAAATCGGTTGAGTGTTGCATGTTTTTTTACGTTCGCTTGACTTTTCTCGTTTTTTGGCGAATGAAGTCTGGCGAATGTAAGCCGTGATAGCTTTTTGGACGTTCGCTTCGCCAAAACCATTCGCTTCGCTAATCATAATAGTTATGGTTTTAAAAGTGAGCCACACTTACAACATTGACGTATAAATGACGAATTTCAGAGTTGAAAAAATTAGTATCATGTTGCGTGCTTTTAGTACTTCCTTTTTTTTAAACATATACTATTTTTTCTTAATATCTAATTTTTTTGTTATAAAACCCTTTTTATATTATATTATAATATTTTATATTATTTATGGTTTAAAAAACGATAACTCGATTCAGAGCAATAATATTTTTTCGGTTTTTTGTAATTTTTTGTCTATAAAAGATAAAAAATTATAAAAATAAACTTCGAAACAATTCACATTATTTAAAATGTATAGTTAAATATGTTTTTAAATTTTAATATTGGTGCTATTTTTAATTACAATTAAATACTTTTTTTAAAAAAGTAGTTTTTTTTATTTGTAGCAATACTTTTTTATTTTGGTTTAAAGAAACCCTAAACTTTCCAAACAGCTGTTTACTACATGATGCTTTCTTGAAAATATATGAAGTTAACAAATTGGCTCAACATTGTAAGTTAAAAATAATTAAAAATAAATAATTATAAATTTCTTTAGTTGTATATTGTTCATTTTAGATATGCCATTGTTTATTGGAAACAAGGTACCTCCAGCGCCGAATCCCCGGATACTCTATATTGCGATACGCACGAGCGAAAGGT
Organism: Dryomyza anilis; assembly: GCA_951804985.1. Taxonomy (NCBI): domain Eukaryota; kingdom Metazoa; phylum Arthropoda; class Insecta; order Diptera; family Dryomyzidae; genus Dryomyza; species Dryomyza anilis. The sequence continues at coordinate 38,557,297 of OX638130.1, read as the reverse complement.
GTTGTTTGAATACCGTCGAAACAGAAGATGACTACATACAGGACCTGGTGGCGGAGAAGGACTACAATGAGTTATTCTGGAAACTACCCGAACCCACAGAGCAGCGTGCAAATAGTGCAGCCAAAAGGGTTAAAAAGCTCTTTCCGCTCGAGAGCAGAGTCGTCGTTAAACCCAAGGCAGAAATGAAAAGGGAACCAAGTGATGGTGTTACAAATAACAACAACACGCAGCAGTCCAGCGAAAATCATAAAGATGCAAATATTCCAAAACGCATTGGCTTGCTCACTCCAGCCGATGATTTTGAAAAACTACTCAAAATACCATACTGCGTTTGGACAATAAAACGCTGCGTGATGCTAAATTTCAACTTTATGCCGAACAAATGCGCGATATCATCTGGCAACTTTTGTTTGCCACCAAACCTTTGAATGCCACAAAAGACTTCGATGCTTTGAAGGTGCTGCGCAAGTGCAGTCTCGATTTTAAGGCTTTTGGCGAGTACAACGATTGGTTGTGTGCCTTGAAGACGCAGGTTTGCAAGTTACATCTTTTTGATTTTTGGCAAAATCACATTACCAAATACGAGCTGGGTTTGTGTGGCATCGGTGAATTGTCACTCGATGAGAAATTGGATTGGCAACAATTTTATAAAATTGATACCGGTGCGCTGCCGGATGATTTGGAAATGACTGATGAGTCGGTGGATGCACTGCTGGCCAACATGTAATTATTGTTTAAGCTTCTACGTGCTTTCTTTAGATGTCCAGTTTTCTTTCAAGTTTTTGTTGAAATCTGTTGTATTTTTTTCTTTTAGATATGCTAAGAATTTTAAATTCGTTTAGTGCATTGTACGCGAAACATTGAAAAATCTATTAATTATTTAAATGAAGAAATATTAATGAAACCTTTAAGATGATTAAGAGGTCATTTTTACATAAAAAAATCAATAGGTGACTTAATAAAGAAAAGGTTCGCCGATTCGTCACACGGAAATTAAATTTCAAATTTAGAAAACTCGGTCCTGGTTTTTTAGAGCTGCAACGCTTAACTATTATTATTAAATTGTATATAAAATTTGTTGAACAATGTACGATTAACTCTATTTATAAGTTAGGGCACAAAAACCTCGAAATTTAAGGTAAAAGGATAGAAAAAATTAAGGATAAAAATATTTAAAAATCAGGAGAATCCCAATAAACAAAAACGCTGGAGCAAAAAAAAAATAAAAAATCAAAAGAAACAACTTAAACATGATAGATTAGGCTACGTTCGCCGATTCGTCACATGAACTGTTGATTCGCTTGATTTTGACACTTGAAGCGAATGAAATTTAGTTGAGTGTTGCACCTTTTTTTACGTTCGCTTCATTTTACCCGTTTTAGGCGAATGAAGTCTGGCGAATGTAAGCCGTGATAGCTTTTTGGACGTTCGCTTCGCCAAAACCATTCGCTTCGCTAATCATAATAGGGCCCATATACTTTTCCATACCGGAGATGCTTTCTTCTGGGTATTACAAACGGCGTACCAAACTGAATATATCATTTCTCTTAGTGTAGGGGATAAAAAGTTACAAGAGCAAAACTATGAGAATATAAAAAAACCGATGCCATTATCGAATCAGCGTCACAATTATAACTAAAAATTGAACCAATTTTCACTGCACTAAAATAATTATAATAATATATTTCTACGACTTTATTCAAAATTGAAGAAAGAACTATTATTCGTTATTAGTAGGCTTATATTTCAGAAATAGTACGTGTTGGAGAATTTAGTTGTTTAGAGACTCAATTTTAGTGACGAATAATTTCCATAAAAACATTATGATAGTTTTCTGACTTCTTCTACTGGCCATAACTGCTTAACGAAGTTATTAAAAATAGTGGTAAACCGTTAAGATACAAACTTAAAATGTTCAGTGAAAATCATGCTTAGGAAGTTCCCTATAATCGCTCCATAGACATCAAAAACCATGACATATGAACCATTTCGCTACAAAATGAAGAACAATATTGGTTATCCTTTAAACCCTTTAGGACCTAATCCCATAGCGCCTAACCCAGACGTGTAGGGGTATAAGTTTACACTACACTTTTTATCGGTAGACCACATAGAAGCTCAATATAAAATCAAATCGGAGTTCAATTAAAAAAGGTGTCATGTAGATTGGCACTACAGTCCTATAAGAACTTAGGCCGAGCTCTCTTACCATTTTGAGCTGTGCGTGTTATATTTGTGCTCAAAGTGGTGGGACCTACAGTTTATTGCCGAATCCGAACGGCGGGTGAGAGCTTTCATAGGCAATGTTTACTCTCGTAGGTTTGCCATATACTGCCGAGAGAGAGGTAGCACGGTATAGAAAAACGTTTCTATAAAAAGATGTTGTTAGCCCCAGTCCAGGCCTTTCCGAGGACCTTTCGGCTCGCAGTCCAACGCACTAACCATATGGGAACTATATGTTTTAATAATTTATTATTTATTATATACATTTGAACATTTGAACGTCTCGTATTTCCTAATAAAGGAAAAGAACATACTGCATACTGAACAGAACAAACTGACTAATGTTGACCGTAAGTAAAGGGTATGTGATTTGTATAGACATATCTTACCTTGATTTTGATGTGTTGGCCTTTCAGGATTGTCGTCATATATTTCATCCATTGATATATCTCTCTCTTCTAAAATAAAAAAATTTTAAATTCTCATAATAGTCGCGATTTAAGTATCGTTTCTAATAAATAATATAGTAATTTCTGTATGCCACTGATTTAATAAAGAAGACAGTTTCAAATAAATGTAATGTTTTCGATGTTGATTCACATCTTTGGTTTGATCCAATTTTTAACATGACCAAAAAAGGCCAGAAAAAAGGGCAGATTGTATTAAAAAAAAACGTGTATATCAGCCATTCCACGTCAAACCGGGCGCTTTTAAACAAAAATTTACTATGATATTTTTTAAATTTTACAGACATGTTCTATGACGTGTTTTTTTTACACCATTACAAAACTGCATCAATAATGCACCAACACTGACAAATTTAGAGTCGTACCTCAACGTTTACTATTTTAAAACTTTATTTTCCAAAAAAAAAAATATTATTTTCTGACGTTTGTTCGGTGTCAGTATATTCAAATTGCATATAAACACATTGTCAATACACATCAAGATAATGTACATGTCAAATATAAACGAAATTAGTATTAAAATATATCTAATATTTAATAGATTTTTTTTGGTATTGAAAATATTATGTTAAAACAAATTATAAATGGTATTGTTTTTATGGTATTTTCAGTAAACAAGCTTGTTATACGCAATTTTAGTATACTGACTGTGTTCAAAAGGCACAAAAAAATATTTGAAAGAAAAACTTTTAAAATAGTAAGAGTTGAGGTCCCACTCTCAGCTTTTTAGTGTTTGTGCATTATTGAGGTAGTTTTCTGATGGTGTACAAAAATTAATAATAAAAATAAGTGCTGACCACCAAAATCGGATTTAAAACTTTCGAATCATTATTTCTTATTACGTTTGTATTGGATCTTTTAAAAACGAGTAAACAATTAGAAAGAACAATTTATTACCTTTCAGATGAGACCTTTCAAATGAGATAAATATTTAACTTATGATTCACGTGCTTTAACTTCTTTCATTTTATTTTATATCTGCTCTTGCTGTTGCTGCTGTTTATTGCCGATGTTAGGTACCTGCGGAGCACGTTCCTTTGGGCTTGTAAAAAACAGAGGAAACTATTCGTTGTATAAGTACCAAGAACTGTATCTGTCATCATCGTCTATCGACGTGTCGCGACGCGCAAAATAATCACTGCCCCTATTTATACACAGAAAAATGTTGTTCATAAATTGAATGAACGCCGTTAATTTCGACATCGTTAAGAATATATATGGGAAACACAATTTGAGCGAAATTGATATAATAAACGCGTTCAAAATTGTTGTGAATTTCGTTCATAAAGGTATTCGTATTAATTTTTTGACGCAAAGCAGCGCAGCCTTCACGTGATGTGTAATTCAGCCGAGCTCAAAGGCGATACTGCAAAATAAAAAACAAAAAAACAGTCCACAAAAAGGAGCATAGAAAATACAACACAAAGTAGGTAGGTAAGTATTTGATTATTTGTGTATGATCGTATAAGAGACCTGCACCCATTTTGACCATTCTAAAAATAGATATTTTTATTTACTGACGCGTCATGTCGCATGGCGGGCAGTGATTATGTTGACTACTCGTCGCAACGCGTCGATAGTCGATGTTGGCATATACAATTCTTAGTTTTTGTTTATTCGTATGTCATTTCATACTTAAAGAGCAAATCGTTTCCTTTGCTGTTTACAACTCCAACGAAACGTGCGCCGCAGGTACTTAATATCGCAGCAATAGACAGCAACAGCAAAAGTAAAAATAAAATGAAAGTAGTATAAAAAATAAATAAATTAAAATAATAAAATAAAATAAAAAAGTAATATAATAAAATAAAAAAAATAATACAAAAAAATAAAAAAAATAGTTTATTTTTATTTTTATAGAGTTTAAAAGTTCATAAATATCATGAATTTTTTCATAAATATTATGAACTTTTTCATTACGGTTTTATGAACGATTCATAAATTGGATGAATTTGGTCATTAATTGAGTAATATTGAAAAATTCATAAAATCGATGAACAAATTCATCATTCATAGTATGAGCGTTATTTTTGTGGCGAGAGAGAGCTCTACTTTTCAATTTCCTACTGAGCCCAAAGTAGCACCTGTTGGCAAGAATTATTCTCCGTTTAATCTCCAAGCTGGCGTCGTTGTTGCTCTTGATGCTGGATCCCAAATAGACGAAGTTCTTCATAATGCACGGACTCCTTTCTGCTTGTTGACACAAGGAACTTCATCTTGTCCTCGTTCACCACTAGACCTATTCGACGCGACTCTTTCTCCAATCTGGAGAATGCTGCGCTGACTGCTCGTGTGCTCCTGCCAATGATTTCAATATAATCGGCATATGCGAGCAGCATGACACTTTTGTTGAGGATAGAGCCGCTATCTTCTTCATCAATAAATTAAAAAAGTCGCACGATAGGGAGTCACCCTGCCTGAAACCTCGTTCGGTATGAAATGGCTCGGAGAGGTATTTTCCTATTCTTACTGAGCAACGTGTGTTGCTCAGGGTCATCCTGCAAAGCCTTTTAAGTTTCGCAAGTATACCGAACTCAGACATTGCGGCGTTCCCTTATCGGAGTGTCGAAGGCGGCTTTATAGTCGACTAATAGGTGGTAGGTGTCGATTTGTTTTTCTAGGGTCTTTTCCTGGTTTAGGCGCAATGTGAAAATCTGGTCTATGGTGAATTTTCCAGAAACCGCACATCCCTCCATATCTTCAGTGTGCTCTGGATATCTGTCACTAGATACCCGTTCTCATCTTTACAAGTAGAGGCTCCGGATTTTGAACCTCCGGCTAGGTGTCTTATATATATAGTTGCATACACAAATACATAAATACCTACTTACTTACTTTATTTTGTATATTCTATGCTTCTTTTTATGGACTGGTTTTATATTTTTCAATAACGCTTATGAATTGCACATATGTAGAGGCTGCAAAGCAGTGCAAAAATGAATATGAATACCTCAATGAACGCAATTCATAACAATTATGTTAGTTTCGCTTAAATTGTACAATTCGTATATACAAAGAATAAATTATGAATATAGTTATTTTTCATATATATTATGAACAGTGTCTCAATTAAAAGCGTTCATTTTATTTATGAACAAAAGTTTTTCAGCATAAGTCAAATTTTAACTATTCAACTACTAAAACTAAGCAAATATTTTGTATGAATAAAGTGCGTAGAATTATCAAAGTAAATTACTGGTACACTCAACCAAAAAATACATACCAACAATGAATATATAGGGGAAAGATCCGTAGGTTGGGCCACCGCGATTTGTTTTCTTTTTTTACACGTTCTATTAAATGAAAAATTATACAGATTGATTGAAACAGACTAATATAATTAAAATAATTCATTTTTGGTCTTTTTTGAAAGGTTTTTAACAATTTTTCGTTTTGGCCCAACCAACGTATTTCAGAACGTAGGCAGTATTTTTTTTTAATTTTTATGTAACCATAAAAGTTATCCCATTAAATGCACTTTAAAATGGTATATATTATTCCACTAACTTATTTGCACACAAAATATTATAGACAAAATACAAAACTATGTCCAGCCTACGGACCTTTCCCCAACATTGTCTCAATTTTTTCATTGAAATTGATGCAGAGTACGTGGTTATTGACATAACGAACACTCTTCTTTGATCTATCTATGAGTGGATGATGAGGAAGATAGTTTAAATCACACCAATATAAAAGTCTATTCAAAAATGTTTATTAAAAACTTCAGACCAATTGTTATATTATCAATTATACCAAAAATTATGGACAAACTTGTTAATAAGAGATTATTAACCTCTACAAAAATATAAAAAATATTTCGAAGCAATCGAAATATGATTTCAATTCAATGTATTGTATATAGGGAATACAATTTCGAGAAATTTTAGTATTTCGTAATTGAAAACTTTTCCATCCCGGAATATGTTCAAAACTATTTTTATCATGACATCCTAAATACAAAAAAAACCAGTTGGGAAGGTTAGATCACATGGGAAATTTTAAAGTAGGTGTAATTATGATAGTTAGGATTATCAAAATTATAGTCGGTCTAAGCCGACTATAAATACCCTACACGAATCCTGAAAATAACTACAAACATTCAATCGCTGAAAAATTTCTATTCATTTGATACCCATATTTGAATGAACCACAAGTCTTTTCGCCGGAAAACATTATTATCACGTACTTGAGCATGATGTCAATATATATTTGACCAAAAAAGTTTACGTAAGCACGTATACATAAAAGTTGATCTTTATATGTACATTTTATATGAGGTATTTGAACATAAGTGGTAGGTATATTAGTAATCAAAGTTATAAGTTTCATTTATCTAGCTCTTCAATTTTAAAAGTAGTAGGGATTTCAACAGACAGACAGACAGACGGACAGACAGACGGACGGACAGACAGACGGACAGACGGACATCGCTAAATCGACTCAGGAGGTCATGTTGATCAAGAATATATATACTTTTCCATACCGGAGATGCTACCTTCTGGGTGTTACAAACGGCGTACCAAACTAAATATACCCTTTCACTCTTAGTGTAGGGTATAAAAAACAAAAATGATATAAAAACATTAAAAATTTCGAATTTATATGCAAATATGTAAATAAAAACTATTTAGAATGTTCGCATTTTTATTAAATTTTGTCTTGACTGTTAAAAAAACAATTGGGTTTAAAGTTTTTATTTTTCAAAAAATTATAATAAATCGAATCAAATAAAACATATGGGTTATTCTACGTCAAATCAATTGAAAATTTTAAAATTTTGCAGCACCATCTCAGAAATTAATGAAATTTTGTAGAATGGTTTTATGACTTAAACTTAAGAAAAACGCACAATTACAGTTTTCTAACTGTAGTGGTTTCAGAGATATGAGTCCTTGAAATATGAGTCATCAAAAATGCACAAAGTTGCACTAGCTTAACTTGTGCAAAAGTGCAAAAATTTTAAATTTTTAATATTAGGTATTGATCTTACGATTGTGAATATGTAATTATTTTCCTTACCCGATAATCGTAGTGACCTTGGAACCGTTTTTAAAATTAAAGCATGCGTCTATTTTATACAGTCAGAGATCATTACCTTTCATTTGAGTATCTACATGTTAATATAGATAGGTGTACAAGCTTTTCGATTTTTCTAGGGTACCACAGATCCGCCCGTACCCTAATTTGTACATTTATTTTAGTTTTGAATCCAAACAGAGTGGATAGTTTGAAGAAAAAAAAATATTTCACTTCGGCTGGTAAAGTAAAACTCAGACTAAAGATCTATATTTACGGTTGGTCACCTAACAAATATGGTCACCCCAAATTATTTATTCCTTTTAAAAGCTTTAAAATAAATTTTAATAGCTTTTATAGTTTAATAACATTACAAAGAAAATAATTACAAAATTGTATAATAAAAATTTCATATGAAAAGTTCTACTTTATAAAATATTTTGATTAATATCGAGGGAACGAGCCCGAACAACACTTGGAAAATTTTAAAGCTTGTTAGCACAAGGATACTCTTTAACATATATTTTAACATATATTTGTAATTTTAAAGAAAGGGAGTTATTGAGATATTCTATTTAAATAATACCTATGGTCACCTTAATATTAAACAATTTTCTAATTAAGTTAACTATTTCCTAAGTTACAGTAAGTTAAGCTAGCGAAACTTTGTGCATTTTTTGTTAGTTTTTCATATTTCAAGGACTCATATCTCTAAAACCACTGCAGTGAAATTTTGCGTTTTCCTTAAGTCATAAACTATCCTACAAAATTCTAAAATGGTGCTGTCGAACCTCTGGTTGATCTGACGTGGAATCACCCATAAAAAATGCGATGTCAAAATTTCTCTAAGTAATAATTTTTATATAGTACATAATTTCATAGATTTATATCGTATATAAGACTTTTATTTAGCTTTTCCAAATTGGGATACGATTTAATTAATTGATTGTATACTCAATTTTATTTCATGTGTTGTACACTCAAAAAATATTGTATTAAAAACAAATACAAATTTCTTTGAAATAATTACATTTGTATTTGTTTTACGTCCAAAGACATTTACTTTTAATTTAAATAAATTCATGTATTTGTTTTTGTATGAAAAATATAATAATAAACACATATTTTTATTGAATTTCAGAGCAATTTTTAAATGAATATTTCTTAAAAATTATTGAAATTGCAATTAATTTTTAATACAAATACTGAATTAAAAAAATATTTTTTTTAAATTCTTTCTTCCACTCCACTCCCATCCACTCTACTTCTTTTTCTTTTCACTCGTCTTCTTTTTTTTCATATTTACTTCAAAATTTTAAAAATTGAATAAAAATGTTTATTTTTTTTTTTTCAGTTGTCATAAGCTGGCATCGAACTCCTGAGTCCAGCGTTAAAGTCCACTGTTCTACCCGTTAGGCTAGAACAGTGGCATTAAAAAAATGCTCCTTTTTTTAATGTCACATTCCAAAAAAAATTCAAATTATTTGATTCAAAAATTTGAATAAATCGTCGTTGTAGAACTAAAAGTCACCAACTACATTATCAAAATGCAAATTGTTCATTTACACACATTTTTTATATCTTTCAATTTTTAATCGATGAGCTCAATATTTGTACCAAATGATAAGAAAATGATGATCTATTAATTGGTATTTCAACTTTAATGTATCAATTACTTTTTGTAATAATTACCAACAAAGTTGAAATTTAAGATTTTCATAAAAATGTATTTGGTGACTTTTAGTTCTACAACCACGAAATGCTCTTTAAAAATTGAGAACTGAAGCTTGTACCCGAGCTTGTGCGGGTTCGAAGAACCCCAGTTTTATTTATTTTTATTTTACGTAATCTACGTCCGCCTATCACAACTGAATAGACGACGTTGAGAAATCTCGTGTTGTCGTCAAGGTCTACTTGCCAATCAATAAGTGACAGTGCAGATCAAATAATGTAATATAACATTGAAAACATATGCTATTGAGTTTGGTTTTTTTTCGTTGTTGTCTACTTTTATTTTACTTTTTTGATATGTATTAGTTTGTCATATTTCTTAAATTTCCCGAAACCCGGGATTAGTACTTTTAATCCAAGGATTTTAGGGACTAGAAAATGATCGGGTTCCTGAATCCCGGGATTATATTCCCTAATTGTATACAGACTTTGTTAAGGGCCCTATTATGATTAGCGAAGCGAATGGTTTTGGCGAAGCGAACGTCCAAAAAGCTATTACGGTTACATTCGCCAGACTTCATTCGCCAAAAATCGGGAAAAGTTAAGCGAACGTAAAAAAACATGCAACACTCAACCGATTTTCATTCGCTTCAAGTGTCAAAATCAAGCGAATCAACAGTTCATGTGACGAATCGGCGAACGTGTCTTTATCTATTGTTTTTCAGTTTTTCTTTTGATTTTTATTTTTTTTTTCTTTTGTGCTTTTGTTTATTAGGCTTTTTCTGATTTTCAATTTATCTTATCCTTTAGTTTTTATAGAAGGATGTCTATAATTTTGAGTTTTTTGTGACCTAACTAATAAACGTAAAAAAAAACTATTTTTTTCACACTTTTTATTTTGATTTTAAACTTAACACTAATAAAAGAAATGTCTGGAACTGCTCCGACTGCTGCTGGGGATGCAGCTTGGTTCATCGCGCGAAGTTATTTGTGCCACAGATGAATGCTTTGAAGGACAGACCACCATCACTGTAACTTATTGTAGTCTTCCTCATCGTCGTCGCTCCAGCTTTCTGCACACCGCATTGGCTTCTGTTTAACACGCTCTTCTTTGATTGCTTTGGGCCCATCGTTTTTTTGGAACATTTTTATTATTTTTCTAAACAAGTATATTCACATCAGCTGTTTTGAAACTCTAGGGTTTCTTTAAATTAAAATAAAAGAAGTATTGCTCCAAATAAAAAAACTACGTTTTTTAATAAAAAGTATTTATTTTTATTTTAAAATAATTCCAATATTAACATTTAAAAACATATTTTACTGTACATTTTAACTAATTTGAATTGTTCCGAAGTTTATTTGGATACTTTTTAATCTTTTATAGACAAAAAATAACAAAAAACCGAAAAAGTATTATTGTTCTGAATCGAGTTAACGTTTTTTAAACCATAAATAATATTAAATGGTTTTTTAATAATAAAAAAATAGATATTAAGATAAAATAGTATCTGTTCTAAAAAAAAGGCAGTACTAAAAGTACGCAACATGATACTATTTTTTTCAACTCTGAAATGGTAATTCTATCCGTCAATGTTGTAAGTGTTGCTCACTTTTAAAACCATAAAAATTAGTACATTCGCCAGTTCATTCGCCAAATTGCGTTCGCTTCGCCAAAGCGTTCGCTTCGCCAAGTACATTCGCTTCGCTAATCATAATAGGCCCCTAAGGCTTTTGATAGTCTTCATCTTAAATTCCCGCATTTAAAACGAAAAGTTTCGATTACATTCCAGTTTTTTTAACTGGATTGCATCTTATCTTTCTAACAGAAAATTAATTGTAATAGTGTAAAATAATTTTTCTGATACATAATAATAGTTTGGCACTACAGTCCTATAAAAACTAAAGCCGAGCTCTCTCACCATTTTGAGCTGTGCGTGCTATATTTGTACTGAAAGTGGTGGGACCTACAGTTTAATGCCGAATCCGAACGGCGGATAAGATCTTTTAATAGGAAATGTTTTACTCTCGAAGGTTTGCCATTTACTGCCGAGAGGTAGCGCGGTATAGAAAAATGTTTCTATGAAAATATGTCAGTCAAGGCTTGAAACTTGGACCTATCGGCTCGCAGTCCAACGGACTAACCTTGAGCGACCGACGCTTTTCTGATATAATAAATGTAAAATCAGAAATTCCTCAAGTTCCTCGATGTTGTCAAAATCTGCCAAAGTGGTGAATGTCTTTTATATGCAGATGACATAAAAGTGTATCGCATTATCAACGATGTGCAAGATTTAAAAAAAATCCAGGATAACATAAACTCTGTTATGGCCTGGCGTGAACAAAATTGTTTAAGTGGAACTATGATAAATGTAAGGTGTTAACATGCATATTTATTCCAAACTCACAGAGAATATGCAATATCTAAAGCAAATTCTATGCTAGGATTCCTGAATTCTAATGAATTTTTTAACAACGAAATTTCGCAAACTATATTTTGAAGTATTGCAATGAATTTGAATATTTGCAATGAACTCACAAGCTTTCGCCACATAGCATAACTAACATGTCGTGTTGGACCGGGACCATCTCGTCTGACAAACGCTAAACTGGGACCACGTTCGTCTCAGCCACCTTTGCATACTTTTGCCGACAATCGGAGCACGTCTGCTGTTTTGAACCATTGCACATTGGGAAAAAATTCCAAATTTATGGACAAACCATGGGTGAGTAAAGAAAAAATATCGGGGTTAGAGCACGACATGTATGTACTCTTCCATTCAACTAGTAACACGAAACTTAGAACTTGTATTCTAGCTAAAAAAAAAAAAGGCCTAAACATGACATTACTGACACAATATAGCAGTCGTGACCAAACCGCAATAAGATTAGATACAAATAAGACCTCCATACACATATCATCATCATATTTTCCGTAAAGCAATTAATAACATATATTAACACGAGCAAACTGAACGTCATAGTTGGCTGTGACGCCAATGCACACCATAACTTATGGGGTAGCACCGACACGAATTATCGCGGCGAATCAGTACTTGACTTTGTACTGGAAAACAACCTAGAGATACTAAACAAAGGGTCAGAACCGACTTTTCAAACTAGAAATAGGAAAGAAGTTTTAGATATAACACTAGTAACAAGATTACAACTAGCGTTAACAACTGGTCGATATATAGAGGAATTCTAGGAACTTATAAAAAAGACCTTTGGAAATCGAAACGTGACGTTCTGAAAAAATTAACAAATGAACTTAACACTGTTAAAGACACTTCGAGGCTCAGGAAACTGATGTCCAAACAACTACACGTTCCCTGCAACCTAAAAAACTCTGATGATACTTGGACACAGACATCAGAAGAAACCATAAAACTCCTAATGGAAACACATTTTCCAGGATGTGAACGCATCACACAGAGTAGCTGCTCTCAAGTCCACACTCACCAAGATCGTGAAACTTGTAGAAAAGACATCAGTAATATAATTACATTAGACAAGATACAATGGGGAATTAACACGTTTTCCCCATACAAATCACCAGGACTAGATGGCATATATCCAGCAATTCTACAAAAAAGTTTCAATTTTTTGGGACCACTGCTTCTCGAAATATTCCAAGCATGTATCGACCAGAACTACATTCCTAAAATATGGAACGAAGTCAAGGTCGTATTTATACCTAAAGCTGGCAAAATTCAACACGCCTTACCGAAGGATTATAGACCAATCAGACTATCTTCCTTTATGCTTAAATCATTTGAAAGAATTATAGACAATCATATTAAGTCGAAGTTCAGTAGCTTCAACTTCTCCAGTAGTCAACACGCCTATATTAAAGGAAAATCCACAGAAAATGCTTTACATGCAGTGGTTAAGCACGTGGAAAAATCCCTTAGATACAAAGATTACACTCTAGCAGGTTTTTTAGATATAGAAGGAGCTTTCAACAATATCCACTCTGAAACAATACGCAGAGACCTCACAATCGCAGGCGTAAAAAAAGATTTAGTAGTATGGATTATGGGCATGCTAGTAAGTAGAAAAATAAACGCTAATATTTGTAGCATTGCTAACATTGTAGCCGCGGTAGCTCAGTGGTTAGTGCGTTGGACTGCGAGCCGAAAGGTCCCCGGTTCAAGCCTGGACTGGGGCTAACAACATCTTTTATACCGCGCTACCTCTCGGCAGTAAATGGCAAACCTACGAGAGTAAAACCATTGCCTATGAAAAGCTCTCACCCGCCGTTCGGATTCGACAATAAACTGTAGGTCCCACCACTTTTAGTACAAATATAACACGCACAGCTCAAAATGGTGAGAGAGCTCGGACTGTAGCGCCAAATTATTATATTGGTAGCATTCACAATAAATTTAAAGTAAACCGAGGTACTCCTCAAGGTGGAGTCATATCACTCACACTTTGGCTCTTAGTTTTAAATGAGGTCCGGTGGATTTAGAAAAAACTAAGTGTCACGTAGTAGCCTACGCTGATGATCTCGTGATTTTATCAACGGGCAATAATGTGGACACTGTTTCAGATATATTACGAAACGCACTGACCAACTGGGCAAAACGTTGTGGTTTAAACGTTAACCCAAGCAAACGGAATTAGTCCTGTTTACAAACAGAAGGATTATTCCACACTTTACGCTACCAGCAATTGATGGTACAAGTTTAAGCTTATCGAATAGCGCTAAATTTCTAGGAGTGGTTATCGACAATAAACTTAACTGGAAGTTAAATATAAAAGAGAGGGTGAAAAAAGCATATGCTGCATTCTACTCTTGCCAAAAAATAATTGGCACAACCTGGGGTGTACAATTAAAGCTAATTCAATGTACACAGCTATCATATGACCAATTCTTAACTATAGTAGCATAGTATGGTGGGGAGCACTAAATAAAATGTGCCATCAACGAGAACTAGCGAAAATCCACAGGATAGCACTTGTCAGCATTACGGGAGCTATAAAAACTACAGCGACAGCTTCATTGGAAATAATCCTAAATATCCTTCCAAAAAAAATCTACACATACTAGTTCTTCTCGACAAATGAAGTCGTCTTGTGAGCTACTTGATTACATTTAACGCGACAACGACAATCCTTTTCTCACTTCATTTTAAATGTTATGTCGATTAAACACAATTGATTATATATATTCATTCTGAAATTTATTCATTTTAATTATTTATCAGCATAAATAACATATATATATATATATATATATATATATATATATATATATATATATATATATATATATATATATATCGGTTGTCGCCTGTCAAATTAGAATTTAATCTGTATTGGCGACAGCGACAATTGTCGCCAAGTCGTCATGTAGTCGTGCCGTAGCCAAAATATTCGTATCCATATAACTTCATGTTTTTTTAATTTTGACAAGTGTAGCAATGTCGTTGTTGCTTCGAATGTGTTTAAAGCATTAAGATGTCATATCAACTGTTACTGCCTGAACAGAATACAGGAGGCGATCGAAAAATGAGAGACCGAACACAAGAATAATTTCCTTCTCAATGCTAACGTACGGACAGTTTTTTTTTATTTATCAGCAAAAAAACAACAAAAACCACTTTCTGCAATATGAAAGCAAATAATTCGTTTATACCTGAATGAGGGACGACCTTGTATATAATTTGCTACCGTAATTTTTTCGGTGTATAGCTCTAACAAATTGGTGGCTTTTTGTCTTCCATATACATTCGAATATTATTTTAAATTGGACATACTTTTTTTATTGTTGGTAACTCTAAACATTTGGTTTTAAAAATATAAACAAAACTTATCTGTTTTTGAAATTAAATTATGTTTTAATATTTTGAGCCATTTTAATAGGGCTGTTAATTTTAAGATTTTATATCAGAGTTCGGAAAGTTACATAAATGAATACACATAATGACTCACTCAAGCATAATCCGCATAAGTGAGAAAGCACACATTTAATTTTACAACACACGACATGAGTGAGTAAGAGAAAAAAATCCGACTTACTCTCTACTCATAAATGGATAATCATCGGAGAGTAAAAATTTTACTACTCATGAGTGCTGTCTTCAACTCATTTATCTTTTTCTCATACTCATAAAAGTACAAGGCCAAATTGTATAAGCATGGTGCTCATTTTTTGTATGTATGCAACGAGTAAACGGTGTTGCCAGACGAGTTGCGTAGAAACTTAAAATGTTTTATTTTATAAATAATGCCCGATTTACATTGGCTGCATTTAGCGATCTCAACAGTTTCGAAATTGCTGTTTATAATTATTTGAGTTAAAATGTGATTGAATGTCATCGAGTGTTATCGATAACAAAACATGGACAGGTCTGATTTTATGAATGAAATAGCACAATGGAAAAAGTTATTTAAAATCAATCCCAAATGATCCGTCTTCCGTCTATGAATTAACAGTCACAAAAAAAAAATACGTTTTTTTTTTTATTTAACGCAAACATCATGATGACTTGAATTGTGGAGTCCAGCATTTATGTGCACCATTATCACGTGTGCGTTCGGAAAAAAATATATTTTGTATTTAAATATGTTTAAAATTAGTTTTAAACTTCAAAACGTAATTTTTTAGCTGTAAATATTTAAGAATATTTCTTTGTTTCCCCATCTGTTTATTAATTTCTAAACTCTCTTTTATAAATTCACTAATGCTGAAAAGCAAAACCTACGCACAGCTCAGCCAACAAACATTAAACAAATTCGCAACGTTTTTCCAATTAACGTGAAATCAAAATATAAATGTTGCATTGTGCAATCTCAATACTGGATTTTTTTTACATATTTTTTAAATGTATTTCAATAACTTTATAATCATTCCAAATAATGAATAAAAAAAAAGAAGAAAATTTGATATAAATGTTAAAATAATAAAAAATATTTATATTTGCATTTTTTTAGCCTTTTTTAGAAATATATCAATACAGATTGTCAACACCTGATCGCTGCATATACAAACAACAATCATATGCGAATATAACAAGACATCATCCAAGCTTGTGATCTTTTTATTCGAGAACTTATTTTTGTACAAGCTGTACTGTGTTGCTAGCAGTGTTTTGCTGGTGTGTTGCGTCTAGCTGTTGTCATGCGATAAATACAGGGTGCCACGAAAACTTCAATGTGCCTTTATTGTAGATTATGTATACGTATATGTTGCTAGCAGTGTTTTGCTGCTGTGTTGCGTCTAGCTGTTGTCATGCGATATATACAGGATGCCACGAAAACTTCAATGTGCCTTTATTGTAGATTATGTATACGTATATGTTGCTAGCAGTGTTTTGCTGCTGTGTTGCGTCTAGCTGTTGTCATGCGATATATACAGGGTGCCACGAAAACTTCAATGTGCCTTTATTGTAGATTATGTATACGTATATGTATATTATACATTCATAATGACGTCGCTGTTTTAAAAATCATGTACTATACGTAAAAATTTAGCAAAAATTAATCATGATATCCAGCAAAGAATAATAAAAATGATTTGGTATTTGTTATATATGATTATAGCAGGGAAAAAATGTTTGGATTTTTAATTCGCTTTTATTTGTTATAATACTTAGTAATTTAAAACGCGAGATATTTGCAAATCATTTTTTCCACATTTTTTGACCATCTTATTGAAAGCCGGTAAAAATGTTATTGGTTGATATCTCATAAAATGATGCATAGAAAATTTTATAACCCACATTTTAAATGTTGCAGGTCATTTCCCATAATATGCTTGAACATTTGTTGGCATATTTGGAATTTTTATTTAAGGTTTATGCAATCGATAGGCACTTTAAAAACAAACATTTAATGCCTTTACATAAATATTTTATATTGTATATATAAAAAGTTATAGCAAAAAAACAATATCAATTATATAATTTTACATAACATTTCAAAAATACCACAGATGGGAAGATTCCAACAGAAATGGCAACAATTATGTTACACTTTGCAAGCCTGTACAGTGAGTAGATCAACGCATTCTCTTTGTCCTTGAACAAATATGAATTGACGAAAAGTGAGAGTTTGCTTGTTGCACTCTCTCTTGCGTAATGCGGATGGAGAGGTGAAACGCAAAACTCTCTTGTGAGTAGCAAAATCTCTACTCACAAAACGCGACTCTCTTATGAGTTGTGAGTTTGCCGTATATTTTCTGGCTACTCACTCATGAGGTGAGTAGCAACGAGAAAAAAATATTTTGCAAAACTCATGAGTTTGAGTGAGCGTGAGTGAGGATTTCCGAACTCTGTTTTATATAATCAATTCAGTTTTTATCAAATTTTTAAGTGATTTTAAGTGATACATATTTTTGTATACAGGGGAATTTATAGTAAATTTATAGAATATATGTTATAGAAGAATTTATAATAATATGTAAATAATTTATAATTTAATTTTTAAACTATAATACACAAAATAATTGCATAATACATTTTATGTATTATGTAGTACACGTATTTCAAAAATGAAAACTACAGAAAACAAATACATACTACATATTCTGCAATATGTAAAAAACGAATTTCTAATACATTGTGTACTAAAACCCAGACAAATTAAAACAAATGTATTAAAAAACGATCAAAATGTAGTAGAACTGCATGTGTAGAACTGCATTTTTTTAAAACGAAAACATAAATGTAGTATAATTTACTACAGTAATTTTTTCGGTGCGGGTTTTATGTTATTTGTTTTAATCAACTTAATTGTCATGGAGACGGGTAAGTACGATCGTTAAGTCAACGTAACGAGAGCCGATCTTGCAAATAATACGTCAAAACTCTGCGCAGCGAGTATCGCTGCTACGATTGGGTCCGGCATGCGTGTTCGTACAATTAATTAATTCATTTTTTTATGATTAGATTCATTAGCTCAAGAAACTTAAATATTAGCGAAATAATAGATTAAACAAATGCATGTCCCTAATAAAAATATTGTGGTTAAATGCGTTTTCATTTATTTCTTCTAACTCAGGTTTTATAAATTTTTTTTTTACATTTTAAATCATAAATTAAAGTTTAATCAAAAACCAGTTGGGAAGGTTAGATCACATGGCAAATTTTAAAGTAGGTGTTATTATGATAGTTAGGAGTTTCAAAATTATAGTCGGTCTAAGCCGACTATAAATACCCTACACATATGTGTGGTTACCATTCAAAGTGGTATATAGGTCACAAGGGTATACGAATCCTGAAAATAACTACAAACTTCCAATCGCTGAAGAATGTCCATTCATTTGATACCCTTATTTAAAAATGGGTAGGTGTACCGATTTTCGATTTTGTTTTTTGTAACCACAAGTCGTTTCGCCGGAAAATATTTTTTTCAAGTATTTGAGCATGAGTCAATATATATTTTACCAAAAAAAGTTTACCTAAGCACGTATACAGTAATATTGATCTGTAGATATTCATTTTATATGAGGTATTTGATCATAAGTGGTCGGTTCTTAGGCCACAATAGACCGATCATGCCAATTTTAAGACACCTTAGATATATAAGTAATCTAAATCTAAAGTTTCATTGTTCTATCTCTTTTACTTTTTCTGTAATCTTGATTACAACAGACAGACAGAGGGACGGACAGACGGACCGAAAACCGGCCGTATATTTTCTTTGGGGTTCACTCAAAACATTTAAATGAATGAACTACGATAAATGCATAGACTTATAAGACAATAGATTTGGTGGACTCATAAAAGTTTTTTTTTTATTTTTTTTTCAAAAAAATTTCTAAATATTTAAAACAGGTCTTCCAAATTCGACAAAAATTGATAACCAACCCCAGCCAAATGTTAAATGTTAGATGTTAGACGACTCAGGAGATCATGCTGATCAAGAATATATATACTTTTCCATACCGGAAATGCTTCCTTCTGGGTGTTACAAACGGTGTACCAAACTGAATATACCCTTTCACTCTTAGTGTAGGGTATAAATATATTTCAATACAGAATAATAACTTAATAAGAAGAATAAACATTTTTTCAATCTACAAAAAACCTGGTTGACTCTCTGGCAATGCCCCGGCAAGCTGATCAGAGCCGAATTGACATTTCTGGGTCTTCATTGATAAGGACCGCTACGGCAACTATGTTTTCTTTAGTTCGCACTTTTCTGGCTTAAGGTCCAAATAAGTGTAGTCACGCTTAAACTTTTTTTTCCTGTGCACTGAAGGCATGATGACGATCAACCTAACCTCACGATGAAATTTACGTTGCGTTTTTACAGCTGAGCCGAAATTTCGATAATATTTTTTTTAAATAATTTCCACACGTTCGGTAAGTGTGAAACGATGCCTGATGAAATAACAATAATAATAATAGTTTGTCGGTACAGTCCTCTATAGAACTTTGGCCGAGCTCTCTCACCATTATATTTGTACTCAAATTGGTGGGACCTTTATTGCCGAATCCGAACGGCGGGTGGGAGCTTTTCATAGGCAATGTTTTACTCTCGTAGATTAGCCATTTACTGCCGAGAGTTAGCGTCGTATAGACAAATGTTTTCTATGAAAAAGATGTTGGCAATCGCTGGGGATCGAACCGCGGACCTTTCAGCTCGTAGTCGAACGCACCAGCCACTTTTCTCTCGTAGTCCTTACTAAATATTTTTACAGCTGGATGTCATTGGTATCTTTGACAGCTGCTGAAAAATAACAATTGGAAAAACTATCATATTAATATTTACCGTTATTAACATTTTTAACTATTTTCTGAGTTGCACTCATGGTTGCTTAATAGCAGAACTATCTGAAAAATATAAATACAAATATTTTAAAAATTATAATTGTAAAAAATGTAAGCCTTCGGTGCAGTATTAAAGTTAAACATTATTAATTTATTAAACATTCTTCTTTTTGGCATCTGAATCCTCCACATTGACCAATCACCGTGAATGCCTAAGCAGGTTCCATGGTCGAGAAATATTTATCAATGCAAACATATAATATTTATTTTTTTATTAACAGTTTAATGTATTTAATCTTACATAACGATATCTGCGTGGCTTTAAAAATGTACACTGTCGCAAGTGGAAGTATCGGATATTTGGCGACCTCCGAACTTATCTAGCCCCATACGTATATAGCGGATCTCTGTGCGGGTGGTACTATACATTAGAGATGGGCACGTGAGTTTTGACTCACACTCACTCACGCTCACGAAATAATTTTTCCAATCACGCACACTCAATCACGGCCTTTTTTGCTCTACTCACACTCACTCACAATCACTTGAGTAAAATTAAGATTTAATCACAATCACGAGTGATCACGCGTTATTCAGCGTGATTCACGCTGAATCACGTGTTTGATTTTGGTATTGTTTGTTGGTGAGATTGGGCAACCGAGCGTGGCACCTCCGAGCGTGGCACTTCCGAGCGTACAACATACATCTTTAAAACACAATAATGATGTTAGGGATTTTGATAAAATATATCTCAATTTTAACGGAGATGGAAATGTGAAAGCCCTTCGATGTGCTATTCATATAAAAACGTAAAAATTGCCTCAAAAAATAATTCTCCGGTGAATAATTCGTGTAAAATCTTTGAGAATTGTCTCTGGAAAAAATTATCTCTGGAAAACAATTATCATCAAAAGAATAGTCATTCATTTATAACTCGAATAAAATGTGTGGGGTCCCGATTTTATTCGAACAAATTAAACTTAATAAACAAAAAGAAGTCAATACAGAGTTATCATTTGTATAGTTGAAATGGAAAATTCAAGTTTTTATAAAAATGGGTATATCGAAAAAAAAAAATGCGTTCTATATCTATTTCCATGAACGGTCATATGATACCAAGCAAAAGCTATTGACATGACCCCAGTTCGGCCGGTTCGCAGGGGTTAGATCAATTATTGATTGAAACCTTACAACTTATTCTGAGTTGAAGAAGGGGTGGGTGGGTATATGACGGTCGCTATACATCTCCGCAACTCGTGGGACCTAAATGGGACAAAATACTAGCAAACGAACAAACAAGTACGAAGCATGAAAAACCTGGCCTAGTCAAGCAAACTGGTATGTCCCCACCTGGCAACCATGGAGGCGATACACCCATGATGACCGACTATGTTAACGCGAAGACTTTGGTGAAATTCCTTACGTTCTAGAGTTGCTAGCGGACTCCGATGATAACGACAAGACGGTCATCGCTGTACCTACACCGGCAACTGACAAACGACGTCGGAGGTACAAGGGGTCACTGATCGCGACTTGGCAATCAAAAATAAGATTAAATACATTAAGAAGATTTACAGTGAGGAAGAGGAGTCAAACCCTCCCTCACAAGTCATCGCAGGCTTAGACACGGAAGAAGAGTTGCTATCGGACTCCGATGATAACGACAAGATGGTCATCGCTGTACCTACACCGACAACTGACCAACAACGCCGGAGGTACAAGGGGTCACTGATCGATACTTGGCACTCAAAAAAAAAGCACACGAAAGTGGTGAAAAGCTACGAACGTTGGGAGCTCTCCAAAGCACCCATACCTGCTGCTTTAAACACCTGCGCTCTAGAAAAACCAGCCCTACCTGCCCCTAAAAAGGCGAACAAGGGAAAGGTTTCAGGTCAAAGGGAGGATGCTTTCAAATCGGAAATCAAATCCGACGAGGTTTTGGACAGCAAAATATCAGTGGGGTCAAAGGCCGGAACCTCGGGGCTGTCTGCCAAGAGGCAAAAATCGGAAGAGAAACGCAATGATAAAACCTCGAAATGGACCAAAAAATCTACCAGTTTCGAGGACACTCCAGCGGATCTACAAATAGCCATCAGTGAGGAATCGGATCTTGAAGACAGAATCAATTCGGAAAGATGGCTGCTTGTACAGAACGAAATCGTCAAGGATATGATGTTGCTCGTCGAAGCCGGTAGTACGAGGGACTACAATTTTGATGACGCGAGTAAAACTCGTAGCAAGCGGCTCACAGGGATCACTGGAATTTTTGACCAGTTCCATCGCCAAGATTGGTGTACTTTGGAAGGGGTCAAAACTGTGTATCAAAATCCTCCGGATAATATTCCCGAACCTCCAGCAGGTAATAGCGAGTGCACGTACTGACAAGGCTAGATCTCGTCGGCAACCGGGGTGAGGCTTTGCTATACTACTGAGAAGTATCCATGTTACAAAAACTACGTGCGAGGGGAAAAGAGGGAAACAGAATCTACAAAACTAAATTCGTAGCATCAAAACTTATACACCTGGGTCTGCTGTAATGACCCTGTATTGCCCACCCAACCATGGTTTCTAATTAAAATCCGAAAGATACATTTTTGTTGCTAGAAACCCCTAACAATTTAGTTAGAATTCATGTTAAGAAATATTTTATTTTTCAATTATAGATATAAGTAGATTTCATATTTAGATAATTTTTATTTTCATTATAAAATATAATTAGATTTTAATTATATGTAAAATTTGTTGTTTATTAATATTTATAATTCAAAACATTATTTGGGATGCTTTTTAAATGATAAAATATAAAGCATAAAAGAAATATAGAGACCATTAGAGAAACATAAAAAAAAAACAATTATTGTAAAAAAAAATATTCTCATCGAGAAACAAGTGAGATTGGAACAAATTCTGTTGTGCAACTTCAATTCAACAACCAAAAAATTACTTATGAATGGCTCTCTTTACATGAATATGTTTTCGATGAAGTGGGAACTATATATATATATATATATATATATATATATATATATATATATATATATATATATATATATATATATATATATATATATATATATATATATATATATATATTTACACTATGGGTCAGGGTTTTTTTTTATACAAATTAACATTTCTCATTTCTCACCACTTTATTAACCTTATATATGTTTCTTTTTTCACATTTTTATTAATTTATCGCTTACTTATTTATTTATATATTTTATTATGTAGTTTATTATCTCTTTTATTTAGTTATTTTAATATATCTTTTTTATAATATTTTATTAATACAGCAATACTATTTTTTTCTTTTTTTTTGGAAATTTAACTCAGATTAATCAATAATTTTAACCAATTTAAACACTAAAGTAGAATATGTTACTTTTTTATAGGTGATTTTAAATAATTTCACGTAATTTTATATATTTGGCATGACCCTTATTTAGTCATTTTAATAGGTATTTTAACTTAATATTTTCTTATTAAGGCTTTAATAATAGACCCTTTTTAATTTGTATTTATTTGTGTTTTGTTTTATTTGTGGTTGATTTCTGGGATTTTATGTGATCTTTAGCCAAAGTGCACGTGTAGTTTGGTCCGAGACTGTAGTAGGAATATAGATGACGCAATCTGAAGATAATATGTGAGCCGTAGTTGCTAGGCTGTAAATTCCAATTGGAGCTAATTCAAGGCGCTCCATTTTTGTAGGTTCTCTAGCCAAAAATTGCTCCCCTACGTAAAAAAACCTTAAAAAATTTACCTTTTAAATGGGACAATTACACCTAGTTTATCCACAATTATATTTAGATGCAGGTTTCCTTGTTTTTGAATTCAATTTTAAGTTGAACGCTTTGAATATAAGTTTTGAGTATAAAGAACTCTTTAAAACTTTTAAACAATAAAATTTATTTATTGACTTTTAATGTGAAACGAAATACTACACAATTTTTGATAGCATGACCACTATCGTTGGCGTTTTGATCGAAATGATCGAGAAATGCGCGTTTTTACTAAACGATAGCTGCAGAGGACAAAAGGGTCATTCGAACCCGCGTGGTTTCGTATTGTTTAAGAGTTTTCTGAATGAGTAAACAAGAAAAATATATCTGAGTACGCATGAGTACGTGGTACTCGAAACAGAAAGTTCGAAAATTTTATAGGAACTTATGTTACCAGATAAAAATTTTTGCGATACTAAACTTATTTAACCAATTTGATGAAATAAAATTATGGTATTTCTAGAAATGACATAAGAAAAAATTGATTTTTTTTATCCACATTTTCAACCACAAACTAGTTGCTTTTGAAATTGCTACGTCAGTGAAAAAGTTACTGGAACAGGATGTAAATTTATGATCTATTGGGAGCTTGGCGTTGTATGTACTTAGCGTGAAAAGTACCTATTTTGCGACCTTGCAGATATTCTAACTCATAGTAGCAATTCCCGATTTTTTTAACGACTCTAGCTTTCAGAAACTTAGGAGCAAGCTTGGCATTGAAATTAAGCATTTTATTGCTCTGTGCGAAATTCCGCCGATATACTTCTTGGCCTACTAATAAATTGATGGGAGCAGTGCGCAAGTTATATCTTTTTTGATTTGTTTCGTATGCCTTCATCATATTTTCTTTTACCTTTTCGCGCACAATTTGTATTTTATCTTGTCCTACGATATTGCTTTCACCTTCTTCTATCAAATTCAATTTTCGCAATATTTGTGCTAGCATATGTTACCATTTGCTGTCTAAATAAAACAAAATATGGCGAATAACCAATAGCCTGATGTTTTGCACTTCTTAAAGCGATTTGCGATAAATTTTGGTCATAATGTCGTTGGTCTGTGTCTAAATATGAGCGTATCCCTGCAATAATGGACCTGTTATCCTTTCGGAGGCGTTAGATTGTGGCGAGTATATTGCAGTATATGTATGAGATACACCATATTTAGTCAAAAAATAATTAAATAAAACTGACTTAAATTGCGAGCCGTTATTGCTAATTACGACTTCTGGAACCCCAGAAATTTCGATAAGTCATCTAAGATGATTAGAATCCCAACTTTTCCAGATTTCGATCTGGGATATGGACCAAGCCGATCCATGAAAAGTTTACCTAAGCACGTATACAGTAAAATTGATCTGTAGATGTAAATTTAATATGAGATATTTTTGAATATAAATGGTCAGATCACAGGTCACAATGGTCCGATCTCGCTAAGTAATCCGATAAGTAATCTAAATTATAAGTTTCATTTATCTAACTCTTCAATTGCTTAAGTAGTAGGGATTTCAACAGACAGACAGACGGACATCGCTAAATCGACTCAGGAGGTCATGCTGATCAAGAATATATATATACTTTTCCATACCGGAGATGCTTCCTTCTGGGTGTTACAAACGGCGTACCAAACTGAATATACCCTTTCACTCTTAGTGTAGGGTATAATTATCACTGATATTTATATCACGTAACTGATTTTGTTTATCAAGAATTTCATCGCGTATTTTGCAGTATTGTAAAGAACAAAAATAAGGTGATTGTAAATAAACTTCTGGTGTACAATCAATCGAACTAACTTCATTAGTTTCTAATCTTGACAATACATCCGGCACAATATTTAAGTTACCCTTCCGGTGGTGTATTTTAAAATCGAAGCCTTGCAGTTTTAGGGACCAGCGAACCAACCTACCATTTAAATCAGTTTGGCGCATTAGCCACTGAAGGCTTGCATGATCCGTAATCACTTTGAATGGGTGCCCTTCAACATATTCTCGGAATCTTTGGATACTTAACAATGCAGCGAGACATTCTAGCTCAGTAATTGAGTAATTTCTTTGTGCTCGATTTAATTTGTGTGAGAAAAACGCTATAGGTCTTTCAACTCCTTCCACATCTTCCTGCGCCAACACTCCACCCACCCCTGACATTGATGCATCGCATTGAATTATAAAATCTTTTGAAAAGTCAGGTGTTATTAACACGGGCTGAGGTAAGCTTCTCTTTTACGACATCAAATGCAGACTGTGCTTCGGTAGACCAGTCAAACTGTTTAGTTTTGGATGTAAGATCCGTTAATGGGGAGGTTAAGGCAGCATAGTTATCAATGAAACGGCGATACCATCCGGCTAAGCCGAGGAAGCTACGCAACTCTCGAGCCGTTCGAGGTGGTTTTAAATTTCGAATTGCGGAAACCTTTTCAGGATCTGCTTTCATGACACCATCTCCTATATTAAATCCTCCTTGCATTTGGAAATATTAACCGTAAAACCAGATTTTCTTAATAATTTTGCAATATCTAATAACAAATCTATGTGATTTTCGAAGCTATCTGATACCAGCAGTAAATCATCAAGATATAAAAATACTTTTGATTGTAGCTCATTAGGTATAATTAAATCCATAAGGCGACTCATAGTCATTGGTGCGTTAGTTAAACCAAATGGCATAACCTTGAAGCGGCAGAGGGGACGATTTGGCACCGTAAAAGCAGTTTTATCTCGTGAATTTTCCTTTAACTCGATTTGCCAGAAAGCATGTTTTAAGTCAAGCGAAGAAATGTACTCGGATTTTGGCAAACGACTGAAAATTCCGTTTATTTTTGGTAATGGAAATGCATCTCTTATCGTAACACTATTCAATTTACGAGAATCTAGGCATAACCGAAGCTTACCACCTTTATCGACAATTGCTACAGGGCTTGACCAAGGGCAGTTTTGTGGGGCTGGTTCAATTATATTCAAATCTAACATCCGGTCTATTTCTGTGTTTCTGTATTTTGTTTTCAACTGCCTGTCGATACTGAAAATTAACGTTGCTTAATCGGTTTAGCAATTGGGTATATTTCAATTGAATGTTTAATTAAATGAGTTTTTCCTAGGCGTTCTTTATCAAATGGCGGAAACCATGAAATAGCTTTTACAATTTTGTCATCATCAAAAGCTACGCTGCTAATAATGTTATCCAACAAACCAAAAATATGGAAGAAATCTATTCCTAAATATAGATTTTGAATTATAAAAAGATTAATTTGTTTTAGCTTATCTTTAAATATAATATTTGTTACTATGCTGCCAATTATTTCATATTTTATTCCACCTGCAGTCTGAACAAATTCATTAAGTTTTTTGTATTTAATATTTTTAGTTAAGAATTCTTTGGCTGCCGTTCCGCTCAAACATGAAAGGGATGCACCAGAAACCAACATAGTTTGCATTAAACAATTCAACATTCACATAAGGCTTAATATAAACTTTAGAATTTGTGATAGCAGAAACCGTTTGACAAAAATTTCATCTGTTTTTCTTAACATATGACCAAAATACTCGTAACCTGTTGGTTGAGCGTTTTGATTTCAAATGCTGTTTTGTTCGAAACGCATTCAAAGTTTCGATGCTATCATTAAAAATTCGTGCTCGAGTTTTCTTATAATCAAGAACCTTTAAATGATATGGTTTTATCTGGAAAAGCAATGATTTCGTATCTTTAATACATTTTGTATTTTGTAAAATATTTGTAGTTTGCGTGGAAGCAGTTTCGGAATTAATATCTAAGTTTTTTAATTTGAGCGGAAACTGGTATTTTTGTTCGCGCTCAGCTGCAAGTTTCCCTGAGACTTACATTTGATACATGTTGGCTTGTATACGTTAGGTTCGCCACAACCATAACAGAATCGTGGTAACGATGTCCTTCTTCACGACAGTTCCAACCAGTTAGTACATTTAAATTTTTCGTTTGGGGTTTTCTGCGATCAATTTCAGAAATTTCAATGTCTTCTTCACGTCGAATGGGGCGAGAATTTACTTTGTCATCACACAATGCTTCTCTCTGAAGAATAAGATGACGAAGGCGTGCAATGGATGTTATGTCTAAATAGAATAATTCCTTTCTGAGATTTGGACGGAGATTGCGACGAAAAATTTCTACTAGCTCAATATCCTGCCGGTCAGATGAAGAATTGAGTTATAGAAATCATCACAAGTCTCGGAGTTCTTTTGCTTCATTTCTCTAATTAACTCGCGAACATAATTATCGGTTAAGTGAACATGAAAATGTGAACGCAAAGCTTCGAATAAATTATTCCACTCAACAGTAGGCACTGATCTCCTATAACGCCAAAACCAATCAGCTCCTTTGCCACTGAACAAAATATGAATATGTTCGCAAAGTGTGTGAAAATCTGCACCTAGGCTTTTCGTAGTGAGAGAGCTGACCATATATACAAACTTGTCTTACAGGCATTTTACTCAGTGAACCGTTAAAAGAAATATTCCAACTTTGAATCAGATGTGCAACTTTACTACTGTTGGTTAAAACAGACGAAAGCACTGAATTATTCTCCAAACGATTTGACCGAGGAACTGAATTATTGTGGATACTTTGTTGAGAATAAGCTGAGTTTCGTTTAGGAGGAAGAGATGGATTGCTTATGGGACGAATAGATGGATTGCGTATACTTGATACTCTTTGTTGCAGTGGCGGAAAAACATCTTGCGGCCATTCAGGCTCATTTTATCGCTGAATATTTATTTGACTCATTTGGGAAGTTAATGATTGAATTAAATTTTCTATTCTAGAAAATTCGCCTTGTAACTGTGAAGCAACTATATTTCCAATAGTTTCGGTTAAATTTTGATTTTCATTTTGTGATAAAGCTTCATTATCTTGATGGATTTGACTAAATATTTCCCGATTTACATTACTAGAAGGTAACGATACATTACGATTTGGAAAATTCATGCTAGCTGCTTGAAAAGACCAGTCTAGAGGATTTTGTTCTCTGACATTTGCTCTTGTTTGGTAAACTCGGGTGGTTTCCTTGGGTTGACCACTTTTCTTTGAAATTGCACCTTGTGCCAATTGATTCATATTGGTTTGTGCATCTGAATTTAAAGGTCTTGGTGAATTTGTATTCGAAAGTGTGGGAAAATCTAAATTTAAAGATTGTTCAGTATATCTATTGACGGCCACGTCCGATAGTGTGTCAAATATGCATCTTTTGTTGCATTGCGGGCAAGTAGAAGCTGTTTACAACCACTCATTAATGCATGCTTTGTGAAAGATATGTTTACATTGCGTTGAAGTGATGGGTAATGTATTATTTAAAGATTTGCTAGCGGCAAGTTATCTGCACTAGGTCGAACACTCATTGTAGATAATGTTTAAGGAAAAAAAATTATATATGTGGTTTGACCTAACCATATTCCGAAGGTAACACACGAAATTTGTATATATATTTTAGATAATACGAATATGCTAAATGGAGAAATAATTGTTGGCAAAATGTAAGCCTTTATCAATATCTTAAAAATGTGGACAAATAACTAGTTAATTACCCTAATTTCCATGATTAATACAGATTAATAGTATTGAAAAGCTCTATCATTCATGCTAACAATATTTCTTAACAACAGAAAAAATTAACCCATTTGAATGAATATTATTAATAATATTTTAAATACAACATACTTAGCGGTCAGAAAACTAAAAAAATTAAATTAATCTGCAATTCCAGAAAGAATGAAGTAAAATATCCATATTAACATTGCAAGAGATATAAATTAGGTACTTCTTAGTGAAGTATTTGTGGGACGTTTTAGTCTAGATGGAATTTGACAATTTTGATTATGAAAACAAATAATTATTTTAAAATCAAATTTCCTACGCCCTATGGGCGCCATTTGTAATCATCCGGATACTATTCCCGAACCCTCAGCAGGTAATAGCGAGTGCACGTACTGACAAGGCTAGATCTCGTCGGCAACCGGGGTGAGGCTTTACTATACTACTGAGGAGTATCCATGCTACAAAAATTACGTGCGACGGGAAAAGATGGAAAACAGAATCTACAAAACTAAATTCGTATCATCAAAACTTATACACCTGGGTCTGCTGTAATGACCCTGGTTTCTAATTAAAATCCGAAAGATACATTTTTGTTTCTAGACACCCCTACAATGGTATAGCTCGGTGTTAGGTCATATAAACAATTTAGTTAGAATTCATGTTAAGAGAAACATAAAAAAAACAATTATTGTAAAAAAAAAATATTCTCAGCGAGAAACAAGTGAGATTGGAACAAATTCTGTTGTGCGACTTCAATTCAACAACAAAAAAATTACTTATGAATGGCTCTCTTTACATGAATATGTTTTCGATGAAGTGGGAACAGTTTTAGTTTTTGCATTTTAATGCATGAATGTTTTACAGTGACGTTATAGATTTTATTAGATAGATAGATTGATTGATTTATAATAAAGTAAATTTATTTTACAGTAGGTATCTTATTTTCATTTTATATTATTTTATCAGTTATTAAATATTATTATTAATTCAATTATATTATTAAGATATTCTAATTATGATTGTGTGTAATATTTTTTTCTTCTTCTTCTTTTTATGTTAATAGAGTTTAGAGAAATAGAAATATTAAGTTCAATATAAATATATTTACATTATAATTTATGGTGCAAAATCATTTTAACCAAATGTAGTGTAATTGCATGTATAATATAAAATATTATAACACTGTATAAAAGATTCAAATTATAAAATAATTTTAGAAAAACTTACGTACATATCCGATCCGCCAGGCCTATCGTTCGATGATGTTATTGATGTGGAGTGTAGCTCAAACTTTATGTCTTTGTTATGTTATGTTATTTTAATATTATATTATATTATATTATATTATATTATATTATATTATATTATATTATATTATATTATATTATATTATATTATATTATATTATATTATATTATATTATATTATATTATATTATATTATATTATATTATATTATATTATATTATATTATATTATATTATATTATATTATATTATATTATATTATATTATATTATATTATATTATATTATATTATATTATATTATATTATATTATATTATATTATATTATATTATATTATATTATATTATATTATATTATATTATATTATATTATATTATATTATATTATATTATATTATATTATATTATATTATATTATATTATATTATATTATATTATATTATATTATATTATATTATATTATATTATATTATATATATTATATTATATTATATTATATTATATTATATTATATTATATTATATTATATTATATTATATTATATTATATTATATTATATTATATTATATTATATTATATTATATTATATTATATTATATTATATTATATTATATTATATTATATTATATTATATTATATTATATTATATTATATTATATTATATTATATTATATTATATTATATTATATTATATTATATTATATTATATTATATTATATTATATTATATTATATTATATTATATTATATTATATTATATTATATTATATTATATTATATTATATTATATTATATTATATTATATTATATTATATTATATTATATTATATTATATTATATTATATTATATTATATTATATTATATTATATTATATTATATTATATTATATTATATTATATTATATTATATTATATTATATTATATTATATTATATTATATTATATTATATTATATTATATTATATTATATTATATTATATTATATTATATTATATTATATTATATTATATTATATTATATTATATTATATTATATTATATTATATTATATTATATTATATTATATTATATTATATTATATTATATTATATTATATTATATTATATTATATTATATTATATTATATTATATTATATTATATTATATTATATTATATTATATTATATTATATTATATTATATTATATTATATTATATTATATTATATTATATTATATTATATTATATTATATTATATTATATTATATTATATTATATTATATTATATTATATTATATTATATTATATTATATTATATTATATTATATTATATTATATTATATTATATTATATTATATTATATTATATTATATTATATTATATTATATTATATTATATTATATTATATTATATTATATTATATTATATTATATTATATTATATTATATTATATTATATTATATTATATTATATTATATTATATTATATTATATTATATTATATTATATTATATTATATTATATTATATATATTATATTATATTATATTTATTATATTATATTATATTATATTATATTATATTATATTATATTATATTATATTATATTATATTATATTATATTATATTATATTATATTATATTATATTATATTATATTATATTATATTATATTATATTATATTATATTATATTATATTATATTATATTATATTATATTATATTATATTATATTATATTATATTATATTATATTATATTATATTATATTATATTATATTATATTATATTATATTATATTATATTATATTATATTATATTATATTATATTATATTATATTATATTATATTATATTATATTATATTATATTATATTATATTATATTATATTATATTATATTATATTATATTATATTATATTATATTATATTATATTATATTATATTATATTATATTATATTATATTATATTATATTATATTATATTATATTATATTATATTATATTATATTATATTATATTATATTATATTATATTATATTATATTATATTATATTATATTATATTATATTATATTATATTATATTATATTATATTATATTATATTATATTATATTATATTATATTATATTATATTATATTATATTATATTATATTATATTATATTATATTATATTATATTATATTATATTATATTATATTATATTATATTATATTATATTATATTATATTATATTATATTATATTATATTATATTATATTATATTATATTATATTATATTATATTATATTATATTATATTATATTATATTATATTATATTATATTATATTATATTATATTATATTATATTATATTATATTATATTATATTATATTATATTATATTATATATATTATATTATATTATATTATATTATATTATATTATATTATATTATATTATATTATATTATATTATATTATATTATATTATATTATATTATATTATATTATATTATATTATATTATATTATATTATATTATATATATTATATTATATTATATTATATTATATATTATATTATATTATATTATATTATATTATATTATATTATATTATATTATATATATATATATATATATATATATATATATATATATATATATATATATATATAGATATATATATATACATATATATATATATATATATATATATATATATATATATATATATATATATATATATTATCGCTTACTTATTTATTTATATATTTTATTATGCAGTTTATTATCTCTTTTATGTAGTTATTTTAATATATCTTTTTTATAATATTTTATTAATATAGCAATACTTTTTTTTTTTTTTTTTGGAAATTTTAACATAGATTAATTAATAATTTTAACCAATTTAAACACTCAAGTAGAAAATGTTACTTTTTTTTATAGGTGAATTTAAATAATTTCACGTAATTTTATATTTTTGGCATGACCCAATCTGAAGATAATATGTGAGCCGTAGTTCCTAGGCTGTAAATTCCAATTGGAGCTAATTCAAGGCGCTTCATTTTTGTAGGTTCTCTAGCCAAAAATTGTACCCCTACGTTATAATAATAAGTTCTTTATGATTTTATATTTAAAAAAACCTTTACAAATTTACCTTTTAAAGGGGACAATTCACCTAGTTTATCCAAAATTATATTTAGGTGCAGGTTTCCTTGTTTTTTAATTCAATTTTATGTTGAACGCTTTGAATATAAGTAAAAATAACTCTTTAAAACTTTTAAACAATAAAATTTATTTATTGACTTTTAAAGTAAAACGAAATACTACACAATTTTTGATAGCATGATAGCAATACCACTATAGTTGGCGTTTTGATCGAAATGATCGAGAAATGCGCGTTTTTACTAAACGATAGCTGCAGAGAACAAAAGGGTCATTCGAACCAGCGTGGTTTCGTATTGTCTAAGAGTTTTCTGAATGAGTACGTGTTACTCTAATAGTAGGTACTCGAAACAGAAATACTCGAAATAGAAAGTTCGAAAATTTTATAGGAACTTATGTTACCAGATGACAACCTAATGCACCTTTTGACGGAATAAGACGAAGAAGATGTGATCTTAGTTCAAGAACCCTGGATAGCTCATAATAACCAGGTTCAATTGCTAAGATCGAAACAATACAATCTGTTTCAGTCCACAAATGGAGGTAAGATAAGATGCTGTATTCTAGCTGTATTCTTCCTACACAATTACAGTACTGATGACACGATGGCAATACAGGTTGAAGCCTCTATGCCATATCGACGCCCCTTACGAAAACTATTATATTAAAATTATCTTACGAAAAGTATATATCACTTTTAAACGAATACGATTTCATTTTTACTTAAATAACGAATATTATAATGTTCTCAAAATTTCACAGAAAATTAGTACAACAAACAGTTTTCTGTGGAAAATTATTATGTTTCTAATTTTTAGACGAATATTGGAGCTTTTTATTGAAAAAGATTTTTTTTCAAAATCATATTGCGTTGCTTTTATGTTTTGATATATGTCATTTGTAAAATTTGTTTGACAAAATTCAATATAATTACGCTATAATGATATAAAATATGCATTACCATATACTATGTATGTGACTCAGAAGATTAGTGTGTTGGAATACAAGCCGAAACGTCGTTGGTTCAAACACCAGCGAAGGCAACATCAAAAAAATAAATAGAAAATATTTTTCTGCACCGCGCTACCTCTTGGTAGATGACCTTCGAGAGTAAAAACATCACCCATGAAAAGTTATGATTCGGCGTTAAACTGTAGGTTCCGCTATTTGAGTAAAAATGTAACATGTTTAAATGGTGAAACTGTTCAGCCTAAGTTCTTCAGAACTGTATCGCTAAACTAGTATTATTGTAAGACATGTCCATTTTTAGGATTTTCGAGTTCATTTGTTATTGTCTCCTAAGAAATCTGGACTGTTACAGAAAATTTATGTTTAATTTCAGGACTGATATAAGTTTCCAATGGACTGTGGTCTTTATAAAACGATTACATATATTTATTAAATGCTGTAATATGTACAGGTTTTATATGAAGGCCCCAATCATAAATGCATTATTCATGTTCAACAAAAGATTCCAATCTTCTTCGCAAAATTTGAATCATTTTTATATTCGTAGATACACGGATATAAGTACATATACATATTCTCAGAAATATCAAAAACATAATAGAGTTCCTGGCAAAACCATAAAACGAGTTATTTTTCTCATCAAAAACAATTACATACTTTTATTCTGAACCTCAAAAAATAACGTATTTATTTTCGTAAGGGAAAAAATAAATAATAGTTTTCGTAAGGGGCGTCGATATGACGAAGAAGACCCCCTTCCGAGACCAGTCCGAGAACTTACAGAATATGCGAACATACGGAACCTGGCACTGATAATCGGCTGCGACGCTAACTCACATCACAGCCAGTGGAGGATATCAACAAACGAGATGAATCAATTTTTGAATTGTTTATATCCTCGGACTTTATCTTGGATAATAAGGGAGATCATTCTACATTTCAAAATAAGAGATGAAACAACTGGCTTTAATTTAGAGATGGACGCGTGCCGTGTTTTTTTCTGTCACGCCCGAAAATATGAGTTCGAGCGTGCAAATCTCCGTGCGTGCTTGTTGCTGTCAAGCCCGTGCGTGTCCGTGACTCCAAAATCAGACACGCACCCATTTAAGATTTTTTGTTATAGTTTCTACCTAAATTTAAAAAAAAACTTATTTCCAGCTTCAGAAAATAACAATTTCGTGGTATTTTAACCTTTTCTTTAAAATCTGTTATTTTAGTTTTACTTATGAATTTGATAAAATAAAGCAGTATCAAAATTAATTTTTGAATTATTTATTACAGGGCCTAAAACGCTTTGGAGTATCGGTTCCGGTTCGGGTTCGAAGATTTTTAAAAGTGTGGATCCGATTCCGGTTCCAACCAAAAAATTAAATGGGTTTGAATTCCGCTTCCATACATTTTTTAGTAACGATTATGATTCGGGTTCCTTACATTCCCTGACAGGGACTAATATCATTTCAGGTTCTGGTTACGAGCATTTTTGAAATAGCAGTTTCGATTCCAACCAGAAAAAATATAAGGATTCGATCTGTGTCTTTTTGACACATTTTAGAATACTTTTCAAAATTAACTTCAATACTACTAAGCAAAAACCATTTATAAATCCAGCAAAGACAACAGAGAGTGATCAAAATATTCAGAGTGGATAAAGGAAAACGTGTCGCATACATACAACTTCTTTTCCTGACAGAATATCCATAGATTCCGCGGTAGACATCATCACTAATGAAGAAACCGTTTTAAAGTTATGCCCAATCTTTCGCCATCACAAAACTACCAAAAACCCTTGGTGGACGAGTGAACTCAAAAAGCAGAGAACAGAGGCTAAAAAATTACATAACAAGGAGAAAAAAAGTAAGCTTGAAATTTACTAGATTATAGGTCAGACAAGTATAGGTCAGAACTAGTGGATAGTTGGTCCAATTTGATGCTCATTACGCAATCTTCTGCTTTATTTTAAATATTTCAATTTGTCAGTTAAAGTAGCTCGTAGCAAGTAGCAGTTTATGAACGTATGCATTGGCTGTAAGAACTCATACACATAGAGCAAGTGTTTGCATTTTTAAAACCAATGTATACATTTTACCTATTATTTTAAATGGTTGATTCACTTTCTTTTACAATTAAAACAATAGATGTTTTTTATCTCAATTACATGAACAAGGACGCTCTCGTTTCAATCGTTGCATTAATTTGTTGCATTTTACTGTTAGAAAGTTTAGAAAGTTTATGAACGCATACATTGGCTGGAAGAACCCCTACATTAGCTGTATGAACTTTTTCATATAGTCAATGCATGCATTCTTAAAGTCTATGTATACACACAATATTTGAATATTTCTGTTACAGTAGCGCTTTTTTTTTGGAAAAGTAACATTGGTTGTATCAACTAATTCTTAAATATAATTTGTAGGAACATGCTCATTGAAATTAATGTATACATACTTTGGTTTCATGAACACGTTCATGAGAATATTAGAGAAACATTTTCATGAACGTAATCAATCTACAGTTCTTAGTATCAATGAATGGTACATTATTTTTATATGTAAATATTCTTTAAGCCAATGTATATGTACATTGATGCAATGAATTCGGGTCTAAGAATGCGGTTCATTGATTTTATTTACGATAATGT
Organism: Dryomyza anilis; assembly: GCA_951804985.1. NCBI lineage: Eukaryota > Metazoa > Arthropoda > Insecta > Diptera > Dryomyzidae > Dryomyza > Dryomyza anilis. The sequence goes on along the minus strand of OX638130.1, from coordinate 38,519,883 downwards.
TTGGGTGTAATAGGAATATTATGTAAATACATGGTTGAAGTATACACAGGTTAGTTCATCTAGACAGTTAGTTGGCATACACTATGCTGAGAATGTCAATAGGAAAATTAAAAAAATTTATTGTCAATTTAAACTTTATTTCAAGGTTATGTTTTTTGCACTTTAAATTGGCTATTATATTAAAATTTCACACCACAAATTCACTTTTGTTATACACTGCGGTGTTCCTCTGGAGCCCATAGACTGCTTGAAAATTACCAAATTGTTGTAATTTGTTTATTTTAAAATTTTTAATTTTTAAGTTTTAAGTTTAAGTTTTAATTTTTTTATGAATTTGTAAACAAATCATTGATGTTTTGTTTTAAATTTTTCGTAAACAAATGTTGAGTCTTTCAAACAGTTAAAAAAATAAAGTAAATGGCGACCGAATTTTGAAAGACGACTTAACCTGTATATACTTCAACCATGTGTAAATCATATATAGGGTTTGACAGAAGAAAAACATCTATTTTATAGGTTTATCTTATTATAGTTATACATCCTTTTATCCGTGGAAGTTTATACACACGTATATTTAATTATAACTTCTACAATTTATAGCCCAGAGAAAAAAAGTACTTCCATTTTAAAAATAATGGATCATAGCAAAAATATAGTATTAACATTTAAATTGGGGAACTAAGGCTGGTCGCACGGTGTAGTAAAGCTGCGAAATTTTCTCTGTTCAAATTTTGTTTGGGATATGGCACACTTATGTATTTTTTTCGCATTCAGGTATTAGCTAGCGATTGTATTAAAATTGCAAAGATATCTTGCAAGCAGTAGCAATAGTTATGATTAGAATGCCACAAACGTGTCGTATCATCGGTATTTTTAATATTTTTCTTACTTCGGCCACATGTAGCAAATCGACAGAGCAACTTATGAACTCAAAATGGTTGGGATTAATTCAAGTATTCTTAAATATATTCAATTAAAATGTATAATATATAAACAACTAATCATTTTTATTCATTGCTTTATGTCAAATATCATGAAGGTTAAATGTTTGCTGGATTTGCTCATATCTGTCTAACAATTGTAAGACAGTTTAGTAGTTTAATGTTGTTATGAAAAGATGTAATTTGCTCCACTGTGCATAATAGTTTATAAAATTATTAGCTTCCCATTTCAAGTGCTCAAATGTGCGTTTAAGTCGGGACGGCTGGACGGCATAATTTTTAGCATTAGATTTTGTCTTAAAAATATGCCTCTATTATTTTATCAAAGCTCGCAATATTAAACATCTATTAATTTTCTTTTGCACCTAGCAATAAATATGTCTAATATTGGGAAATAGCATTACAATTTACTATTTTATTTATTTGTTTATATTATTTGTTCATATGAATATTAATTTTAATGTGGAGAAGATAAATTGGAAATATTATTTCATGAGTTTAAACAACAAAATTAATTTTAAAATAATTCGTATATGTGCCGCATATGTTTATTGTTACTCCTGGCATATTTAAAATCGCTTTATAAAATGGATGCTGTTATTTTTAATAAAACTGTAAATGATAAAATTATTATTTAATGATAATATTTACTATCATTTTATATCTCTATTTTTACATTTGGAAAACTAAAAATTATATATTAAATTTAAGACAAGAAGGTATGTGTGGACATTATATGTATATATTGTTACGAAAAGAGGTAATTTGCTCTACTGGGAGAAAGAGATGGAAAATCAGCGCATTAAAACCAAGGATTGAAACCGTAACTGAAACCGATATCCGTTTAAAACCGTTACATTTTTAAAACCGAAACCGTAACCGAAACCGTTATACGAAAATCAGAAATAAACCGATATCCAAAACCGATATAAAAGGTTTCGGTTTTATACCGGTTTAAAACGGTTTTTGTAAAGTACCTACAAATAGAAACAGAAAAACACATTTTATTTTATATAGAATTTAATAAAATTTTAAGTTCCCAAAATTTTTTCAATGCTATAGAATATAGCCTCTTAAAAATAAGGTCTATGAAGCACTTTTGTAGCGGTAAATAGCTTCAAAAGTCGCTTCAATAAGATAAAATAGACAAAACAATGTTTTTTCGCTTCTCTTCGCTACGCTAGTTCGATTGTACATATGCACATTATTATTTTTGTTTTATTTTTATACATAGTTTTTTTGTTAATTGTAAAATCATGAAGTTTTCTTAAATCAAGTTCTATGTGCATTATTTTATTCAACTTATAAAACAAACAAAAAAAAATAATAATAATATATGAACATTTTCACAGTGTACCTCATTTAGCTTATATATTGCTTTTTGTGTTTTTCTTTTTCACAAATCCGCTGATTCGTTTGAAAGTGCAACCACAACAGAAATGCAAATAAAGCACCATGACAATAAAGCAGCATCCAAGCTTTTGATATAATTTTTGGCGGGACTTTTTTTGTACCACAAAGAAAACTTGTTGTTGTTGCCAACTAGATAACTGTACTAGATACATACATGAAGTGCGGTGTCATGCGACTGTCTGCTATCATGCGTCTGTCCGTTGTCATGCGTCTGTCTGTTGTCATGCGTCTGTTTGTTGCCATGCGATGATACCGGATAGCAACAAAGAGTTGTCGTTGTGAAAGTGTGTATATACGAATCGTAATTCGTTATTGTTGTGTTCTCTTCTATCTGTTAGTGTTCGCTTTGTAGCGTTTGCGTTTAAGTCGCAAAAAAAATGTTACCCTGCAAGATATTATTAGTGTTATCTTTACATACGGTGCGTGTAGCATACGGATTTTTTTTAATCACTGACAAAAACAGAAATATGCCTATACGAAATATTTCATATATTTATTATGAATGTATAATATACATTGAACATATTATGTTCATTTTATTATGGCCTTGAGATTTTGAATTGTCTTGTCAACATCACTTGATGTACACAATTATATTTTATTAGTTTATTCTTGTTAAAATATAATTCAAATTTTTTTGTTAGTAAAATAATTTATTTTTTGTTGAAGGTATTGAAAATATGGAAAATGAGTACAATTAGTGTTCAAATTCTATTGGTTTTCGTAATTAATATGCAGTTTAAGATATTTGTCTTCGATCTTTTATTTAAAATTTAAAAAGTGAAATTTTGCAAGATTCTTGCAAGCAAGAGCAAGAAAGGTATTGTAAAAACAAGATCATATGTACCTATGCAAGAGCAAGACTCAGCGTGTAAGAACAAGATTACCATTTCTTGCCTTGCTCTTGCAAATGATAATCACTATTTTACATATATTGCAGTTCACTGAATTGTTGATATTTAATTTCTTTAGCTTTTATGGTTGGACATTGTACAAAATTATTCTTCTTTGCAATTAAGATCATATCTCAGGTTATGTCAGAAAGTTGCTTTTCATTGGTGTGTGGTCACGAAATTTTAAATTAAAATTTTTTCTTGACGTAATCAATAAAATAATTAATAAAACACAATATTTTAACTAAAATAACAACAAACATTGTTTAAATTACGTTTCCCACTTTACCCCAATATCATAATTTGAATATAACTTTGCACTACAATGTTAAGTTATTTGAAAAATATGAAAAATAGAAAATTTATACAAAAACCGAAATCAAAACCGAAACCGTAACATGGAACCGGTAGGTATACCGAAACCGTTTCGTTATAAAAACTTAAAACCGAAACCGTAACCGAAACGCGGAAAAAACCGAAACCGAAATCGAAACCGTTATTCGTTTAGGTTTCAATCCTTGATTAAAACACATGAGTGCGAATGAGATTCAAATAGCATAACGCCGCTGAGGCCCAGCACTTCAGTACTGATTGGAAAGTGGTCGAGTGCATCTCGAGTGTGATCAATGTCAAGTTGTGGACTTGATGCAGTCGTTGGAATTTATAACTAGTAAAGTTGTTAGTTAAATTGAAATTATAAAGTTAATTGTTGTAATTTAAACCAAACATAAGAGTGCTTTTATTTTGTACACAATCTAGAGATACGAACTTGTAGAACACTTTTCCGTAGACTGAATTTTCTTAACATTGGTGTCAGAAGTGTGATTTTGGTAAATTCGAACAACATAAAGTCGTCCAGCTAAATAAGGAGCTGTCGAATGGTCATATTGGTATGAAAGTAGAGCTGCAGAAGCGCCTAATAGAATAATTAGAGACACAGGGCCTCTATCTCACGGATCATGATTTTAAAGTCGAAGTTGCTGCACTTTCATCTAAGAATCAGGACACAGAAAAAGTACAGTGCCAATCATTTCATATGAGCCAGTTAATCGTTAAATCTATTGATGTCAAAAGACCGTCACTTCATAAAATGGTTTTCGGTTTGTGGCTTTAAAAAAAAAACCGAAACCGTTTTCGGGTTTTAATTTTTAAACAGGTTTAACCGGTTTTTCGAAATAAAACCAGTTGGGAAGGTTAGATCACATGGGAAATTTTAAAGTAGGTGTAATTATGATAGTTAGGATTATCAAAATTATAGTCGGTCTAAGCCGACTATAAATACCCTACACATATGTGTGGTTACCATTCAAAGTGATATATAGGTCATCAGGGTATACGAATCCTGAAAATAACTACAAACATTCAATCGCTGAAGAATTTCCATTCATTTGATACCCATATTTACAAATGGGTACGTGTACCGAATTTCGATTTTTTTTTTTGTGAACCACAAGTCTTTTCGCCGGAAAACATTATTATCATGTATTTGAGCATGATGTCAATATATATTTGACCAACAAAGTTTACCTAAGCACGTATACATAAAAATTGATCTTTATATGTACATTTTATATGTGGTATTTCAACATAAGTGGTCGGATCATAGGTCACCATGGACCGATCTCGCCAATTTTTTCGCACATACAGCGTAGGTATATTAGTAATCTAAGTTATAAGTTTCATTTATCTAGCTCTTCAATTTTAAAAGTCTTAGGGATTTCAACAGACAGACAGACGGACAGACAGACGGACAGACAGACAGACAGACGGACAGACAGACATCGCTAAATCGACTCAGGAGGTCATGCTGATCAAGAATATATATACTTTTCCATACCGGAGATGCTTTCTTCTGGGTGTTACAAACGGCGTACCAAACTGAATATACCCTTTCACTCTTAGTGTAGGGTATAAAAAGGCTCTCCCAAACATAATTTTGCTGGAGTTAACATGTATGTTTGGAATTTTATGTAAACATAATATATAATTGACTGATAATTCATTTGTAAACAGGGTTGTATTGAGACTTGAACAGTAATGTAATGAGCTCACATGAACTTACATTATAATATCACGGAAACATTTAAATGTTGCCCCTTAAAATGGCGTATGTTCTAATGGAAACATAATAATAACTACATCCAAACAAAATAAATATTTGAACAAAAACATAAATATGTTCAAAATAAAACATGATTTTGAACGACCTGAATATAAATATGTTTCCAGAGAAACATATCAGTTGTTTTAGTTTAAAAGTTGCAGAAAAACATATTTAAATATTTTTGGAAATAAATCCTGAAAATAAAATATTTTTTTTTTTTTTATTTATTTTTATTAAAAAATTTTAAACATGCGCAGTGGGAATTTATAATATTTGAGTTCATATACAAATTTTTTAATGCATAAATAAATAATTGGTTTAAATCTAAAAGTAAAAATGACAGCATCAATGAATGCACAATTGCACCAGCAGACGCTAAACCAGACAAGCTATGTATTTGGTACAGTTACAGCTAATATCAGTACAGCACATATCGTTGGCAAGGCTTTTGTAAAAAAAAACATGCCGAATTCTGTTTGAAAATCGATACACAGATTTTTTATTTGTGTTTTTTTTTCATATTAGTTTTTTAGTTTTTGTATATTTATTTAATTTACAAATGACAAAATTATTATCGATACGAACATGTTTTATCAACGAACAACAAAAGACGTAGAAAATGTCGACGCAGAAAATGTCGGTCACCTAGTGTAAACTTTGTATACAAGAAGAGTGCTGCAAGAATACATTTATTTACATTTGAATTAATTTCATGTTTGTTTCAAACATCAGTATGTTTAAAATGACCCAATACATACTTCAAACGACGACAAAATAGACGTAGGTAGAAAATTCTGCTCAACGAGAGCCAACTTCGTATACAAGAAGAATGTTGCAGAAATACATTTATTTAAATACAATTTATTCTTTGGCAAAAGATGGCGTAGGTACACGGACAGAAAAGATGTGTTTGAATATGTTTGAATGTAATTAAAAAGTAATACGAAATTACCAGACATGTATTAGGAATTAAGTTTAATTAAAATGTAATCGAAATTTAATTTATTTTTGTTCACGTGTAAACATTATTTTATTGTCCAGCAGAACCTCACAAATTTACCATAAATATGTTACAATATCAAAATAAAATTTTAATTGCATTTAAAAAAAGTATTTTTTGGAAATTTTCTTGGTTAAAACTATGTTTCGAAACACAGAAAATGCTAATCAAAATCTTAATACAACGTATGTGCGTAACGCTCGTCTTAATTCTATAATTTATCGACTGACGAAGTTGGCAACGTTGTGCAGCATTTTCTACCTACGCCATCTTTTGCCGTTTGAACATATTGATGTTTAAAAACAAACAATAAAGAAATTCGATTCAAATAAGTGTTTTCTTGCAGCATTCGTCTTGTATACGAAGTTGGCACTCGTTGAGCACTCGGTGATAGGTATTTTCTGCGTACGTGTCTTTTGTTCTTCGTTGAAAAAACGTGTTCGCGTCGGTAATAATTTTGTTATTTGTAAATTAAATAAATATAAATTGTGTTACAAAAAGTACAAATAGTATAATAACTTGCAGTATATAATTAATAATAAAGTCTACTTTTAGGAAATGTTTCTCAAATTTGCAAATTGATTAGTTAAAATTTAATTAGTTAAGGTTTACTAAAAGTTGAACGTTTTTTTGACCAAATTTTCAAGGAAATTTTGTTTTGATTTGGAATATCTTTTCAACTATTAAAGTCAGCGGATTGGGGTTTAGTTTGTTTGGTACATACATTTATGCACGTTAATCAGTGTATAGACTATTTAATAGTATTTATGGATATAATGCTCAAAAAAGGACTATTTTTGAAAAAATCTATATTTTCGCACTTGTTACCACTAATTATGACCCATAACGGTGGACAAATTATGTGAAATTTAATAGTTTGAGCAAAATAGTTTATAGTTAATAGTTTGAGCAAAAATAAAAAGAAAAAAGTTATTTTCAAAAAACTGCACAAAAAAAAATTAAAACCGCGATATTTTTAAAAACCTGCCTATGATTTTTTTTTATATTAGTCTTAAAATACTCGGGGGAGATGTCCGAAACATATTCTTAACGACTTTTGGGTTCAAAGTGTTTTAGGCTAGGCGTGTTAGTTGTTCTTTGAACAAATATATTTAACATGAAATCTTAATAAATTTTTTATTCAAATACAAAATGTATTATGAGAAAAAATCTATTTTAAATAAAAAAAAGCTGTTTTTAAAATTCACCATACTTCCTATATAACTAAAATTTATTTGTCATTCAAAATTTTTGAATGAGTAACAAAATAAATAACAAATGCAAACAAATAATGCAAAAATTGCATAAACTAAAGCGCGCAGCAATTTGCTACGATAGGCTACACAGAATCAAATACGTGAGCTGCACTTTGTATAAAAAATTGGATTTTTATTATTTTGAAAAATATAAAAATTCCTTTAGATTTTAAACGCCGTGAACTGCGTTAACAATTAATTGTATTTGTTTTACGACCTGTGTTGATTATTTTAAGATATAGTTTTAACGTGCTCAAGGTCCAGTAGGTACAAATTGGATGTTTCGTGCCAAAAAAAAAAAACAACAAACAATTGGCAAAATGCATTGAGTGGCAGATCGTACAGCTGTTTTAGAGGCAGCCAAGCCCATTTATCAGCGATATTTCTCTGCAGATTCTATATTTCAAATCGCTAAAGTATTTCCTTTTCCAATGAACACAATAAGAATTATGTGCATTGAAGAAATAACCAAATGCCAAGAATGCAAAAATTGCATCAACTCAAGATTTTGCCAAAATTTGGCAAAATTTAGTATCAGTCAAATATATTTAAAAATTTCAAAAAAAAAACATACTACTAATAACTGGTATATATAAATAGTATAATTAATAAAATTTAAATGGCAACTTCTCAATTAATAGAAATTTTATCATTATTTTATACCATATTTGAGATTCATCATATTAACTATAAGAAAATCCACTTACATTGTTTGTAACTTTAAAAAAACAAAAATTTTGGATTACTAGGATAGCTTTTTAGACCAATGTGCAGTTTTTTAATGCTAATTTAAACCTTAGTTTTATTATACTCTTTAAATTGGTAGACATTTGGGTAGGGCCATGCTCATGAACTGATCATGCCATTATTTGAGATGATCGGGTTATGACGAGGCCTAAACGAGGAAACAAATCGGGGGCATGATGTCCTTGTAACGCAGTGCCCTTATCATGTACTCACCTCAGGCCATGATCATGCACTAATCGGGTAATTCCCCATTTCATTATTTACCCAACCATTGCCTTGTCAGAGCCCGAGCATTAAAATGTTTTCCCTATGCAAACCTTATAAATAACCTATGAAAGAAAATACAGTACATTTTATACAAATTTAAATTTAATTTAGTTTTGAGAAATACATGTGGTTTTATAATTACATTATTTGCGAGCGGCTGCATAAAACATTTAACTATTAGTTAACGTTAATCGATGTAAATCTGTAAGTTAAAATGATAATTTCAATATTGAAATTTATTGCCAGATTGCTTTTAACTGATATAAAAACGTTTTATGGAACATCAAATCTAGATTTGTTTGTAGTTATGCTCGAACTTTATTCAAACATCTCAAATAATTTTCCTAAAGGCATTGACAGGGTCTGCATTAAGCGGCGAAAAACAAATCAATACCACTTGATTTGTTTTTCTTTTCTAAAAGCATTTTGTTGAAAGCATTCCTCTTGGAGGGAGTGCGTGGGTTCTTGTTGTTTTTGTTGTAAATTTCACTGCTGCAAAATATATCTATCAAATTTTATTGTTTTCTTTTTATACCCTACACTAACAGTGAAAGGGTATATTCAGTTTGGTACGCCGTTTGTAACACCCAGAAGGAAGCATCTCCGGTATGGAAAAGTATATATATTCTTGATCAGCATGACCTCCTGAGACGCGATGTCCGTCTGTACTGTCTGTCTGTCTGTTGAAATCCCTACTACTTAAACAATTGAACAAATGAAATGAAACTTATAATTTAGATTAAATTGACGAGATCGGACCATTGTGACCTGTGATCTGACCATTTATATTCAAAAATACCTCATATTAAATTTACATCTACAGATCAATTTTACTGTATACGTGCTTAGGTAAACTTTTTTTGAAAACGACTTGTGGTTCCCAAAAAAATAATTGAAATTCGGTACACCTATCCATTTGTAAATATGGGTATCAAATGAATGGAAATTCTTCAGCGATTGAAAGTTTGTAGTTATTTTCAGGATTTGTATACCGTGGTGACCTATATACCACTTTGAATGGTAACCACACATATGTGTAGGGTATTTATAGTCGGCTTAGACCGACTATAATTTTGATAATACTATCATAATAACACCAAATTTAAAATTTGCCATGTGATCTAACCTTCCCAACTGGTTTTATTTGAATTATATACCTTTATCTCATACCAAGGCTCAGTAGTTAGTGCGCTGGGATGAGAATAGAATGATCTGAGTCAATAAAAAACGCGTAGCAGCTTCCATGCAATCGCCGTCAGTTGTGCCGTGTCCACTTGCCTTTCCTTGACAAATCACCAACATATGAATTACCAGCACTGGACGTTTCAATCTTAATTTTCTTGCCGACCTCTTTCTGAGGATAGGAGTCATCTCTTGTCATCCTCTATAGAGTGACGAATGCGTTTGCAAATACATTTTCTGAAATATCCCTTAGCCGACGTGTAATACATTGGTTTTAACCATGATGCAGGTGGCGGAGACGAAATCATATTGTAAATGTTCTGAGATGCATTTGTTGAAAACAAAAAATATGATGTTAAAAAAGATCTGTTCTCAACGCATACACCACCTTTATTATTGCATCACGGTTTTAACCAAACACGTAGAACACTTTAGTGACACCGACGGCACCTCAGTGGAATATCCATTGAATTCTATAGCACATACAGCTTAGCATATAGAGGTCGTTCTAAGCCAGATTTTATTAAAGTTTCCAAACAGGTGTTTTCTGTTCCACTTTTCTTTTCTATTACTCTGAAATGTTTCGAGGTTCCATGTTTTTTGCCAATTATCGGAACACATCTCCAGTTTTGTGAAATGTTTTTCTCTGTAACATTCCAATTAAACATAATCAACATTTGCGGCAGCGACGCCAGCAAACACAAGAGAAAACTCTTGTATAAAACATACTTAGTGTCCAAACTCTCTGTCAATGTTCGAATTAGTCGAATTATTAATATTAACAGAGTTCGGAAAGTCACATAAATAAATACTCATAATGACTCACTCATTCATGACCCGCAAAAAAAATCAATCCAAAATGATTCGTCTATGCATTAACAGTTACATAATAAAAAAACATTTTTTTTTTTATTTTAATGCTAACATCAATTTCTTTACGGGAACAATCTTAATACGGGATTTTTTTTTTAGTTTTTTTTAAAATGTATTTTAATAACTTTATAATCATACCAAATTATGAAAATCACAACAAAAAAGGAATGTTATAATGTTATAAAGGAATGATATAAATGTTAAAATTGTAAATAAAATATATTTTTGTATTTTTTTTAGCTATATTTCAATACAGATTGTCAACACTGATCGCTGCATATACAAACAACAAACATATGCGAATATAACAAGACAGCATCCAAGCTTGTGATCTTTTCATTCGATAACTTACTTTTGTACATGCTGTACTGTACTGTATTGCTAGCAATGTTTTGCTGCTGTGTTGCTTCTAGCTGTTGACATGCGATATATATAGGGTACTACGAAAACTTCAATGTGCCTTTATTGTTGATTATGTATACGTATATTATATGTGCTTAATGACGTCGCTGTTTTAAAAATCATGTAATATACGTATACATTTTGCAAAAATCAATCATCCCTGCAGTGAAATCTAAACTAGTACCATAAATATGTAGTATTTATATTAGTAACCATGTTTCTAGATTAGTAACTAATTAAAATGGATGCAGAGAAAACCAGTTAAAAAAATTGTTTTGTAGAGGAACGTGTCAAAATTGTTAAAAACAAAATAAATTTTGAAATACTAATTATATTTCATTTATTTATTTTGTAGGAAACATCTTTCTTTTTAATTTGGTGGTGGGTTCCATCGTGTGATTTGTTTTATTTCTTTCCGCCATAAGCTTATAAAATTTAACAAATAACCTATTTGAAAGGCATTTCTTAAATATTTGAAAGGACCTTACTACCGTGCCTTGATAAAAAGCCGCACCAGTCTCTCTTCCTACGCAGTCCACCATCAAGCCTCATTTCAAGACATTTCTTGACTGGAACAATTTCATCCCACATGAACTAGACATCCCACATGACCTATTTATAGACTGGTTACAAGAAACTAGTTTAAAAACTACTTAAATGTAATGCAAGAGGGGATAATTGACACATAGTAGGACATGAGCATTGAAAAAATTACAGTTCATTGTATGAAAATGGGGTCGAATTCGGGCTAGTTGAGTGTCTACGGAGAACTAGACCAATACTAGTATACAACTAGTCCTTTACACTGCAGGGATAATATCCAGCAAAGAATAATTAAATCATAATGATTTGGTATTTGTTATGTATGATTATAGCAGGGAAAACATGTTTGGATTTTTAATTCGCTTTTATTTGTTATAATACTTGACCAAATTAGTAATTTAAAACGTGAGATATTTTTTAAACCATTTTTTCCCACATTTTTAAACCTTATTGAAAGCTCGGTAAAAATGTTATTGGTTGATATCTCATAAAATGATCCATATAAACGTTTATAACCCACATTTTAGAATGTTGCAGGTCATTTCGCATAATATGCTCGAACATTTGTTGGCATATTTGGAATTTTTATTTAAGGTTTATGTCAATCGATAGGCACTGTAAAAACAAACATTTAATGCCTTTACATAAATATTTTAACTTGTACATATAAAAACGAGTTGGGAAAGTTAGGTCACATGGGTAAGTTCGGTCACATGGGGCGGATTTTTATAGTCGGTCGGGCCCGACTATGGAATACCCTACACCTTTGGTGGGGATATTAACCCTCAGAATATTATTCATATATCAGAAATTTACGTCTTATATCCCCATAAATTAAAAATTTATATAAAAGTATAAACTAAAAAAAATAAATTGAAAAATATAATTGGGCGGACCACGCCTATATTTAAAATTTTGAAAGGCTAATATTTCATACATTTGATTTTAATATTTTACGGATCAATTTTCCACTATGAAAACCCGGGAAATAATGAAAAAAAAAGTGGGCGGATCACGCCCATTTTTGGACCACATATTTTTAGGTGAATTATAACAATGCGTTTTAAATTTTATAACTATACCTTGAATACTATTCGAGTTATTAGTTCCGAAAGAGTTATATAAAAGTGACTTGTATGGGAGGTGGGCGTGTCCGTTGACCGATTTGGCTCATTTTCAAATTCAGTTCCTACTTTTGGCTAAAATATATTGAGAAGAAATTTCATCGCATTCTTCTCAGTATTTCTCAAGTTATTCTGTATTCGGACAGCAAGACAGCAAGACGGACAGACAGACAGACATGGCTAAACGGACTCGGGTAGTGATGCTGATCAAGAATATATATACTTTTCCATACCGGAAACGCCTCCTAAGGGGCGTTACAATATATGCACAAAGTTAATATACCCTGTACCTCATAGGTGTAGGGTATAAAAACACAGCAAAAACACAATATAAATTATCATTATACACAACATTTCAAAAATCCCACAGATGGGAAGATTCCAACAGAAATGGCAAAACAATAATTTTACACTTTGCAAGCCTGTAGTGCGATTCTGTAACTTATTAACGACAAAAATCGATATCGTTAACTATTTTTAACGACAAATAACAATAAAATTTACATTTTTTCATAACGATCACTTCTGCATACCACAATTGTTGTTAGTTAACGATATCGATATTTGGCGTTAATAAGTTACAGAATCGCGGCTCTGTAGAGTGAGTAGAACACATTCTCTTTGTCCTTGAACATATTTGTAAAGGTACCCACAATTTTTAAAGTACTACATAATTTTACATCGAAACAAAAATGACGACAATAAAAATATTTTCCGACAAATAAATTAGGAAATAGTATTTGGACTAAACAAAACACATTGACACCTGAGAATTAGTTTGCTCCATGGTTGAAGCATATACAGGTTAAGCCTTTTCTTTCAAATTCAGGCGCCATTTATTTTTTTTTTGAAAACTGTTTGAAAGATTCAACATTTGTTTACGAAAAATTTAAAACAAAACATCAATGCTTTATTTACAAACTCATAAAAAAATTAAACTCAAAATTTTAAAATACATACATATCAACATTTTGGCAATTTTCAAGCTATCTATGGACTCCAGAAGAATACCGCAGTTTATGACAATAGTGAAAAGTGAATTTTTGCAGTGAACTTTTACTAAAATAGTCTAATTAAAATGCAAAAAACCTTGAAATAAAGTTTAATTTGACAATTAATTGTTGTATTTTTAAAATTTTCTTATTGACATTCTTAGCACTGTATATGCCAACTAACTGTCTAGATGAACTAACCTGTATATACTTCAACCATGGTTTGCCCGATGCACAATTTTTTGTGAATGGATCAGTAATTAGTATTATATGACAATTTCGTTTATTGGTTACGCTGTATATATAAATACACTTTTTTTTGCTCTACTTGAATAAAAAAAAGTAATATTTTGAAGATAAATTGAAATCAATCACAAAACCAAACAAATTAATATCTGTAAAAGCTTAATAACTGTTGATATATTGAAAAAAATATATAATAAAGATATGTTTGTAATTAATTGTAAATATAAAATATAAATAACGTATAAAATTTATGAAAAATAACTCAAAATACAGAAATTTGTCCCGAATTCCGGGTATTTTCGCTAGTTTGGAGTAGATATATACAGATATTTATATATATATATATATATCTGTAGATATATATATATATATATATATATATATATATATATATATATATATATATATATATATATATATAAGATATTTATATGGACAAATGTTGCTTCTTCCATGTTTTTCTGTATTTTGATTCTTTTATTTCAACACTGCACGAACAACTGAAAGTGACAGAAGTAACATATGTTTTGATCTCAACAAATAAAAATACATATTTCTAGAATTGCTTAATATTGTAAGTATAGATTTATATTTTAATTTATTGAAAAACATTTAAAATATATATTTTAGAGCTTCATGAAGATAAGATCATTAGATCCAACGAAGACTTTGGAGACCAAGCAGGAGGACATCAAGGCATTCAGTAGATCTCGTTGTATCATGCGCCAGCAGATGTTGAAGTGATTAAAAATTTTACAAAAAAATTTAACAAATTAACATTTTGCATTTTTATATATTCTTAAATCAATTAATTTGAAATTTTAATATATATATATATATATATATATATATATATATATATATATATATATATATACGTTTTTTTCAATTTTTCACACTAAAAATCACATTCCGCCACAACAATACATTCGTAGGAAAAGTGTCAAAAATCTGTCAAAAAATTCGTTCCGATGGAACCTGTGATGGCATATTTCTAAACTTCGAATTTGATTCGGATCGTAATATAGATAAATCCGAATGATATTATCCGCAACGACTAATGATTGTCCTAAATATCATCATAGAAGAAATTAAAAAAATAGCTTTTTAATAAAACTTCGGAATTTTAGTGAATACGTATAAAATACGTTAAAAGGGTTTAATTCTTTAAGCGGATACGACCAAAATTAGAGGTATTTTCCGGCAGTTATAACATTTTTTTTAAATAATTTAAAATGGAAAAAATCCGGAGCCTCTTCTTGTAAAGATGAGAACGGGAATCTAGTGACAGATATCCAGAGCACTCTAAAGACATGGAGGGATCACTTCTCTGAACTGCTGACCGGTGATGATGACGATAGAGAAGTCAGATCGACACATACTACCTATTAGTCGACTATAATGCCGCCATCGACACACCGAAAAGGGCACAATTATACGCCGTAATGTCAGAGTTCGGTATACCTGCGAAACTTATAACGCTTTGCAGGATGACCACACGATGCTCAGTGAGAATAGGAAAAGACCTCTCGAGACATTTCATACTAAACTAGATTTCAGATAGGGTGATTCCCTATCTAAGACTGTTTTAATTTATTAATGGAGAAATAGTTCGAGAACCGACTGGCGCGGCATCATTTCAGCGACCAAAACCGACCCACGGTTGTAAGGGCCATTTAAGTAAAGTAAGCTGTCATAATTTTTTCATAGGAAAATAAATTTATCACTGTACTTTGGCTTGTGAAATTGATTTTAAATGTATTTGATTTCAATTGTGGAAAGTGATGAAGGTATAAAGCAAAAAAGAAAAAGTCACTTGCAGATATCGATTATAATACAACTACTCAATAAAAAGACAATAAATAGACATTTCATACATTAATTCTATTTTATTCGCGGGTGGCTGAAATGGGCCCCAAAATTTAGAGTTTGAAACTAGCCACTATGATGGTTTAATGACAAGTGTTGACGCGCTAAGCTTTTTTAGCGATTAAATAAAACAAGCTATTTTACTTCGGTTTAATAGCTAACAATTTTATTTATGCAATATTAATGACGCTCCGCGGAGTACGCCGCACGACGACGATTGTTATTCGACTAACATTTTATTTATGTAATATTTGCGACGCTCCGCGGAGTACGTCGCACGACGACGAATTTTATGCGACTGACTCCGGAGTGAGTCGCACGATGACTAACTCCGGAATATCAAACAATAGTATTTATATGTTAATGTATAATGTATAAGTATAAAAGAAACACAAATTATTTTAAAGGGTTGCCAGAATATAAGTTTAAATTTAAGGCTCCCCTGAACATCCTCCTCCCGTTGAAAGATTTGCGCTTTCAACAGTATCACCGGTATCAATAGGCAGATTTTTGAGACAGCACGTTTGGTGATGCCACTGCTGGTCCGGATGACAGCTATACGCACGATGTCGTCTTCGCCTGTAACGACCTCGATGACTCTACTCAACGGCCAGAAGGGGTAGGTTTTCGTCTTTAAGTAGAACCATTGCGCCTACTGATAGATTAGGCATTGTAGAGTGTCGCCACTTACTACGCGGCTGAAGAAGCGTGAGATATTCAGAAGACCATTTCTTCCAAAATATCTGCTGCATGTGACAAACTCGCTGCCATCTGTTTAAGCAATGAATATTCATCATGGATACATTGGGTTCGACAACGGATGTAAACAGTGGGCCAATTAAAAAATGCGCAGGAGTTAGTACCTCTCGACCGTCATGATTTTCTGAAATTGGACACAAAGGTCTGGAATTCATAATAGCAGATATTTGGTAAGTAATAGTTCTAAATTCTTCAAAATCTAAAATAGAGAGACCAACGGTGCGTCGCAGATGCAATTTGGCAATTTTAATCGAAGCCTCCTAAAGACCACCAAAATGGGGTGTTCTGGGGGGAATAAAGCGCCAGTTAATACTGTCTTCCAAGCATTGCTGATAAACTGCTTCTTTGTGGCTATCATTCATAAATAGTTGACGCAGATCTGCTATCTCGTTTTTGGCACCCACAAAGTTTGTGGCGTGGTTTTCTTTTTAGGGCAGCCAAAAATGATGCGGTTGATAAGTCCTTGACCAGCTCCAGATGCACGGCCTTGGTTGCGAAACAAATAAATAGCGAAACGTAGCATTAAACTGGTGGCCGGTTTCAAATATCCGACTTGTAAAACAGCGGCCCGCAGAAATCCACTCCTGTGGTTACAAACGGCCTCTTTTGTTGCACTCTTTCTTGAGGCAGATTTCCCATGACGTACTCCAATATCTTAGGCTTCACTCTAAAACAACGAATGCATTTGTTGATTATACGACTAAGTTCTTTAACGCCACCCAGTGGCCAGTATTGAAGCCGGATCGTGGCTAAAAGCGATTGAGGACCTGCATGCATTAATTTTTTATGAAAATGAATAATCATAGATTCAAGTAATGTGTGCCTTTTAGGTACAACAATGGGATGCATGGGACTCATGGCCAAAGTCAGAATTTTGCAGGCGGCCTGTAACACGAATCAAACCATTTGGATCCAAAAATGGTTTAATGGATGAAAGTTTAGATGATTTATCGATAAACGTTTTTTCTTCTAAAGACTTGTAATCAGATTTGTACCATGCGAAACAATAGCGGCGTTCCCTTTTGAATTTCGTGTGAAGTGAGTGGTCCTTTCGATTTAGACGCAACCCTTGTGGCACCAAAACGAAAAACATATGCGATTTTTTTGCATTTTGCTGAATGAATTAATAAACTTGCAATTAATTGAGAAATCTTGTATTTTTTTGATGATATTAATGCAGTTTTACGCTGCTCCGGAAGATTTTTAAGCATGGCAGGACAGGTTGGCCACTCAGATTGGTTACAAAGAAGATATGGGGGCCAAACATCCATAAATCTGATTTTTTTTAGCTGCTGAGGGGTTGCTCCTCTTGATAAAATATCTGCCGGATTTCATTTTGTGGGCACATAATGCCAAACCATATTTGTCGAGTGATGTATGAGAGCGCCGAGTGATGTATGAGTGCGTCGAGTGAAGTACGAGTGCGCCGAGTGATGTACGAGTGCGCCGAGTGATGTGTTCTAATTACAGTTATTTATGGTGTAGCTTGGCTGGTTATCGACGATTGTAGGAACAACGACAGCAGAAAGTAAAGTGGTAAACTGTCAAATATTAAGAATTCTGTCTGCAACGAAATCAGCTTGGCCTATGCACGAAATTAGAGTTTTCGATTTAGTTGGTAATTTTTGAAGTTGACTCGCAAAGCGGCGGGTCAAGAAGTGAAGTTGTGCGCTGAATCAAAATGACACGATATGAAATCAAAGATTCAGCTCAGTGATGCATTTTGCATAGCATTTTTTACACTCTCACGATTGTAGAATGTATGGATTGTATAATGGAGATCAAACTGCCTCAATGGAAGATGGATGAGTTTGCTCAATAAGACGAATGTTGAGTGCCTTAGTTAGCACCATCATTACTGGCGCGTAAATCGACGAAAAGTTTTTACGCACATCCCCTTCCAATTCATCATAGTCCTCCTCCTCGAGATTCGCTTGTGCAGTTTCGAAGTGAACGTACATACGCTCTAAAAGTTCCAGTTTGATTGATATTTAGATGTCATCAAGATCCTTAAAGTATCAACTTTCCAAATCGCGCTTCGTTCAGCTCAACTAGCTCCCTATGAATCGCATTGCGCTTTCGTGCGAAGAATGAAATTTCGACGCCACCAGTAGCGCCCCTTTCATCATCGTTCAGCATCTTCAATAATTCACTATATTGAAATGTTGAACTGCGTAATCAGAGTGGTCGATAGATACAGTTGACTTAAACAATATTTGCCAACTTCAACGATAAATGCCGTATACTAATGTAAAGCTGGCGGGAGTGCTGCGAATAGCACACCCAATGTACTGGGGTGCAAGTGTTGAACTCACGGGAGTGCTGCGAATAGCACATCCAATGTTCTGGGATGCAAGAGGTAAACTCGGTTTCAGTATGCTAGGCTATGGGTTACGAGTGAGAGCTTTTAAGCTCCTACGACCATAAGTACTAAGGAACTAGGCTATAGGATTACAAGTGCATTCAAGCTCCTACGAACACATGTACTAACGAACTAAGCTACTGGGTTACAAGTGCGAGTGAGAGCATTCAAGCTCCTACGAACACATGTACTATAGAACTAGGCTATTGGGTTACAAGTGCGAGTGAGAGCATTCAAGCTCCTACGAACACATGTACTGACGAACTAAGTTACTGGGTTACAAGTGCGAGTGAGAGCATTCAAGCTCCTACGAACACATGTACTATCGAACTAGGCTATTGGGTTACAAGTGCGAGTGAGAGCATTCAAGCTCCTACGAACACATGTACTAACCAACTAAGCTACTGGGTTGCAAGTGCGATTGAGAGCATTCAAGCTCCTACGAACACATGTACTAACGAACTAAGCTACTGGGTTACCATGTTGACGCGCTAAGCTTTTTTAGCGCTTAAATAAAACAAGCAATTTTGCTTCGGTTTAATAGCTAACAATTTAATTTATGCAATATTAACGACGCTCCGCGGAGTACGTCGCACGACGACGATTGTTATTTGACTAACATTTTATTTATGTAATATTTGCGACGCTCCGCGGAGTACGTCGCACGACGACGAATTTTATGCGACTGACTCCGGAGTGAGTCGCACGATGACTAACTCCGGAATATCAAACAATAGTATTTATATGTTAATGTATAATGTATAAGTATAAAAAAAAAACAAATTATTTTAAAGGGTTTCCAGAATATAAGTTTAAATTTAAGGCTCCCCTGAACAACAAGTTCTGCTAAGAAATTAATATTTTTGGAAATTGTGCTGTCCTTCACATGTACCTCCACGGAAAACAATTAATTAAGGTTAAGAAATACTGACACCTAATTTATCTTTAAAATTGCGTACTAAAGTTTTTACGTTGTGCTTTGAAAACATGTCCGCAGGTGTGCAATATCAAAATATTATTAAAAAATGATAAATTTTGAGGTTAATTAATATTTCATATTGTGCACATATGTACAGTAAATATATAAGTGTAAAAATAGATATATAATAATATGACTTTAAATTTCATTTAATATATCGAAATATGTATTATTTTATCATCATGAAACTTTTACCTAATATATAATAATTTTATGTACTTATAAAGTGAGTTATAAAGTGAGATATAACGGTTTAAACCCCTTAAAAAATGCTGTCCAGCACATATACCTCGCCAGGCAAAAAATAAGTAGTAGTTAGTGCGTTGGGATTGTGACCCGCCATATAAAAAAGTTGATTCTACAAAAACAGATAGCATGTCTCTGATACCGACCCGAAAACACGATGACAACCTACGCAAACGTATAAAGGACCATGATTTACAGATATGCAGTTGGTTGATGTCGTCGAAAGATACAAGGCTGACATCACCGCAATACAGGAAATGCGATGGACAGAACAGGGCTGCTCTAAACAGGCATCCTGTGACATTTACTACAGCTGTCATGCGATGAGGCATGAATTTGATTGTTGTAGTCGACAAGAGACTCCGCCACCTTGTTTCTAGGTTCACACCTGTGAACGAACGACTGGCAACAATTCGCATCAAGGCTAAATACTTCATCATCAGCCTTATTTGTGCGCACGCTCCGACGAAATAGAAGGACGATGAAACCAAAGAGACCTTCTATGAGCGCCTCGACGAAGACTGTGAGCGCTGCCCCCGACACGTCATCAAAATTGTGAGACAGCTAGACGTCAGTAAGCTGCACACACAACAGACCGAACAAGCCTATGCCGCTCGACTCTCACACCTGCTTGCCCAAGGCACTCCCCTCTCGATGATATCTGCGCGCAGTGGACACACGTCTCCCGCTCAATGCGTACGGCCGCCGAAGAGGTGCATGGATTCCAACGCCCACTACGGAACTAGTGGTATGACGAAGAGTGTCGCGCAGCCACTGCAGAGAAAAACGCTGCATACAGATAGGAGCGATACACAGAGAAGAGAAAGCAGGAGAGACATCATTTCAGGCGAAAGAAAAGATAATTAGAAGGACGCAAGTGTGAAGATATTGAGATGCATGACGACAGGAACGAGGCTCGAAAATTTTTTCAGAAGATAAGACGCCTGACCGGAGGTTTAAAGACCGGACCCTCTTCCTGTCAGGACGATGGCGGGAATCTAGGAACAGATGTCCAGGGTACACTGAGATTATGGAGAGACCACTTCTCTTATCTTCTAGTAGGCGATGACGACAACTACTAGATTGAAAAGACAGCTTGACAACCCCAGTTGCTGACGACGGCGTTGACATACCGCCGCCTGACCGTGAGGAGGTCTGCACAGCCATCAACAGGCTGAAAAACAAAAAAAGCCGCAGGATGGGATGTTCATTCGAATACACGACAGACGACTGCAACAATGAGTAGGTAGAAACGGAACCCATTTCGTATTCTATACATTCATAGAGTCGATAAACAACATCCGATCGAATGACTTGGCGCCAGAATACTAGTGTTGACAACTCATTGGGTTTCTCGCTGAATCAGGTTAGTTTTGAAAATAAAAAAGCAAAAATTAAAGTTGGTAACTCTATGACTGAAACTCATCATGGGTTGCAAATAAGTATAAGTAACTCAACTGTTCAACTGTTGCGCGTAGTAAAAGGGAAGTAAAAGTCATTACCTTTCGAATGACATATGAAAAGTTTGTGCACAGGCCTCCTGGACTGGCCCGTGGCCACTTCATCATGTTCGAATTTTCATCCAAAAATAACAATTTTTCAAAAATTATTTAACTTCACGTACTTTCGAATTTTTCGGTCGTGGTTGACGTTTTTCTGGAAATGCCCATATGTATTTATTTTAAATACATTTTTATTTATTTTTATTACAGTAGTTTTTCGGTGTATAATAAACAAATGGACACTGTCCATTTGAGCAAATATATATTTTAAGTTGAGTTTCAATTCAGTTAATAAAGCCAAACGGCAAACAACGCGTATTCGTTTTCCTTTTTAAAAACACTTTATCATTTCCAATAAGGTTCACTGGCGCAGTCCGCAGGATTGTCCACAAGACTCTACAGTAGAGTTCTTATACAAACGCGACAAAATTTAAAAAAAACATGATAAATAAATCGTAAAATAAAAATAAATCACAAAAAGAAATACCACAGGTTGGAACACTCCGCCATTTTTCGTTTTTACGAAGTTTAATCGCAAGCAGTAGGAAGGTTTTATACCAACTTGCCTTCATCCGTTAAATAAAAATGAGACGTAACCTGTGACCTGTGCGTGGTCTACCATACTACCAAAACGAAAAAAAAGTTCTAAAATCCAGAAGGATACAAGAAACACGACGATCCAAAAGAGGAATGCCCTAGGTTGTACTAATTCTTTTACGCTGGAAGAAGAAATACGATATTAGAATTGCTGAACAAACGAATGGATCGCAGCATGAACATTTATATCTACTGAATCTAACGTTGTCAGTGGGAAAACCCATCTCAAAATTTGTCAATACTGCTTATGAGAATATCATTTGTATTGAATATTCTACTATCTCTGATGTGGAACGAAAATTAGACAATTTACACAAAAAAAAAAAAAAAATCAGAAAAAATCACCAAGACGAGAAAAGGAACATAAGCAGTAAATAGTTAATAAAAATAAAAATTATTATTGTAATTGTTAGGATATCAAAATTAGTTTATGGAAAAAATTGTTATAATATTAGAAAACGTTGCTTTAAAAAATATGGCAATTACTCTTAATATCGATCCTTTAAAATTCCTCGAAAAATTACCAGAGTTCTTCGGAGACTTGAGGGATCTTCAACATTTTGTAGATTTGGTTGATAAAATACATCCAGTTTTAGTACGCTACGATACGATAGGTCAGGTCAAGATATTTTATCAGAAGTAATAAAATCAAAGTTAAAAGGTAAAGCAATAGAAATTATTGAGATAAATAATCATGTCGTATCATGGATAAGTATGAAATTAATTTTAATGAATCATTTTGGTGACCGATCAATTTTAGAAGAGTTGTTCGATAAGTTCAAAAGTATAACTTTTAAATCAAATTGTGTACATTTTTACAACGAAATCAAAACAGTGTTGAGAAGACTTAATTTAAAACAAACAAACAAAATTAAAAACAAAAATTGAAGCATCCAATGTCGAAATTGCAGAGCAATCCATCATAAATAATAAAACATCAGTACTTAATCTATTTAAAAGTAAAATTCCAGAACCTATGCGTTCAATCATATTTTGTAGAAACCCAATTGACCTAGAAACTGCAATACATGAAGCCGGTTATGCAAATTATAATCTATATAATAATGGGAATAATGTTGGAAGATATAATATAAACTATAATTATCTAAACAATCATTTGCCAAATTATTCAAATAATACAAATCAATATAACAGTGTAGGGCATTATTGAATAAATTTTTATTCAAATAAATGATAACAAATACTTTTTTTATTTGTATTTTTTATTTTTTGTTCAAATATCAAATTTTTATCTTTCATCTTTTTATTTGACGAGACAAATAAATTATTTGTTATTTGTTAATTAAAATAAATTTATTTGAAATGTAAAATGAAGCAATAAATAAAAACAAAATTTGAAAATTGTGTTCCAAATGATCGCCATGAGAATTCGTGGCATCATTATTGGAGTTAAATATACCAACAATAATAATAATTGTAATAGTTCACGCTCGGCTCAGAGCATTTCGTGGGCAGTGTGGTTTGCCATTGTCTGCCGAGAGGTAGAGCGGTATATAAAAATGATTTTTATGAAAAGATGTTAGTCCCAGCCATAATCGCTGTAAATATCCTTAAAAAGTGCGTGGTTTTTAATTCACATTTTAATAAAATCTTTGAAAACAAAATCATTTGTATTTTTATTTGAAATTTTCAAATAACGAATAAAAAGATAACAAATAAATTAAATTTATTTGTTATTTGAAATACAAATAAATCAAAAATTATTTGTCACTCAAAATAACAAATAAATGAAAGTTATTTGATATCTTTTTATTTTTTATTTGAAATAATTTTTGCCCTACACTGTGGCATGCCAATGTATTCTATTTTTCAGTCTTCTATGTCAATCAACAGCTGGGTTGTTGTTTCTTGGCATTCGACAAGGAGGAACGCCTGTCGTACTCATCAGAGAAGCAGAATGAGTTGCAACATTCAAAAACGTAGCGTCCATTAGCTAACTGGTTGACGATCTGCCACAGAAATGCACGGTGAGAGAAAAAGAAATTGCACCATCTAAATTTTGTGTTTTAATTTGCGTTACTTTATTTAAGGTGAATATTAAACTTTTTAACCTTTTTTCATTTTTGTCTTATTTTGCTAGTGACGGTTGTTGTAAATAAGCTTGGGCGTGGCAACGCCCAAGCAGTTTTTAGTGCAGACTTCAGCTTAATGGCGAACGGTAGTCTGCAACTAGACGCAGAGTGTCCGCAGTTGATACATGGCGCTACCCAGCAGTTGTTTTGGCATCAGGTACTTTTGAAAACCTGCGATTAAATCAATGATCTTCTTCGATTAAATACGCTTGGCCGGCTTCTATTTGTCTGACCGACGAATACTTGGCGTAGAGCGATCACTGTGAGTGTATATTTGTGTAGTTTTATATTTGTTTTTTAATAAAAGAAAAAATAAATGAAAAAATATGTCATTATGAACTAATTGAAACTGACTCTGACATACTTTACAAAAAATATTTTTTTATAAATATGTCGAAGATCAACAATTTTACGTTAAGTAAATTTTTAATCGAGTTAGAATTAAATACGTTTTATTGTTTAGGGACTTTCATTCACGCTGTAGTTAACACATAATTAAGAATAACTTAAATACTTGTTTTGAGTATAACTATCGGTGTAATTATATTAATAATTAATTAATATTAATAATTAAATTAAAATTAATATATTAATAATCTTAAAATATTTTAGACTCTCTTCAACTTTAGAAGTTAACTGATTGAATTTTTTTTGTTTGTATTTTATGTAACAACAACTTAAGGATAAACGTTAATTAAAGGACTATTTTTGAAAAAACAATTTTACCGCTTTTGTTACTATTTATTATGAACCATAATGGTGAACAAATCATGTAAAACTTTTACACGTTTTTTTTAGAGGAAAAACTTAATAGTTTAGGCAAAAAACTTGAAAATTTTCGAACGTTAAAATTAATTATAATAATAGTTTGGCACTACAGTCCTATAAGAACTTAGGCCGAGCTCTTTCACCATTTTGAGCTGTGCGTGTTATATTTGTACTCAAAGTTAAAATTACTATATTAAAAAAAGGTTTACATTTTACGTGATTATCAAGCCAAGAAACTGAAACAGTTAACTAAAAATTTATAATTTTAAAAACCATAATTTCAGTACGAGATTTTAAATTAAATAAAGAAAGAAAATTTAGTGATATCGTTTTGCACTTGTAGTAATAATAATTTTATTGAAAATAGTCATTAAAAGTTTAAAAACGTCCTTTAAGCTGTTGGCGCAACATCACAGGATCATATTTTTTTGAGTTTAAAAAGCTACTTCTCATTTTTAGAGGTCCTTGTTTTAGAAAGTCGACGCGGAGCGAAAGAAGACCGGGGTAAGACCGACTATTACATTCATAATTCTTACTAACTTCATCAAACCAACTCTCTACTTCCAAATTTACCATGTGATCTAACCTTGAAAAATTACGACACATAACAATTTGAAATGCTATTTTCTATTTAATAAATTGTGAATCAATTTAATATTTTCTCAATCTAGTGATTTTCCCAAAAAAAAATTTACGATAAACTACGAATTAAATAAACAATAAACTAAAATATAATAAAATATGTTTTATTAGGGCCCTATTGTGATTAACGAAGTGAATGGTTTTGGCGAAGCGAACGTCCAAAAAGCTATCACGACTTACATTCGCCAGACTTCATTCGTCAAAAAACGGGAAAAGTCAAGCGAACGAAACATGCAACACTCAACCGATTTTAATTCGCTTCAAGTGTCAAAATCGGCGAATCAACAGTTCATGGGACGAATCTGCGAACGTATCTTTATCTATTGTTTTTCAGTGTTTCATTTGATATTTCATTTTTTTCTTTTGTGTATTGTTTATTAGGCTTTTTCTGATTTTCAGTTTTTCTTATCCTTTAGTTTTTCGAAAAGGATGTCTATAATTTTGAGTTCTTTGTGACCTAACTAATAAACGTAAAAAAAACAATTTTTTTCATACTTCATTTATAGTGTTAAGTTTAAAGACTAATATAAAAAATGTCTGGAACTGCTCCGACTGCTGCTGAGGATGCAGTTTGGTTCATCGCGCGAAGTTATTTGTGCCACAGATGATTGCTTCGGAGGACAGACCACCATCACTGTAACTTATTGTAGTCTTCCTCCTCGTCGTCGCTCCAGCTTTCTGCACACCGTATTGGCTTCTGTTTAACGCGCTCTCTTTGATTGCGTTGGATCCATCGTTTTTTTGGAACATTTTTATTATTTTTCTAAACAAGACAATTCACAGCAACTGTTTTGAAACTCTAGGGCAGGCATGTCAAACACGCGGCCCGCGAAGACTTTTTAAATAATATAAAAAAATATATTTTTAAGAATTGAAAAATTTTAAAAATATTTTATTTTCAGGCGTTAAAATGATATTAAATTAAATTACTAATCTTGG
Source organism: Dryomyza anilis (assembly GCA_951804985.1). NCBI lineage: Eukaryota > Metazoa > Arthropoda > Insecta > Diptera > Dryomyzidae > Dryomyza > Dryomyza anilis. Next base: position 38,493,144 of record OX638130.1, on the reverse strand, counting down.
TTAACAACTTATTAATTAAAAAAAAAATCAATATTTTTGTATTTTCCAAAGTTTAATAATAAGAAATTGATGAGTTTTTAATATAGAGTCTTAATTTATTTTCCTAATTTTCATTTTAAATATTATAAATGACGTTGCATAAATGGCATAACAATAATATTTACCTTTTTTCATTATGTAATATTGTTTTATATTCATAAAATGTTAAATGTAATGTAAAGTTTTGTATTTCCCTTGCAGACAAGAGTCTTGCATTGTACAAATTGGAATTGAATTTATTTTAACATTTTTTTTTAGTAACTAAAACTTTTTGTATTGGACACATCCACACCAAATCTACCAGAGTTCAAGACTCACCCTCTCCAGAGATACATTGATCCAAAGTTTTTATTTTAAATGTAATGTAAAGTTTTGAATTTCCCTTGCAGACAAGAGTCTTGCATTGTACAAATTGGAATTGGATTCATTTTAACATTTTTTTTTAGTAACTAAAACTTTTTGTATTGGAGACATTCCACACCAAATCTACCAGAGTTCAAGACTCACCCTCTCCAGAGATACAGTGGTCCAAAGTTTCAAAAAAAATAATCAATAATTACTTTTTGTGGTTGTATGTCTATATGTCGCTTTGAACTATTTTTGCAGTTTTAGTACGATTTGGCCTTTGATATTGGTACAAAAACTAATTCGATATCGTACGATTTTGCGGACATAAAAAGTTGCAACAATTTTGGATAATTGTTAGATCTGTTTTATAATATTGTCTCTAGTAGAAATATACTCCATTGTATATACCCCGGACAACATTTTTGGCAGGATCAAAGAAGTTCGAACATTTTTTCGATATATTTCAAACAGACAAAAATCGCAAAACAAAAACGCCTGCGGCGCTTTTAACGAGAAAAATTTTATCATCTTATCACTGGAAAATTTTATCATATTAACAATATATGTTATAAGAGAAGAACGAAATGTAAAAAAATAGTGTTTTTTTTTTGGATGGTACACAATTGCGGCCCGCCTCCTCTTTTGAGTTGCCAATGCGGCCCGTGATGCCAAATGAGTTTGACATGCCTGCTCTAGGGTTTCTTTAAATTAAAATAAAAAAGTATTGCCCCAAATAAAAAACTACTTTTTTTAATAAAAAGTATTTATTTTTATGTAAAAATAATTTCAATATTAACATTTAAAAACATATTTTACTGTAAATTTTAACTAATTTGAATTGTTCGGAAGTTTATTTGGATAATTTTTGATCTTTTATAGACAAAAAATAGCAAAAAAACCGAAAAGTATTATTGTTATAAATCGAGTTAACGTTTGTTAAACCATAAATAATATTAAATGGTTTTTTAATAAAAAAAAATAAATATTAAGATAAAAGAGTATCTGTTCTAAAAAAAAAGGCAGTACTAAAAGCACGCAACATGATACTATTTTTTGCAACACGGAAATCCGTCATTTGATCTGTCAATATTGAAAGTGTTGCTTACTTTTAAAACCATAAAAATTAGTACATTCGCCAAATTGCGTTCGCTTCGCCAAAGTGTGCGTTTCGCCAAAAGCATTCGCTAATAATAATAGGGCCCTTAATTGTGCAATTACATAGCACAACCAAAAAGGATCCGCGATTTTACTATGTTATTCTGATGGTTTCAAGATTCATATCAATATCTCATACTTAGTTCTTCAATATTACATAGAGTTTTTGTGTTATTACGTAAAACAAAAAAAATGGAAATTATTTTAAATAGAGGTTTTAGAGCAAAAAGGACACACACTGCAGAATTTCTGGAATTTTTAAATGCAATTACTAATCAGTTAATATAACATTTTAAATATTGATGATATGTTGACAATAGCCAAAATGACAACTAGTTTAAAAAAAAAGTATGTATATTAATAAGAGTTCTACACTGAAAACGTCGGCATTTGTTTGGTGCATGACATTTGACGCTGCCAGAGGAAGCAATGAGTTGAGAACTCTTAATTAATATACATACTACATTCATTATGAAAATATGACAATAAACTGGACCGAAATAAATACGGTAACATAATATTGCATTGATTAATGTTTACTGTAATAAACCTTAAATCATTGCAATATTATTATCCTAGAGCCTTATATGTAAAATTCTTGAAGCTTTGCAGAAGCCTGTCGTGTTTCTGAAGTTAGTAGGCTAAAGTTCCCATAGATAAACAATGTAGTAACCCAACTAAATGGAGTGTAGTGGTGAACTCTAAGACAAAAGCGAACGTTGTACGGCCCAAAAATTGGAAGTGAATTAAAAGGTTCAAATTGTTTATTTGTTAACAATGCTGTATTGGCTCATCAGATCATACGTCTTTTGGCAAGCAAAAAAGATACGGTGTTTCATCTGCAAGAGATTGAAAGAGAGATATTTTTATATTGTATTTATATTGTATACACACCCTTCTCGAACCAGAACTGCACTGAAATATGTAGATGCTTAAATAATTAAGCTGTTTCAGTTTTTCTTGACTTTTTTTGTTGTTATAAAATACAATTTATTGACAACAACGCTTAGGTGATTTGATTAAAAACGAGAAGTTTTGAACACATTTCGACAAGCAAAATTGTCGTTTAGTTCAAAATAAAATAACAACTTGTAACTGACGATTTTTAACAGTTTTTTCTGTGTGTATAAAAAAGCAAAAATAAAAAATAAAAATTAATTTTTTTTTTTTTTGCTCAAGAATAAACAAGGTGTATTTGTTCCAACGAAACATATTTAAGTTTATATTAATGCTTTGATGTTTATAGTTTGTTATTTAACATTTGTAACCAGATTAACATTTGTTACTTATAATAGGTAATATTTATACCGACCGTCAGCACTGTTATTAAAATGGGATCCACTTGAGAGAGACTGTCATTTCATCACTCGTACCTCCTCTACGATCTTTATCACCATTTATGGGTGCTCTCGGCTGTTCTCGTTCGGTACTGACACTTCGATAATGAGTGTAATCGAACTTTACATGAAAATTGTTCAAGGTCTTTTGTACTATTGATAGCGGGTCTCGATCGCCAGAATGTCGGTTCAAGAACTAATTTATTTTTAATATATTTTTTGTCTTTGTACAACACAGTTCGTTTTATTTTCTACATTTTTTGGCGCCCGAGCAGGGACCGTTTGTACAAAGTTAAACAATGATTGCATTTATTTAAATACAAATAATAACATAATAATAGTTTGGCGCTACAGCCCAGTATAGAACTTCGGCCGAACTCTCTCACCATTTTGAACTGTGCGTGTTATATTTGTACTCAAAGTGGTGGGACCTACAGTTTATTGCCGAATCCGAACGGCGGGTGAGAGCTTTTCATAGACAATGGTTTTACTCACGTAGGTTTGCCATTTACTGACGAGAGGTAGCGCGGTATAGAAAAATGTTTCTATGAAAAGATGTTGTTAGCCCCAGTCCAGGCTTGAATCGGGGACCTTTCGGCTCGCAGTCCAACGCACTAACCACTGAGCTACCGCGGCGGATACAAATATATTAATTTAAAAACGGAAACTAAAAGAATACTAATTAATCATCGATGGAATCGTTAAACACAACTATTGCGGAACAGAGCAATTTGCATGGCGATCTGAGGAGATTAAAGAACAGAGTGGACAATCTATCACCCGAACATTTTTCAACAGGTTATGTTGTGTATCATAATCGTAGAGTTCACAGCCCTCATATGATCCACTGTTGTGTATCATAATCGTGGAACTTACAGCGTGCTTTTGATCCACAATATAACATAATCAGTATATTTTTCTTTATGGCATACTTTTAGGATTAAGCATTATGCATGTTAAACACAAACAGCATTTAATTGTATTGGCGCACACCGCTTTACATAGCACAGGTATACACGCCCACGTTAAAAAATCAAAATAGGAAAAATAAATTTTCACCAGTTTGGGTGGGACCCTATGAGGTTCTTTCAATAAAAAACCCTGTAACGACTGAGATTTGTATCAAGGGTATAGCGAAAAAATTTCATAATAATTTGTTAAAAGCATACAACAGTATAGTTACGTAGAATTAAATAAACGCTGACTGCAACAAGAACCAATAAGCTAAGTATTACATATTAAGAATGACTGGTATTGTTTCGTGTACTAATGAATTTGAAACTACAAAAGAAAGGAATAGAGAAAAACTATAATTTTTTTTAAATGTAGATATTAAATAAATTAATTTTATATAATTTATAAAATCCGATAAATTTAATGTAATATTGCCAAAATACAAATCGCAGAGAAAATAGCTATGTATTAATTGAAGATGGCTAGCATTGAATATAAACAAATAACAAAATCAAGTTATTATTTGAGGTACGAATTTGCAAGGTATAAAAATTACGTTGTCATTAAAATTGCGATAGGTCAGTACCTACCTCAATGGCATTTTAAACATACATGTTCATTGTGCATAGAGCGCAATGTTCCCAGCTCATATTAATATAGAAGGCTTGAACATATTCATATGCCAACCGATTAAATGCACTTCAGCACTTTACAACAGGCAGAAGCAACTAACGTACTGGAACTGAAACGAGATACGGTAGTGCAGCGACAAAACTGCCTAATATTTTTTATCATTAACACAATTTTCATTTATGAAACTAAATATATTAATACAGATATGCATTAATATAGCAAACTAACAAACGCTTTAATAAGTACAATTGAGATGTACAAAATTAAATATTTAACAACTTAATATAGCAAAAACATTTATGTAATGCTAAGAAGTCGCGCGCACTTATTTCTTAATATTTAAAAAAATTATTAGTTAGTGCATGAGTAAATAGCTAAGTATTGTTGAATATGACTAGCATTTAACCATGTACTACTGGGACTCTAAATAAAACAATTTGTATTGCAAAAATGCAGAAACATATCCAAACATATATGTTTCTAAACAAAATCATATAACTAATTAAGGTATAATTATGGTCGTAGCCTTAACAGGATGTATTAAGGTAAAATAAGAAATATTTGTAAGAAAACTATATGATATGATCAAAGATTCCATTAAATATGTAAAAAAAAAAATGGAATTTCTTCTCTTACTCTTTACGATAGGCAATAAAGAGCGCAACCAATATAATGATTAGAATTGTCACACTGGTCCTGATGCTGGTAGCCAATGAAGCAGTCAACATCACACAGACATCAATTAATGATACAAGATTATTCTTTGAGAAGACAACTGATGCTTTGTTCTACAATGATGAATGGACGATAGTAGCCAAGTTTAAACCGCTACAACTGAACGATTTCCTGGAGTTGACAAACAAATACATACTCACGGCAAACACAATGTGCGAACAAATGAGCACCAATGTAAACGGACCCAGCATAAAAAGATCATGTATAGCAGCAACACGGGAGACCACAGCAATAATAGCCACACTACAGAAAAATGAAGAAATAATTAAGCGCACAATAAAGAGTAACCGACAAAAGAGATCACTAAATTTCATTGGCGAAGGACTCAACTGGGCTTTTGGACTGATGGACAATAAAGAAAGAGAGACTATCTATGAACATCTCAATGATATTGAAGATAATGAACATAAAACATACGAAATTATGAAAAGACAAATTACGGTGATTTCATCAAATTATAACAAGATAGCAGAACCCTTACTGAATTCCTTGAAGGAAGTCGAAAATCTTCAAAATGTGTTAAACATAACAATAAGAACACAAAAATACATAAATAAAAAAATAAACCAACAAGTTAGTCATTTTCTATTCATGATGGATACCTTGGAAATTCAATCTACAATTAATGCAAACCTAATCGAAATTCAAGGACAACAGCAGATGGAAATGGCAATCATAGATGATCTATACAAGGGACGATTACACCCGACAATTATAGACCAGAGCGAGTTAGATGAAATGCTGACTAGTCTCACGTTAAGAGGAAAGGCGAAGTGGTTCATACAAAAATCATTCGAAATGCACCGTGCATCAACAGTACGAGTTTTCCCAGACACAGGCGGCCTAATAATAGTCATCAAGACACCATTACCTGATGATTTGTTGTTCACATTACATAGAATTTACCCAATACCCACAAATATTAATGAAGAATGGGATGCATTGGTTAAAACAACATATGACTACATATCAGAAGCAGAAGACCGGAGCATATACATAGGTCTATCGAATGAAGATCACAGCAAATGCATTTTGGTTAGCCAACATACGGACAAAGAAATTACACTATGCAAACGTCCAGGAACCATGCTAACAACTAGCAACACACTATATGAAGTCGCGCTGATTCAACACAGAACAGATATTAAAGATACCTGTGAACATGTTGCAATCAAAAGGAGTTCTGGCCTAGTAGTTAAACTATAGACACCAAACACATGGTTGTAAAAATTCAATACACCAGCCTTTTTCGAAGCAGTTTGTGGGTCAAATATAGCCACATTGACACTATCCGGCCTGGGTTGGATGTCCATAAATAAAGCTTGCAACATACACAACAAATAAATGATACTGCCATACGAGTTTACACATCAAAGCATTAGGAATATAACATACAAGAAGGAAGAACATACGGTTATGATAGAAAATTTACAAGGCAATTGGTCATCATTATCAAATTCAAATATATCACAAACATCGTTACCGATCTTGGTGTCAGATCACAGCAAAATAAGAGCAGCATTAAGAGATGGGCATCGTGATTTCGACGAAATATTACTACAATTAACTGATAACCAGGAACGCAAAGAATAACTTAATCGTCAAAATGAAATAACGAAAACCGGTATGTCTTACGGCATATTAATGCTGATATTAATAATAATAATAGCAGCATATGTATTATACATACATTACTACTCGACAATTAAAAATAAAGCAACAATAAAAGCCGATGAATTTAATACAAATAAATCACCAATAGCAACAATAGATGTAGAAGCGGCTAAGGAAAACCTTGAAATGATGTCAAATACATTTCCCAGCAAGAAAAAATCCCCACTCGAAAAAATCGGTTCAATGCGGAAATCAACAACGCAGAAACCAAACACCCATAACAAGTCAACGAACGAAGTCACATGAAATAGAAGCCAATACGTCAGAAACAACAGCAACGCATCGAACTACTACCGCAGAACAGCAGCAGTTAGCAACGAAAACATCGGGACCAGGTTTTTATTATATATAACTGGAAATTACAACCCTTAATTTACTAATATCCATTAAATATTATATAAGTAAAGATTATAACTTCATAACTAATAGAACTTAACGTAATTTATACCACATAAAAACAATGTAAAAAGAAAAAAACTATTATTCTTTTTAATAATAATTTTCTCTTCAGAAATAATTAAAATAATACAAACAAAAAAAAAAACTATTATTCTTCTTAATAATAATAATTTTTGTTTTTTTTTTTCAATATGGGGGGAGGTATTTTCTCCCACGATTTTTTGGTTGTTATTTGAAGCTGCGGTAGCAAATGTGATCACAGGCTCCATTGGTGTATGATCCACTATTTCTACCTTTGACCTAACTTTACTAATGTTAACGGGACCCCAGCTTATTGGCCTTGGCTGGGCCCGTGGTAGTTTCCCCTATCGTGAGCATTACTACCGTTTGGCACAACATTTTTCTTGGCGTGGCAATCCGCTATCATATGGCCGACTTGACCACACCCATAACATGCCCTATTATTTCTGTATGTTCTATTAGGTTCGTTATTGTTATTACTATTGTTATTTCTAAACGGATTATTTCTATTATTTTCATTACCATTATTAATATTATTATTTCTATTATTACGAGTATTGCTGTCTTGCGGATTCTGATTTTGCTGCTGTTGGTGTTGATAGCCGTTATTCTGAAGTCCTCTATAACCCCCTTGGTACTGCTGATTCTGAAATGATTGTTGTTGGTTCTCCTGGCGTTCTTCCAGTCTATTTGATCCACATCTCCAACTCGATTCATGTCCGTATTTCTCGCATTCTCTGCAAAATGGTGTATTTTTTCGCAAATAACAGTCATCCCTTGTGTGTCCTGGTCTTGTGCAAAATGAACAGACTGGCCCCTTTTTCATGGCACCCCATGTATTCCCATTATTTGTATGTTAAACAGTCCTTCTACTAGGACTTTAACTTGATCCTATTTATACTTACTGAGTCCTTTTTACTTTCTTTATATTATTTAGAACAACCGGGTCTTTTTACTTCAAGACACTTTATTTCGCTTTAGAAGTTGGTTACACTTATACTTAACACTTATTTATAGACAGTTCAGCTTATCGAAAACAATTGATTCTTAGTCTATACTTAACTTCTACTTAACACCTCGTATTCTTATAATTTCACAATAAATTGAGTAATTTCATCATGCTAAAGGTGGTATTGGAAAGGGCATCATTCTATTAAGAAAACTATTGAAGAAAATTCAATAAATACTGATGACGTCGCATACTGCAAATCAAATCATTTTTCATTGTTTGAAGATCAATATCATCTTTTTAAAACATTTTTGTACGATTCCATGCCAACATTTAGTAGCTCTTCACCACCTGTATTTCAAAGTACATTTGCTAATCCAACAGCTAGAAATTACACAATTTCATGTGACAGTAAATTACCGAAAATATCCGTGCCTACATTTTCTGGTGACTATCTTGAATGGTTTGCCTTTCGCGACCTATATAACTCAATTGTTCATGAAAATAATGCGCTTAGTAAAGTTCAAAAATGTATTATTTGAAAAGTTCCGTCACTGATGAGGCTGAGCATCTAATAAAACATATTTTCGCTACAGCAGCAAATTATGATCTTGCTTGGAAAACACTGGAGGACAGGTTCAACAACAAGCGCGTAAATAATGCGTTTAGTAAAGTACAAAAAATGTATTATTTGAAAAGTTCCGTCACTGATGAGGCTGAGCATCTAATAAAACATATTTTCGCTACAGCAGCAAATTATGATCTTGCTTGGAAAAAACTGGAGGACAGGTTCAACAACAAGCGCGTAATTGTAGACACACTTCTCAAGAAACTTTTCGCCATTCCTAAATCAACAAATCCGTCGCATTTTGCTATCAATACACTTTTAGACACTAATAAAGAATGTATAGCTTCATTGGCAAATATAAATGTTCCAACCAAACATCCTATTCTTCTATTATCCTATTATCGTCCACATCACTGTATAAAACTTGATTCCGAGACCAGAAAGGAGTGGGAACATAATTTAAAGGCTACCAGAGACCTTCCAAAAATGGAAGATGTGTATGGATTTTTAGAAACTACATTCCGTACCTTGGAAACTATAGGCATTTCAAACGCTAGTTTCAAACCTAAGCCACAACATACTCTTCCACGTGCAGGTTTTAGAACTTTCAACACAACCAAGACACCATACTGTCCATGCTGCAAAAAGTCGCATCTTTTATATAGGTGCGGGGAATTTCAATCTTATTCATCTGCAAATACAATGGAATTTGTTGAACGCAATTCCATCTGTAAAAATTATCTTATGACTGGTCATATTCTAGATGAGTGCAAGTCTAGTAGCACTTGCCACATTTGCAATGAGAAGCATAATACTTTGCTACATACTGATCACCAGAACCAATCTTCAACAAAACCCTTTAGTCACTTACAAACTAATCATGTTTCGACAAAAAATAAGGCATATTCGAAAACTACAACACAAGTTATTCTTGCAACTATTTTGCTAAAAATTCAAACATTGCACAAATATGCAAATTCACGGTGTTAATCCAAAACAAGTAAATTACATAAGGAGAGTAACAAATATTCAGTTGCATTCAAAATGTGATCCAAACTTTTCAGTGGCTATTGAAGCATTTGTTTTACCGAGTCTATCAACATATTTACCACTCGTAACCATAATCTCCTCTCAGTTACCACATAATGCAACAATTACCCTAGCTGATTATCAATATTATAAGTCTCAGCCAATAGATCTTATCCTAGGTGTAGATGTGTATGGGCGTATCCTTAAGGAAGGACAATATAAAACTAGAACTGGTTTGTTCTATCAAGAAACATATTTCGGATGGGTCATATCTGGACCTGCAGTAGCATCTCACGAAATTTCAATAATAAATAATCATCATTGTTGTATTGATGATCAGTTAAGGAGCTTCTGGGAGCAAGAAGAAATAATTTAGAAACGAATACCATCAACTGAAGAACTTGCGTGTGAAAATCATTTTGTCTCCACACATACAAGAAACGAGAAAGGCAGGTATATTGTTTCGCTGCCGTTTAAGTCTGTATTAGAGGGTGAACCAAATTACCAATTGCTATAACCAGACTATTTAATCTTGAAAAAACGTTTCAGAGAAAAATAGAATTTCACAAGGAGTACTGCAAGTTCATGGATGAATATATACGACTTGGTCACATGGAATTGGTCGGCAAGTATCCGGATGATATCCAAAATAATTCATATTTCCTTCCCCATCATGGTGTTGAGAATCTATCCAGTTCGACGACAAAGCTTCGAGTGGTCTTCGATGGTTCAACTACCTACTGTAATCAAAGATCATTGAACAAAGAGTTATCGGCGAGTCCTGCGTTATGTTCTGTTTTAGCAGAAATTGTTTTACGATGGCGTAACCATAGAATAGCAATTTGTGCTGATATCGAGAAAATGTTTAGACAAATGGATGTAAGTCCTGACCATCATCGATACCAACAAATTGTATGGAGGAAATCACCATCTGATCCTGTGCAGATTTATAAATTAACGACTGTCACTTACGGAACGACACCTGCTCCTTTTTTGGCTATAAGGACATTGGATAAGAACCCAGCCTACAAAGTGGACAGTTTATGTCGCAAACCGTGTTGCTGAGATACAACAGTTGTCTTATATAAGTCAATGGAGATATATGCCTACAAAGGATAATCCTGCAGACTGTGCGTCGAGAGGAGTTATGCCACGTGACTTATGTGAACATTCGCTCTGGTGCCACGGCCCTAAATGGCCGTGGCACCACGGATTAATATCTTGGTCTTCTGATATTAATCATTGTTTGAATACAAATTTAGAACGGCGCAATTCAGTTCTGATTAATCACATTAGTGTTACCTCGTATCCAGAAATAATACACAAATATTCAAGTCTAAGTAAAATCATATCGATAGTGACCTACCTATTACGTTTTTACCACAACTGAAAAAACAAGGAAAATTGCCATTACGGTCCATTAACCGCTTCTGAACTACAACTGGCTCTAAACCGATTAATAAAATTATGTCAAAATATCAATTTTCAACAAGAACTACAACAATTACTGTCTGGAAAACGACTTGTTAATAAATAATTATATTTCGAGACTCTGTCCCTTTATAGACCAAAATGGAATATTAAGAGTTGGAGGTAGACTTAATCTTGCAGACGTTCCCGCAACTATGAAATACCCGATACTTTTATCAAGAAAAAATCCACTTACATTTCATTTATTTTCCGATGCTCACGTTAAAACCTTGCACGGTGGTATTCAACTGATGCTTAATTTTATTCGTCGTAAATATTGGGTTTCGAATGGTCGCCATATTGCACAATCTGTGTTGAAACGCTGTTTAATATGCTTCAAGTACAATGCAAAAACAGCTCAGCAACTGATGGGAAATTTACCGAAAGTGAGACTTACACCGGCACGACCATTTCTTTATAGCGGTGTAGACTACGCAGGTCCAATCGATATACGTCAGTCATCACTGAGAAATGCAAAGATATCAAAGGGATACATTTGCGTATTTTTATGTATGGTCACTAAGGCGTTTCCAGTTTAAGCACAGAAGCATTTCTTGGTGCATTCCGTAGAATTGTGTCTATGCGATGAAAATATACACAAATTTACTCAGATTGTGGTACAAATTTTATCGGTGCCAATAATGCACTACAAATAATGCACCAACGCAGTATTTCATCTGTACCAGAAGACCTCAGGGCAATAATTGCTAGCGAAGGCACTACATGGAATTTCATTCCCCCGCATCGCCACACTTTAGTGGGCTATGGGAGGCCGGAGTGAAGTCTACTAAATATCACTTAAAGAGGATAATTCAAGACCACATACTGAACTATGAAGAGCTTTCTACGCTTTTGGCACTAATAAAAGCCTGCCTCAATGCACGACCACTTTGTCCGCTTAATGAAGACGTCGATAGCTGCGACACGCTCACTCCTGGCCACTTTTTAATAAGTGAGCCAACTATTAATATACCAGATGAGGACTTGCTCGAGTTCAAAACTGGTGGTTTAAAACGTTGGCGAATATTTAAACCGACCTCAAAGTCGTCCGAAATGGGCAACGGTACGGACTAACGCTAAGATCGGCGATCTTGTGTTATTATATGACGAAAGATGTCCACCAGGAAAATGGACCTATACGAAAAATATGTTTTCTTCCTTCTGAATATATTATATTTTCGGCTAAGAATAATGATTGCAGTAAGGGCAAGTTGGCTGCGATTCGAGGCGCAGCCGTTCAACAAGGCGATAAAACAATATCCTCCATCGACATTTCTGCTAATCTAAACACAGTATATAAATGATTGAAGAACTGTCGTCCTTAGGACCGGGAATGTTACAGAAAAACATATTTAAGTTTATATTAATGCTTTCATGTTTATAGTTTGTTATTTAACATTTGTATTTTATACAAGTTTAACATTTGTTACTTATAATAGGTAATATTTATACCGACCGACAACACTGTTATTAAAATGCGATCCACTTGAGAGAGACTGTCATTTCATCACTTGTACCTCTTCTACGATCATTATCACCCTTTTTACTAATACGCTCATCTATTTATGCTCTCGGCTGTTCTCGTTTGGTACTGACACTTCGTTAATGAGTGTAATCGAACTTTACATGAAAATTGTTCAAGGTCTTTTATGTACTATTGATAGCGGGTCTCGATCGCCAGAATGTCGGTTCAAGAACTAATTTATTTTTAATATATTTGTTGTCTTTGTACAACACAGTTCGTTTTATTTTATACAGTATTTAACAAGGTGAGGAAAGTATAAAAACTCATCTCATTTTTTATTTTTCAATTGAACTATTTTTTTGTCATTCGTTGTTGATTTTCCTCGGTGATTAAAATTAAAATTGTCAAAACAATTACAAAACAAACATCGTGTATAAACTAATGTGGAAATCATTTTATTTTGCATGTGACCAGTTGCGGTAAATGAAAATTCCACGTTTCCCGCGATCTCCAGAAGCAAAAAAAATATCGGGTGCACAAATTTATTGAACCCCCGAAAAAAAAGTTCACATTTATATCCGTCTGGTGTACCAAAATTCTGTCCTCATTGTCGCGTGTCTCAAATATATTAATGTTAAATCTACCGCACCAGTAAAGCTGCATCTCAGAAAATGGTACATGTTCTTGGAGGCATCACCAATTCCGGGACTCCCATTTATGCCTCCAACTGCTACGACATCTACTGCTTCAACTTTTTATGTAGCGGTTCAGACATGTCCGTGGCGTTGAACATTCCATATAAAATGCTAACACCTGAAGTAGTTACAAAGAGATGAAAAAAATTATATTTAACATTTTAATCGCGTAGTAGAGTGTGGGCGAGCTTGTTAAAGATTTGCTAATTATGAATCCTTGCACACTTGGACGAGGAGATGGGATTATAAGAAATTGCGAGCATGTGCTATTGAAACGTCGCATTTAACACTTTTGTACACATCAAGGGGTACATCCTCGCTCAAATGTTTTATATAATAAAGTTTGTAGAAAAACATTTAAATTATTTAATAAAAGCAAATCAGAAAAAAAAACATTTCAAACATAAACAAATAAATGTACTTTTATATACAGAAAACCTAAATAAAAACAAATATCGCAATGCCTTTTGTATACAGAAAAATATTTCAAATTTGAAATATGTGTACAGAATTACGCTCAAATTTGTCCTCTCTCCAAATTTTCCTCACCTTCCTTAATATACTTTGAAGAATAACGATCCCATTGGAATTAATTCGCCCAAAATTCCAATGACGCATTTGGATGATTCTGTAATTACATTGGTACAGATTCACCGACAAAAATCAAATGATGCACTTATGACCCAAATTAGTACTAGAGTCCATCCCTTCTATCGTAAAAACATTATTTTTGCTACACATCAAATTATGCACAATCCTAATTTTTATTTTTGCGGAAAAAAAAAGTATAAATCAAAAATAATCGTTATTCTTGAGCAAAATAAAATAAAAATTAATTTTTAATTTTGAGTTTGAAAATAAAAATTAAAGTTTGAGTTTTATTTCTGAGCAAAATTTTAAAAATCGTTATTACTGAACTAAAAAAAGTATTATTCAAAAATAATTTTTATTTTAGTTTTTTTTTTATATTACTCGTAACTGTTACAGTCTCTGTTAAGAAATAGTAATTGTATTTTTCTAATATTAGTAATTTGTATTACTGTACGATTAACTATGTGAGCCATGGTTTTATAAATTTGAATTTGTTGATTTAACTTTTGTGTCTACACGACATACCCGGGTATGTTATTCACTATTAAAATGTCATAAAATATATGTTTCCAAGATCCGCTTCTTATGAATTTTTAAGTAACCTATTACTAACCTTTTATACCACAATTTTCGTACAAATTATATGCGTATACAATTTGGATATACTCGTATAGCCATAGCGTTGAGAAATCTCATGTAGACACAAAGGTTAAAATGTATATAGTACCTACATCCCCTTCGAAAAATTGATATAACCGCTGCACAGTGCAAGATTAATGATGACCGACTTGGTCGCCGACGTAAACACACAAATTAGTGACGACCGAATGGGTAGCCGACGGAAAATTCAATGTATTCAAGTGCGCCTTTCGGTTGTTCGCTTCCAAAAATAATCTTATTTGTTTACAAATATGATCCGGACAGTACAAGACATTACGCCTTCGAACCGTCGTTCAACCCATTTTAGCAAGCATTACTTATGTTAAACTTTCCATAAACCAGATGAGAATTATACGACAGCGATATTCACGAGTGCGTAAATCGTATTGGTTGGAGTCAGTTGTGCTCGGAGGCATGTTCGAATTCATGTCGAGTTTCGGGTGTAGCTTCGTTTTAGCGGTCGATTCTGCCTTATGTATACGTTGTTGCTGTGGTAGTGCGACAGTGGGACAAATGTCGTTTATTGTAATGTGTTCTCGTTACAGTCCCCCTTACTTTGTAGTGCGATTTTTACTAAAAATTGACAAAAAGAGCAAAGAAAAATAAAAAAAAAATATTTTTTTATTCATTATAATAAAAAAAATCCAATCTTTCTTCTAAATCATGCAATAAATTATCAGGAGATTTTCTGTTTCGCTTGGTTTTGATGAAGGTACTTAGCCGTCGTCGCAGCTCCTACACGTTTTTTAGTTTATTATTATTCGTTTTTTAGTTTGTTATTTTATCTTATTATGATCCTTAAGTAATACATACAGCAACTAATACACAAAAGCTTCGGCGATTACTGACCGATTGACGTTCGGAGGTCGACGTTCGGGTTGCTTCGGAGCCGTTGAGTACTCGTACCGATGCACCTCGTGTGGTTCGGTGTTGAGCCGATTATTTTGATAGGCTTTTCTCCCGACGGTAAGTACAGGTTATTGACGACCGACTTGATAGGTTAGTGACGACCGACTGTGTAGTCGACGGTAAATACAGGTTAGAGACGACCGACTCGATAGCCGACGGTAAATACACGTTATTGACGACCGACTGGATAGTCTACGGTAAATACAGGGTAATGATGACCTACTTGATAGCCGACGCACAGTGGTCCAAAATTGAAAAAGCTGGCCAAAATTCTAAAAAACGTCTACTTCGATTAAAGACAAGCAAAAACTTTCAATGTATGATTCAAAATTCGTGTGATTATAAAAATTGCAATGGTCTGACCATTTTTTGTTTCGTAAAAGTTCAAAATATTTGTTATTTAGTTAAATATGAACATACAGGCAGTAATTGATGGTATAGGGATGTATGGCCTCATTCGGAGTAGGTAATCTTGTTTTCATAGATACTAGAATGGATAAATTTGCATATTTAAATATTTTAAAGGAAAATCTACAATATAGTGCCAATAAATTGGGTATATGACCTTTTTACCACTTCCAGGAGGACAATGATCCCAAACACACCTCTGGAGTGGTTGCTCTACAATGTCCCAAATCAGTTAAAGCATCCCGTTGAGTTCGCGGATCTCAACCCAATAGAACATTTGTGGTACCACTTAGAAAAAAAAAATCGACAGCATAACATAACCAACGAGAATCAGCTTAAAGCGGTACTAATTGAGGAATGGGAAACAACAGAAACAACAATTAAGCTTGTTAATTCCATGAAAAACCGCTTAAATCAACTAAATATGAATAAAGGAGGACTAACTACATATTAATGTGCATATTTTCTTATAGAAAACATATTTTTACTGTGTATTGTTGTTCTTCATATTATTATTCTTCCTATATTTAAATGTAGCCGCGGTAGCTCAGTGGTTAGTGAGTTGGACTGCGAGCCGAAAGGTCTCCGGTTCAAGCCTGAACTGGGGCTAACAACATCTTTTCATAGAAACATTTTTCTATACTGCGCTACCTCTCGGCAGTAAATGGCAAACCTAGAAGAGTAAAACATTGCCTATGAAAGGCTCTACCCCGCCGTTCGGATTCGGCAATAAACTGTAGGTCCCACCACTTTGAGTACAAATATAACACGCACAGCTCAAAATGGTGAGAGAGCTCGGCATAAGATCTTATAGGACTGTAGTGCCAATATTTTTATTATATTTAAATTAATATATTTATGTTTCGTAATAAAACTATATTCTTATAAGTGCGCTTTTATATTTATTTATCTAACTTAAAACTCACCATGATTATTTAGTGAGATATGTAAAATTGTCGTATCTGTACGGAGACTTTATGGAGTCAGTGTATGTGTAGGGTATTTATAGTCGGCTTAGACCGACTGGGTGTTATTTTTATTTGGAACTTATTTCATAATACAAATATACACCAATTCTGGGGCCTTAATGATTTATGGCCTTATTTCATTTTAAATTGTTATTAATACCAAATTATATTTAAAAATAAACCTTTATAATGTAAAAATAAACGAAAAGGAATTTGTTGGAATATCTGACGATTTTTTGAGGAATTTTTTGTTTCAGTTTACGTTATAAGAGCAAAATTATATATATATATATATTTTTTTTTTAATTTATAATAATTGGTTAAAAAGTATAGTAATAAATTTACAAACAAAAATATTTTTAAACTATGTAAAAAAATTGCTAAAATAAAAGGTTTTAAAAAATTTGTTTAAAAAAAATGTTTAACAAAAATTAAAAAAATGGTTTGTATGGATTTCATAAAAAAATATAAGAAATCCAATCATTTTTACTTCGGACGTTTCTTTGCCAAAAATAACGTAAATATTGTTCCAAACAACAGTTTTTCAACACAACAAAAAAAATATTATGCAATGAACATTTTTGTAAAGAAAGTATACATTTTTTAGTATATATTATTAAATATATATAAACTTTTATTAGTACAGCATTTTTTAATTTTCTCAATACGTTTTAACATCAAATAAATTTTGTTAGAATAAGAATGAGTAAAGATAAAGTGCACAAATGAGATACAACTTTTTTGCTCTGATTTCATTTTATCTTTTTTTACTTTTAGAAAATATTGTTTCGTTTTTACTCTTAAAATTTCGATCACTATTTTTATTCTAACATAATGTCGGTGATACTGCAAAACCGCCTACCTACATTTTTGAATACCTCTTTCAATATGAATTTTACAGAAGAAACAAAACTATTATCAGTCTCAATTCTGCACTTACTTCATAGAAAATTAAGTATGTCATAACTTGTTATGGCATTTATCTAATTTATCCGATCAACATATCATTAAAAACCCTATAACAAAAAATTAGGCGTTATTTTCACATGCAGTTAGACGGTTTTCAGTATCACCGACGATATTTTTTAAACCACTTTTGATCTGAACACCCAGGGAAATAGTATATGGAAAATTATACTACGTTTCATATGCTTTTACTATGAACAATAACAGTGTGTGATTTGTTAACATTTCTAGTAAATGAATTGGATTGATCATTAATATTTATAGTAAATTGTGTTTCAAATCTTTTTCAACTGTCACAGAGAACATTTTTTCAATCATTTTTTTACATCATTTTTCAACAGCGGCGGTCGACTGCGGGTATGCTATCACAAATTAAATTAAATATTTTTAATTTATTATCACTTTTTGTAGCTGTTGTTATTTGTACATCATGCAGCAACACGGTGCCAGTGTTTTGCAGGTCTTGGGAGGCGATATCGGAATTTTTGTTCCTTGAACTGCAGCGGAATCTCCTATCAAGTTTTCTCAGCGTCTGCGCCTGGTGTGGCTCCTTCAAACATGAAGTTGGGTAATTGTAGCAAACATGTTGCTGGCGGTCCTTGCGGTCGTTTGAAGCTCCAAGTCCGTGAACAGTGCACAGGAGCGGAAGGAATGTAGGAAGTGCTATTTAATTTGTTTTTTTTTATTTTATTTAAATATAATAAATACGTAAATACGATATAATTTGAAATGTCAATCTTTCCATTCATTTGTTTCAGAAGTAAATATGTTATCAGTCATAGTAAATTTATATGCAGCAGATTGTAAACACATAACATTATTACACATAGTAAATTTGTGACATTTGATAATTTTAAAAATTACTATGAAAAGTAATGTTTTTACTATAACTAAATTTGACTTCATATCGTTAAGATGTATAACAAATTTACTATGAATCACAACGGATTTACAATGTTTTTTCCCTGGGTGAAATTACAAAATTAAATTTCTAATATACTTGAAATGTTCGAACTTGAAAAAAGTCTTGTCGAATAAAAAACTAATATTAAAATCTGAATCATTTTTTAACAAAAAAAAAATGTGCTAGGAGTTACTGGTGCTTTGTTGTTAATTCGATTTACAGCTACACAAATTAATGAAAAACCTAATTTTAGACCAAAGACTGTTGTTTTGAAATTTTTATTTTGAGAACTCTAATGACATTTAAACATGCCTTGTACGTAAAATCTTATATATAAAATAATAAAAAATATGTTTTTCTATTTCATTTTATACTTTTTTAAAAACCACTTTAAACCGGTATTAAACCGAAACCATTTATTTCGGTTTTGGATAATGGTTTATTTCTGATTTTCATATAACGGTTTCGGTTACGGTTTTAAAAATTAAACGGTTTTAAACGGATATCGGTTACGGTTTCAATCCTTGATTAAATTACATATTTATATAATTATTATAAAACAATATGAATAGTATATCTACATGAGCAGCAGTCTTCAAATCAAATCACACTAAAAAATATTTTTTTAATGAAAAATGTACTTTGAGAGTTAATATCTCAAAAAGAGTATTTTTATCGAGTAAAATTCTTGGACACATTCAGGGCCTGAAATTTTTATAGGTGCATTATAATACTATTGCTTGAATTCTAATATAAAAAAAGTATTGAATTTTGGACAGCTTGTTTCACTTTTGGACCAGTGTGCGATACAGGTTAGTTACGACCGATTCGATAGCCGACGGTAAATACAGATTAGTGACGACCAACTTGGTAAAATACAATTTAGGGACGACCGACTTGGTAGCCACCGTAAAATGCAGATTAGTGACGATCGACTTGGTAGCCGACGTAAAACACAATTTAGTGACGACGGAAAATTTAAATGAATTCAAGTGCGCCCAACTTTCGGTAGTTCGCTTCCAAAAATGTTCTTATTTGTTTCCAAATATGATCCGGACAGTACAAGACATTACGCCTTCGAATCGTCGTTCCAACCATTTTAGCAAGCTTATGTTTAGCTTATGTTAAACTTTCCATAAACCAGATGAGGATTATATGACAGCGATTTTCATGTGTGCGTAAATCGTATTGGTTGGAGTCGATTGTGCTCGGAGGCATGTTCGAATTTATGTCGAGTTTGTGTAGCTTCGTGTTAGCGACCGATTGTGCCTTATGTATACTTCGTTGCTGTGGTAGTTCGAAAGTGGCACAAGTGTCGTTTATTGTAATGTCTTCTACGTTACAAAAGTATTGTTTTCAATTTGAATATTAAAATATTATGTTAACTTTTTCAAATAAATTCTTTATTTCTTTATCTCTTTATTTAATAAATAAAATTTGGAAAAAAACACTAACTATAACAAAGTTATGCAATCTTGCAGTTGCATAAATTATTATCATTCGACAATGTATGTACATGTTAGCGCATTGAGCAAACATTGACATTTGGAGTCCGGTTACAATGGGTCATATTGATAAAAATTGACTTTGCTCAAAACTTGAAGCAAATGCCCCCAATTGTCAAAATGTTTCACATTTCTTTTAATTACAATACTAAAAACTATTTTTTAATGTTCGAAAATATTAAATTTTAAATTGGTAGGTATTAATAAACACATTAAACTAACCATTAATTATAAAAATTTTGAAATAAAGTAAAAAATTTGCTCAAAAAAATGTGAACTTGTTAAAAGGAAATACTTTTTTTTATTAATATGACCCAAGATGTTTGCTTACATTTCATTTACATTAAACATTGGTCAAAATAAAAAAAATTGACGTTTGTCCAGCTAAATACTAAAAATCTCACACTGTGCGCTATAAACCGGATTTAGATTGGCCACCCGACCTTTGAGCACACAAAAAATACAGCACATAATTTTATAAATTCAACTAGTGAATCGAGAAATTTGTCGAATTATATTATAAACGATAAATCTTACTTCTTAAACAAATAATGCAATTAAAACCATTCAATTTTTGATATAAACAATTATGTCCACGTTTAGTGGTTTATTTTCGAATGGTATATAGGGTTATCGTGGTCTTCTGCTACTTCTTGATGCTCGTCTTGGTCACCATCGTAGGTTTAGCAGAGCGCTGTTAAACATACGATCCTCAGTAACTGGCGGCTGCGTTTGCCCTTCAGTTTTTCGCGGAGCTCGCTAATAAATTATTTAAAGTTAAAAGAGCGTGAAGACGAGGAACTTGATCCATTTGTGCTCACTCATCAAAGCAACAGCTTAAATGATCAACGGCTTCATGGTGCAGAATTTCTCGCTAAGCTTAGCCATCTCGCAGTTCTGTCTGCACCTGTCTGTCGTCACCGAAGTGAATAGTTTTTCCGAAAGATACGCAAGATCTGCAGCTCTCCGGATCATGCGACATCGGTGACCGAGAACAGCAACTTGTGTTGTTGCGGATCACTGCTGCATATCGCTGAGAGAGCTCGTGAAACAATACAACAAGCGACAGTGACCTTGTCGTCACTAAACTAAAAATATGTATTTAAAATGATGGTCTTTATTAAAAAAAAAAAACAATAAATACTTACAATTTTCCACAAACTGTCCGGACACTGAAACCATAACAATGTACTAAATTCAGAATTTTACTAGGATGTAAAATTTTGACCATTCCGAAATTTCTTTTTGAGTAAGCAATCTTTTAGAACTATTTGCGAAAAAAATTATATGTTATCGGTTTTTCGATATTTCGATAGTTTTCCGAGTTGTTGTTTAAATGTTGTATGTGGAATTCGTTTAATTTTTTTATGGCGAATTCAAATAAGTAAAAACTTAAAAAACCTACACTAAAAATTTCGTAAAACATAATTTAATAAAAAAAAAATTAAATTCATATTTTTTTTAATTTATTGAGAAAAATATCATCCTTATAGAAATTGTCATTATTAATATTTTCTTTGAACTTTAATCGATAATCTGTAAAAGGAATGTAATATGATTTTTCTGGGATTGAAATTGTAGAAGATATAAGTAAATATTTGTTATTATCTACTTTTATAAATGCAATTTTGAAAACACACTGCATATTAGTAGGTGTTTCAGATACATTCCTACTCTAGTACAATTTTTTCATGAAATGATCCAAGGAATCTGTGTATGACATATTTTTATTCTGGACGCGATTCTGTAACTTATTAACGACAAATATCGATATCGTTAACTAACAACAATTGTGGCATGCAGAAACGATCGTCATGAAAAAATTTAAATTTTAACGATATTTGTCGTCAAAAATACAGGCAATTCCTTTAATCGTAAGAATCAAAAATAAAATCTTAAAAATTGGTAGATATATAGCCAAACGATAACATCAAAGTTCGACTTGTTGTTAAAAAGAAATTTTATGAAAACTATTTTGATTTGAAAACTTCGTATTCAAAATGTTATCTTTTCTATGTTAACATAGCAATAGACTTATGGTTCAAATACACGATAGAACATTGTACTACGACTTGTAATACGATGTAGATTTCCTTCGCTCATAAACTTATCGAACTGTTAGCTCAACATACTATACATTGTATAGTATACAACATCATTTTTGTGTTTTGAACATAAATTAAATAAATTAATATTGACTGAAAAATTATTTTAAATAAATTTATATTACATAAAAATACGAATTTGTACCTAAAGAAAATCGAAAAAGTTCAATTTAAAAGAAAAATCCAAATATTAAGCATATTTGATGATTGTATGGCTTGAAATCAAAAAGATTTGATTTGATTCAACCAACATGCAGAGATGAGTTGATGAGATTGAGTCGTACAACATCGACATAAACGATACAATATTTCATACGACATCCTATGTTGTACGACAATGTTTTATCGTGTATGGGAACCTTTACAGTGAATAAATAATGAATATTTCGGATATTTGTAATTAGAAAATGTTTCTTGTGTCTATTTTGTTTTGTCGAATACAGTAATTATAGGACCTTTTTAAATAATGTTTTGTAAATGTTGCATTTAAAAAAAAACGAAGTTTAGATAGGAAAATATTATCAAATTTTTGATATATTATTTTTACAAGTATGCTTAATATAAAAAATAACTTTTTACTTGCATTTTTCTGATTTTTCTCTGTGTCATCTGAAATAAAAAGACGTGATATTTTTGCAGTCTGGCTGGATTCGTATATGTTAGAGCGGTAGGAAAAGTTTGTAGCAGTGATAAAATATGTTTAAAATTAAACCAATCGTTTGTTGAACTATTTATTATTAAAATTTAATGATTTAGAAGTAATAAAAAAAAATAATATGGGCACATCAAATAAAAATTGCAAAAGTGGACGGATCACGCCCATTTTTCAAACAAATATTAACGTGCTTACAAGATTTATTTGTTTTAAATTTTATTACTTCATCTCTAATATTTTACGAGTTATAGGTACATTAGCATGTGGATTGTATGGAAGCTGGACGTGTCCCTTGACAGAATACACCCATTTTCACACATATAGCTCATATTGTTGAGAATCAGTGATGCCTTATTTTCATTTTCCCCGAAATTCTTAGCAAAATTCCCTAATTGACTATAAAATTCCCCGCATTTTTACAGACAGATAGATAGACAATTAGTACTCAGTTAATATGAAATTTTAAATATATGAGAAATATTGACTTTAATGTGACTGCAAAAATGGATCATAAACTTGGTTAGTACTGAAAATGGGCAATAAATTATGCAGATAAAAATATTTTGAATAGGAACAAACTATTTTGAAAATTAAATTTAACCATTTTAAGACATATATAAACAAATGTGCAATTGTAAATATATATCGACGCCCCTTACGAAAACTATTATATTAAAATTGTCTTACGAAAAAAAGTATATATCACTTTTAAACGAATACGATTTCATTTTTACTTAAATAACGAATATTATAATGTTCTCAAAATTTCACAGAAAATTAGTACAACAAACAGTTTTCTGTGGAAAATTATTATGTTTCAAATTTTTAGACGAAAATTGGAGCTTTTTATTGAAAAAGATTTTTTTTCAAAATCATATTGCGTTGCTTTTATGTTTTGATATATGTCATTTGTAAAATTTGTTTGACAAAATTCAAAATAATTACGCTATAATGATATAAAATATGCATTACCATATACTATGTAGGTGACTCAGAAGATTAGTGTGTTGGAATTCAAGCCGAAACGTCGTTGGTTCAAACACCAGCGAAGGCAACATCAAAAAAATAAATAGAAAATATATTTCTTCACCGCGCTTCCTCTTGGTAGATGACCTTCGAGAGTAAAAACATCACCCATGAAAAGTTATGATTTCTTGTCTCCTAAGAAATCTAGACTGTTACAGAAAATTGAGGTTTAATTTCAGGACTGATATAAGTTTCCAATGGTCTGTGGTCTTTATAAAACGATTACATATATTTATTAAATGCTGATGTACAGGTTTTATATGAAGGCCCCAATCATAAATGCATTATTCATGTTCAACAAAAGATTCCAATCTTCTTCGCAAAATTTGAATCATTTTTATATTCGTAGATACACGGATATACATATGCATATTCTCAGAAATATCAAAAACATAATAGAGTTCCTGGCAAAACCATAAAACGTATTATTTTTCTCATCAAAAACAATAATATACTTTTATTCTGAACCTCAAAAAATAACTTATTTATTTTCGTAAGGGAAAAAATATATAATAGTTTTCGTAAGGGGCGTCGATATTATTTTCGATTTTTTTTTAGTTTTAATCATTATACACCTATGAGGTACAGGGTATATTAAGTTTGTGCAGATATTGTAACGCCTCATAGTAGGCGTGGCCGGTATGGAAAAGTATATATATTCGTGATCAGCATCACTACCCGAGTCCATTTAGCTATGTCCGTCTGTCTTGCTGTCCGTATACTAGAAAACTTGAGAAATACTTGTCAGAATGCGATGAAATTTGGTCACAATATTTTTTAGCTAAAAGTAGGAACTGAGATTGGAAATGAGCCAAATCGGTCAATGGACACGCCCACCTCCCATACACGCATCGTGTCCAACTTTGGGAGATAAATCTCAAAAAGTGATTTTTTACACGATGTGCGATTTGTGAGTCTCGCGTGATTTTGAGTGAATTCGTGATTTGTGTGATTTTTGAGAGATTTTTCACACCGAGTGATTTTGGGTTATTTTTGTGTGATTTTTCACTCCGTGTGATTTTTTGTGATTTTTGTGTGATTTTTCACTCCGTGTGATTTCGTGCGATATTTCTGTGATTTTTCACTCCGTGTGATTTCGTGCGATATTTGTGTGATTTTTCACGTGGTGTGATATTGGTTTATTTTTTCTATTATTTTTTTTTAATTTGAGTATTGTATAATTAATGTAAATGATGAATATTAGGGTGACATTTATTTAACACATTTTTTATCTTTCTCACCCCTAGGATTGTTTATTAGAACCAAATATTTTAGAAAATTATCAACGTGATAACGTTCCGTTATGGCCGAAGCATTTTTTGTGTGAGAGGGCTGGGCAAGTACAGAGGAGATGCAGAGTGGTTTCCTCCTCCTCCTCCTCGTCCATACAGCTCCTACAGAAGGCAGGAGCTTGCACACCTAACCTTTTACAGAGGACAGTACAGAGGAGATGCAGAGTGGTTTCCTCCTCCTCGTCCATACAGCTCCTACAGAAGTCAGGAGCTTGCACACCTAACCTTTTGTGTCTGCCTATTATACAGTGGCCAGTAATAACACCAACCATTGTGCTAACATCCTTCCTATTTGTCATAAGGAGTTGTTTAGATCTCTTCAAGTCTAACTTAGGCCATACTTGTTGAGTGGTGGAGCAGGTTGCACTACCCGCCCACCTCTTGTTTGTTTTCGTTAATGTGTCTTGCTCCAGAATGAGTTTACAAGTTGATAAAGGAATACCCAGATTACTCATCTCAGGCTGAATGTTCTTCCTAGCTAGTTCGTCGGCCTTCTCATTTCCTTCGATGTCCCTGTGCCCTGGCACCCAATATAGGTGTATGTTGAACTGGTTTGCCATCTCCATGAGAGATGAGCGGCAGTCGTGGGCAACTTTCGACGTGAGGGACTCGGATATAACGAATTTTATGGCGGCTTGACTATCGATGAAAATACTAATATCATTTACGGATACAATATTCCGTCTTAGCCAGGTAAGAACCTCTTTAATAGCCATGACTTCCGCTTGAAATACACTACAGTAGTCCGGCAGGCTAAAGACTATACCTAAGTTTAGTTGTTCACAAAAAACACCACATCCTACCTTTCCGTCCAGCTTAGAGCGTCAGTATAGAATTCAAGATTGTTTCCAGTTGTCAAAGTGCCTCCTTCCCAGTCTTCTCTAGATGGTATAGTTGCCTTAAAGCCCCTATCGAAGGCGAGAGTTGGAAGCATATAGTCGGTATTTTTGGATAACCTTGTTGATAGATTTGTAAGTGTGGTGTGTCCACTATGTGTCTTCCGCCACTGGTTTGTGGCGGTAAGGCGAATCGCTCTATAAGCTGCCATCTGTTTTCCTAAGATGTCTATTGGGATGAGATATAAAAGCATGTTTAGTGCGTCAGAGGCCGTAGTTCTTAATGCACCACTGATGCATAATGAGGCGTTTCTTTGTACTCTACTGAGATTGGCGAGATAAGATGTTTTCTCAATTGCTGTCCACCAGACGAAAACTCCATACAAAAGTATGGGTCGCAATACTGTGACGTATAGCCAGTGCATTATACTTGGGGTTAAACCCCACTTTCTTCCCACAGCTTTGCAGGTATATGTTTAGTTTCCAGGAAAGATTACAGTCGAGAATTAAGCCTAGGTATTTTGCGGAATCTTTGAATTCAAGATTTACTCCGTTTAGGACTGGTGGGTCGATATGTGGAATCTTATATTTCCTGGTGAATAGCACTAGTTCTGTTTTGGATGGGTTCACCCCCAATCCGCAGGTCCAGTTAAAAAGTTGTCTTAGACCAAACTGAGTCAGGTCTCTTAGAGTGGGTAGATGTCTTCCGGAGACCATTAATGCAACGTCATCCGCATATGCAATAACATTGCAGCCCCCTTCCTGTAGTTTGAACAGTAGGTCATTCACTACAATGTTCCAAAGAAGGGGAGATAGCACTCCACCCTGTGGAGTACCTCTACTAACAAAACGTTCGACAGTGGATTGTCCCAGTTTAGAGTTTATAACCATGCTTGTCAGCATTTGGTGTATAAACATACTTAAAGACTTCTCCACTCCCAGTTTTATTAGTGCGCTCGTATATCATTTGGCGTGACGTTGTTAAAAGCCCCCTCTATGCCTAAAAACGTAACCAATGTGTACTCTTTATAGTCTAAGGATTTCTCAATTTCTTTATCTAATTGGTGCAGAGATGTTTCCACAGATTTACCCTTGCAGTGTGCATGATGTGCCTGTGACATTTTCGAAGGTTCAATACTACTACGAAGATATGTGTCTATCAACCTCTCGAGAGTTTTTAGAAGAAAGGAGGATAAGACTGATTGGTCTTAGGTCTTTAGGAGAACTATGAGAACCTTTTCCTGCTTTGGGAATGAAAACTACTTTCACCTCTCTCCACTTCAAGGGAATATATGTTAGATCTAAACAACCCTTAAAAATTACAGTTAGCCATGGTGCAATAACCTGCAGTGTCTGCTGTAACTCAGCGGGAATAACCCCGTCAGGTCCTGGAGATTTGTAGGGTTTAAAACTACTGATAGCCCAGTTGAGTTTGTCGTTAGTAATTATCTTCTCCGGGTCTAGTAACTCTGACCTGGAAGGACTTTGACAGGTAGGGAGTGGTAGACCAGAGATATGTTTTGTACTTCCAGGGAAGTGAGTGTCCATAAGAAGTTCAATGGATTCGGTACAGCATGTTGTCCAGGTACCATCAGGATAAGTAAGATAACTTGGAATGGTGGGTCTAGTGGATAGTATTTTCCTTACTCTCGATGCTTGGGATGTTTCATTCATTTTCCTTACTCTCGATGCTTGGGATGTTTCATTCATTTTCCCACAGAATAGTCTCCATGAGTCACGCTTGGCTTTCCTGATTGCCGACTTATATGTCCGAAGACTGACCTTGTAGCACTCCCAGTCATCTAATAATCTAGTGTACTTAGCTTTATTAAAAAATGCCCTACTATAACCACGCAGGGTTCTGATGTTAGGTGACCACCAGTGTGGTCTAATTTTCGCAATATGTCTGTTAGTTGGGCATGTTTTTGATTGCGCTGAATTGAGTGTATCTGTGAGTGAGTCCACGAGTAGGTCAAGGTCCGCTACACCATCAGGAGGTTTCGGATTTATGATCGACAGATTTGCTGTCACGATTTCATTGTATCGTGCCCAGTTCGTTTTCCTGTAATTCAGAGAGAGAGGTGGAGCTGGTGACTGATCGTTTATACTAAACTGAATATAACGATGGTCAGCTCCTTTGACACTCTCCAGTCTATGACTTTTTGCGATGTTAAGTCAGAGATAAGTGTAATGTCTAAAACTTCTCTCCTATTTTTTTGTAATAAAGGTTGGTTCCGACCCAGTGTTGCATATTGTAAGGTTTGTGGCCATTATGTAATGAAAAAGTAACTCACCTCTAATATTGATATCAGTACTACCCGAAATTGTATGGTGCGAGTTGGCGTCGCTGCCTAAAATTATCTCCGTGCGATTTAGTTCTGCATCTCCAATGGCCTTCCGCAGGTTCTCCGGCGGAAAGGTTCCTTGCAGATCATGTGCAAGATACGCCGAGATTAAACAATATGAAATGATGCCGGACTCCATATTGGTTACGACTATATCTAAGTCACTGTAATTAGATAGAAGGAAAATATTATGTGTTTTCTTTGCAAGAATACAAGACCTGGGTTTACCTTTGTCTCTTACATAGATGATATTGTAATTTTGTGCCCTGAGTCCATGGATCTGGTTACCAATAATCCATGGCTCTTGAATTAGGACTAGGTCCTCACACCTTTCACTAAGGCGGAGCATTAGTGCTACCGTCCCCCACAGACCTATCAATCATTGTGACGTCGACCTCATCGTCCGTATTCGACAACAATGAGTCCTCGTCGAGAAACAGATGGCTCACATTTAGTCCTTCCGTATTCGATGAAGATAAATCTTCATCCATATATGGAGCCAGTAAGAACACCCAAGTGTTCACCACCGCATCCGTGCATTCTGTGTCCACTACCACAGCCGTGTTCTCCTCCTCAGCTGGCTTTATACCATCTGTGCACCCACTGTTTTGCTTTTCACCAGAGGGTACTTGGAGCTCTGTGGATTGGTGCAACTCCTATCTTGGTGATATACCTTCAAAGTTATCGACCCGACCATAGTTGATCTCCCCGTCGGTGGTAGCTAGAGGTGCCAGGGATTCCGCATTCACCACTATGAGTGCATGGCGTCTGCGACCAGTTGCCTCCTCCAGCTTGGCTATCTTCCAATTGTGGGTTGGAAGCTGCGGATTGCAGATACTGATAATTTTCAGTATCGAGGCGTGATCCGACAGCTCCGCAGGAATCCAGCAGCGAGTTCTGGGTCTGTTTGGGATCTGGTCCCTCTCAATGACCTCCAGCTTCGCTCCAGGCCAGATTTCACCAATTTTACCCACGCTTATCTTATAGAGGTCAAGTGACCTCTGATCAGCGCATGTAATAAGTTTAACATGCCCCTGGTGCCATTCGGCATCCCTGCATGAAAGTGTTGGTCCTATGTGCTCCAAGATGAGGGAGAGGAATTGAGAGGAGAGTTCTCCACCACAATTCTCCAATTCTCTGGGGTGATGCTACCGTCGGCGTCATTTCTGTCGATCACAGCTGCCACAAGATTGTCCTTCAGTACTTCACTGAAGGGTCTCCTAATATTAGTGGACTCTACTCTCGGCTTCTTTGGCTCAGGTTTAGCCTCTTCAGTAGACCTTTGACGCTTCGTTAGCATCTAGTCTTGAGCTGGTTTTGGTGGGAGGTCGCCTACGAGGCCCTTAGCCCAATCCAAGAACAATGTCTGTTGGTCAGTACGTTTATTTTCTGAGATCCGGCTGATCCTGTTTATCGTTCTGAAGGCAGCGCGTCGATCCGAGTATGCCTTACGCCCGGGAGTGAGTTGCCGAGAGCTCGAGGCCGACTGGCTAGTCACATGCGAGGTTTTTGCACTCAGGATCGTTGCTGCTTTTGAAGCGTTGCTTGGACCAGGCTTAACAGCCACTGTCTTCGCTAGCTTCGATGTCGTGTTGCCACCTGGACCAGGTCTAAAAACCACTGTCCTTGCGGCCTTGCTGGTGGAAGCGGGCTCAGAGTCCGTACTTCCTATCGGTATTTTGAGAGCCGTTCTCTTTGTCCGTGCCGTTGTCCTTGTTACCGTCCTGGTTGTTGCCGTTGTTGTTTGTTGTGTTCTGTTGTTCTGTTTGTTTTGTTTGTGTGTTTGAATTCATGTTTGTTCCCACGAGTGTCGGAGAAGGCTAGGTCTACCTGCACAGAGATCCGTATATGCGGGTAAGGCTGGTTATTCCGGAGGGCGCCAGGTATCAGGACTGTGATATTTTTAAACTGGGCCCACACAATCTAGCAGATTATCGACACGGAATCTTAATCCAGTCCAGGGAAGAGAAAGGAAGAGGGATCGGGAAAAGAGGGGCGGGGGTACCTCAAAACCTATGATCAAGTGCCATTACCTGGTGCTGTACTATTGAACAGTAAAAAACACTAGGGACTGACACCTGACTTTAGCTAATCACCATCAACAATGTTCATTACATTGGAGACCACTGTAGTGATTATTACCAATCGGCACCCACTAGGAGGATTTGGTAAGAGGATTTCTGCCAAAAATGATGTATATGTTTTTATTTCTGTATAAAATAATAAAAATATCGAAAATGCGATTACATGTAATTTTTTTTCGCAAACAGTTCTACAAGTAGAAACCGCCTTTCTACATATATGTTTTCGGCATTACAACAAGCCAAACGACTAACTGAAAATTGCAAGTGCTTTGAAGAAATTAAAAAGAGAGAAAATGAAGCATTAAATGATTACATAATGTATTACAAATGTATTTTATTTTGTATATATTTTATCCTATAATTAAATATTTGTTTATGTACCTATAGGTAAGAAAAATAAATAAGTTAATTATTGAATTGGAATAATAGGAAGAAAACTATTTGCAAAAAATAAAATTACTACTATTATTATGAATTTTATATTCTAGTATATGTGGGTGATTTTCGTGTGATTTATCACGATATGAGATTTTTGTGTGATTTATCGCACTGTGATTTTTCTCAATATGAGTCTTTTTCATGAAAAAGTCGCACGAGTGATTTCTGTGTGATTTAGTGATTTTTCGTGTGATTTTTCGGTTGGCAACCTTGCTCGAAACTCGAAAAATATTTAAGATATACTTATCAAATTTAAAACGTATTATAAGAATTCCCCTAAAAATATGTGGTCCAAAGTGAAAATTTTAGCCGATAGTGAAAATTTTAGCCGAAAATTATTAAAATCAAATCTATGAAATATTTGCCTTACAAAATTTTAAATATAGGCGTGGTCTGCCCACTTTTATTTTTCTAAATTTTTTTATTAGATATTTTATACTTTTATATCAATTTTTTAAATTATGGGGATATAAAACACATTTCTGATATTTGAATAATATTCTGAGGGTTCAGCATAATTCAGAACTTTAAAATTAAGGCATACAATTCAATATCCCTAAGGGTGTAGGGTATTCCATAGTCGGGCCCGACCGACTATAAAAGTCCGTCCCATGTGACCGAACTTACCCATGCGACTTAACTTTCCCAACTCGTTTTTTTACTATATTTTTGTCATTGATATTTTTAGTTTTGAAATTTTAAATTGCCAATAATCGCAATCTTTAAAATATTGAAAACAATATTTTTTCAACTATTAAAGGGCAAGTCAAATTTGCAGGTCTTACATAAAGTAAAAATGTATCCTTTATTTAAAAACATAACATCAGATACCTTCAAAAAATGTTAAAGGAATTTATCTAGATCTAGAAATCGTATTTAATAGATTGTGTTTATTAGAAGTCAAATTATGATCTTTCACATGATTGGAATATAAAGGCATGTTTCAGTTTTCGATCGAATCCGTTTTACCTGCAAAATTCTAAACAAACGATTTTGAATTTATTATTTTCCAAACGAATTGAAAGCGTTGAAGCTAAAGCATGCTGTTTCAATTCATTTCAAAAATTATTTATTGTACAACGATATCGAATGTAATAGTAAAAACTTTTGTATTAAAATGTTCCTATGAAATTCGATCAAAAGTTGGAATATGCCCCTATATTCTAATCCTTAAAAATGCAGAAAATTCCCCGCCAAAAGTGGACCATTCCCCGATAACCCACTAAGACTGAAATTACCCACAATTGTGGAATTCCCCTATATGGAATTTCCCTATATATATATATATATATATATATATATATATATATATATATATATATATATATATAGATATATAGATATATATATAGATATATATAGATATATATATATAGATATATATATATATATATATATATATATATATATATATATATATATATATATATATATATATATATATATATATATATATATGTATATATCTATATATATATATATATCTATATATATATCTATATATATACATATATCTATATATATATCTATATATATATACATATATCTATATATATATACATATATCTATATATATATCTATATATATATATATATCTATATATCTATATATATATATATATCTATATATATATCTATATATATATATATATCTATATATATATATATCTATATATATATCTATATATATATATCTATATATATATCTATATATATATCTATATATATATCTATATATATATCTATATATATATCTATATATATATCTATATATATATCTATATATATATCTATATATATATCTATATATATATCTATATATATATCTATATATATATCTATATATATATCTATATATATATCTATATATATATCTATATATATATCTATATATATATCTATATCTATATATATATCTATATATATATATCTATATATATATCTATATATATATCTATATATATATATCTATATATATATCTATATATATATCTATATATATATATCTATATATATATCTATATATATATATCTATATATATATCTATATATATATATCTATATATATATCTATATATATATCTATATATATATATCTATATATATATATCTATATATATATCTATATATATATCTATATATATATCTATATATATATCTATATATATATCTATATATATATCTATATATATATCTATATATATATATCTATATATATATCTATATATATATCTACATATATATATCTATATATATATCTATATATATATCTATATATATATCTATATATATATATCTATATATATATATATCTATATATATATATCTATATATATATCTATATAAATATCTATATATATATCTATATATATACTTCAAACAAATGTATACTTTCTTCACAAAAATGTTCATTGCATAACATTTTTTTTTCTTGTGTTGAAAAACGTTTGTTTGCAACAATATTTACTTCCAGCCTACCATCAGCCGTTGGACACCATTTCTTCTAACATTTTTGATAACACTAATCCAACTATCGCTTATTTTAATTCAGTTTAACAATATTTCAATTTTTTTCGAAAAATGGATTTTATATCAACCAAAAATGGTAAATCTAAACCCAGCTCTGGGCAGTTTGAAGGATTACATCCTTTTGATAAAATTGTATTATATTTTTCTATACGGGTTTCAAGAGTCCTTCGCTCGTTTATTTTCTTTTTTTATTCCCATTTCTTCGATTTAATTTGGAACTTTAATGATTTCAGTTTAAATCTCATCTTTACTTTTTGAAAATATGAAATATATTAAATTTTTTGACACATATTTTATTGATTGTTGGGCTAGATCTAACACTTTACTTTCACCGCAACTTTACAATTTATAAATCCTTATTTTCGACCTGATTCATGTTTTCTATTTAAGAAGATGGTCTCATGAAACCGAATTGTAATATTTCCAGAAACTAGCTTATCAAAATGTCCAAAATTTATTTTATAACTGAAAATTTGTTAATTTTTTTGGTTTGTCATAAATCAGAGAATTTTTAAATTTACGGGATTTTTTTTTCAATATTTGCTTTGACCGCAATATCCGCATTTGAATTTGTAAAAATATGTGCCACATGCATTTTCATTTCAAATTCAAAGAAAATTTAAAGTCATGTTTAAAATCAAAGTCTACATTTTTGACAATTTTCATAAATAATAAAACGTCAAAAAGATGATTTTAATTTTAAAGTCGACTTTCGCCATTGCTTTTTGAGATTATCCTGTTGATAAAAACTTTGTTTAAAGATGACCACTATAAAAACAAAATGTTGGCAATTTTATTACCTTTTCAATAAGACTGCAGTGTTCGGAAATAGTACTGCTAACATTTTAATTTGTTTGTTTTCATATTTCAAAAACACCCTTATTTATTGAAAAAAAAATTGTTTACCAAAGAAATATACATTAACAAATAAATTGGTATATAATATTTGAATTTTGAAGTTGAAAAAATAAATTTTCACAAAACAATGGAACAATTTTCGACTGCGATTTTCTGTTCGAATTATGAAATGTAAGTACAAATTTCAAATGAAATCGATTGGTTTTATTGAATATTTTCTCAAGTTATATAAATTTCGAATATTTTTCAAAGCCTTTTTCAATACATTGTTAGTTTTGTATATTATTACGAAAATTCAGTCTACGGAAAACTGTTCTACAAGTTCGTATCTCTGGATTGTGTACAAATAAAAACAATCTTTTGTTTGGTTTAAATTATAACAATTAATTTTATTAATTCAATTTAATAACCAATAAATTCTAACAACTGCTGCATGTCCACTATTTAATTTGACATTGATCACACACGAAATGCACTCGACCACTTTCCAATCACTACTGAAGATCTGTGCCTCAATTAAGGCGCCTTTAAATACTGCATGCATCAGTTCGTCACGTTTCGAAAAGCTTCGACATGTTTCGTGAATGACGCATGCTATTGGCATCTCATTCGCACATAATGTGCTCATCTTCCATCTCTTTCTCGCACATTGCTTAGTGCGCTGAATGAACTTCCGGCTCTTTCTAACAAATTGCTTAGTGCGCGGAATTGTCTTGCGTCTCATTTATTATTGTTGATTTCTTGCACTATGGGGCAATTTTAAAAAAAGTTATACGTATTTTTATTAATGGAAACTGTATTCATTACGATTAAACCAATTTGCTCGGAGCCTAACAAGACTATGAAAAATGGCCCAACCGGGAACTAATGACCCTTCAAAAGTTCCTGAAGGAAACTCCGTTATAAGAAGACCGTACACCCGATATCTTACCTAGTTTAGGCCTCGTCAGATACCGATTTTCTGAAATAATGACAGATCGACGCTCCTTACGAAAACTATTATATTAAAATTGTCTTACGAATACGATTTCTTTTTTACTTAAATGACGAATATTACAATGTTTTTAAGTTTTCAGAGAAAATTAGTACAAACGTGTTGGGAAAGTTAGGTCACATGGGTAAGTTCGGTCACATGGGGCGGATTTTTATAGTCGGTCGGGCCCGACTATGGAATACCCTACACCTTTGGTGGGGATATTAATGTGGGATATTTATTTGCATACCTTAATTTTAAAGTTTTTAAAAATGCTGAACCTCCCCACCCTCAGAATATTATTCATATATCAGAAATTTACGTCTTATATCCCCATAAATTAAAAATTTATATAAAAGTATAAACTAAAAAAAAAAATTAAAAAATATAATTGGGAGAACCACGCCTATATTTAAAATTTTGAAAGGTTAATATTTTATAGATTTGATTTTAATAATTTACGGATCAAATTTCCACAATGAAAACCTGGGAAATAATGAAAAAAAAAAGTGGGCGGATCACGCCCATTTTTGGACCACATATTTTTAGGTGAATTCTAACAATACGTTTTAAATTTTATAACAATACCTTGAATACTTTTCGAGTTATTAGTTCCGAAAGAGTTATATAAAAGTGACTTGTATGGGAGGTGGGCGTGTCCGTTGACCGATTTGGCTCATTTTCAAACTCAGTTCCTACTTTTGGCTAAAATATATTGAGACGAAATTTCATCGCATTCTGATCAGTATTTCTCAAGTTATTCTGTATTCGGACAGCAAGACGGACAGACAGACAGACGGACATGGCTAAACGGACTCGGGTAGTGATGCTGATCAAGAATATATATTCTTTTCCATACCGGACACGCATCCTAAGGGGCGTTACAATATATGCACAAAGTTAATATACCCGTACCTCATAGGTGTAGGGTATAAAAACAGTTTTCTTTGGGAAATTTTTAATTTGTCATATTTTTAGAGGAAAATTGGAGCTTTCTAATAAAATAGATTTTTTCAAAATCATTTTACGTTGCTTTTATGTTTTGATATATGTCATTTGTAAAATTTGTTTGAGAAAATTTAAAATAATTACGCTATAACGATATAAAATATGCATTATCATATAATATGTCGGTGACTCAGAAGGTTAGTGTGGTGGATTACAAGCCGAAACGACACTGCGAATGCAAAATAAAAAAAAAAAATAGAAAATGTTTTTCTACACCGCGCTTCCTCTTGGTAGATGACCTTCGAGAGTAAAATCAGTGACTGTTACATTAAATTTAGGATTAATTTCAGGACTGATTTAAGTTTCCAATAGTCTGTGGTATTTATTAAACGATTACATATATTTATTACAATCCTGTAGCCGCGGTAGGTCAGTGGTTAGTGCGTTGGACTGCGAGCCGAAAGGTCCCCGGTTCAAGCCTAGACTGGGGCTAACAACATCTTTTCATAGAAACATTTTTCTATACTGCGCTACCTCTCGGCAGTAAATGGCAAACCTATGAGAGTAAAACATTGCCTATGAAAAGCTCTCACCCACCGTTCGGATTCGGCAATAAACTGTAGGGCCCACCATTTTGAGTACAAATATAACACGCAATGGTGAGAGAGCTCGGCCAAAGTTCTTATAGGACTGTAGTGCCAATCTATTATTATTAATATGTACAGATTTTATATGAAGGCCCCACGAGCAAATCCTGCGCACGGGCCTGCTTGTGGTCAGTTTTTTTTACATATTAGTTTTTTACGGTTAGCAACAATGATCTTGTAAAATCTGTCTAGCAACAGCCTTTCTCATCGAACACTAATCAAAGGAAGACGTTTAAAAATTCGCTCCTAATATTTAGCAATACATATATGTATATTTTATACAAGAAAAATTAACTTAAAAAAAAATATTTTTTTTTTGTCTTAACGATAAAATTTCTTAAAAGTTAGTTAAAAGATTTACTTTAAGTACTCTTAAATTAACAAAAAATATTTCCTTAAATTGCATTTTAATGTTTTTTTAAAATTTATAGTTTTTTCATTGCACAGAAACGCAATTAAAGAAAATAAACAATTAAACAAAAATTAGTTTTGTAAAAGTTCACAAAACTAGTCCATGTTAAGTGTTGTTAATCGTTTAGTGTAAATAATGATGTAAAATTTTTTTTTTTTTTTTAAATTAATGTTATTATTCTCCTAAATGTAAACTAGAAACTAAATTTAAGAAAATTCAACCCTGAAGTTGTTGGAATAAAACCAACGAAACGTCGGGAAAGGATATGAAATAAAGTTTTTTTTTATTTACAATTAATAATATCAGACCAAAAGAGCCTACAAACACAAAACTAACAATTTAAATTGGTCAAACTCTTAATAATTCAAACCGACAGCAATCAACTCTCGGAATCTATAATGTTTTAATTAATTAAAAATACACGTATATATATATATATATATATATATATATATATATATATATATATATATATATATATATATATATATATATATATATACATATATATATATATATATATATATATATATATATATATACATATATATATATATATATATATATATATATATATACATATATATATACATATATATATATATATATATATATATATATATATATATATATATATATATATATATATACATATATATATATATATATATATATATATATATACATATATATATATATATATATATATACACATATATATATATATATATATATATATATATATATATATATACACATATATATATATATATATATATATATATATATATATATATATATATATATATATATATATATATATACGTGTATTTTTAATTAATTAAAACATTATAGATTCCGAGAGTTGATTGCTGTCGATTTTGCATTGTAGTTTCAAGTTTTTTTTGTAGTTTTGTTTCGAGCAAACAACAGAAGTAAAACGAAAAAAAATACAAATAAGGTAATATGCGATTACAACAATTTGCATTCTTTTCTTCTATTCACACATCATTTTTATATAGAGGTCGGGGAATGTCTAACTCAGTGATTCCTAACCTTTTATAGTCGCGACCCCCTTTATAACTCCATATGTCTCTTCCTTTGAAATTATAAAATAGAAATCTTTTGATTACATTGTTCTACAAATTGAGGGCTGTCGATTCCACCGAAATGAAACTTATCATTTCAAGTATCCTGATTCTTGTTGCGTACTCAGTATTTACACACCATGTCGACATTTTTCAAAAACTTGAGTCAAAGTTGCAAAAAAGGACGTTTTTGGTACTTAATCACATGCTGCAGATGCGGACTTTATAAAATATGAACCTTGCCCTATTGATAATTGGTAAAAAATATGTGTCCAGATATTAGTTTTTGCAAAAAATCAAAAAGAAATTTCTGTTACCTCAAATGTGTGTCGAGCGTAATTTATCACAATTATTAAGATCTCTCTTTTTTCTTAAAATTAAAGTTCGCGATGTTTTGTTGTCAAATTCAAAAAAAAAGTTTTAAACTTTATCTTACTGAAGTTTTTTCGAACTATTTTTTAAAGTTTATGAAATATTTGATTAAAATACAGAGATATACAAGCAGCGATATACAATTTTATACTGAGCTATTGTAGTGGGGCAAAGTTCAAAAACATACGCATTATGGGGAAACTTCTGTTCTGTATTTGACTAGGTATGCTTTCGCCTTTAATGAATGCTTCTGAGCGACTGAATTGAAATTTTTGACATAAAAAAAACGAAATTGGTAATTATATACTGCATATTTGGTATGGAAATATATTTTGTGACGTATTATTGTGATTAGTATTATGTTTTAAATTGAGAAAATTACAAATGAAATTGAGATATTTCCTTTTATATTGAGATTATTCCAAATGAAATCGGGATTTTACAATTATTATTACAAAAATTCCAAATAAAATTGAGATTTTTCCATTCAAAATGGAGAACCACGTTTTCTAAAAGTAGACTTTATTAGTTACATTCTTGAATAAAAATCTAACTCCTGTCGTGGATATTATCAAAGATATATCCAGAAATTAACCCACAATATAATTTTATTTGTGTGTTACAGAGAGAACTTAAGTTTTAAAATTGGAGTTTGTATCTTTCCAGGTTATGGAGATAAAAATCAGTAAAATTGAGATTTTGTTCATGAATTTTTTTTCCAAAAATTGTAAAAAATCCAAAAGTTATCCGATTTTTAAAATAGTTTTTATTTTGCATTGAGGTCTAAAGAAAATGTGCTTACATGAGAAAATATCTTGATTAGTTATAAAGATATAGACTGGAACATGATAATTTATTTTTTTATTTTTGAAGAGTTTACTTTGCATACACGCAGAAAAACAAACTGTTGTTTGAGGCTGTTTTTCGACACTTTTCAGTGAAATGGAGCCCGCAGTAAGTTACTGTTAAAAAGATGTTGGTTCGACAGTAGAAAGTGTCTTTTAACTCAAATGTCAAAATGTAATCAACACTTGCGACTGTTGATTCAACAATTACTGACGACTTTATATTGACAGTAACTGTCCCTTTTCTCTGAAATGTTCAATGAATTAATAAAACAATACAGTTCTTGACAATAGTTTTATTTTATTTTATGTAGTACGTAAAAACACGAATTATTATATTTTGAACACTTATAATAATAATAATGATAATAATAATAAAAATAATTATAATAAATGGACGCTACAGCTGTAAAGAACCAAGGATGATTTCTCGCCATTTGAGCTGATGGAATCGGAACGGCGAGTGGCGGCGGGATGAGGCAATGTTTTAGTCTCGTAGGTTTAGCATTGACTGCCGAGAGGTAGCGTTAAATATTTCAAATTAACAATTTTTGAATAAGAAGACACTGTTAATTGTTGTTGTTTTTTTAATAAAATAACACTTGGAAACTGTTGTATTATAACAGTTTTTTTCTGTGTGTGTATTTATACATAGATTGTATATTTTATCATGAAATAAAATGTCCCATCATTTGTATGGGACTTTTATAAACAATTAACACATATATCATGAACTGAAACCCGTTTTTAAATATCTCAAGTAGTTAAGTAAATATAAAATTGTAAAGTCGATTTTTTTTTATTTTCAATTTTTTCATTTTTTTGGAAAATTGGACTTTTACGTAAAAGTTTGGATTTTTTACAACTTTTTTTTCTCAACTTTACTGATTTTTTCATCCAATTCTAAAACTTAAGTTCTCTCTGTACAACACTTTTCAAATTTTCTAAATCGGTTTATTGGTTCCGAAAATAATGAATTTCACCCGATTAAAGAGCGTTTTCACCCGAAAAAAAATGCTAAGTGCATAAAATGTTATTGGTATTATGGTGAACAAAAATGTATCCCCTCATCCCACTATAAAATGAAATAATATGTGTTAAGTTAAATTAATTAAGAAAAAAAAAACATCTAAGTTACAAAAAAAAAACTTAAAGCAAAATAGATTTAAGATCCAGTGTTTAAAAAAATTAAGTTATTACAGAAAAATATAAAAAAAGGATAAAAAAATGAAGAAAAAAAATCTAATGTGTTGGTGAAGAAATCAAAAAAAACGTAAAAAGAAAAATATAAAGTTAAAAGTAATTATATACATATCTATTTAAATATAAATATATATTTTTAAAAAGGAATGTTTTATTAAAAAAACAGTATTATGCGCAACAATTACACACAGCCTCAGCGCTGGAAAGGCCTTTCGTCAGATCGTGGATGGTTGGTAAGTTTTGTTTTAATTTTTGCGTTAAAATAATGAAATTTGACTCTACAAAGTGAAGAGAGTTAAATTCGAAGAATGTTAATTAACGCTCTGTATATTAACATGATCTGTTAATGCACCAATGCTCACATACTCTCTCTTTTTAGAGACTTTATTATTAACACTCACATTAAATAAGAGATTCTCACTAATCTTCTTCGGCTTTCATTGCCACTAATTTTTTTTATTATTTTTGGGTGTTCCTATTCCTGTTCTCATTCTTCTTCTTGTTCTTTTGCTTATATTAATTTTTGGT
The DNA here is from genome assembly GCA_951804985.1 of Dryomyza anilis. NCBI lineage: Eukaryota > Metazoa > Arthropoda > Insecta > Diptera > Dryomyzidae > Dryomyza > Dryomyza anilis. Next base: position 38,451,578 of record OX638130.1, on the reverse strand, counting down.
TTTCGTTATGCTTATCGCTGCGAAGTTACACATTAATTTTTCTTTAATGTTCTGCAATGCATACGTGGCATGCGCAGCCAAATTCACATAATTGACATAATTTATGGTTTTCAATTTTTTTTTTATAATATATTTAAATTTATTTAATAGTAAAATATTTTAATAATAATAATAATTTGATTTTTTTTAACACATTTTTATTATATTATATATATTAAACAAACATAAGCATATTATTTCCTTTTCCATTATAAATTCCCAACCACTGCAACAACAATCATAAAAACACAAATATATCTTTAAAAAAAATAAAATACAAAAAATACTCCGCATAACAAAAAATAAAAGATCCTGAATTAAACATTAAATAATATCAATAAATTCATTTATATAGTACCGCAAAATGAAGGTTACTACCCATATGATAGTTTATTGTTATTTAGCTATCACGAATAATGAAATTAATTACTTTACCATTTAATAAACATATTACAAAATTTAAAGTTTATAATTTTCAAAAATGAATATCTTGTATTGTATCTTTAGGTACTTTTGAGAAGAATAGCGTAATGGTTATGAGATAAATTTAATTCATTTCCCTTGGGTAATGGGGTGCTTTAAATAAAAATATTATATGGGATTATATAAAAAATAATGTCGTGCTACTATAGAATCATGGTTGGGTGAGTTTTGATGCACATATCTCCGTATTATATATCCGTTTGCTTTTTAAATTTCATTTCATTTTTTTGTGTGTTTCTGATTTATAACGCGGTTGTGAGGATAAAAAAATAAATAGTTGAGCTTTGCTTCGATATTCGATTTGAAGGCGTTTTAGACTTTTAAATTTCTATCGCTTTTGCGTCAATTGTTTCTTTTTACTTTAACCATCTGTGATATAATTTCATAAACTATTTAGCAGTATGCAGGTGGATTAATGAATAGGTTTTAAAAGTTTATGCACAAAATATTTGCCTCTGGAATTACAAACAATAAAGATAATCATTTTGATTGGTAGTGCTTTTGTCTGTCCGAGCATTTATTTTACAAAAATAAAAAAAAACAATTTTATTTGCAGGTCAACTTATTTAAGAAATTTCACTGAATTTTAAATTTCCATAAATCATTTTTTTCCTACTGAGTATCTTTTAAAACAATACTTTTTATTATTTTTTTTTTAATTAACTACCCCTAATAAAATTACTAATACAAGGAAATATTTTATACAACTTTAATTACATTCAATTTGAATATCAATTCAATTTTAATTGTTTCTATTAATATGTTTGTAATTTAACAAACATAAAAAAAACAAACATTTTGATATAAACAATTTTTGTATTTTAATAAAATGCCACTAATACACAGTGACGAAAATATTGCTACTTCGGTAACTGGATCCGAAGGTGGAGTAACCCCAGAGGTTGACTCTGTAAGCGAAGGTGGTTCTTCTTGTACAATTTGTTTACAACAAATGCCCAATTATACAGACTGTTTAATAACTATATGCAATCATGTTTTTCATAAATTGTGGCTCACTCAAAATAATGACTTCCCTGTTGTTGTCGTCTTTGTTACACACGTGATCTGAAAAGCTATACTAATTCTATGAAGTAATAACGACACGAATGGCAACAACAGAGGACGAAGGCGTGCTAACCCGATGCCAAAGTGATACTACAACCGAAACTATAGTTGGCAATTAGCCGGCCTCAGTAGTACAGAGGTAGCGCGCTGTGCTTGCAGTTTGAAGGTCTCGGGTTCGAATCCCGGCTTGTGCATGGGTGCTCGTGGTCATATCAACCACAAAATCCTATTTACCTATTAATTTCTAAATTTCGTTTTGATAACACTACTCAACAAAATGAGAAAAAAAGTAAATTTCATTATTTTTGTATTATTGGAAATGACCCGTAGAATAAATGTATTAAAAAAATGTATATGGATAGGTTTACGCGAATTTCGAGTAATAACTTTTGTACTAAGCTTTCAAAAAGGTGGTCACATATATTTATAAATATCTCGCTTTTTATAAAACTCATATGCTCGATTGTAATATCGAATGAAAGGTAATTAAATATCCAATAAACATTTCTGACAACATTTTGGAATCGGTTGACTGGTTTAAGAGAACTCTGTAGAAGAACTCGAAAAATGTAAATTTTTTTCGACCAAAATTTTATTCAAAAATGCATTTAAAAAATGGCGTAAAATTGAAAACGTAAGATGATGCACAGTTTGTAATATTCTAAAATTAACCTACACATTTTTAAAGAAAATGATGTAAAAATAAAATAAATCTATGGATATATTTTGAGAACAGACAAAATCATGTGAAAGCATTACAATTGAGTATTAAAAAATCGCATTTTATGTTTATATCTTATACCCATGGGTTACAAGTTATAAAATGTATGTGAGGATATTTTAGCGCCTCTAAGTAGGTGTGACTGGTATGAAAAAGTATATATTTTCTTGATCAACATCACCGAGTCGATTTAGATATGACCGTCTGTCTGTCCGCCCATACACGATAATTTTAAAGCTGCTATTCCGAATGATATGAAATTTATTTTCAATATATTTTAGTAGAATAGTAATTTAAAGTTCTAAAATGAGTCGATTTAGTCAACGTAATCTACTACATCCACTACGAAATATGGGTATACTTTTTCGGATCACATATCTCATTAAGTATTAAAGATAAAGTTATAAAATTTAAAATTAATTACAAGCAATCATCTAACAATAGGTGCTCAAAAAATAATCGTGATCCGCTCACATTTTTTATTTCTTATTTTTATGCCTATTTATATAGCACTCAATGATATTGCTTTCACATAACTTTTTTTATCCTCAAATGTTAACCATATATTTTTGTCATTTATAGCTCAATTTTTTCGAAAAAATGTGTGAACTAATTTTGAAAAATTAAAATTTGTGTATCATTTTAATTTCTCGATTTTTTTCCATTTTTTTAAATGAATTTTTTCTTAATTTTTTTTTTTATGTTTTTTCAAGATCTCCTTCCGAGTTCTCTTAAACCAATGAACCAATTTAAAAATGTTCTAAGAAATGTTTATTCGATTTTCAAACGTTATTAAACCATACTTTCGGAATAAGGGCGTCATTTTACATAATACAAAAATAACATTGACTGCTGCGCAGAATGGCTGTTGTGTAGTGTAATTTAATATCCAACATGATCAATGAAGGTTTGCAACGTATGCTTTTCAACATGAATATTAATCACGGTTCTACTAATCAACGAAATGTTGAACCAAATAATAATCATGAAAATAATTTTAATAACAGATCTGAAGTAAATAGAAATATCAATTCATTTTTAGGTCCGGAAAAAGTGACAAATATAATCCAAAATTGGAGTGTCAAACTCGATTGATCTTCGAATGGAATTAATGTCGAAGAATTCATCTATAGAATTACTTTTTAATTCTTATTTTTTCTCTTCAGATTGTCGGAATTTACCTGTTCTTTTGACAGGTAAAGCGCGTGACTGGTATTGGCGATATCACAAACAAGTTGAAAGTATCGAATGGCGTGAGTTTTGCAACGTCTTGCGATACGAATATAAAGATTATCTTTCAAACTTTGATATTAAGGAAGAAGTCAGAAACCGAAAGCAGAAGCCAACGGAAAGTTTTAAATCCTTTAATGAATCGATAACTTCTATTGTTGATCGACATTCACAACGCCTTGATGAGTCTGAATTAATTCAAATAATTTCAATAAATCTTCGTCCTGATGTCATGCTTGTAAGTACATTTTCTTTAGATCTCAATGTAAGCTTTTCACAAACAAAATAATTTTTAAAATCGGATAATTTTTTGATTTTTCACAATTTTTGAAAGATTTTTCATGAAAAAAATATCAACTTTATTGATTTTTATCTCCGTAACCATTAAAGATACAAACTCTAATTTTAAAACTTAAGTTCTCTCAAGTTTTCTCTGTATAAAACTTTTAAATCGGTTGAGTGGTTCCGAAAATACTGAATTTCACCCGATTTAAGAGCGTTTGGGCACCCAGTGTGACGTCCAACTGGAAGCTTAACTTCCATTGGAGACTGGATCCGGATCACTGAATACAGAGGTAAGGCTGTCCGATGCTCAGGTGAGTAGGAGAAGGAAGCATAAAGCGAAAGATCGCAAAGAGGCTGAAAAAGCCAAAGGCGACTCTGGAGCTTTTTCTTCCTTAGCCTGAGAAACGCAAAGGCAAGAAGTTTAAAATCTTCACTGCGACAGCGGAACCCCGTAGCTCTCTCTGGTAGAGGTAAGCAAGCAGTATCATATCGTGATGATGCTCGCAAAGCTCGTCTGATTGCGATTATTGGCAAACTGAGGAAGGAGCAAAATATGAATGAGGCAGAAGTAAAACACTGCACCGATCATCTTTTGCTGCTAGTCGGCACCGGCGGTGTCAGTGAAAACGCTATGATACGACTGATGGCATCATGAAGATGCTAATCTCGTCTTAAGCCAATTTCGGACTGGATAGCCACAGCCGTTTCTAAAATCCCCCCTCTGGGCAAATCGCGCTTCGCTGTTTTCAGTGGAGATGAACCCAAACGCAGGCGAGCAATATGCTGGATACCTGGTCTTATCAGGAAAAAGCGGAAGTGCTTATTTGCTTACGTGCTCGGAATAAGGATATCGAAACGAACGATTGGGGATTCTATAGTCATAAACCAGAGCGAGGTCCGGAGGACACGGAGTGCTCAAGAACAAGACAAGAAATAGTAATCTTGTTCTTGCTATTGTTCTTGCACACTACATCTTGCTCCTGCATAGGTACATATGATCTTGTTCTTGCAAAACTTTTCTTGCTCTTGCTTGCAAGAATCTTGCAAAATTTTACTTTTTTAATTTTAAATAAAAGATCGAAGACAAATATCATAAACTGCAAATGAATTATGAAAACGAATAGAATTTGAACATTAATTGTATTTAAGTTACTTATTTTCCATATTTTCAATTCCTTCAACAAAAAATAAATTATTTTACTAACAAAAAAATCCAATAACATAAAAATTGGAATTATATTTTAACAAGAATTAACTAATAAAAATAATTGTATAAATCAAGTGATGTTGACGAGACAATTTAAAATCTCAAGGCCATAATAAAACCAGTTGGGAAAGTTAGATCACATGGGAAATTTTAAAGTAGGTGTTATTATGAAAGTTATGATTATCAAAATTATAGTCTGTAAAGCCGACTATAAATACCCTGCACAGATGTGTGGTTACCATTCATCCTGAAAATAACTACAAACTTTCAATCGCTGAAGAATGTTCATTCATTTGATACCCATATTTACAAATGGGTAGGTGTACCTAATTTCTTTTTTTTTTTTGGACCCACATTATTTTCATGTATTTGATAATGATTGCAATATATTGTTACGAAAATTCAGTCTACGCAAAACTGTTCTAAGAGTTCATTTCGCTGGATTGTATACAAAATAAAAACACACTTATACTTACTTACTTACTTAAATGGCCCTTACAACCGTTGGTCGGTTTTGGCCGCTGAGATGAAGCCGCGCCAGTCGGATCTGCTTTGCGCGCGCTGACGCCAGTTAGAAATACCAAGCGTTGCCAGGTTGTCCTCAACTTGGTCTTTCCAACGCAGATTTGGACGCCATCTTCTACGCTGTCCACCTTCGAGTTTCGATTCAAGCACCTTCTTGGCTGGAGTGTTTTCATCCATTCGTTCGACATGACCTAGCCAGCGAAGCCGCTGGATCTTGATGCGCTTGACTATGTCAATGTCGTCGAATAACTCATACAGCTCATGGTTCATCCTGATTCGATACTCGTTAACAAAGCAGATAGGGCCTACTGAGCTCCGTTTGATCTCCAGGCTGACGTCGTTGCAGCTGTTTATGCTGGATCCCAAGTAGACGAAGTCCTTCATAATGTGGAACTTGTGGGTGTCAAATTCAGCTTTATGTCCAAGACGCACGGACTCTTCGTTTTGTCCTCGTTCACCGCTAGACCCATTCGACGCGACTCTTCCTCGAATCTGGAGAATGCTGCGCTGACTGCTCGTGTGCTCCTGCCAATGATATCAATATCGTCGGCATATGCGAGCAGCATGACACTTTGTTGAGGATAGTGCCGCTTTGACGGAGTTCGGCAGTTCGAACTATTTTCTCCATCAATAAGTTAAAAAAGTCGCACGATAGGGAGTCATCCTGTCTGAAACTTCGTTCGTTATGAAATGAGTCGGAGTGGTCTTTTCCTATTCTCACTGAGCAACGTGTGTTGCTCAGGGTCATCCTGCAAAGCCTTATAAGTTTCGCAGGTATACCGAACTCACCAATTGCGGCGTATAATCGTTCCCTTATCGGAGTGTCGAAGGCGGATTTATAGTCAACTAATAGGTGGTAGGTGTCGATCTGTTTTTCTAGGGTCTTTTCCTGGATTAGGCGCAATGTGAAAATCTGGTCTATGGTGGACTTTCCAGGTCTGACGCCGCACTGATAAGGTCCAATCAGTCTGTTGACGATGGACTTCAGTCTTTCACATAACACGCCCGATAGAACCTTGTATGCGATATTGAGTAGGCTGATCCCACGGTAGTTGACGCAGATAGTTGGATCCCCTTTCTTAAGGATTGGGCAGAGTACACTGAGGTTCCAGTCACTTTGCATGCTTTTATCCGATCATATTCTGCTTACGAGCTCGTGCATGCTCTCTATTAGCTCTTCGCCTCCGGTCTTAAACAATTCAGCAGGCAGGCCATCAGCACCTGCGGCTTTGTGGTTTTTCAGCCGAGCGATGGCTGTTCTGACCTCGTCATGGTCGGGTGGCGGAATCTCAACGTCGTCATCAAGTACTGGGTTGCCGGGTTTACTTCTCTATCGGTGGAATTGCGGTCATCATCACCGGACAGCAGTTTAGAGAAGTGATCTCTCCATATCTTCAGTGTGCTCTGGATATCTGTCACTAGATTCCCGTGCTCATTCTTACAAGAAGAAGCTCCGGCTTTTAAACCTCCGACTAGGCGTCTTATTTTCTCGAAGAATTTTCGAGCCTCATTCTGTCCCCATGCATCTCAATATCCTCACACTCACTTCTTTCTGCCTCACTTTTTTTACGCCTGGAAAAACGTCTCTCTTCCCTTTGTATCGCTCCTTCGCAGCTCGCGTAGCTACTGACTGCAGGGTGGATTTGTCTTTCTCTGCAGTGGCCTCGCGACACTCTTGGTCATACCACTGATTCCTCAGGGGGCGTTGGAATCCAAGCGCCTCTTCGGCAGCCGTACGCATAGAGCAGGAGATATGGTTCCACTGCGCGCTTATATCATCGAGAGGAGGAGTACTTTGTCTAAGCAGGTGTGAGAGTCGAGTGGAAAAGGCTTGCGTTGTCTGTTGTGATTGCAGCTTTCCGACGTCTAGCTTTCTCTGCGTTTGGTTCCGTACGTTCTTCGCAGCGCTTAAGCGTGTGCGGAACTTGGCTGCTACAAGGTAATGATCCGAGTCCATATTGGCACCTCGGATAGTACGTACGTCCATCACGCTCGAAGCGTGCCTTCCGTCAATCACAACGTGATCAATTTGGTGTCGAGTTTTTTGATCGGGCGACAACCATGTCGCCTTGTGGAATGTTCGAATCTATTGCTACTAACTACCATGTTTCGTGCTGCGGCGAAGTCTAGTAGCCTCGTTTCGTTATCGGAAGTGTTGGCATGGAGGCTAAATTTTCCGATTGTGGGACAATAGATGGCTTCTCTGCCCACCTTGGCGTTAAAATCGCCTAGCACGATTTTGATGTCGTGGCGGGGGCAGCGCTCGTATGTGTTGTCTAGGCGCTCGTAGAAGCGCTCTTTTGTCTCGTCCTCTTTCTCGTTCGTCGGAGCGTGAGCACAAATTAGACTGATATGGAAATATTTAGCTTTAATGCGGATTGTTGCCAGCCTTTCGTCCACGGGCGTGAACCTAGAGACAAGGTGGCCGACCACAAATCCACATCCAAATTCGTGTCTCTCCGCATGGTAGCTGTAGTAGGTATCACACGACGCTTGTTTCGAACAGCGCTGTCCCGTCCATCGCATCTCCTGGCTAGCGGTGATGTCAGCCTTATATTTTTCGAGTACATCTGCCAGCTGGATAGAGGCACCTTCCCTATAAAGGGTCCGGACATTCCAGGTGCATATCCGAAAATCATGGTCCTTAAAACGTTTGCGTGGGTCGTCATCGTTGTAATCGGTCGTTATCCGAGGCTTCTTTTTTGTTTTCATTGGGCGCAAAGGTTTTTTCCGTGGTGGGACCCAAACCCAACGCAATAACCCTCACTCTGAGGGATATGCTCGCCACTCACTTTAACCGACTTCTACATCGGGTGGTGTAGAGCGCCGTTTCCAGGGACTTCCACGAGGAGGACTTCCACCGAAGTGCAGGTGTCACCATTTGACAATTTGCCAATTCTGGTGACCAGTGAGTTGACTTGAGACGACACCGACAAGGATTGCGCTGGCTTCGCCATGTTGAATCACTCAGACAACTAGTATTAATTAACTTTATTTAATTAAATAACAACTTAATAACAATCACTTATAACAACTGCTGTATTACTACAATTTATCTTTACAATGTTCGCTCACGAGATGCACTAGTTCACTATCAAATCACAACTGCAGACATCAGTTCGACATGTTTCGACAAGCTTCGAGAAACTTCTACTCGTTTCGTGAACGACACATGCTATTGGCATCTCATTCGCACTCATGTATTTTAATGGGCTGATCTTCCATCTCTTTCTCGCACATTGCTAGGTACGCTAAATGATCTTCCGTCTCTTCCTAGCGCATTGCTTAGTGCGCTGAATTGTCTTGCGTCTAATTTATTATTGTTGAATGCTTGCACTATGGGGCATATTACATCTTTGACCAAAAAAGTTTACCTAAGCCCGTATACAGTACATTTTATCTGTAGATGTTAATTTATATTTACAAATGGGTAGGTGTACCGAATTTCGATGTTTTTTTTTTTGGGACTCACAAGTCATTTCGAAGGAAAACATTATGTTCATGTATTTGAACATGATTGCAATATATATATGACCAAAAAAAGTTTACCTAAGCCCGTATACTCTAAAATTTATCTGTAGATGTAAATTTGAACATAAATGGTCAGATCACAGGTCACAATGAACCGATCTCGCCAATGAACCGATTTTTGCACATACAGCGTATGTATATAAGTAATCTAAATTATGAGTTTCATTAATCTAACTCTTCAATTTTTTAAGTAGTAGGGATTTCAACAGACAGACAGACGGACATCGCTAAATATACTTTTCCATAACGGATATACTTCCTTATGGGTGGTACAAATGGCGTAGCAAACTGAATATACCCTTTCACTCTTAGTGTAGGGTATAATGAACATATACATTCATAATCAATCTTATCATGAATAAAATTCTTCAGGGAATTTTTACCCTGAGTGGAAAATATGTATCGCGAACAATGGGAACAAAAGGGAATAAATGTTTCCCTAAAAAAATAGGTATCATGAACAACATTTTTAAGGAAAAATTACCCTTATTCCGCCGGAAAAATTCCGACACTTTTTCATTGGGGAAAAGAATTAATTAAAAACAAACTTTAATTAACTAGAGGGGATCGGGACTAAGTCGACATCGGGGCAAAGTCAACTTTTGCTTTAAAACGCAAATGGGATGTCAGATCAACGTTAAATTGATACTGTACACGTAACATTAGGTGCTACTATTACCAAAGAAAAGAAATCCATTTTGTGCTGGAACTTCAGTTTTTATGTAATAAAAAATTGCAAAAAATAGATAAAATGTGAATAATATGAATAATGGTTAAGCAATTTCGCGGACCGGAAAAAAACAGCATGAATAGTTTTATCTTGGAATATATAATTCAATCAAATTGAAAGATAACAGCAAAAATGTGTATTCGCCAGAAAAGTGGGTAGTGTTGACTTTACCCCAGCCTATTTTTAGAAGCAGGTTTGAGGTTGTATCGCATTTGCATTTGTTTCTTGAAAACTAAATATAGTAGATCTTTACAGCTTATGGAACATTTTTAGCTAATGAATCAATCTATCCAACTTTGTTATTATTTTTGTCCTATGTCATTGATATGGTGGTCAAAATTAGCATTGATTATCAAAAGTGTCGACTTAGCCCCGGTCTCCCCTATATTTTTATTTATAATATTGTAACAAATATCTACGGATAGCACCAACATTATTTAAATATAGGTTATTTACATATTTCTGCACAAATTAATTACAGATATATTCAACCACCGCAAAAACTTCACCGGCTGGGGACTATCTTATTTTTTAACTCTTAAAAAATTTACGCAGTATAATCACAACATTTTCTTTAATGAAAAACTACAATTAAGGGTCATTAAATTGCAGTTTAACATAATTTTAACTTCAAGAATTATTTGCACAACACGACGCAATTTATCCAACAACACTGTTTGACATTTGTCAAACAGTTGATTTAGCGTTGCCTGATGTTCAGTTCTAATTGCAAATTAAATTTTTATTGTGTTAAAAATTGTGAAATTTGTGCATAAAAGTATAGTTAACTGCAAATAATAAAGATCTGTATACATATTTTATATCTAAAGTATTATTTTACAACTTAATTATCTGACATGATAAAGATAACAAAAAAACGCATAAACAAAAAATATGGAAATGTTGTAAATTTGCATTCGAATTGCGAACAAAATTCCGGAGGAATTGCTGTTCCCAGGAGATTGCCGATACCGAAAAATTTTACCTGGGAACTAAAAATTCCGAGGGAATAGAATATTCCCCAAGTGTTCACGATACTGAATAAATATAAGGAATAGTTCGTATAGATATATTTCAGTTTTCGTCAGAGATTAAAAAAATCCGTATGCCAAGAGAACACAAATAATATCTTGCAGGGTAACATTTATTTTTGCGCTACAAAGCGAAAACTAACAGAAAGAAGAAAATACAAGAATAATGAATAACGATGCGTATACACAGACTTTCACAACTCTTCGTTGCTATCCTGTATCATCGCATGGCAAAAAACAGACGCATGACAACAGACAGTCGCATCTGGTACAGCTATCTAGGTGGCAACAACAAGTTTTCTTAATGGTACAAAAAAATGTCCCGCCAAAAATTATATCTTAAGCTTGGATGCTGCTTTTTTCGCATTTTTGTTGTTGTTGCACTTTCAAACGAATCAGCGGATTTTTGAAAAAACCACAAGAAGCACTATCACACTTAACTGATACTCTGTAAAAAGGTTCATTTACAGCTGTGTGAAAAATAATAGCAGCACTCTCCCATAAATTATAAATTCCATTTTCTAGAAGTGTTGCGTAAAAAAAATTATTTTTATAATTTACAATTATTGGAATTATGTCATTACAATGCCGTCTTATTTTGCCATATTCTTAACCTATTTCAAAAAATAAGGTACCTTTTGTAAATGAGTCTTGAATTAAGGTGTGAAAAATAATAGCAGCGATACCGAATTTGTTACAAAATCAGTTATTTTCTTCAAAGTTTTTAAATTTAATACTTTTATTTATATTAGTTAGACTAATTTGAAAAGTATTGTTAAATATTTGAAATATTTTATGTTGCTTTGATTAAATATGGAATATACAAAACCTTGTTTTAGTAAATCGCGCAAATTCCTTAATAATCCTTAAAATTTTTTAATAGAGCTTTCAAAATTATACAGGATATTGTTTATTCCATAGCTAAAATGTTAACTAAAGCAAAACATTTGACAAAAACTAGGAAACACGTGTCTAAACGTAAAAAAAGTATCAAAAAATTACTTGTTTCAATATTACATATGATTAAAGTATTCTTTTCTTCGAAATGTACCAAAGTAAAAAAAAATATTGATATGCAATTTGAAAGATTAACATTTAGAGAACAACTCATAGCAATAGTTTTTTCTGTAAGAAGCCATTAAGAACTATAATACACATCGGCAAATATTGATACATCTCGAGTTTGCACGTGTCTATCATAAGCGTAACTTGATGTAACCACTAGCGTAACTTAGTATGATCCAATAGTTCAAAATTGCCACGACTGATTCCTGGAATATCAGAATTACAAATTTGAATGCATTGGACAGTAGTAAATGCCGCAATTTTTAGATCAATGGTTCAGAGAGCTAGTCACGATTTTTAAATACTTTTATTTAGTATTTTAATATTTTCCGAGGTCTATAATTGTCCTTCAGGGCTCCTTTCATAAAAAACTTATTTTATAAGTTGTTTTCTAAAATCATATCTTTCGAATTGCATATCACGATTTTTTTCACTTTGGTACATTTCACAGAAAAGGTTACTTAAATTTATGTAACATTCAAACAAGTGATTTTTTGATACTATTTTTACGTTGAGGCACGTGTTTCGTATTTTTTGTCAAATGTTTTGCTTTAGTTAACATTTTAGCACTGAAATAAACAATATCCTGCATAATTTGAAAGCTCTATTAAAAAATGTTAAGGATTTTTAAGGATTTTTCGCGATTTACTAAAACAAGGTTGTGTAGCTTCCATATTTAATCAAAGCAACACAAAATATTTCAAATATTCAACAGTACTGTTCAAATTAGCCTAACTAATATAATTACAAGTTATAAATTTAAAAACTTTGAAGAAAATAATGGATTTTGTAACAAATTTGGTATCGCTGCTATTATTTTTCACACCTAAATTCAAGACTCATTTACAAAAGATACCATATTTTTTGAAATAGGTTACTGATATGGAAAAATAAGACGGCATTGTAATGACATAATTCCAATAAATGTAAATTATAAAAATAATTGATTGTTTTTATTACGCAACACTTCTAAAAAATCGAATTTATAATTTATAGTTGAGCGCTGCTATTATTTTTCACACAGCTGTATTATTATCAAGGATTGAAACCTAAACGAATAACGGTTTCGATTTCGGTTTTTTCCGCGTTTCGGTTTCGGTTACGGTTTCGGTTACGGTTTCGGTTTTATGTTTTTATAACGAAACGGTTTCGGTATACCGGTTTCATGTTACGGTTTCGGTTTTGAATTCGGTTTTTGTATAAATTTTCTTTTTTCCATATTTTTCCAATATTTTAACATTGTTTATATGGTACTAAGTTATGTTCAAATTATGATATTGGGGTAAATTGGAAAACGTAACTTAAACAATGTTTGTTGCTATTGTAGTTAAAATAGTGTGTTATATTAATTATGTAATTGATTACGCCAAGGAAAAATTTTCATTTAAAATTTCGTGATCACAAACCAATGAAAAGCAACTTTTAACATAACCTGATATATGATCTGATTTGTAAAGAAGAAGAATTTTGTACACTTTCCATCCATAAAAACCAAAGTAGTTAAATTTTAACAATTCAGTGAACTGCAATATATGTAAAATAGTGATGATCATTTGCAAGAGCAAGGCAAGAAATGGTAATCTTGTTCTTGGTCTTGTTCATAATAAATATAAGGAATATTTCGTATAGGCATATTTCTGTTTTCGTCAGTGATTAAAAAAAATCCGTATGCTACACGCACCGTATGTAAAGAGAACACAAATAATATCTTTCAGGGTAACATTTTTTTTTTGCGAACACTAACTCAAAGGCAAACGCTACAAAGCGAACACTAACAGAAAGAAGAGAATACAACAATAACGAATTACGATTCGTATATGCACACTTTCACAACGACAACTCTTTGTTGCTATCCGGTATCATAGATGGCAACAAACAGACGCATGACAACAGACAACCGCATGACAACGGACAGACGCATGACAGCAAACAGTCGCATGACACCACACTTCATGTATGTATCTAGTACAGCTATGTAGTTTCGGTTTTATGTTTTTATAACGAAACGGTTTCGGTATACCGGTTTCATGTTACGGTTTCGGTTTTGAATTCGGTTTTTGTATAAATTTTCTTTTTTCCATATTTTTCCAATAATTTAACATTGTTTATATGGTGCTAAGTTATGTTCAAATTATGATATTGGGGTAAATTGGAAAACGTAACTTAAACAATGTTTGTTGCTATTGTAGTTAAAATAGTGTGTTATATTAATTATGTAATTGATTACGCCAAGGAAAAATTTTCATTTAAAATTTCGTGATCACAAACCAATGAAAAGCAACTTTTAACATAACCTGAGATATGATCTGATTTGTAAAGAAGAAGAATTTTGTACACTTTCCATCCATAAAAGCCAAAGTAGTTAAATTTTAACAATTCAGTGAACTGCAATATATGTAAAATAGTGATGATCATTTGCAAGAGCAAGGCAACAAATGGTAATCTTGTTCTTGGTCTTGTTCATAATAAATATAAGGAATATTTCGTATAGGCATATTTCTAATTTCGTCAGTGATTAAAAAAAATCCGTATGCTACACGCACCGTACGTAAAGAGAACACAAATAATATCTTTCAGGGTAACATTTTTTTTTTGCGAACACTAACTCAAAGGCAAACGCTACAAAGCGAACACTAACAGAAAGAAGAGAATACAACAATAACGAATTACGATTCGTATATACACACTTTCACAACGACAACTCTTTGTTGCTATCCGGTATCATTGATGGCAACAAACAGACGCATGACAACAGACAACCGCATGACAACGGACAGACGCATGACAGCAAACAGTCGCATGACACCACACTTCATGTATGTATCAAGTACAGCTATGTAGTTGGCAACAACAACGAGTTTTCTTTGTGGTACAAACAATTTCCCGCCAAAAATTCTATCAAAAGCTTGGATGCTGCTATATTGTCATGCTGCTTTATTTGCATTTCTATTGTTGTTGCACTTTCAGCGGATTTGTGAAAAAAAGAAAAACACAAAAAGCAATATATAAGCTAAATGAGGTACACTATGAAAATGTTCATATATTATTATTTTTTGTTTTATAAGTTGAATAAAATAATGCACATAGAACTTGACTTAAGTAAACTTCATGATTTTACAATTAACAAAAAAACTATGTATAAAAATAAAACAAAAACAATAATGTGCATATGCACAATCGATGTACGAACTAGCGTAGCGAAGAAAAGCGAAAAAAACATTGTTTTGTCTATTTTATCTTATTGAAGCGACTTTTGAAGCACTTTTGAAGCTATTTACCGCAACAAAAGTGCTTCACAGACCTTTTTTTAAGATGCTTATATTCTTTAGCCTTGAAAAAATGTTGGGAACTCAAAATTTTATTAAATGACATTTTACTTATAATCTTCTATATAAAATAAAATATGTTTTTCTGTTTCTATTTATAGGTACTTTTTTAAAAACCGTTTTAAACCGGTATTAAACCGAAACCGTTTATATCGGTTTTGGATATCGGTTTATTTCTGATTTTCGTATAACGGTTTTAAAAATGAAACGGTTTTAAACGGATATCGGTTTCGGTTACGGTTTCAATCCTTGTTTTTAACAATTATCGTATCATCTTGTTGTATAAAAAAAACTAATACCGGGTTTATATACATTGTAAAATTAATCAAATATAAATGACAACAAATTCTCAATTAATTGAGAATTTATTTTTATTTTACACCATATTTGAGATTTATCGTCAAAAAAGTTGTATGTTACAACAATTTTATGTACAAAATAGATTTGTTCTTCTTTATTAAAGTATTAACTATAAGAAAATCTACTTACATTGTTTTAACCAAGGATTGAAACCTAAACGAATAACGGATTCGATTTCGGTTTTCTTTCCCCTTTCGGTTTCGGTTACAGTTTCGGTTTCATGTTTTTATAACGAAACGGTTTCGGTATACCGGTTCTAAGTTACGGTCCCGGTTGTGATTTCGGTTTTTGTATAAAATTTTTTTTTTTTACATATTTTTCAAATAATTTAACATTGTTTAAATCGTGTTAAGTTATGTTCAAATTGTGATATTGGGATAAATTGGGAAACGTAATTTAAACAATGTTTGTTATTTTATGACTAAAATAATTCATATATTATTTAATTAATTTCGCCAAGAAAAAATTTCAATTCAAAATTTCGTGAACACAAACCAATAAAAAGCAACACTTTGACTTCACCTAAGATATGATCTGAGTTGCAAAAGAGATCCGAAAAGCGAACCCTAAACAAGAATACATCGGTAAATATTCTTGAATTTCATAAGAAGAAGAATTTTGTACAATTTCCATCCATAAAAGTGAAAGAAATTAAATTTGAACAATTCAGTGAACTGCAATATCTGCAAACAAATATATGACTGATACTTGAAATGTTCGAACTTGTCGAACTTGCACTTCATTTTTCGTATTTTCTGTATTTGGTTATTCATTATTGTTACTGGGTGACAACGAATTTAAAAATAATAGCATTATTTTGATTATATGTATGTTTGTCATTACTATATCACAATTAAATAACAACGCTGCCTACTTTTAGCATCTTTTTGGTGGAAGAATTTGTTTAAGTATCGCCAATTACTGTTAATACCAGATAGTGGTTGTTTGTGAAATATTCAATTCATCAGTAATTCACTGAACTCAAAATAGGAACAATACATGGAAATTATATCATTAAGCATTAAATAAAAGATGTATAGTAAAAAAATAAAAGTTTAAGTTTATAATTATAATTATAATTATATAATATAAATAAAAAAATGTAATTTAAAAACAGGGAAAAAATGAGTATTGTGTAAAGAAGATATTAGTACTAAATTTACATTTTTTACATTAAAATTAAATGTAAACATCAATATGTTTACATGTATATATTATCAAATTCAAACATATATATGTTTGAAGAAATACCAAAAATTATTCATTCTGAACACAAATATGTTTGAAAGAAAACAAAAACTCCCGGCGTTTCTGACGACATGAGTTCAAACCCCAACCGCACCGAGTTCGTATATCCGAAACATTTGATGTTATCCAACGACATCACACAAAAGATCACTAATGAGGATACTTGGCTGTATCCGAAACGGTCCGTATGATCATTTGCCTGTGTTATGTTCTTAATTTGTTGTTATTCTTTCAAATAAATCAAAAATATGTTTAGTTGTTATTATAATAATGTTTGGCAATGAAATAATACTTGTGTTTGTATAAAGCTTCAAAGATATATGTAATGCCTGCAAAATTATGTTTGGGAGAGCCCTTTTTTTGCAGCGTGCATTGTTTTTATTGCCTATTATAATGTGTTAATCCTTAATATATATGTCCGAAATTGAGCTGTTTTGAAAAATCACTAAAAAATCAATTAAAAGAATTATAAATAGTAAAAAAATTATAAATAGAATTATAAATAGTATTCTAAAGAATTTAAAAAATATTCAAATGAACTTTTCAACACTTGTCCCACTTTACCCCGGGCTTCCCTATATATTTTACTAATTCAATAAATAACCAGTTGGGAAGGTTAGGTAACACGGGAAATTTTAAAGTAGAGAAATTGTGATAGTTGGTGTGATGAAGTTATTAAGAATTTTAAAAGTCCATAGGACTATAATAGGGAGCTTAAATTTAATGCTAAACATAGTATCACTTAAACAAGGCGTACCAGCTGATGGTATAATCGGACGTGACAATTTATGGAATCGATCTGTAATACATGCGATAGACAAATCAATAACATTCTTTGATAAACATTAAAACCATATTATAAAACTACCAATGAAATAGCAGACAGAAATACAAAATATTTTTTACAATCAAATTAAAATTCAAGCGAGAACCGTTAAGATAGTATTACAACGTTTAAAAACAAAAATTCCAATAGTATTAATACATAAACAAGAAAATTTTCCCGGAGTATATTTGGGCAAAAGTTAGAATGTTAGAAAAAATAGAGTTTATTTTTCAGTTTTAAATGCTACGGAAAAAGTAATTATAATAGACAGTATGAATTTTAATCAGTATAAAGAATCGGATACCAATAATTCTACAATAAATAGCATAAATTCAGTAAACATTACAAACAGAATTAACAAATTATTAGAGGAAATGATAATGGATGAAACTTTAAATAAAGACGAAATTACATCTTTACAAAATCTGCGTATTTCGTATCATGATGTTTTTCATTTAGACAGTAGCGTCAACGCACTTATGGGGGACGGACGTGTCTTGTCTTTTTAACGTGTTCCGTCCGTCGTTTAGTATAAATGTTTCTCAAAACTGTGTTTAATGTGCCCGCACAACATAAAAAAACAACGAAATAAAACAAAATTAAATTAAAACATAAACTAATAAACCATTTACATACAAAACTAAAAAGAAAAATAAACACCAAATAAATAAATACAAACAATATACTGCAACAACAACATAATAGAACCAGTTTCGCGCTGCCTGCTGAGTTGCCGCATTCGCTGTGTAAAGCCCTTGCCGACGACAAGGGCTTTACAATGCTCTTTGCTTCAATTCCACAGGTTTGTTGACGTATTCCCTCCCTCCCCCATCTTACTCCACGCTAGCGCGCACGGTTGAGGCTGAACTGAGTGCGTAATCTATGCTGTGGTGAAGGCCTAACACTCACCACGTTTTGACTTACGCTCTCATTTGTTTGTTTCAACTACTGCGCCTTGGTAGTATGTATGCCTGTTTTCAAGTTGCCCAGTAGAAAAATGTCGCAGAAATTGCGCATAGATTTTTGCAACATTCGTGGCCTGAGAACGAATTTTTTTCTCTAAATATGCGTATGTGTCCGTTAATAGTCCACAAATAATGGCACTGGGTGAGAACCAGGTTAGTGAGGATGCAGATCCACTGGATTTTCAAATACCTGGGTGTCACTTAGTGCCATTATTTTCTGCCCATAGGGGTCCCGCTTTATTTATTCGGAGTGACGTTATGCGAATTTAATACAATTTGGGTTAAATTCAAAATACAAACACATATCATGCACTTGTGCTTCTCTTCACTAGGAAAAGAATAATGACAGGATAATCTCTACCAGTACTTAAGGGTGTCACTATTCCTCTGTCTAAAGAAGTAAAATATCTGGGCTTAACTCTAGATAGTAAACTACTTTGGACAAAACATGTTGAAAATAAAATTTCGCGGGTATTGAATCCCTTCTGGCAATGCAGAGGAATTTTTGGGAAGACATGGGGACTATCGCCGAACAAAACCTTATGGATTTACACGGCAATGATAAGACCGATGACATCATATGCATCGGTAGTCTGGTGGAACAAGCTGTCGCGAGAGTGCGTGACAACTAGTCTTGCCAAGATTCAGAGAACCGTGTGTCTGGGTGTTACGGGTGCCTTTCCCACTACACCTGGTCCAGCACTGAATGCAATCTTAAACCTACCACCACTTGACATCTTCATCAGAGGCGAAGCCATGAAAGGCTGCTGGAGACTAAAACGAGATGGTTTCTGGTTTAATGTTCCCTGGAATATCTCTGACATTGCACTTGACACTCCATTAGACATCTGTCTACTGGAGATGCCCTCTGATGCAATGATAACAGAAATATTACCAAGACGAAATTTAGAGGTTTGCCAACCTGACATTCAAGACTGGCTAACGCCTGACTGTGAGGCAGGTAGAGGGTCACACCGCATTTTCACAGACGGCTCCAGAACCGATCAGGGATCTGGTGCTGGAGTGTTTGTGGAACCGGATGACCGCAAACTTCACTTCGCCTTAGGCGACAATGCCTCGGTATTTCAAGCCGAAGTCTATGCTATACTTATGGCTATGGACTACATTGGCAGACATAGATGGCAGAACAGGGCTATATCAGTTTGCAGCGATAGTAAGGCTGCTCTTATGGCTTTGAACAACCCGGTCATCACATCCAAAATTGTACGTCAATGCAAATCACGTCTCAATTGTGTTAGTAAATACAATACACTGAAACTGATTTGGGTGCCGGGTCATAAAGGACTTTCGGGCAATGAAACATCTGACGAACTAGAACGCGCTACCCTGCTACCCTGTATCATGGCATGGCAACAAACAGACGCATGACAACGGACAGATGCATGACAACAGACAGTCGCATGCCATCACAGTACATGTATGTATCTAGTACAGCTATCTAGTTGGCAACAACGAGTTTTCTTTGTGGTACAAAAATTTCCCGGCAAAAATTATATGAAAAGCTTGGATGCTTTATTCGCATTTTTGTTGTTGTTGCACTTTCAAACGAATCAGCGGATTTGAGAAAATAAAAAACAAAAAGCAATATCACATTTAGCTGATACTCCGGAAAATGTTCATTTATTATTATTTTTTGTTGGTTTTATAAGTTAAATGAAAGAATACACATAGAACTTAACTTAAGAAAAACTTCATGAATTTACAATTAACAAAAAAACTATGTATAAAAGTAAAACAAAAATAATAATGTGCATATGCACAATCAATGTACGAATTAGCGTAGCGAAGAAAAGAGAGAAACATTGTTTTGTCCATTTTATCTTTTTGAAGCGACTTTTGAAGCACTTTTGAAGTTATTTACCGCTTCCAAATTGCTTCACAGACCTTATTTTTATGACGCTTATATTCTTTAGCCTTGGAAAACAAAAAAAAAATAAAAGCACACATATGCATTAATGTTCACGTTCATAAATATGTTGCACGCTTTCCATTGTTACTTGTTGTTCAATAACACTGTTCTACAAATTGAGGGTTGTTGTTGGCGTCCACAGAAATGAAATTTATCATTTCTTGTAGATTTCGGTCTCCTGATTCTTGCTGCGTACTCAGAATTTATATATGTCGTGATTTTTAAAAAATCGAGTCGAAGTTGAAAAAAAGGCTATTTTTGGTACTATATATCGCAAGTAGCAGATGCAAACTTTATCACAAAATAAAATATGAACCTTTCCCGACGGATAATTGGCAAATAATCTGGGTCCATATATTAGTTTTTGCAAAAAATTAAAAAGAAATTTGTGTTACCAAAAAAGTGTGTCGGGAGAGTATTTTATCACAATTCTCTAAGCTCTCTTGAAAAACATTAAAATATTAGTTCGCAATGTGTTTGCTGTCAAAATTTCGAAAAAATGTTTTAAACTTTATCTTACTGAAATTTTTCGGAATATTTTTTAAATTTTGTTTATGAAATATTTAATTAAAATGGAGGAAATTGCACGCAGAGGTATACAATTTCATACATTTTCAATGTAGTGGTGCTAGATGCAAAATCGAACAAAATTCATAGCATCTGATGTACGCATTATGGGAAAACATGATGGAGAAAATTGCACTGCGTAATCTCCTGGTGTTTATCTGATTCGGCAGGTTTTAATGGGTTAAAAAAATCAAATATACATCCGTCGTCAACGAATGCTTTTGAGCGACTGAACTGAAATTTTTGAAAATTTGACATGAAAAAATAAAAAAAAATGCGACAACCTACAGCTACTCATTATTAAATTTAAATTTATAATATTGTTTTGTCGCAACTGTTGTAGTAATATATATTGATCATTTTATTTTAATGTATGGCAGATTTGGGACTATTTTCGTGACGCATATGAATTGTAAAAATTAAAGAAAAAAAATAGCCCTTATGGATCGCTACAGCATACTATATATATATTTCAACATTTCTGTATTTCATTTGTATTTTAAAAGATATAGAAATTGCGATCATTTTAACATTTTGCAAACACCCTACGAGTAGCTGTAGGGTGTCGCATTTTTTTTATTTTTTCAATTTTTTTTTTGGCAATTATCCGTAAGGAAAGGTTCATATTTTATTTTGTGATAAAGTTTGCATCTGCTACATGTTGAAATCGTGCGATAACTTGCGATATAAAGTACCAAAAATGGCCTTTTTTGCAACTTTGACTCGATTTTTTGCAAAATCTCGATGTATAGGGAAAATTCTGTGTACGCAGCAAGAATCAGAAGACCGAAATCTACCAGAAATGATAAGTTTAATTTCTATGGAAAATTCTTGTAGAACAGTGTAATTAGTAATATCATGAATTCTTTTGAATTTCATTATTACCTTAAAAACATAAGAAATACATTAAAATTATTAAAAAATGAAAGTCTTTCTTTTCTTTCATTTTTTGCAGTGTTGCACTTGCTCTTGCACTACCTTCTTCTTGTTCTTGCAAAAAATGCAAGAACAGGATGCAAGAACAAGAAATTTTTGATCATCACTAGGCAGTAGTAAATGCAACGCACGAGGCACCAGACTCTTTGACTTCATCATGACCTCCAATCTGAACATTCACCACCTACGTTTGTGACTGCTAGAAGACAGGAAGTGATTGACATAACTTTGCCTAACTGTAGACTGAGAGAGTTAATCTTAAACTGGAAGAGTCTTAAAAAAGATTCTTTATCGGACCAAAGGTATATCGAGTTTTATACTGTGTTGGTAAATACAATTGTGTTGGTAAATACAATACACTGAAACTGATCTGGGTGCCGGGCCATAAAGAAGTTTCGGGTAATAAAACATCTGACGAACTAGCACGTGCTCGATATGAGGATAATCCAGTTAGACCAGAACCTGTGTTTGGACTACCTACATCTACGGGAAAACTCGCCATCAGCTCTTGGGTCGCCTCCGCACACAAGACCAGATGGCTGAACGAGACCAAATGCACATTCTCCAAGCTCATGACACGACGATAACCAAGAGATCGGCCTCTTTTCTACTTTGCTTAAGTAGAAAGGAGTGCAGATCACTAACGGGATTTCTAACGGGACACAACTCATGTGAAAAATACATGAACGCAATCGGCCGAAAGCGCCTTATGTTCTGCCTGATACAATTCAATAATGAATCTAAGAAATATTATTAAAAACTAGTGAACTAAAGTTTACTCGTAGGTTTGCCATTTACTTCCGAGAGGTAGAGCAGTATAGAAAAAATGTTTCCATGAAAAGATGTTGTTAGCACCAGTCCAGGTTTGAACATGGAAACTTAGAAATACTATAATGAATACCCACTCTATAACGATATTGAATTAACGATATAAACGAGTCAGCGAATATTTTAATTTGTTAAAATTTGTATATGTATTACGTATTGTTAAATAAAGGGGTCAGAGCCCTTACAACAACACGTTCACCTCCCTCTCACTTAGCTTCGGGCCTGATAATTTGTCCAAAACCACATTAAACTTAGCTTTAAAATCTCTGACTCAAATGGCACACAATATTTTTTTCCTTAAAAAAACACGTAATAATTTCTTACCGTTCAGTGAGCTTAATGATCTTGTGGGAAGTAGTTCATAATTTTCAGTTCCTGACCCATCAGTACACATCGTATTCGATTGCATGTAACTCTCATATCGAGGAGGTGGCCTTGGTAGTTGATTTACTGAATTTTCTAATGTACCTTCCCCTGAATCCAAAGTAATGGACTCCTCGACATGCAAATTTTCTATTTCATATTTGTTGCCCAACGCATTTTTGAGAAATGGACTGTAAAATGCAACTTAAAAAATAGATACACAATTATTTTTGAACAAATATAATTTTGTAATACAAACATTTAACCAATTGATCCGAGGAGAAAGTCATGAAATTCCCTTTACATCTATCGGCTAGAGAGTTTCCTTCAGTTATTAAATACTGGGTTATATCGCTATTAAAAAATGCATTTGCACCACCACTTTCTGTGATTGCGATAATCTGTGTTGGTATGTCGGAAAATTGTGAGACCACGACACTAAAATAAAATGTATGTAATGAAAAATAAATTCAAATAGTAATATACAAAATAACATACTTTAAATTGGCTAAAGATGATCGCCTTGTAGCAGAATAAAAATATATAATGCCATGAATTAATTCATCATGATATTGATTAATGCCATGAAACGACGATAATATAAATTCTACTCGACGTTTAGAGTCACCAATAAAAACATCAATAGTAATGATGTGTTCAGATGCTTTGACGGAATAAGATTCAGCAAGTATGGGATTTATTATGTTTCCAAGTTCATATTGATCACCGCAAAAAATACACAACATAATTCGTAGATCAATAAGATTAGATGGAGATGAACCGAATATCTTCATATCCGAAAATTGTAATGATGATATTACTATGTTCAATATTTCAAAAACATATTTTTGTTGGTGCATTTGTTGATTATCTATGAATTCACAATGAAGCATTTCAGATAATCGAACACCCTCACTTCGCAAATAATCAATTTCAATGTCCTTTAAATCATGTGGTTGAAATACAAGTACAATGGGCAAATTTTCAAATTTATCTTCTAATTCCAAATTACATAGTAAAGTTTTTTCCAAATTATCCTTAAGTATTTCAAACGATTGCTGATTTGAATAAACACAAATAAGACCTGCAAAAGTAATAATATTATTTTGATAACAAATTAAACAAAAATGAGAATTGTAAGAACATACCACTGGAACAAATATCAACACATTTGAATACATCCATATCACCATTTGCAATTCTAAAATTGAAGTTAAATGTTTGAGTTTCATATATATATTCTCCTTTTATTCCAGTGCACATTCGAATATCGTTAAGTAAATCACTTGCTAAATGCTCGGAACCCATTATAAATAAGTTTAATGTTTTTTCCAATTTCCACGTATTTTTAATATTAGAATCAATTTTGTCCGCTAATATTATTTCGATTGAAATATCAAAACATTTGTGGTAAAAATAACAATGCTCGCGCATTGGACATTGTATAAACCCTAAATGCTGGAATAGTATTACTTTTCTTTCTTGTTCCAATCGATCCAATACTTTATACCTACAAATTTTATTTTAATTATATTAATATTTACCATAAAAAAAAATTCGCATACCTGGAATCATCTTGAAGAACCTCTGAAATATGCCTGACATCATCTTGTGTAATCATGTCAGTACCTTTAAACTGCTCGAAAAATTGAGCATTTTCTAATAAAAGCTCTATTAGATTTAGTTTACTTCGTTCGGAAATCTCATCCTGATGAATATCATAAATTTGTTGACAATCATGCTCTGATAATGCTTCGAAACATTCTCGTCCCATAAATAACACTCGTACTTCCGACAGTTGTTTGCCTGGAGTCACAAATCCGGATTCATCCAACAATAGTTTAAACTGTTGTTTCCACCTAATAGAAAACAACAAACAATATCCATTAAAATGCAGTATTTCAAGTTATTGATATTTAAAAAAAAATAAAATTTCTAATAAGTTTAAATGTGCCAATTTTGCGATTTTATATTTTAAAAATTCTAGCGCATAAAATAATTATGTATTGTAGGGTTTACAAAAAAAAATTTAAAATGTTGCATATAACTGGGCTTAACGTATTTTAAACTGCTGGACTTAACTTTCTTTTGCCCCGA
Organism: Dryomyza anilis; assembly: GCA_951804985.1. Lineage (NCBI taxonomy): Eukaryota > Metazoa > Arthropoda > Insecta > Diptera > Dryomyzidae > Dryomyza > Dryomyza anilis. The sequence goes on along the minus strand of OX638130.1, from coordinate 38,426,220 downwards.
AAAAATTGTAAAAAAATATTGTTGCATACAAAAATAACATTATATTGTACGAAAATTAAATTTATGTTAAAATTCGTGGTTTTTATGTCGATGTCATTCTCATACCAATAATGTTTTTAGTGGTAAAATTACATATGTATCATAGTCATATATTCCTTTTTCAACAGTAAAATAGTTTCGACTTTATTTTTCTTGGTTGGAAGTGGTGATTTTATGAAATGTAACATTGATATTATTTGTATTTTGTAAATGGTATAGTGATATCATTAGTGTTTAATTTGGATATATTGCGTAATTTACCTTTAATCAAAACTCAATTTCGAAAATATATCGACTTAACCCTTTTGTGCACCAAACCCTTCATATATTGAAAACGATTTTCAATTGTGTAAACAAAATCGTCGGCATCTCATACTCAACTGACTTCGTGTTCGTTTTATGTAATCTGTCATTACATATCTGCACAAAGCATGGTAAAAATATGACGTGGTGAATATAATGACGGGAAGGTTAAGTAAAAAGTTGACATATCGGCCCTTCCTGCTAAGACTTCGTTGATTATTACTTTTCAGTTTTTTTCATATATATCTGGTGGTATTGGACACCATGGTTTCATTTTGTCGATAGTGTACACTGAGCAAAAACCTTTTTGAGATATCTGCATTTCTTTCTTCGCATGAAACTTTGTGGCAACATACGGATCAATGAATTTCGGCTATATTTTTCGAGATTCGCCAGTAACTGATGGTTCGTGCTGAATGACAACTAAATCATATATCTCATAAACATTTGATGGTCGATGCTTTTTATCAAATCGTTCTTTCCACTTGTTTCGTTAATCCTGGATATTTTGCTTTTGTAGCATGTTTTTTATCGTCTTTATCATCTGGATCTGCTGCTAAAAAATTATCTGTACCACGTTTAAAAGTTTGAAGTAATCCGCATAAGTGATAAAGCACACATTTAATTTTACTACACACGACATGAATGAGTAAGAGAAAAAATCCGACTTAATCTCTACGCATAAATGCATAATCAGCGGAGAGTAAAAATTTCACTACTCTTGAATCCTGTCTTCACCTCATTTATTTTTCTCCTTACGAGTAGCATTACGCATTTTCTCATTCTCTCATATTCATAAAAGTACAATCAAATATTGTAAACATGGTACTTACTTTGTGTATGTATGCAACGATGAAGCGGTGTTGCCAAACGAGATGCGTTGAAAGTTAAAATGATTTATTTTGTAAATAAAGTTATATATTAATTGGGTGAAAAATCTGAGTGTTTATTAAATTCAATTATTATAGGAAATTGTAAAAGCAAAATTAAACCAAATGTTTGTAGAAATAGAAATATTTAATTTCAATATCTAACGAAAAAAAATCATAAATAAATTTGAAAGACAGTGCGTAATAATGAAGATCACTGAGCAAAAGAAAACTATAAATTTTTGTGGTTTTGGTATTAATTTAAGTAAAAATTGAAAAGATTTACAACCAATACCAAATGCATTAATTAAAAAAAAAAACAGAAAACATAATCTAATCAAATTTTAATGAAATATTTTAAAATATTAATACATTTCATTTTAATTTTCTTTTTATTAAAGTTAAAGTAGTATAGAAACATTTTTTTTTACTATCTAATACTGTTTATTCATTTATTTCTATTTTATTTTTATATTTAAAAATAATGTTCATTTTAATTTTAAAGTTAATTTTGAAGTGTATTATGTACAACAACAATGTTTTTAACACGAAATCAAATATAAATATTGCAAAGAGCAATCTAAATACGGGATTTTTAGATTTTTAAAACGTATTTCGCATGCCGTGCTTTTTTCGTGACACGACCGAAAATCTGAGTTCGAGCATGCAAATCTCCATACGTGCTAGTTATTGTCGTGCCGGGCGTGTCCCTGCCTCCAAAATCAGGCACGCGCCTATTCAAGATTTTTTTTTATAGTTTCTATCCCAATTAAAAAAAAAACCTTTAGAAATAAAAATTCCGTGGTATTTTAACCTAATTTTATAAATATGTTGTTTTAGTTTTACTTATGGATTTAAGGGAATAAAATAGTATCAAACTTAATTTTTGAATTATTTATTACATGGACTAAAACCCTTTGGAATATCGGTTCCAAGATTTTTAAAACTGTGGTTCCAAACCAAAAAATTAAACAGGTTTCGGTTCAATACATTTTTAATTACGGTTCCGATTCCAGTAGTTCTTTGCGTTTACTGACAGGTTCCGAGATTTCTAAACTATTCCGGTATTATTTTTCATCCTTTTCCATGCTTTTTTCGTGTTTTTCCGTGTTTTGTCGTGTTTTTCCATGTTTCTTCGTCTCTTTTTAAATTCCGTGCTTCTCGTTTGTGCCTGTAAATTTTGTCGTCAAGCTCGTGGTGTCCAGGCCCGTGCGTATGATTTGCTCGTGGTTTTAACTAACTTCATATTAAATGGGATAGAGGAGGTAGATTTGTTATTATTTCAGATTATCGGTATCTAAACGAAGTAAGAACTCGGGTGTACGATCTTTTGGTAACGAAGTTTCCATATCAGGAATTTTTATATGGTCATTTGGTCCCGGTTGGTTCATACACGGATAGAAAAGATTTGTTTGAATATGTTTGAATGTAATTAAAATGTAATACGAAATTACCATACATGTATTAGGAATTAAGTGTAATTAAATTATAATAGAAATTGAATTTATTTTTGTTCACGTGTAAACATTATTATATTGTCCAGCAGAATCTGTCAAATTTACCATAAATATGTTACAATACCAAGATAAAATTTTAATTGCATTTGAATAAACTATTTATTGGCAATTTACTTGGTTAAAACTATGTTTCGAAACACAGAAAATGCTTATCAAATCTAAATACAACGTATGTTCGCAACACTCGTCTTAATTCGATAATTTATCGACTGACGAAGTTGGCAACGTTGTTCAGCATTTTCTAGCTACGCCATCTTTTGCCATCGTTTGAACATATTGATGTTTAAAAACAAAAAAAAATAGAAATTGGATTTAAATAAGTGTATTCTTGCAACATTCTTCTTGTACTCTCTTGGCACTCGTTGAGCAAAACTTTCTACCTACGTCTCTTTTGTCGTCATTTTAAATGGTCATTTTAAACATACTGTTGGTGATCGGCATTTTCTGCGTACGTGTCTTTTGTTGTTCGTTGAGAAAACGTGTTCGCATCGGTAATAATGTTGTTATTTGCAAATTAAATAAAAACATAATTTGTGTTACAAAAAGTACAAATAGTAACAGAATATAATATGAAAAAAACACAAATAAAAATAAGTGTTTCGATTTTCAAACAGAATTTGGCATGTTTTTTACAAAAGCCTCCGTGAATTCATTGCCTACGCTATGTGATCAACTATAACAGTACCAAATATAAAACGAGCCTGGATCGTCTGGATTAGCGTATGCTGGTGCAATTGTGCATTCATTGATGCTGTCACTTCTACTTGCAGTTTTAAATGAATTATTTATTTATGCATTTAAAAATTTGTATATGAATTCAATTATTGTAAATTCCCACGTGCATGTTTAAAGATTTTTAATAAAAATTAATAAAAAAAACAACATTTAATTTTTATTTTATTTTAGGATTTCTTTCCAAAAATATTTAAATATGTTTCTATGCAAACATACTACTTTTTGAACTGAAACAACTGATATGTGTAGAGTACAACCATTTTCATATTTATACTCAATGATGTCCTGGCCAAGAAAACCACAACCAACTTTTTTTGAACAAAATTTTTGTGAACAATTTTTTTTAACTAAATATGTGTTTTTAATAATATATACATAAAACATTTTATTACAACACTCAGAAGAAAATGTACCATTAAGTACTTTATGGTACGACCATTTATCTTATGGTTCATGTATTAATAGTTTTTTCTTTTTAAATCAAAAGTTTTCCAATTAATTCAATAGTATTTGAAAAATTCAGTACCATAAATTTAAATATTTCAATATTTTTATTTTAAATAGAATAAATAATGTTGTTTTAATGGTTTCCTCCTATAATAATAAACGTGGTGTAAAAAAAACATAAAAACGAATGCAAACATGTTCGTTTTGTACGTTATTCTGCGTGATTACTCAAAATGGTCGCATGTATTTTTTTTGTTATAATCCACATTATTAAACGCGACATTGGTAAGGGCTCAATGTAGTTAATGTAAATAAATTATATTTATATATTTATTTATATTTTTATTTATTACAGAAAATAAATAATACATCGAACTTCTATTATGGCAACGGACTCAAAAATAACTGCAGACTCAAGTACTACAATCAATTATTGGAAACCAAAGCAAACATAAAATATGTTATAACCTTTTGCAGCAAGAAGTGTCTTTTTATGTGTGTGATGTAAAAATGAATATCAATTTCGACATTTAAATAAAATAATACATACAATAAATTAACTAAAATACATTTTTGTTTTAATAAATTATTAGGAAAATGTAATTCGACTATACCATAAAATTAATAATACGTATCATTAAATTTGTATATGTCTTTCTTATTGTAATTAAAATATCAGATTATAAAATTTATGGTACAACCACACATTGTATTAAGAGTTTCAATAATTCTGAACTGATGGGACGCATCCTATTGACCAATTTTAATGGTATAAATTTTCCATGATTTTTTTCTGGGTGTATAACATTTTTTGATTTCCTCAATACCTTTTAAAATCAAAAAAAATATGTATTTGTATACGAATGATACAAAAAATTCAGCCCAAAAATGAGATACAACTTTAATCACTTTTTTGGTTCTGATCTTCTTTAATGCTTTTTTTTTATTCTAACACATTGTTCAAAGAACAATTTGTTTATTTTTATTGTTTATAGAAGGTATAGTGCTTCACTGTGGATGTTTTTTTTTTTATTTGTGTTATAAATGTAGTGACCAAACTGAAAATAATTCTCCGCCAAAACAACTTTTCTCAAGGACAATTCTTTCTCTGACTGAGCATCCCCGTAGAATATTGCACTGCAGAATTCTTCCCAGTATAAATCTTCCCCGTAGAACGCTTTTCAGTAGAATTCTTCCCCGTAGAATTCTGCCCCGAACAGTTTTTCCCAGTAGATGTTTTAGTGTGGTAATTTTCGGTGTGGTGAATTTTTAGTGTGGTGATTTTTAGTGCGGTGAGTTTCGGTGTGGTAAGTTTTAATATGGTGAGTATCGGTTTGGTGAGTTTCGGTGTGGTGAGCTTATAGAATTTGGGGTGGTTGATACCTGGTGTGAGAACTATCTCAATATCACCATAATAACTGTTGACTACACCGTCTTCAAATTGTGGCTTCTATGGTGGTGCCTCGCCCAGTAGTCCAATCCCGCCCACTTCCGACGAGACTGTTTAGAACGGATAAATATAACGCTGACCGAAATTCTATTACATTTGCTATCCATTTGCTGATTTACATTTTGGGTTGTACAGGGGGTGCCACGCCCAGTCTACCAATGTCACCGAGGTATAGACTATAGTCTGCCGGACCTAACATACATATTATGTCAAAATTTGATTCAATTCGGTTCAGTCGTCTAGACGTCTATTCGGAACATACAGACATACATACATACATACATACATACACAAAATACGACGCTTTCATTTGCGCATTGAGTTCGCACAGCTGTTTTATTATGTCGTATGTTATTTGTTTTGCAATACGTTTCGAACTGTTTGGAATTATGAGATAGAGATGGGC